>OY756208.1:122869706-123588528 GCA_963576795.1 Metopia argyrocephala | reverse complement strand
ATTCGATTGTAGGTTCATAGGTATATTAAAAAAAAGTTCTAAATTCTGCCACCAAATCATTATTACATCGTCAATGGAATTAAAGAACGCTGTAACTGACAAAAAATCGAAAATACGTTTTTTGCATCATTTTTATCCGAAAAAAAATACGCGTCGAATGGTCCAGGTCCCAGATTTTTTCGATGAAAATAAATTCACTTACGCCGTCTGCGAAATGAAAAATACCAGTGTATTTGTTCTACTTTTATGAAAGTTTTTTGGCTCTGGTGAACATTTAAGGTTTTGTCAGTTACAGCGTTCTTTAATTCCATCGACGACATGTTCAAATTTGTACTCAAACAGAACTAAATAAATTTTTTGATCTCAACCACATATTCAGCAATGTGACAGACTTGAAATCCATTTTCTGGTGTTTCCGAAAACTGAAAAAAATTTTAGGAACGAAATCAAATTTCATGAACCGACTTAACTTTTCTTTACCTTAAGGTGTAAATAACTATTCAGGGCAAGATTTTTTTATTTATATGTTTTTCTTTAAATTATTTGGGTTGAAGTTAAAGGTAAAGGGTGAATTTTTAGCTATTATCTTTTTGGTAACACTGGTTTAAACAGCTGACGCACGTTTCGTGTTTTGTTTCACTGTCAAACATCTTCAGTTTGGTCTATAATTTAACCATGAATCGTCTTACAAACGAACAACACTTGCCAATTATTGAATTTTATTATTAAAATGCGTGCTCTGCTCATCGCGCGCTTCTTCCACTTTATGGTCAGTTTAATCGACCCACTGAAGCGGCTAATCGGGCTATTGTGACTAAATTTCGCACCAAATTTGCATTGTTAGACATTAAACCATCAACACTTTTACGTAGAGTGCGAAATAAAGAAAATATCGCATCTGTAACGGCCAGTGTTAATGATGACTAGGGCAACCAAAAATATGCTCTATAAAATTAGTTTTAAGCACCTAAAATATGCATTAAAAAAGCAGTTTTAAGCGTTAAAAATATGCTCTATAAAACTCATATTACATAAATATGCTGACGTAAAATTACGTATATTTTTTTTTTCAAAAAATTTAAAACATGAAGAGTAACAATTAGCCACCAACCAGATAAAATAAATTACCTTTATATTTACATATCGCTCATTTGCGAGAAGAGTGACATAACTCAAAAAATGTGTTTTTGAGCTATTAATGCAGAAATATGAGACGAACTGTAATTTAAAATATATCTAAAAATTATAGTTTTATCTCTTTTTCAACTTTTTCAATTCCAAAATTAACAAAAAAAAAATATGAAAAAATTCAGACTGACAAGAATACAAAATAAAAGAGTAAAAAATTAATTTAAATTATTTTTGCACTTAATAACTATCATATCGCTCAAGTTTTGAAACATAAAGCTTTGTCGTAAAACGCTCTTGTACATCGAGAAACTTCTTTCGACATCAACGGAAGTAATTGATGCAAATTTGAAAGCAAACGTTTCCTAGCATAATTTCTTGCGTTGAGCTTAATATGCTTTTGACTTCCGAGGTGTTGTTTTATGGTAAATATTTTCTTTGCTGACACTGGCTTATTGCAAACTTTACAAAACAGAATATCCCTGTTAGTTTTAAAATCTCGGTATTCGCTAATATATTATATAGTCTGTTTGACACGGATTGCTTGATTTTCTCCATATTTTAATTAATTTAAAAATAAACTTTTAATTTAATTTTTTATATCATGCAATTATGAGAATTTTTATCCAATAGATACAACGTTGAAAAATACGTAATTTTTAATTGCGAATTCATTATTAAGCAATTTTTTAAACGCTAATTCCCATATGTATGTAAAATATGTATACTTTGTATTTAATTTGTTTTTTGCTTTGACATTTTTATCAAATTGGCATTAACTATTGCACAATAGTTTAAAAAGGAGCTTCGCCAATTTTCCCTTTAAGCCTTTTCATGAGTACCCTTATTATTTAATAGATTATACTTAAGTAATGTGTCAGTATATGGTCATTATTTTGAAAAATAAAATTTGGTAATACACGTAAATTCATAAAAAAAAATTTTAAAATATGCCATATAAATATGAAAAAATTTGAAAAATGCACAAGTATGCATTTATGACGAAATATGCAAAAACATGCCGTAACAAATAGGGGTTAAACGTCGCAGTTTCTCTTAAAATTCAGAAAAAAAAGCATTAGCATATTTTTGGTTGCCCTAATGATGACCATCAAATATCGATTCGTCGCCGGTGAGCGCTGCCGTGAGATGATACCCAACCTTTTTTTGTCCAAAATTCAAGAGCTTTACTTGCATGACATGTGGTTCCAACAAGACGGTGCCACATGCCACACAGCATGCGTAACAATGGACTTATTGAGAGCTGAGTTCGGTGAACATTTTATTTCACGTTCGGGAACGATCAATTGGCCGCCTAGATCGTGCGATTTAACGTCTTTAGACTATTTTTTTGCGGCTATGTTAAAGTTCATGTCTATACAGCCAAGCCCGCTTCAATTGACGCATTGGAAGACAACATTGAAGCATTTATTCGTGAGATACCGGCCGAAAAGTTGGATAGAGTTGAAAAAATTGGACTAAGCGGTCACGGTCGACATTTGAGTGAAATAATCTTCAAACATTAAATTATATGGACCGTACTATCGATTCAAATAAAAATTTCATTAATTTTTCTGAATTTTATGTGCTTTTTTGAAAAATTTTCCTATAGCTCTTAAAAAATAACCTTTTATTATGAATAGTTTTTTATAGGCCAATTCACATTGGATGAAAATTTAAGCGAACAACTTTTTGTCTTTTCGATACACACTGGATGAATGTTAAATAGCATTAAATCTGTACATATGCATGCACATTTCATGACAAAAAATTGTTCGCTTAAATCTTCATCCCATGTGAATTGACACAATAAATACAGTTTTGATAGCCAATTAAATGTGGAGTTTCGTTCAACAGGTATTGTCTTTCATTTTTCAAACTCAAAATATAACACAGAAAAGAAAAATTAATAATACGCACGACATCTAAATACAATAATTAAATGAAATTAAATTTTTTATTAAATAAAATTTTCTATTCATTCAGCTCAATTTCCTTTTTTTTAATTTAATATTAGAAAAAAAAGAACTGATTAATTTGGTAGGTTGCAAAGAAATTTGGTAGGTTTTTTCATACAAATTTGTTGAGAAACATTGGCAACATTGTATTTCACTATTTATGGATGAGAATTTTTTTTTTTTGTTTCATTTTGAGAGTGTTGCATAGAGTTAAAATTAAATTTAATTGTTGTACACATCTTAATATAAGCTTATTAGTTTTGCTTTGGGGATTACAGATAGTAATTGTGGAGATATTTAGAACATTGTAACGAAGAGAGAGATTTCAGAAAGGGAAATTCCAAAATATAAAATTAAACTTAATTATAGTATGTATGTGTGTCATGTATGTAGTTTACGAGTATGTTATATAAGGAATCAAAAAAACAAAAAAAAAAAAGTTTGTCCCTTCGGTTTACTGTTATGTTAATATGTAATTTTTTCATAAATGCCGTCACAGAAGAAAGAAAAGAGAATTAGAAGCAATCTAAGCTATGAAGCACAGCTGTAGAGTTCTCTTTCAAGCAATAATATTACGAATGATTAAACAATTTCAAATAATTTAAAATCAATCAACATTTATATCTAAGTACTTTATTATCAATTAAGTGAAAAAAACAGATGTTGATTTTCTTTTTTTCCCCAAAATTTCAAAAAATCTATCAAGAAGCTAATATCACTTCCGAGAACTTTTTTTGTAAGACCAATACTCAGGGGTTTATACCACTACTCATGCTGTGCCTTATATTGGAATGTTTTGAAGATATCGTCGATGGAATTAAAAAACGCTGTAACTGACAAAAAATCAAAAATACGTTTTTTGCATCATTTTTATCAGCAAAAAAATACGCGTCGATTGGTCCAAGTCCCAGATTTCTACGATGAAAATAAGTTCACTTACGCCGTCTGCGAAATGAAAAATACAAGTGTATTTGTTCTACATTTATGAAAGTTTTTTGGCTCTGGTGAACATTTAAGGTTTTGTCAGTTACAGCGTTCTTTAATTAAATCGACGATATATGCCCGTATATATAAAAAATAAAATTGGTTTATAGAATGCTTATTTGACATATTTCTGTGGAGTAATTGTCAAATAAGCAATTAATAAAACTGTTTTTTTATGAATACGAGCAATAGTTTATATAGTCCCATTTAAGTGCCTTATGACGATTAAACAAGTTGCTCTCAGTTGATCACTCAAAGACCAGTGTTTTATCTTCAACTATGAAATGATCAACAACAATTTCCCCATCCGTTGATGTTAATTCTTTGCCTGTTGTGAAGTGGTAAAGATCTTTGCCATGTTGGCTAATAGGTTTTGTTATCCTTGCTTGGTTCTGTCTATTACTTCCCCGTAGGTGGCGCTTTCTCCTGATCAATTGTTTGATAATTCAAAGGTGGATAGGGTGGATTGTCAGGGGGCGGTTTTCTTAAGGATGGACTTCTTAGAGAGAGAGAGGGGGTGGGAGATTTTTTATATATTTTTTTAAATTAAAACTTCGAAATGGCGAACACATTTTTATTCTTAATTTTCTCCAGTACTGGGACTCGAGCCTGAGCTGTTTTGTGTTGTAAGCTATGGCTCTAACCACTAAACTAGGCCACCCCTAAATTATTATTACAGTTTTATTCATCTCTTCATTTTTGTTAAACAGAGTAATTTGGTAACTCTAGTATACTTCTATAAGGAGTTTTATCTTTCTCTTAGTTAATATTTAAAATTTTTTTTTAATTATTATTATCAATTCAGTTAATTGCAAACATTAAAGAAACGATACGTATACGTAATATTAATTTAAATAAATATTAAGTATACGCACCCAGGCATTAATCAGTGATGCAAAAGCTAGGTCCACTGTACTCTTTTTAGCACCATTTCCAAGTCAAAAGTATAGTCGAATATAGTCGAATAAAATAAAAAGTAATCATTTTATTTTAAAGAACAAACGTTAAGTTATTTGCTTCCAAATCTTTACATATTTACACTTCTCCGCGCAAATATTTCTTTTAACTGAGTAAACTGTGTTCACATGTACAATGGTAGGAGTTATGTCGTCGATGGAATTAAAGAACGCTGTAACTGACAAAACCTTTAATGTTCACCAGAGCCAAAAAACCTGTATGAAAGTAGAACAAAGACACTGGTATTTTTCAAAACGAAGACGACGTAAGTGAATTTATTTTCATCGTAGAAATCTGGGATAAAAAAAATGATAAAAATGATGCCAAAAACCTATTTTCGATTTTTTGTCAGTTACAGCGTTCTTTAGTTCTTGCGACGATATAAAGAAAAGCAAAAAGTTTGTTCATGTGTCGAGTGGGCCATCTATCGGTTTAAATTTGAACCAACGGCTATTTCGAATCTAGCATTACTTTTGTCATTCTATTCTGTCACAAAATTCAGTAACTATCTCCACTGAATGAAATGAATCGATATACCCTTGAGTAAAGTTGGGATTTATTCGAAATTTATTTTCAAAACAAAGACAATTAGTCGGAAATAGAACGCAAATGAAAAAAGATCATCTTTTCGAGTGAAGGGAATAAGTAAAATTACCATATTTGAGGCTTGGAAACCCCACACGAGGTCTTACAGAAACCAATACACCCATTACGAGTGCAGCTTGTGAACCTAAGGCAACATTGGCCCATATTGACAGACTTGAGAAGCTTCTTTATGGCAATCAGTTACTCTCAGAGCTTTTGCCAAAAGACTGCTAAGAGGTAGTAGCCGAAAGAAATATTTTTTAAAATATAACTTTTTTTCAAGAAGTCAGAGCTGAGGTTTGAACCCTGAACTATCGTCTCCGTAAACCAACACACTAACCACTAGACTACGACGACTACAGTACACTCCATTCACAGAACCGAAAATTTAAATTGTTCCTAAATTCAATAGAGAGAACGGAACCAACATATGAAAAGAATGTTATTATTTGAAGTCAGAGGTGTATAAGTATTAACAAGTCCCAAACAATACACACATTACAAAAGATAATTAACAGCTGCATTTCCGAGTTTTAGACATAATTATGTAAAAAAGTCATGAAAAATTACGACGCAAGGATGTGTGTATATGCCAGCAAAGCCATGGAGTATATTTTCCTGATGTGTCATTCCATGAAATATCATTTCCTATATACTTTAGGGTTCAATGAAAAAATATAAAGACAACAAACTCTCTCTCTCTCTATTTTTATATATAATTTAAATTTTTGGTTCATTTTGGAGCAATCTTTACTTGCTAAACATGCATATCGTATGCATACTCGTACTTCATGAGAAAATTTCTTTTATTTTTTTTATATTTTAAATTAACTCTTAATGCTTATGGTGTCTTTTTTCTAACGAAATGTTTTTTCAAAATTAATTATGGCTTTAAGGCAGATTTTCAGTCTTTTCTCATATTTTCTCTCTTTCTCTATATTTTTGTTAACGTATGTATAATTAATTAAGAGTAAAACCAGTGCAGCCTAACGTTATAACCTTGTGCACGAAGTAGCCACTTGTAAGGTGTAAAGGTCATTTAGAGAGGGTATAATTTATGAAAAAGCACACATTAGTTCTGAAAATTTTTACATAAAAAATATTTAAAAGTACACAGAAGAAAAAAGGGAAAACTAAACAACAAACTTTAAACATGTTTTAATGTCAGAGTCCAACATATAAAGAAAAAAATTAATTTAAAAGAATTAATGCCCGTATTTATAAAAAAAAATTAAAATAAATGTAAAGTTTTCCATAAAATTTTTTCTAAAATAAATTTCAAATATATTTTAATTTTTTATGAATATGGGAAAAAATCTTCATATTTTCAATAATTTTGATTTTAAAATCTTTTTCTATTTCCAATAATTTTCTTTATTCTGACGATGCTATAGAAAAGAGAGTCAAAATAAATAATAAAATAAATAAAATAATAAAATTAAAAAATTAAGAGGAAGATCTTTAGCTTAAAAAAACTTCAAAAGCTATTTCTTAAATATTTTGTCAAATATTTAAAGGCGATAAATAAATTTAATATAATCGCCCAAATTCCAACAAAGATAATTTTTCGTTTTCAACGGTAATTTTTCGTTTTCATTTTGATATCATCAAATAGGTTTTCTGGCAAATACTTAGCGTAGAAATTTTCGATTAATGATCACAAGAAATATGTGTTAGAAGAAGACAAAATAAAATAACACACAATTTAAACCAAATATGTTTTCTTTTAATCTTAACAAAAAATGATAACAATTTTAGTTTTTTTTTTTAATAAAAATTCAGAAAATAGAAAAACTTACTTTATAATATAGTAGGAATTTAATTGTATATTTTTGTTTAAATTAAAATACAAAAAATATTTTTCGCCAAATAGGGAAATACATTCATACATTTGGCCATTTTGTCTCTGCTCAATCTCGTCAAGAATTTTTTATAGTTAAAAAGTGTTTAATTAAAAATACAATAACAATGTCTATACTAAACACAAGCTGATCAACATTGAATCATTATTGAATATATTTTATTCGTTCAGGAGAGTAAAAACTCTTTGATTAAAAAACAAAACTAAGCCAGTCACACACATCAAGAGACGCAGCACACAATATAAAACCGACACGGCGCTCACATCGAGGCATGGCACAACGCGACATCAACGAGAAAGCTTTAGAAAGTTCTTTATTGAGATCTTGGGTAAACTTTTGTAGTTTATTGTTTCCTTGAATTTTGAATGGTTTGCTACCTATGGACCTAAACAGGGGAAAAATGCAAAAGGGATGGAAGTTTTTGCGATTTTGATCTTGAAGGTGAATTTTTTTTATTTTTTTTTATTTTATACGTTCACAAGTTTTGTTCTTCATGACATGAGCTAAAACGTTGCCTCAGAAAGTAAATCAATATTCCGAACGGTTTGCATGATATGAACTTGAGAAAATTGCAAAAATGACACCGAGGCAAAAACTGGGAGACACGGGTCTTCTTTTTTTTTTTTTTTGTGTTTTATCACGTAGTGCTGTCCGTATATGGTCATATTTCTATGACTTAAAAAATTGCACAATGTTATTTGTGGTCACATTTTAAGCAGAACGATTATTACACACTAAGTGTAAGGATTAATAATACAAAGAGTAGACAAATGCGTAGTGTTCAAATCTGCCATTCAGATGATTGTAAGGAAATTAGTTCTAATGTACATTCTAAAAATTTGGAGTTTGAATGGATTGCTCAATAATTGGCTTTGTTAATAGGAAAAGCTAATTTTCTTTCTAAGAAAAGCTGTTCAAAACTTAAGCAACTTTTAATAATTCGTATACATTATAAGATTTGTTTCTAATAACTAGGAACGCCAATCTCGATTCCAAAAATATACGTACACACACATATAATTGACCATTACAATTCTTTTTCTAGTAAGCCGACATATAAACAACTAGACTACGGCGAAAATATATGCAGGCTAAATTGTTAGTTTTATATTTTATATAAAAGATGAACTAAAAAAGAATCAATCCGATTCATCTATAGATGGTGACATAACACTCATGGGTATTCATGAACAAAATTGAAGAAAGTGAAGGTGCAAAAGTCCATGCAAAACTTCCAAAGGGTCTAAAAATGGAATGGAGAACGACATAAAAATATTTATTTTAGATAGAAATACAATAGATGGTAATGCTTGCAAACAGTATACAATAACTTGTTCACAATTCTTTCATCAATCGTTGACTGTGAACGTTGTTTTTCCTTTGCGACCAATATTGGCAATAAAATGAGATCAAGACTTTCAAATGACACACTGGATGCTTTAATTTTTTTGAAAAGTTTTTAAGAGAAAAAAAAGAATGTAACAGATCGAACACTGATTCAAAAAGACTAAATATTCTGTAGATATTTAATTTTTTTTATAGCCTTAAAAATTTGTTCGTATTAACACACATACATATTGCACATTGTCAACGATAGGGTATTAACTAAAAATTTTTAAAAACTAAATTTTTGCAAGGAATCAACTAACAACATCGATATCTATCTAACATGAAAATTTCAACCTATTCCGATTACTCTTTGATCTTTAAAATCACATTTAAGACCATTTTAGTAATAAAATAGTGATTACCTCTTTTTCAACAAGAAGGTATTATTTTGAGTTCTTACAACAAAAAAGAATAAACAAAGATAGTTAGATTTAAGCCTTTATATAAGATAAGAATAATCAACTTTTTAATTCAAATTAGGCTGCAATTTTGTATTGATACTGTTTTCTTGGTAAAATAATAAAAAAAAATCGAGATATTTCAGATATATGGCATTAACTAGGAAAATATATATTTTTTTTTAATAATTGCAAAAAATTTAAGGAATACAAAAGTAAACATATCTTCAAGTGTAATTTGCTTCAAATCTTCAAATTTTTTAAAAATGTCACCACAATGTTTGGCCACTTTTTTTTTTTTTGATTGAGGCCAGAACTCAGAAAATGACCCCTACTTATGCAAGACATTGTGCTGGCCTAGGAAAATATGAAGGGAAGATGAAAAGGTGTGTGGGACCTTTACCTTTTGGTGCCATAAGAGCCCCAAATGTGGCACTACGAGTTATCCAATGTTTTCGTTTAGACGAAGACGACTTTTGCAAAGTCAAAGGCTGTTGTTCTTGCCCCTGCTATTCCCCTGATGTTGTTGTTGTTTTGTCGTTGCTTCTAAGATTCTACACCACGACAAGGTGATTATCCCACATGTTGAAATTTTAAAAATGTTTTGTTTTGTTCATCAAGTGCGTTAAGTGTGTACGTTTTAAAACTTAAAATATTTGTATTAGTGATATTTTTGAATACCAACTACTTTAATAATTCTTTTGCTATATCGTGTTTTTAACAATTTCTTTTGCTTATTTTTTTGTTTTTTTTTTATATTGATGGAATTAAAAGATTTGGTTTTTTATTTTTTTAAACGAATTTTCTTTAATAAATTAATTTGATATATATTAATATGGATTTTATCCCCATATCCCGAATCCAGGGATTGGCGAAAACAAGTCCTGCTTAGAATCCCTACTAATAATCCTCGCACATTGTTTTGAAAAGACTTTTTTAGATAGTTTGGTACTATTGTTGAAATTTACACCCACCCAGATTTTAGACAAATACATACAATATATTTAGTTTTAGTTTATTTATTTAGTTATTTCTATTATTATAATAACTTATAATTAATAATTTACTGTTGTATTCATAAAATGAATTTCAATTTTATTGCGGATTTATTGACAAGTATTTTCATAGAGATTTGTCAAATAGGCCCTAAATAAACGTAAAGTATTAATATTTTTAAAAATTTTAAAACAGAATATCATTTTTTTTTTTTTTTTTTGGTTTATTCTTCAAAAATCTTATTATTATTCTCCCCAAAAAATTTTAAAATATTTTAATACAATATTTTTGTTAAAAGGAAAATAAAAAAAAATTAACAAAAAAAAACAAGAAAAACAAAAAACGGCCCTTACGGAATGAAAAAAAATAAATAAAAAAAATGTGCGAACAAGTGCAAATAATGTAAAATCTAAAGTGGAACAAACATTCTCTATATAAAATAAAATTTTTGTAAGTGTAAACAAACAATTCTACAAATAAAAATTTAACACTCTCATTAATATGCACATCGTTAGTCACATATGAATGAAATGAGAGAGAAACAGTGTGTATTTGTAGGGTAGGAAAAAGATAAAATATATGAAATATATGAAACTCTTGTTACAAATGTGCATATTTTTGTGTGTAACACACACATTTACACTATCATAAACATCTATAAATGTGACCCTCTATAAAAACTGTCAAACCATAACGTATTCGTACGTAAAACCTTGAAGTCAAACGCACACTTCTATACATTCTCTCGCACTCATATTTAAAGTACTCCAATGTATTTATACAGTAATAAAATATGAAATATTTTAATATGCTTCTAGCAAGAAGCATGTTTATGCAAGAGAGTAAACCAAGTTTGTTTCTCTCTCAATCTCTCTCTCCATCTCTGTCTTTCTCTATATGTGACTGTGGGTTTTTATCAAAAGTTAAGCCTGTTTTTTAAAACAACATTTGCTTTTGTATAATAGCGTTAGACTCTCATCAGCAGGTGCATACAAATAGTCTACTGGTTTTTTCCCCCTATGTATTTGTTGCTGTTTTTCTATTATTTTAATTAATTTATCATTATTATTAATAACTATTGTATTTGTATATATAGCCTTTTGCGTCTTGTTTTCTATCTAAATAAAGCATCATCTTATATTTACCTTTTACGCAATATTTGTTTTGACTAAATATTTAATATTTCCCGTAAGAAGCTATTTTTTAATTTTTTTTTTTTTGTTTTTCGTTTAATTTAATAACGCTTTAAGCAAATTTTTGTAAACTTTTTTTTATTATTTTAAATATTTTTGTTATGTTATTTTTTATCTAGAAAATTTTTTAAACAGCCTAAATTTATGCTTCACTTTATTTTATGCTTTTAATTTTTTATTCTTATTTCTCTTTTTTCATAAAATATTTTTCTTAACACCATTACAAATTTTTGTATATGTTGAATACTACATTGTAGCGTTATTTCTTGTACTAGTTGCCAACACTTTTAAGTTCAAATGCAAACTGCGGCCAGACATTATGCCCTTAAAGCTTGTAACCCCTAAAAATTGAGAGCGTTCGTGTGTATAAAAGAATAAACAGAAAGTAAACAATGCTATGTTAAATGGTTCTTACATTCTAGCTTCTCTGTCTCTCTCAACAGCTGTTTAGCTAAAAGCTTTTAGAAAAGCTATTGTTCATTAAAAATAAGCAAAATAAAAAAAACGCTGAATAAGGTTTAAAAAAGCTCCAATCATAGTTTAATAACATAAGAAATTAAATTATTTAAAAAAAGAAGTTAAATTTAAATAAAGTAATCTTGAAGAAAATGAGAAAAAAAATATGAAAAATATTTTCAATTTACTTTAAGCTTAAATACTTGTTTGAATAAAACGAACGGTTTTAGTCGTTTAAAAAAAAATGTGTATAAAGTGCATGAAAGAAAGACAATAATCTCAAGATTAATTAATCATATTTGTCAAAAATATGAAATATTCCAATTGAGTGACTTAGTATGCTAGTGGTAGTGTACTGGTATGTTAAAGCCATGTCGTGGGTCGGATTCTCCCTATAGAAGTGGCTTTTATGATCAGAAAAAATGAGTACATATTCTGGCATATTATACACATTTAATCACTCAAAAAAGTTAAAAGTACGTTTATGAATGTTATCAAGTAGAAATACAAAAAGTAAAAGTGTATGAATGAATTATTCTATTGTTATGGTGGTAGAATTGGGTTACTATTTCAGAAAATAATTTATATAGAAATAATTATTAGAACCAGAGACTGAAACCGAACCCAAACCCGAACCGAAATGGGTTCGGGTTCGGTGCTTTTATAACCATGAACCTGAACCCCGTTGAACCCCAAAACTCATCCAGATTCGGGTTCATAAAATTGAAAAAAAATATTTTTGCACATAAAAATATTCTGTGTACTTAATAGAGAGTTGACAAAAGATTACCAAACAAAAACATTATCCAAAGAATTATATTCGAATATTATTAAAAGAGCAAACAACTTTATTAATAATCCACTGCTGCGATCAAAGCAGTATATCTAGACAGCAGATTTAGATTAATGCTAAGTTCCGAAGATATATATGCAATGCTAAGAGGCAAATTTTAAAAACTATAAAAATTTTCAGAAATGTACAAATGGAGAGAGTAGAAGAAAATTTTATAACAGAAATTTCTAGTTCTTCAGAAGAAGATGAGGATATTCTTGAACAAGTTTTAAAGAAGAAAGAAAAGTTTTCCCAAATTAATTCGTCAAATATAAATGCTACTTCTTCAATTGATAGTTCAGTTAAAAATGAGATGAAAATATACGAAAATTATCCAGGGATGGTAAAAGAAAAAAATATTTTAAGATTTTGGGAGCAACATAAAATGGAAACACCATTATTATATCATGTGGCCCAGATCATCTTCGCAGTTCCTGCAACGCAAGTAAACGTAGAAAGGGCTTTTTCAGCTTTGAAATTTATTTTATCACCACAAAGATCAAATTTAAAAGAAGAAAATTTAAAAAATATTTTAATTATTAAATTAAATGAAAATTTTTTTGAAAATTAAATAAAAATTTTTTAAAACATAAATAAATGATATTGTACTTTTTTTCTAAATTTTGAACCCGAACCTGAACCCTGGAGCGAACCTGAACCCAAACTTTTTATTTTGATTAACCCGAACCTGGTAGGTAGGTAGGTAGGTCAAATGGCCAGTTGATCCCAGACCCTGATCAACTACAATTAGCACAAGGTGCCGTTTTGATGCCATCGCAGGACCAAACTAAAGATACCTAAAAGTAGAAAAAGAGGAAAAACTAACTACAGCCAACCAGCGCTGTCTATAAAGTGAAGTAAAGCGAGGGGGTCTAAGTTCGCACATTGCGTCAAGCCGTCGAAAAAGGGCACCCCAAAAAGCTTCAAGCGTCTGACCGCCAGGCCTGGGCAGTCACAAAGAAAATGTTCCACAGTCTCCCTCTTAGAAGAAACCCGAACCTGAATCCGAACCCAATTTTTTCAGGGTTTCAGTCCCTGATTAGAACACTAAAAGCTTTGAGGAGTCTACGTAATATTTAATTTGAATTGAAATATTACTTATACGCTTCAAGTGGACATTACATTTTTATTGTATTGAATTGTTATAGAATTGAAAGAAAAAAATAATAAACGCCAGAAAGATTGGAATATAAAAAAATTTAAACAAAATATTTATTTTTGTTTTTCTGTATACATTTACCTAAATGTCAATACTTTTATTTTGTAATAAAAACGCTACCTTGAAGGCAAAAATACCGTAAAATCGCTTGGTTTGACTATAGCACTAAAAAGTTAGCACCACTTTAGTAATATTGATATGTCATGCTACCCCGTTTCTCTGCCGATTGTTGTTCCAATTTGTGTAACATTAAAGAAAAGAATTTAAATTCAAATTTGTTAAACATCAAAATAAATAAGAAAGAAGAAGAAGAAACAACATTTTGCCCAACACAAGTGAGACTACCATATGATGATATTTTAAATTGTTTTTGACAGACTTTGATTTTTTTATCGATGACATCCGTAAATATTTTGACAATTCTTTATTCATGTGAGTTTAGTTGAACTTTTTACACCCGTTTTACTTCCTTATTATATTCTATTTGCACTGCTCTCCAAATCTACATCAATGAAAAAAAAAAACTTTGTGTCATAAGAGAATTATAATCGCTTAGAAAAAGAAATCATTTAGAAAAAAATTTCTCAAAAAAAAAAGATATTGGGCATAAAAATATATGAGATATTCCAAGTCAAATCAACCAATGGTTTTAACCCACCCGCTCCGAATTTTATGATTTTTTGTAGAAATATAGTATATCATAGAACTAAATTAAATACAAATTTTGGGAGCACTGACACAACTGGATCCGGAAATATGAGGTCTTGAAAATTGGAAAAAAAAGTTGGAGGTAAAATATTAGTGAGGGTCGGTCTTACATTTTATCCCTCTAGGGGCTACTTCAGGGCAGTTGTGGAGCTTTTTGTAGATTTTTATTCCTTCAACCTAACCTTTGACCCCTATGAAGAGTCATTTACCCCCTCCCACATCCCTCGTTTTTGACTCATGTATTTTTTTGTTGAAACTCACAAAATAAGCGATTCTAGCTAATCGAAACCGAAAAATCGTATACCATCCCACCACTATTAGACTAGTTTTAATCTCATTCTTTTGCGATTTGACTTTTATTTCTTGATCCAAAAATATGTACCTCCACTCTGAAATTTTTCACAACTGTAGAGAACGGAACTATCTTTGGCATAATTTTTTTTCAAATTTTTAAAAAGGTCGCTTTCGGAGATATAGGCTTTCGGCTTATAGGTAAAGAAATTGACCTTTGACTTTTTCAAAGAAAAAATCATGTTGCATATTAAATCAAAGGTAATTTAATACCCTTTCAAATGCGACTTTTACGAGAGGCGTAGCTATAATACTTTTCCAAGAAAATTACAATTAATAAGTGTAACTTTGTGCATTTTTGTACTTTTTCCGATTTTCAAGACCTCATATTTCCGGATCCAGAAGTGTCAGCGTCCTTTAATTTTATATTTGTCTTAGTGTTATGATATACTTTACTCGTACCAAAAATCAGCAAATTCGGAAACAGTCATTTTTTAAGTTGAGTTGAGGTGGTTTAACCCATATGTGACAATTCGTAGAACTTATGATCGAAGAAATTTTCGTATAGAAAATTAATAATTTAATTAAAAAAAAATTTAGAATTTCATTTAATATAAAAATATAAGAAATGTATTGCTATGGGGATAAGTATGTCTCTATGACCATTTCGTATCTGCCCCATCAGAAGACTTTTCCCAAAGGTGGTAATAAAAACTACAAATATTTATGATCAAAAACTTATAAACTAAATGAGAATAATATCTCTTATAGTATATAAAATATCAAGCAAAAGCATTTACAAAGCAATATATTTCAATATCTCAGAAGATTTTCATTATATTTTTTCCTGTTTCACAACAGTCAGCCACCCATTAGCTGGCATAAAAACCTGTAGCGTATATGGGAATAGCAATACATTTCATATATATATTTATAATAAATGTGTTTGCCTTATGCAATGTTACTGAGGAAACTCGTAGAATAGGATGCTCAAATTAGCGACTAAAACACCAAGTTCAAACAGCTGTTTTAAGATTTGATACAAACAAATGAACAAAAGAACCGCCTTCTTCATGCTAAAAACCTTCTACTCACTATCAAGCTATTTAAATAAAAATTAATATTTACCCATAAATTCAGTTTGAATTGCATGTACTCGTATGAATCCAATGCTATAAAAGCTAAAAAAAAGTTAACAAAAAATCGCTTATTTCTGATATTAAACAGCTACATGCTGCTGTAATTTACATTACATTAATAGAGTATGCATATGTAAAAAAAATTACTGTATTTGCATTCTCTCTTTAGTTCTCTTATACTTTTACTATTGCTCCCTCTTTTTTCTGATTTTTTTTAGTTATCCTGCATTAACTATACAACATGTAGTTGTTGTTGATATTGTAATATTAAAACTATAACAATTTCTTTTCTTTTTTTCCGTAGACACGCACATGTTAAATTTTAATGTTATTTTTTATGTAAAAACATTTTTATTTTTTCGCATAACACCCTGGTTTTAAGCTGTTTATATACATCACAACTACAGTATTTTTCTTTTAGTAGTATGTACATGTAACTGTTAAAATTAATGTAAATATTAAAATATTCGTGCACATGTAAATGTTTGTAGTTTTAAAGCAATTTCAATTTACACGTGACTTTGAGTTTTATATTGTAGGTTATTATTCCAACATATATTCATATTTATTTATGACAATTCACTCGCATACCTTAATATTTTTATCTCTAGCTATCTTTTTATATATATATCTCTCTCTCTCTCTCTCTTGTATGTTATATGTACAAACCATATACAAACATGAGTTTACGCTAGTGAGACATTTCATTTGTAAAAGTAACTTTAAATAATTGTTTTCTTTATTTATGTACATACATACATATGTATACATGCATGTGTGTGTGTAGAAGAAAATAAGAGAAAAATAGTCAGTACTAGGGAGTTTATTTTTTATACAATGAGTGTGTTAATGCTAAAAGTGTCAAAGCCTTCATTTAAAACTTTTTAGTTGTTGTATTTTCATTTGTTTTCATGTTATTTTTATACTCTTTGTTTATGTTTTAAATTTAAAAGTGCCCTTTTAGGCATGACACAGTTAAATTGTAAGTTTAAATAGAGTTTTTCCTTTTACATTGAAAATTAAAAAAAAAAAACAAAATACAAAACAAAAACAAAACTCATATCAATCAATTATAAAAAAATCGTGATTTTTTTAATTTCCTGCCTTTTAAATGCAAGGGCAATACTGCCGCTATTAAACGTCATTTGTCAGTTAACTACTGCCAAATTTTAAAGAAACTATGTACGTCATTGAGTTTGTGTTTGGTAGACATTTATATGAAAAAAAAGGAAAAAAATTGTTCGTTGTTTTGACAAAAATACTCGTCTCACTCAAACAAAAGTTAAATTTGATAAATACCATGAAACTCTTCAGTACCACTTTTAACGGTAAATTAATAACATAATTCACTGAATTTCGCTGTAGCCGTACAGACATGCACTGCCGATCACTTGAATAGGTTCATTATTTTTTGCTTTCATATTTTAATTACTCTTAATATAAACTTTAGGAGAACAATTTTTTTTCACTTAAATTAAGAGATATTATGAATGATCATATTTTAGAAAAAAAAGAATAACGGTAAAATAAATAAAAATGTGTTATTTTTTGCTTTTACTTCAAAATACTGCGAAAACAGGTGTACATTTTGGGTCACTTGAATAGGTTCACTAGGAATAATATTCGTTTGCTTTTGACCATCGACAGTATAATTAAAATTTTAAATATTTTTGAGTTACTACAATACTTTTTTAAATTTTTTTACATAAAATGGGGCGCAGCAAGTGAAGAAGAAAAAGGTGAAATTTAAGCATTCAATGAAACTGGCTTAAGCTATAGGAATATCGACAAAAAAAATTGGTCGCAGCCAGAATGTTGTAAGTAATTTTTTAAGAAATCTGCCCGATTCCGGAAAAAACATGAAAGGGCGGAAAAACGCCACAACAGAAACGACCAGAAGAGCTATTATAAGAGCTGCCTCAAAATTCGAGCGGTTCTACATTGTTACATGATGGGTGCCGCACTCGTAAGTTTTAACCCAACTTCGCAATCGTAGTCGAAAGTTTACCAAATCCAGAATAAAACAGAAGTAAATAGGCGCTAAAGAAAAACGAGGCGGTTGACAAATAAACCAATAATATCATGGCGATCGTTTATGACATGAATGCGGAATCAACATTCAATAAAAAGAGTACTAATTAGGTGAATTACTCACCTCGACATCAAATTAATTATCAAAACCAATTAAAATGTAAAGAAATTATTAAAATTTTTGTTAAAAACTAGTAAAATTAAGTTATTTTTAAACAATTTTGTTTTACAGTCAGGGTTAGGGCCTAGCTTCTCGAAACAGCCATGTAGTGTGCGTTAATTTTTTATCCATGAGTACCGGGATAATAAATAATTTTAAGAGCACCAAAATATATTTTAAGTCACAAGAAATATTATAATCTATTATCTCAACAAAACTATATAAATACATATGTATATATCGTTGAAGAAATGTAGAAAAGTTGTATTTCAAAGTCGTCAAATAGTTTGAATTTTACTTTAGAAAAACCAGAAGTGGCTAAACGTGGGGGGTTGTGGTATAGTTGTTAGAGCGCTTGCACAGAAACTTAAACGACCGAGTTTCAAATCCCCGTGAAGGAGAAAAATTAAAAAATAAAATTATAATTTAGGTTAGCGGTTTTAAGTAAACAAACGAAAACCACTCTATTCAGTAGTAGAGAAAACTACACCAAAAGAAAGCACTTGAAAAATTTACATCTAATTCTGTTTTGACGCCAATTTGATGTAGCGCGATTGTAAAAACACGCTTCATTCTCTTTTTCGGCCTAAAAATAAATTTTTTTGGAACAGAAAATATACGTTTAGATTGAATTTGTAAAATTTTAAATTTAAAACTGGGAGTGCTACGAAAACTTATCACAATAGAAATGAGAATTTCCCTCGCCATATTGTCTTAAAAATGGCGGCATTGTCCCTTCTTTACATGCATACATACATAATTGACCATTACAACCCTGTTTCAGGGTTATGGCCTACCTCCTCACAGCACGCAAGTTGTGTGTGTCAATTTTTATTCATGAGTACCGGGATGCAGAGTTTAACTTTAACTCCGAACGACAGACTTAAAAAGATTGTTCATGACAATCAGTTACCTTCAGAGTTTTTCCAAAAGACTGCTAAGAGGCAATCGACTGAAGCTGCTGGGTAGGGACAATAAGGGTAGTCTATGCTTGGTCCCTGGTTATATGGGCACTCAGGGGAATGAACTTGCAGATGAATTTGCCAGGAAGAGAGCAGCTATGGCATTGATGGGGCCAGAAATCTTTTTTGGAATAGGGAGAGATATTTGTTCTTCTTGGGTCAGACTGGCCTTAGACTTTCCAAACTTTTGCTTAGTAATTATAATAAGAAAAGTTTTGAGTCGTGCATTGGGTTCTCTAGGAATAATCTGAGAATACTAGCGTGCCTTCCGACCGGTCACTGCAGACTCAAAGGACATTTAAATAAGATAGCAATCGCGATCGAGGGCGCTCGAGTCATCAGTGACGAATTCTCGGGATTGGCACCGGCCGACATTTTAAAGTTTGTCCGAGCGACGAGACTGGGCGAGATATTGTAGGAATCCCGGCCAGTTTGAGGACTGTACAATAGATCTACAGGTGGAAGTACTCTAGTACCTCATATATGAATGAATGAATGAATCATATAACCACCTTTTAACACGGTTTAATATTCCGACATCATATCAAAGCGAGCACGATGTTACAGAGAAACTAATGTCAGATAAGATTCTAAGCGATGATAAAATCATTGATTTTTCGTTTATGACACCCGAAGTAAAGAAATTATCGATGTTTCAGCCCCAACTACATTTATAGATAAAAAAAAGGTCTCCAAATGGTTGCTAATTTGAGTGATAATTTTTTAATTTTCGGAAACATGACTCGTTTGAGAAAAAAGCCCCACAATTTCAATGCGGTTTGAAAGTTTTAAAGGGCAAAATACCAGAATTTTTGACAAAAACAAGTGAACCACTACTAGTAATTGCAGACAATTCCAGGAATTAAAGTGAAGTTTTCGGCAAACGAAAGGAGTGTCAGAGAGTGATACTCATTAAATTATTTTTTTATTTTTAAGTGTTTTCATTACTTTTTTATATAAATCATATTTTTTTTTTGGTTTTTTTACGTAGAACCAATGCTCTCTCGAGGAACGTAAGTATCGCGTAAAAACAGAATTAGGATTACTATTACTTGTAATTTTATTCTGTGCTCTTAGTTTGTAACGACTTTAGGAAGATTTATAGCAATTGAAAAGCTAAAGCTTTTAGCAGGAGTTAACATATCCATAAAAACCCCGAAAAATTACTCTAAATAAGGTTGTACAGAAACAGTTTAAGGTTCTACGAAGGAATAATCATTAAAAGTATTTTAGGGATTAAAAGAAATGGATGTTATTGAGACTATTTTTTAACTTGTGACTTTCCCAATAGCACTATACTCGTAGATTTCAAAGTTTAGGCGCGTTCCCTTTTTTTTGACTAATATTTTGCCACTTTTAAAGAAAACTTTAAAAATCAATAAAGATTCTTTGGATTTCGTTTTTGTTTTTTTTTTTTTGCTTTCTAAATCTCTTTAACAAAAGCAAACAATAGCAGAAAAGAAACACTTACCAATTCTTGTTTAACACCACCAGCATCATCAGCACCATTTCCATAAAAATCTTTGCCAATGTATGAGACAATTTCTTGTGTATTCTCTTCCAGAGTATGATTAATATTTCTTGGAAATTGTGTTGCAAACTCTAATGGTGCTGTTATATCTTCTAATGGTTGTGCTGTTGTTGTTACATTTGTGACAGTCTGCTGTACTGGCTGTACTAAAGGAGAAGAAGAAGTCAATGATGTTGTATCCTCAAAAGATTTTTCAAATGATGCAATTGGCGCCGGGCCAAGACGTTTCTGTTTGCGAGGATCCATTATGAACTCGTTTTATTTCTATTTTTTTTTCTTTTTCTCTTTTTCTTAACAAAAGCAGTTAAAAAGTAGTGGCAGCAGTAGTAGTAAACGATTAATAAAAAAGAAATTTTGCATATTGGCTACAATAAAGGAAAAGAAGAGAAAAAAAATAATAATAAAATCAAATGGCACACATTCAGACAGACTGATAGACAAAAGTAAGACATAAAGAAAAGAAATTAATATTTAAGAAAAAAAGAAATATGTACTATCGAAATGTATTCTTAATATTAAATTTTCTACACACTCACACACAAACACAATTCATTTTTATTGTGGGCAATATAGAAACACAAATACAACATTCATATATAGAAGCATAAATATTTCTACCGCATGTACAATATTTCTCTTTAACAGTCTAGAAATTACGGTCAACTACTTTCTGATAAGCCGTGCAGAAGAAGTAGGAAGAAATAAAATTAAAAATTTATTATAAAATAAGAGAATTTGAAATCACAAGCCACATAACTGACTACACTAGCCAACAAGGTTTTGGACTGGAGCAACTAAATATCTTTCCTAGGGTAATTTGATGGGATGAATTCGAATCTGTAATTGGTTTTTCTCTATTACGTCAGGTTTTTTATTCGTTTTTTACATAAAAAGCCAAGTATTTGTTTACTTAAAAATCAATGAAAACCATTTCAAAAGTGAAGGGCATTATTTGAATGTCGTTCGGATTTTGTTGTTTCGGTTTTATGTATTAGAGTCTCCCAGCTTGATTTTATCCCAAAGTCCTTTAAAATTTTGTTAAATTTTCATTAAATCTTGGTGATCACGCTATAAGGCAAGGAAAAGCCTTTAAACTATTTTTAAAGCCATCAATAAATAATCTCCATTCAGTTTTTTCATATGGCTGGCCGATTTTTGGAAATAAAACATCAACATCAGTAGAGTCTGGTGTAGAGTGTTTCTTCCTAAAATATGCAGCCAACTCCCAGCTTTTGTCCAAACTACAAGATTTTGTCACTGGTAAATGCGTGAAGATATAAATTCTGTTAATGCTGGCTCAGCTTTAAGTCACTAAATGGCGTTCAACATCAGTCTCATAATACAAACTAAAACTGCTGATGAAATATGTTTTGAACTCATAGCCCGTAACACTGGCAATGACTGCTAATGGATCATTCGAAGGAAGTTGAGATGGTTTGGAAACCGATGAAACATTCGCGTAAGTAATATTTTGTCGATTTTTCATATTAAATCCAGCAACTTTTGTTAAACAGGAATAACAATCGGTTTGGTAGTTACTTGACTCCCTCGAAAGTAGTGGAATTAAAAAATCAAATCTTACCATTTGATCGCTTCCATAAAGCAAGTCTGCAACTAAGGCAACACTTTGTGGGTGTCCAAGTTGCTGACAGCAAAACCAAAATAATGTAAATATGGATATTTTAATGATTCTGATATTGCATATTCTTTTTTTGTTTTTGCAACCAAATACTCACTAAACACAAAGCAGATTGAACCAGAAACACACGATCTGCTTGATATGCTTAATGAAGATTTAGAATGAATGTAGTCTTCTGTCAAATTAATAATTGTGAAATTGTAGTGTCAGTATTGACTGTTTTACAGTACTGCCAGCATGCTATAAAAAATGAATAATACGTGATGGCCCAATTCAAACATACACAGCTCTTTGCTCAATTTCAATTAACACAATTGAAAGAATAAACTTGTCCCTAGACTTTCATTCTACTTTTACACTGCCTAGCGCTGCCAAATACTTTAAATAACTCCCATAAGTTGTCTAAATTTTGGAAAACTTGTCATGTAAATACTAATTTTTTTTCATATTTTACAAAATTATTATATTATTTTTAAGCCTGTAACAGTGTTTGAGTGTAATCCATGTAAGACATTATCGAGTATGTTTCAGATTTCGATTCGTTTTAAAATTGCAAGTTTGTATCAAAAAGTAGCTTGAAAGTTAATTTAGCGGACATTTTATGCCATAGTTGAGTTAAGCTGTAGTTTTTAGAAAATAATTATTTTGGGTAATTAAACGAGGGAATTTTAAGTGAAATTTCTCTTTGAGGAAAATATATTTGAGGTAATTAAGCGAATAAAGCAAGTAAGCGACAGTTAATTGACCGTGGAATTTTATTAGAAAATGGTAAGAAAAAATATGGGGATTTAGAAATTGAACTAAATAAGAGTGGAGCAATTATCCGGGGAATACTGTATTTTTTAATTTTTCGACTTTAAAATCTGAATAAATCTAAAACTCTTAACAGATGTAGCATAACTAGTGTAATTAATTGTCGACTAGTGTAATTATTTTTTTATTATTAAATACTGTAGACGTAGTCATAATTATAATTATTTAATAGTCATCTTCATGATTAAGTTAGCTTGTAAGTGTTAAATCTCATATTGTAATGTTAAGAGATATTCATTTTATTTAAGAGCATGTATATAACATAGATTAAGGAGCATAGATAAGAGAGCATTTAGATAACATAAGTAGATTAAGAGGTACAATGTAAAAAACTAAAATTGAAAGAAAATAAAGTCAGTCTTGCTACGACAACCAAAGCTAACAATACCAAATATGGCAACCCTGCATGTACTATAAGTATAATAAAATTTATTTTGACTTAATCAGATGAATAGAACGAATTGAAAATTTAAATACAAAAAGTTAGTAGCTCGTTGGCATAGACTTTCGTTATAAAACACTTGTCAAATCCCTCCAACAAACTTCTAAACTGTTGCTACTTATGATATTCTACTAACATCTTATAATATACTAATTTCTTATAATTTTCCAAATCTAAGGTTTTTTAAATCGTTTTTTCATATAAATTAATTCTATTCATTATTGTTCTTTTTTGAATTTAATACAATTTTGTAAACTGCTTTTATGGAGAAAAGTCAAAATTGCTTTTCAGAGTATATTATATGGTAATGGCAGATGGTAATTATTTGTTCTGCATAAACTCTGTGCCAACAAGCTGCTAAGTTCAATTGGTAACCTAATTTTTTGGTAAGCATTAGGTTCATAGAGTTTACGAAATTTTAGAATTTCTCTACAGTGAACTTCTCTAGACAATGAATTTCTTCCTTTAAAATTCATTACAAAAACGTGGCTATTTTGTTCCAATGTTAGTGTATTTTATCAGCCTATAAGGAATATATCTATAGACAGAGTTTTTCTCTATAATGAAATAATTTTAGGAATATAAATTTCAAACTCATACATTTATGTATCCACATAATGAATTAATATTTGAACAACACTGTGTCAGAAAAGAAATAAAAATTTAATTAGAAAGTTTGCAAAGGATATAAAAAATTAAAAATTGCCACAAAAATAGCCACTTTTATTTAAGTTTCTCGTCTTTAGTTAATGAAAATATCGCAGCAAAACAGCATTTCTCTTGAAAATAATTTATAAGTAATTAGAAAACAAGTTGATTGCCGTTGGATTATTTAGTGGTGAAAGTAAAGTATAACATTGGCCATCAACAACAACCGATTTCCTTGCGGTTCACATTCTTAAAGTAGAGCCTTTGTTTTTTTTTAAATCAAAGGTCCACACACTATTTCCCTTTTCCCCTCATATTTTCCTATGCCATCACAATGTACTGCATGTATAGGGGTCATTCCCTGAATACTAGCCTAAATAAAAAAAGCAACTGCTATCTGCCTATGAGAAAATATATTTAAATAAAAAAAATTCCCTTATACTGAAATTTCTATATAATGAAGAGATTTTCTTGTGCCATGAAAATTCATTATATGGAACTTTGAGTATGGTAGGAGTTAGAAAATGAATATGATAAAAGTAACGCTACATTCTGTTTTTAATTGCTTATTAGTGAGCATTTGTTATATCAGAAAATAAAGAAACGGTACTATTTTTGCGGTTTTACTCAGTGTTGAAAAGGCAATTGGCCAAGCCAGCAATTTGCCTGCTAGTTTGAATAAAACACAGGTTTTTAACAAAGTCTTGATTGATTAGGCAAATGTATTTATATTAAAATTCCTATATATGTATATAAACAATATGAAACATTATTTATTAGTATTTTCGGCCAAAAGAGCTTGTATTTTAACTGTCCAATATTTACCTTCAAGTTACTTAGGCCCAAATTGTTTCATATAAATAAAACTAAGTTTATTTTATGTTTATTATATGAAACATAAAATAAACTTGGTTTTATTTATATGAAACAATTTAGGCCTAAGTAGCTTGAAGGTAAATATTGGACAGTTATAATATGAAACAAATATATTATATATATAATGAAATGTATAATTTGATATACACTCTTTTTAGTAGAAATTACTGGAATTAATTACAAAAGATTAATTTAAATAACCCGATCACGTCTGAGCCAAAAAAAATGGAGAAAATTCTAGACCCTTTTTTATAACCTGGTCTTCGTTAAAAAATAATTATGTATTTAATATTGGAAATTATGTATTTAATATTATGGCATATTGCCGGACCGCTTAATTGATTATAGCGATTTTGGGAGTAGTTCTAACACCCAGTTCTTAACTCACTCTAAAAATTCAAACATGTAAAACGTATTGAAGGACGTGTTTTCTTACTAAAATAAAGCCTTAAATATTTGACTTCTTTAGTTTCTCTACCTGGTTAACAAGTAAGCTAAACATTTTCAAAATTTAAAGTTTATTTAATGTTTTCTTAATTTGATTTAATGTTTGTGTTTTTCATTATTTTTCTCTTACTCTGTGCTGAGGTTTACTGGGTATATTATGGTCCTAATGACTGCTGTTAAATTGTATTCGCTTTCAATTTTCTTTTTAATTTAAATTAATTTTATTAAACAGGCTCTCTTGTGTTGAAACTACTTGCTGTTTTTCCTGTGTTTTGTTTTGTTTTATTAAAATAATTTTTCTTCTTCTTTTACATGCTTTTTTTATTTACTTTGATTTCAATTAACTTGGTCAAAGAGTTTTTTATCTGCTCACAATTGTCTCTTTTCATTTGTGTCCAAAGCTTGTTTATTGTTGTTCTCTCTATGGTCATTATATGTGTAACAGTGTCTTTTATTAATATTTTACAAAATATTTCTACAAAAACAGCCATGTATACTTTAATTTAAAAGTTATGTTGAATATAAATTATAAAAAAAAACTATAAATTAAAAAGAAAAGAAAATATAAAAAGAAAATCATGCTGGACAAAAAGTAAATGTTTTAATAAAAAACAAATGTTTACATTTTAAATTTAACACACACATACGAGTGCACTCATTTGATCTACATTTACATACATACATACTCGTACATACGTATATCACTCTTAAGTGGTTTAGAACAAAAATTATTGCTAAAACATTTAAAGCAACAATATGTACGTATGTATGTACGAGTATTTATGTAGATATAGTGTTGTCAGATTGTTTCAATTCCCAACTAACTAACTTCATATATATAAAACTCCTCACAAAAAATCTAAGACCAAAACGTTGCATTTGTTTTTGAATGATCTTGATCCTATTTACGCCACATTATTATTTATACTCTTGGTTGATAATAATATTGTATATTATATAACTTATACATACATACATACATAATTGGCCATTACAATCCTGTGTCAGGGTTACGGCCTAGCTTCTAGCAGCGCTCATGTTGTGTGTGTTAATTTTCATCCATGAGTACAGGGCACTAAAGCTTAATGTCGACCCCGAACGACAGATTTGAAAAGGTTTTTCATGGCAATCAATTACTCCCAGAGCTTTTGCCAGAAGACTGCTGAGAGGTAGACGCCGAAAGAAATAATTGTTTCCTATTTCTTTTTTTAACGATGTCAGAGTGAAGATTTGAACCCAGCGCTATCGTCTTAGTAAGCCAATACTCTAACCACTAGACCACGGCGACTACATAACTTATACCCTTAAAGAAATTGTCTCGAAAGTATTTTTGTACTTGTTATATATCGAACAGAGGTTTAAAAGGCTGGTATTCGATGAAAAATCATCCATTAATTTTGATATTCGAAGCATACCAGGGAAAACTAATTAGCAAAAAAAAGAACACTGTCGATCATTTGATTTTTCACCGTGTATTCTCAAAGAATCATTTGTTTTTCGAACTCCTGGTGGTAAGAAAATTCGCAAAGGTAAGAAATAAGGCAATTTCGCTAATATTGTTTTTTCACAGAAACTGCTTTTTTTAGTTAAAGGTTTCGAAAATATTACTTAAAATAAAATTTTTTTAATAAATTTTCTTGTGCAAAATAAGAAGTAAGTTATATTTCTACAAACAGAAGGTAGTTCGAAATCGTCATTTGCAGTTCTAAGACAAAGAAAATATAAATTCTTTCAATTATCATCATAATTCATTTCATTTTTAATTTTTTTTTTTCTTTAATTAATTTTACTACATTATTTTGCAAACGGAAAACGAATATTTAGTCAAATAAATCTAAACCTCTTTTTCCAGCCAAGTACGATATCAGTAAGTTTAAATTATATGTCCACAAGCACTACTCCCTCTTTCGCCCGCCTCATAACATATTTTCCTAGACCAGAACAATGTACTAAATGAGTAGGGGCGTCCGCTGCTTACTGGCCTTAAATAAAACAAACTACTTACAAAAATTCTCCTTGGAGGCTGTTTCGTTTACAATAAGTTTCAACGGAGAAACAAGTAAGTTTAGGAATACAATACATTAACAAAGTTTTTTGGTTGCGTTTAAGAATACATAACATTGCCACACTGCAAAGCAACTTAATATACCTTTATACTGTGAATTCTATTTTCCAGTTTTAATCAAATAAAAAAAGTGGTTTAAAGTTGAGTTTCAAAAATGATTATCCTAATTTTTCTTATTTTGTTTTATATCTAAAAATAATTTATTTATTTTGATTATTTCACTCAGTGCCTCGTTTCTGTATTACGCGACTCGAGAAATTTCTCATATGTTTGATGAAACAAAAAATTCCATCAGTTTCCGAATCATCGTTAAAAAAGTGTTTCTGTATCTACATGTGAAAACAATCAAAACAAATACTTTTCCAACTGGAATATTTCCAGTTTAAATGTGTCAAACGGAAGCAAAACGTCAAAAAAAAGTTTTCACAAAAAAAGAGACATTACTCACAATTTTCCAATAACAATGGAAAATAGCATAAATGACAGATTTCTCGAGTCTAGTAATACAGAAACGAGGCACAGATCACTAAAACTCTTGTTGTATTATTTCTGCCTAAATTGTTCATTGTATTCTCACTAGCACTGAAAATGAAAAGATTTTTTATCTTGTTGTGCTAGATTCAATTATATCAATAAATATTTAGAAAAAAATAATAAGTATTTTCTTATTTATATTTAGTTGACG
Organism: Metopia argyrocephala; assembly: GCA_963576795.1. Classification (NCBI taxonomy): domain Eukaryota; kingdom Metazoa; phylum Arthropoda; class Insecta; order Diptera; family Sarcophagidae; genus Metopia; species Metopia argyrocephala. The sequence continues at coordinate 123,560,194 of OY756208.1, read as the reverse complement.
ATTTGAAAGAATAATTTTAATGTCTTTGACGATTTTCTTTGTCGAAGTTTGACGATTTCATTGTTAATTTATCTGGCAGCCATAGAATGTGAGCAATGTCCTTGTATTGTATAATGCATATGTATGTATGAATATTGTTTCGTTGGTGTTCTTGTTTTCACAGTTTATTGTTTTTTTTTTAATTTCTTTAGTTTATGTGTATATCTGTGTGTGTCTGTTTTGCAATTTGTTTTTTTTTTTTTTTTTGCTTTATGGTTTCCAACAAGTTTATTGCCCTCTTTTGATATTATTTTCTCGTGGCAAATTTTTTACGCTCTAATCTCTTTTTGTTTTCTCTCTCTCTTTCTCTCTATGAGTTTCTCTTTATTTTTTGTCTTGTGTTTAGCATTTAATTTATAATTATTTGAGACTGAATGACGACACATAAAGAACATACCCATTTGTTGTTGATATTATTATTATAATTGTTGTTGTTTTTATTTTGTCTAGAGCAGTGATGTCCACAATTCTCTTTCCCTATCACGCGTGATAGGAAAACAAATTCTGCTTGCGTCGAAGTCAAACACGTACATAATAAAAAGAAATATTGTTACTCTTGCTCTTTTAATATTTTAGCTTCTCTCCAACATAGTGCAGGGTTGGATAGTGCATATTTTTTGTATAATTTTTATTTAACTGAAATAATTAATCATTATTTTCTCCAAATTTATGTGACCTCGGTACTCCTTTATTCTAAATAGATCGGTCACATGTCTATCTGACAATCGATTACGTACTTTACTCAGAATTATAAAGAAATATTTATGAAGTTATAAACAGAAAGTAATTCGAACATTCCCATTTCTGGTAGAAGTAAGCAGAATCTTTTCTCTGCTTCATACACAAGCGCAAGTGTGTTTATGTAGTAGTGGACATCACTGGTCTAGAGCAAATATTCCTTTGGTGAGGTTTTCATTACATAGCGTATGAGTGGTGTATAATTAAAAATAATTCATACGTCATGTTATGCTTTAATAATTTCATGAACCACATGACGCTTTCATTAAAATATATAAAAATTTAATAAAATCTCAGCTTGTTATCAATCGCTCAACAATCGTACGTATAATAAATAGCATAAAGATACGTTTTTTTTTAAATCAATTATTATTTGAAATAAATTTCATGCTAAGAGGCTAACCAGCAGTTACTTAAGAAATGTATATAAAAAATTTTTTATATATTTTATAAATTTTTTTAGCTGAAGGTTTCGTTTCGAATGCCCCTTAAGGCTAGAGGTTAGACTCTTAGACTGTTTGTGTTAGGATTGTGGGTTTATTACAAATTAGATAGTCTGGTTTGTAATGTTATATGTATGCATATAACAAATATCAAAAACCCAAAATGAAAGAATCCACAATAATAGGAGTTATATTAAACAGGTAATTCCTTTCTTTAGTTTGTCATCTAACACACTTTAATAATTTTTATTTAAATATTCATTTTTTTGCATACAATTTATGCAAATTTTTTGTGTTTGCCAAACAATTTCAGCGAAACGTCCTTAAGGACTTCTTTTTTCCAAGACACTTTATATGCAAATACAGTCTTAGACTTGAAAAAATATAAGAGACACAGACATATTTTTTGTGAGTTTATAACTTTTTTTTAACAAGAAAATTTGAAAAAGAAACCACCAACTCATAATAAAAACAGCGATAAACAGCAACATCAAGATTTAGACAAAAAGAAAAAAATGTTAAAATGCCACATAAATGAAACACGCGATTGTTATAATTTTTTTCCTCTGAAACAGTTTGCAAAAGAAAAGTTTACAAAAAAAAAATCCAAAGAAGTTATACAAAAATTTTTGTTTTAAATACATTTAATGACTTCAAAAAAAAAAAAAAATAAACGACAAGGTTTTTCTAAGAATTTAAGGGCAAGTCGCTAGTTAAATAAAAGTTAACCTCTTTATAAAGGGTTATTCAAAAAGTTATAAAATTTTTTTGTTTCAAGTTTAAAATCGTAAACAGTTTTCTATGACAACACTAAATCAGTTAATGAATAAGCAATAGTTTCTCAACTCAATGTCTTGTCTAAAATATCATATAATCGTTGTTTAGTGGTACCCTGTATTAATTAAAGGAATGAAGAACATTAGAAACAAAACTTATTCGATTAGAATACTAAACCAATCCAAACGAAACCAAATAACGAAGGCCTTTAATTTATAAAACAAACAAAAACACAGTTTTTCTTTTCTTTTTTATTTTAGTTGTAGGCAAAACAAAAAAGTACCATTATTTCTATTTCTCTAGAAATAAATCAAATTATAGACAAAAAGTTTTGTTACGAAAAGAATACCAACAAAAAAAAATTGAAAAATAGCAAAAAGAGTTTTATCACGATGTTAAAAAAAAACGCTTAAATTTAATTCTTTTCCTTCTTTAGTGGTTTTAGAGAAAATATACGGAATTTTGCACTTGCACAAATGCAAGCATTCCTTTTTGTAAGAAAACTGGTAAATTTCTATGAAATTACTGATAGATCACGAGAGAGAGAACCAGCGTATTAACACTTCCACCACAGGTAAAACCCCAAGGACTTAAATTCCTGTCCAGTGAAGGGTATACGTGTTGGTTGTGGTTTCAACTTGAATTACAAAGACAAATTACACTATACTTGGCGTATAAAGTTACATTTCAGAAAATGATGTCAATGCTACATCAGAGCTACATCAAACCGAAGCAGTCAGGAAGTGCTACAAATAGAATGTGTAGCTATAAATTTCAAAATGGAAATATCTTGTAAACCCTCCAGTATTAAAAGCACACTTTTGTATAAAAAAAAATAATTAGTATTGTTGACAGAAGCTATACAGCTATTATACATTTTCGAATTAAATTCGAATATTTTAATGGATCTTTATTATACTTATTGTATGAAATTTTTAATAGCCTAAGATCCCAATACTGGTATTCTTATGAGAATTAACATCCGTTAAGGAATATGTAGATTCCGTGGTCTAGTGGCTAGTGTGTTGGCTTACTAAGACCTGGGCCCTGGGTTCGGCACCAGGTTCTGACATCTTCAAAAAAAAAAGAAATATAAAAAAATTATTTCTTTCGGCGACTACCTCTCAGTAGTCTTCTGGCACAAGCTCTGAGAGTAATTGATTGCCATGAAAAAGCTTCTCAAGTCTGTCGTTCGGAGTCGACATTAAACTGTAGGTCCCGGTGCTCATGGATAAAAATTTACACACACAACATGAGTGCTGCGAGAAGCTAGGCCGTAATCCTGACACAGGGTTGTAATGGCCAGTTATGTATGTATGTATGTAAGGAATATGTCCAAACTGGTGAGAATAACATTCAAATATAATTCCCATAAGCTATTTCCAATAGATTGTTCTTTAAATAGAAATATAAAAATATGAATATGTATAACACAAAGAACTCTGATGAGACCTTTCGTAGCTGGGTCGAAAACTAGTTCAGTTCTGCTAGTGTTTGTACATATTCCTTAACGGGTGTTAATTCTCATAAGAATACCAGTATTAGGATCTTAGGCTATTAAAAATTTCATACAAGAAGTTATACAGCTTTAATATGAGCGTAAATGTTGTTTGGGGCAGTCAAATAACTTGTTATAGCAAGCCGGGTACTAACATGGCCTTCTTTCTTATGAAGGTTTTATAAAAATAGTTTCATTTTACTTTTTTTTTAAGTGAAAACCCATACTCCTGCAATGTATTGTATTGGAATATTGAAGATAGAAGAGAGATGTATAGATTTTTTTTTTTTTTTTGCAATTTTATTGATCACCATTTATCAATGAGACAAGCTGCTATCAGTTGATCACTCAAAGACCAGTGTTATACCTTCACTCTTGAATGATCAATAGCAATTGCCCCATTTGTCTGTGGATGTAGATAGCGAGTGGTGACCGTCTTCACTAATTAGGTTAGCTGTTATCTTCCCAGAAGGTGGCGCTGTACTCCTGATCATTCGTTTCTGGTGGAATAGACTGGATATGTCAGGGAGCGGTTTTTCTGCAGATGGATATCTTGGGGGGGAACCTCTTATTTTTTAAATTATAATTCAGAAAAACCGCAAATTTATTTTTTTATAATTTATGTCCTTCGCTGGGATTGAACCTCGGTCGTTTGAGTTTCTTTGCGAACGCTCTAACCACTATGCCAACGAGCCCCCTAATACAACACAAAAAAACTGTTTTATACGCTTTTAAACGCCTCAAAATTGAAATTTGTATTTAAAAACAAAAACGCTAAATTGTTAAATTGTTTGCAGTACATTTGGCTTGTGAAGTTGCGAAACTGTTGTTTTTTAGGTAACAAAAGTTGTAGGTTAATGCAATGACCTTTACAATAAAACTAAATGGGTTTTAGTGGTTCGTCTTTCTCCATTATTTACACAATTTTTTTTCAAGTTATTTCTCCAACATTAGTTAGAAAAAGTTTTCAGTTTAAGAAAAAAATTTTTTTACATTTGAATAAACTTCAAATGCATTAAATTATTCGTTATAGCAAAACCTAAGTTCAGCAAAGTTTCTTTTTTTCTGAAGGTACTTTAAAAAGTAGAAAAAAAATTCTAGCGAAGGTATATATTAAATCCAAAGAACTAACAATTATTGCAGTAGTGCCTTAACTCACAAGGAGAGTTATTTAAAAATGTTAAGTCAACACTACTAAAAACAACTTGAGCTCGGATCGGAGATAATTCGGCTCCAAGAAACTAAGTTTGCCTACTACCATTTAAATTCACATTAGCTGTAATCACTCTTTGTGGCAAACGCAATCGTAGCATATAAATATAGCTTTATTTTGTAATTGTTTGACATAGTTTGCTACGTTTACAAAGAAAAGTGATTACTGCTATGATTTATCGAATTATTCGAGGCCAAAACAGAAAATTATCAAATTTGGGTTTGAGTCTAAATTACCATCTCATTTAATTTTGTGGAAACTTAGTTAATAGTAAATGTTTTATATATATGTAGATACGAGCATATGTACTATGTGCCCAGCTATAATATCTATACGCGAGATAGAGGTAAAAACCACATTAGGGATGGTGCACTAATTGTTGTGTCTAACTGTCTGTGCTCCGAATTCTTTTGTCCTGATTAAGTTGCAATATAAATCAAACTTAAAACAAAAATCTATTTGTAAGCTACTCATATATCAATTCTTCTGAGAGGGAGACTGTGGAACATTTTCTTTGTGATTGCCCAGGTCTGGCAGTCAGACATTTGAAGTTTTTTGGGGTGCCCTTTTTCGACGGCTTGGGGCAATGTGCGAACCTGGACTGGGTCTGGTTGGCTGTAGTTCTTTTCCTACTTTTAGATAGTTTCAGTGTGGTCCTGCAATGGTTTCAAGACGGCACCTTGTGCTAATTGTAGTTGATCATGGTTTTGGATTAACCCTAGAACCATAACGTACGTAAATTTTACGTGCACTTTTTTTTTAAATTTGTCAAAATTGTATGGACAACGATAACTGAATAATGTAAATATACTAAAAATTACTTTCTTTTTATAACATATAAATTAAAATAAATAAATTAATTTAATTAAAGTAAATAAATTGAAAATTTTCTAACTTGAAAAATTGCGTAAAAATTAGCGTTATGGTTCTAGGGTTAATTGGCCATTGACCTACCTACCTACCTACCTACTCTTATATCCGTACTTACTAGGGATGTCACTTTCTGACTGAAGATTTTCATTGATTGTGAAGTCATCCGGATCAAATTCAGAAACTTTAGCTTGAGCCGTTCTCAGGATATACAAAAATTAGAGACAACTTAAAAGAGACTTTAAATTTTTTCCACAATACGGACGGCATCACTTCACCTGGGTCATACTTATTCCTTACATACATACATACATAACTGGCCTTTACAACCCTGTGTCAGGATTACGGCCTAGCTTCTCGCAGCACTCATGTTGTGTGTGTCAATTTTTATCCATGAGTACCGGGACCTACAGTTTAATGTCGACTCCGAACGACAGACTTGAGAAGCTTTGTCTTGCCAATCAATTACTCCCAGAACTTTTGCCAGAAGACTGCTGAGAGGTAGTCACCGAAAGAAATAATTTTTTCATATTTCTTTTTTTAACGATGTCAGAGCTGAGATCTGAACCCAGCGCTATCGTCTTAGTAAGCCAACACACTAACCACTAGACCACGGCGACTATATAACTTATACACTTAAAGAACAGAGGTTTAAAAGACTGGTATTCGATTACAAATCATCGATTAATTTCGATATTCGAAGCATACCAGGGAAAACTAATTAGCAAAAAAAAAAGAACCCTGTCGATCATTTGACTTTTCACAGTGTATTCTCAAAGAATCATTTGTTTTTCGAGTTTCTGGTGTTAAGAAAACTCACAAAGGTAAGAAATAAGGCAATTTCGCTAATATTGTTTTCTTGAAGAAAGGTTAAAGGTTTCGAAAATATTAAAATAAATTTTTTTTAATAAATTTTCTTCTACAAACAGAAGGTAGTTCGAAATCATTATTTGCACTTTTAAAATAAAGAAAATATAAATTCTGTTCGTTAAAAATTAAAAACCGTTACATTTCGTTTCATTTCTTTTCTTTTTTTGAAGATGTCAGAGCTTGGTGTCGAACCCAGGGCTCATGTCTTAGTAAGCCAACACACTAACCACTAGACCACGGCGACTACAATACTTATTACTTAACGAACTTAAAAGTCCCTTTGTTACGCTGCTATTTTCTTTAGAACATTTTAACAGTAAAAACTTTTGCTGCTAAAGAACGAATTCTTTCTATAATGCATTGTGAGATACACTCGACCATCAACTACCAAACAGTGTGCTCTAAGAGAGGTACAAGTATGTAAAATAACGTGTTTATCCAGAATTAAGGCTGTTATTTCATCTGATAACCTTAAAATTTGTACAACATTGAGGTAAATACAATATTAAGATTACCATTATGCTATAAAACTCTTAACCAGCTAAACAGTGGCAGTAAAATATTTTTCAAAAGGAATTGTTTTTGCAGCATAATTTAATAAATTTTCAATCAGCCCTTATATAATGTAAGTTGCCGTCGACACACATAGTCGTTGCCATCGAATAATCGGTATTATAAAAGCTAATCTCGGCATTTATCAATTAATGTTGTCCTATATTTGGTATTATGTTAGTAATTACAAATAATTCGAAAAATTAATTGAGGAACTTACAAATAACTCCGGTTTGGCACAGAGGTTTCAAAGAGGTTCAACAACAATTTTAAAAAGGCCTGGAAAAATATTACAGTCAAATTACAATCAATGGGACTAAGGGACGTTTTTTATGTCCTACATCAGAACTTTAACGGGAATCCCATATATAAAAACATTAGTGTCACACAATTGAGAAAATATTTAGGGATGATGTTTTGTATAATTTAATAATAGATTATAGCTCGACCGCAACACAGCCGTCTTACATAATACCATTTCGGCCCCAGCGTGACAGCGGGGCCTTTCGTCTTAATATGACAGTTACAATAAATTTATGAGCTTTTCGATGGCGACATAAATAATAGGGTTGAATATTTCGCTAATAAAAGAACATTGTATTTGCTACATGACCATTGTGTGGTTCTCTTAGAGTCAGCAATTTTACAGCTCAATCTGCTGAGAAATACAGGCCAGTGACCAACGCCATCTTTTTGCACATCTAAAGGCGGCAAGGAATGGGGCGATCCTCAAAGTTTTTTTGGATGAAAGTTTTGCTCCAACGATTGGCTAGAAGTCGGCCGTTTAGCTTGCAACCCACACTACAAAGATCGTCATTGCGGAACTGACGAAGATTAGACAACTGGTTGTTTGTGTTGCCCTTTGCACTGAGGTTTTTCTTTATAAGTATCCATGAGTTTTTAACTGAGAGATCCAAAAGATAATAATATTGGACCACTTGCGACTTTTCATACTTATACGAATATAATATCCCATATGCATATTATACTCCTGTAGAATTTTTGGACAATGATTGTATATTTTCTTTAATCGCTTATCATATCGATAAACTTTGCTTGCAGGTTGAGAGCCAATATAAGTGCACATCAAAGTAACAACTGATAAATCAATCTTATCATAATCAGAACCTTTTTCTTCATAAGTTCCCCTAGGAATTGCTGTTCTCATTAAATAGTATATGATAATTCATTTTCGGTATTACTCTGCCTAATCGTACGACGACATTATTGATGACTCCTAGATCTGGTGCTTGTATATATATTTTCTCATCTTGCCCAGAATACACTTCAAAACGGTACGCATATCCCATGAGACTGCACAAAACAAATAGCTTGTAGCCCCGTTTCTTTGGTTTATTTGGGAAGGATTGTTTTAGAAAATTACCAATTTTCGTTGAACACATTTGTTCATCTATTGAGAGGCATTGGTCTATGGAAATAGGTGCAAATGTTTCATTGAAGTGATCCATGACAGACCTAATTTAGTGTAAACGATCATGATTCGGATGCTCTCTAAGAAGGTGTTTGTCATTGTTATTAAAGTTTAACATTCTTCTTATGGCCTCAAAACGATTAAAACAAAACGAATAATAATGTAACAAACGTCTATTATATCGTCTTCTTCTGCAACACTTTGCATGATGCGTCAAAGAATCGAATAAAATTTATCATCAGCCGCCTATTACTTGAATATTCACAGCAATCTTTTTAAATAAAATCTTTTTTTTTTCAAACAATTACAGCAAAAAATTGTGGTACATATTACCTTTTAATATTAAAAAAAAACTATAAAACAACAGAAAACTTTTATACTAAATGATGTCTAGTTATAGTAAAATTCCAATAAATTACAATATGAGGTCGAAATCACGTTCAATATGATTTTGTTCAATATTCTCTTGTTATTTTTTTTAACTAAATAAATGTTTGTATATACATACATACTTACATATACATATGTATGTCAGTATGGCTTTGTTAACACAGCGGGATGTACGTTTTACATACATATAATAATAATACCCACAATAAACTGGCAATAACATAAAATGATAATAAAAATAAATGACAAAATAAAACACACACACATACCTTAAGAATAATAAAAGAACTTATGCATAAACTTGTATACAACAACAACTCTTGCAAACCAAAAAGTTAAAACAAATGCAAATATACATACAGGTACATACATACATGCACATATATAACAAACAAGAAAAAACAACAACGACTAATTTGCTATTCATTACAAAAACAAGAGCAAAAGACGCAATACAAAGTATGAAATATAAAAAAATTAAAAGGAGGAGGAGAGAGGCTTTACATTTACAAGATATAATCTAAGCTGATAAAAAAAAACATACATAAAATTAATAATTTTAATGTTAAACATAAAAAAGGCTAAAAAGTTGTAAGTATTTGGTTTGAAACCACAAAATTTTGTTGCAATGCCATAAATTGCCGGCTTTCAAACATGTTGGAAGTTTGTACAAACGTGTATATTCTTATGTACTCGTATATATGTATGTACATACAATATGTATTATTGTCTAGTCTAGCATCTCTTTCAAATATCTTTTTTTTTTTCATTTTCTTTTAAGTTTCCTTTAGTGACTACAAAATGTTCATACACACTCACACATTTAAATTTGCAATTTGCTTTATCATATTAAACACAATAACATCTTAGACGCTATAGAAATCAGAGTGGGCAAACAAACAAAACATTTCGCAAAAGTTTCAACAAAGTCGTACACTTTTCAAACATTTTTTAATGGTATTGTACATGAGCAAAACAAAAACAAATACTTTCTAAATGAGAAAGAGCGCAAATGAAACAATTATCTTTTTGCTCTTGTGCTTTCTTTGTTTTTTGTTGTTTTTTTCTCTTCTTCTTTTCTTTTTCTCTTCTTCTATCCTTTTTCTTCTCATTCATTTTTTGTTGTGCCTACGCACATTTGAGTTAGTGTATTTGTAGTACTCAAAACAAAAAAAATATACAACATTAAATGGGACAATCTTTCTCACTGTTTATGTTTTATTTTTGTTTTGCTCATTGTAAAGAATACAACAAAATGAGATCAAACGTTCAGTTTTGTTTATTTTCCTACTCTGATAGAAATACATTCGGATGTTTCTTTTTTAGACCAATAGAACTCTAATGTTTGGTATCTTATTTTAGATTTATTAAGCGATTTAGGGTTTCACAAGAAGCCTTTAATTTCTTTTTTTTCTGAGCTATCTTTCGAAGGACATGTCGCTCATTAGCGAGAAGAATGGTATAACTTAAAAAACACATTTTTTGAGTTAATAATGCAGAAATATGAGGCAAACTGTAATTTAAAAGATATGTATCTAAAATTGTATATTTATCTATTTTTTCATTGAGTGGCGACCAAAAATGTCTTGTACTTTTCTTATACGTCAGGCTAAATTAAAATCTTTAAATGCATTTATCTCAGAATTTTTTTTTTTTTTTTTTTTTTTTTTTGAGTTATGCCACTCTTCTCGCAAATGAGCGATATGTCTACCGCACTGTCACCAACTGGCAACTGCAAATAGCTGTAGTTTTATCGTTTCTTGCTAGTGGAGGTTTTTAACACACGGTGGGAAACGACTACTTGATGGGGATGTGCCAAAGCACGTTTTGCAAAACAGTAAGCCGAATTGTAAATACAAATTTTGCATTCTTAGTTGATGGTCCATAGGAATTCATTTTAAATTTTTGCGTTATTTTTCCAATTGTAATTAAAAAAATTTGTTTTTCGATTTTTGTAGAGCTAACGAGTCGAATATAAAAAACTGGTAGTCGAACACACACTCGTTATCGTATGACATAATCTAAAATTTCGATTGTACTTGCTCGATAACAAATACGGTAATCCCAAAAACTAAATTTATGGAAAATTTAACTCAATCACGTATGGGGTAATTCCCTGGGGCCGAATTACCGCATAAGTTCTTAACGAACTTCATTTTTAACGTTCAATGTTAGAAGAAATAAATTCCGATGATGTCTACGATTAGTACCAATTATCACAATATAGATAAACGTAATTAATATCACTAATAGTAGTAATAGTAATTTGATGAGCAAAATTCGAATCTGTAAGTGGTTTTTCTTTATCACGTCAGGTTTTGAGATACAAAAAATGTTTAAATTCGTTTTTACATGAAAAGCCAATCAATAGTTTATTTAAAAATCAATGAATTTTCAAAGTACTTAAATGGCGTTATTTGAATGTCGTTTGTATTTTGTGGGTTCGGTTTCATGTATATAAATATTAAAGTCCGGCAATAGTACCCAGCATGCTTTTGGGCCAAGCCTTTCAATTTTTTTCTAATCTTAGTGAGCCTTTAAACTGTACTTAGAGCCATCAATAAATAATCCCATAATATGCATATATATATGTATAATTATTAGGGCGAGTCGATTTAAAAATCGCCCAAGCGACAAAGAAAATCGTATTCTAGGTATCAAAATAAGAAACTTTGTCCAAGGAACCATACCTTTAACCTGAATTATTTTTTATGTTAACATAACGTCTGTGGACTTTTGGCAAAAAAAATATTTAATTTAATGTTGTATATTTCACAGTGGGGGTCGGTCATACATTTAGACTCGATTGGGGCACATTAAATGGGTCAAAGTGGGACTTTTCAAAATTTTACGTTTTGGTCGAAATAAGGAACATCAGAATTAATTTTAGTGGTATGGTTTCCTGGGCAAAGATTCTTATTTTGAACCCTAGAAAAAGATTTTCCTTGTCACTTGGACGATATTTTTGCGTCCCTACAAATTATAATAATTATACTTATGTATGTTCAAAGTAAATCTGTATAATTGATCCAGTGCCAATCTATTCATAATAATTGTTCAAAGTGGCTGCATTATAACTGTTTGTTTGTCAATTAACACCCCTTTTGTAATTTCTATAGGTGTTAAAATAACATTCTATATGTTTATGAGGTTGACATGCCAACCAACATAAACAAAAGTCTATATACCTACATTTGTATGTACGTATTTTGGCTAGCAAAAAAACACAGCATATAGATTTAGCGTTTTTTTTTTCTTATTTACTCGTATTCTTAGAAATGTTTTGAAAGAAATGCTGACATAAAATAATACATATTTCCATTAAATTTTTTCATAAAATATTGGTTCTCAAATATGTGTAAATATGTACAAAGTCTAACTTAGCCTGTTTTTGATGCTTTTTATTTTTTATTATATAAGTACACATATTGTATGTATATGTATATTTTCTTATAAATTCTTAACAAAACTGAAATATATTTTGTTGCAAAATACCTATTTAATACATTTTAAAATAATTTGTATTTATTATCTGTGTTAAAAACAAATAAATTTTCCTTAAAAAACGTATATTTCTTGTATTGAAATTAACACTTGACAATACTAATCATAGCATTATAACGATATACACAAATATAAGAAAAATAAAACAATTGTAAGAAAACAACAACATAAATGGCAAAACAAAAAAAGAAAGCATCGAAATGTACAAAAAGTTATTTGGCACGCATATGTATACACACATGCATACATAAATACATACATACATACATCCATGCATATTTGTGTACACACATTTTAATAAACAACTGTTATTTGTTATGAAAATAAACAGAAAAAGAAATGTTTGCGGGATCTATTTAATTGTGGGTTAGCAAGAATGTCAGAGGAAGAGAGTAGTTGTAAATGTAATGGTAAATAGTAAAACAAAAACAAGAACAACAAATTTTATGAATGAAATATAGAAAAAACGCAAAACTATGTTAAAGCCAAAACCAGAAAGAAATTGTTCTATTAATTGTGGCATTTTATGTGTATTTTTAAGGGTTTTTTGGTTCTTTTTTTTTTTTTTTGGATACAAAAAAAAAAACTGAAAATACATGAATAAATTGGGGGAGGCTTACGTAATTTATTTATTTTTTTTAAGATATATTTTTAAAAATTTAAATATTTACAAAAAGAAAACTTACTTTAATTAAAAAGTATAAAACTTTTAGTAAAAATCTTTTGCCGTTTATAAAATTTATTTTTTATACAATAACACTGTAAATATACACTTTTGTTTAGTTTATTTTGGTTTTATAAATTATCTGTTTAATTTATTTAATTCACATTTCTTTTGACAATTTAAAACAATTCCTTGCTTAAAACTCTTTATTGATGTTCTTATTACATATGCATACATATACATATACATACATATGTAACTGTTTTATTATGTTTACACCGTCTTCACATATTCCTTTGTAGTAAAAATTGTAAACCGTTACGTACGACACTTAAATTTGAACTATTCACTCAAGTCTATTACTGTAGGCAAATTTAATTGTAGCTTTCACAATAGATTTTGTTCGTTAGTATTCGTCTATGTTTGTATGTATAAAGTCTGCAGGTTTTATATTCTTTTTTGGAAGTATGACAGCATATAAAACATGTTTGATGTCAGTAGTGGTTGATGTATGTATGACAAGTAGTTGACATATAATTTAAAGATTTAATTTTTCTTTTAGCAAAAAACTGCTAAATTGAAAGAACAATTTTTATTTTTGCAATAGCTTGTCACTGTCGACTTGAAAATTACTGCTATTTTAATTGCTTAAAAATCGTGCATTTTTTAACTCAATTTCATAGTTCTTATGAGAAACCATATAATAATGAAACTATGTTTTTATTATTATAAGCCATGAAATTTAATGAAATACCAAATTTCTTTCATTTTCATATTTGCCCAGATATTGATATATTTTTACAGCCTGTTCATAGAAGACGTCTGACTGAAGACTCGAACAAATCGTATATGGACGAATACATAATCATTTTGTTTTTTTTTTTTTTGTTTGAGACCAATACTCAGGGGTAAACACCTACTAAATGCAGTGTATTGTATTGGAATTTTCTTGGAAAGGACAGTACATTTATGACAGAACATACATTTTGTTTTTTCTTATATTACTATTAAGCGCTTTAGGAATGAGACAAATTTCTGTGAATTGATCATTCAAAAGCCAGTGTGATACCTTCACTCTTGAATGATCAACAGCAATTGCATCATCGTTGCATGTTGATTGTGTGGTGAGGGTCTTCGCTAAGTTGGTTTTTATCTGTTATTTGCTACTTCCCACTAGGTGACGCTTTTCAAATGATCATTCTTTTTTTTTTGTTGACATTGGTTAAGATGGAATATAGTGGAATGTCGGGTAGCTTTGTAGATGGTCTTCTTGGAGAGGGGGGAGGGACGTCTTATTTTTAAATTAAAATTTTGGAAAAACCGCAAACTAACTTTTTCGTTTTTCACCTTTGCTGGGATTTGAACGTTAACCATTGGAGTTTTTGTGCGAGCGCTCTAACCACTATACCATTATAACACATTAGTACATTTTTCGTCTGAGTTACGTTATGTGGCGCATTTGTATATGTAGTGTCGGTACACAGTATTGCCATTCCGCAATAAAACTTGATTTGTTTACTTTTTCTGATAGAAAATTATTATTTTCAGCAAAAAAAAAGGGTAATCATAATTTGGGGGGAAAAAGAAAAATAGCTTCTAATTGTAAACAAACAAAATAACAAACGAACCGAAAATGATATTTTAGAACATTCTTATATTAAAAGCTAAAAAAACAGAGACTGTAACGCTTAAAGTGATAGAAAAAAAGCGCAAGGATGATGTCTCTTTATTAAACTACTTTCGGTTTAATTAACAAATTTATACTAAAATTGGATATATTTATACATACAACTGTTTGTTTGGGAGTTTAATTCTTAGCAGTTTTTGGGGATTCTTAAATTATCTGTAAACTTATTATATACTTTTTTGTGGGAAAGAACTCGCCCAATTATATCCCCCTTATTTCTCCACCTGCGGAAGAATACTATCCGGAACCACATTCGTATAACTTCAAAATGACTCCCTGCGTCCAGGACTTACGCTTTTCAAAGGTGGTTCTTTTGCCGCCTTAAGACACATTCAAACTATCCCGTAATAGAGATCTAGTTCGTCATATTTTTCTTCAGAATATCGACTTAAATTAAACGAGAATAACAAAATTCCAGTGTTAAAGTTTAAAGACACATAATATTTCAACTGGAAATGCAAATTAACACAACACTCATCTCCCTTACTTTCTCTTTTTAGCTTTGGCTGTCTACCGGTTTATTTTTTTTTTCTTTTTTCTAAATAACATCATTTTTAAAGAAAAGCTATTATAGACCAAGTGCACTTCCTATACTTATTGTACATGATTGTTGTAATTCAAAGAAGAAAGAGAGCAGAAAAACAAACAGTTAAACAATAATGAGAAGTAATATACATACTGCACATGTACCCAGTCAGCATTTTTGGTCAATTATGAGTCTTTTTTGACTCCTCTTGGCGATTAAAATAGTCACTTATGAGCTCATTTATGAGTCGAAAATGAATGTTTTGTCGGGAGAAAAACGAGTCATTTATGACTCCCCTGAACGAGTCATTTTTGACTCCCCTGAACGAGTCATTTGTGACTCCGCACACTAAACGAGTTTTACTTATCTTTTTATTATCTTTACAATAATAAAAATATTGTATTTTGTTTAAAAATGTAAAAAAACAAAAAAAAATAATTCATCAAGCCTTGTTATTGATGAGACAAGTTTCTGGTGGAATAGACTGGAATGTAAGGACCGGTTTCTTGAAGATGAACTTCTTCTTATTTTTTTAAATTATAATTTAGAAATACCTTAAATTTTATTTTATAATTTTTGCCCTTTGCTGGGATTGAACCTCGGTCGTTTGAATTTCTGTGCGAGCGTCTAACCACTATGCCACGGCATCACAATAATTGCATAACTCTTATTCTTTCAAATAAAATAAATCCCATTATAACGAAATGCAGAAGAAAAAAATAAAATACGACGCAAAATAATTATAAAAGCAGTCGTATTTCGAACGTCTGCACGATTAATTTATGATTCCGCACATTTAATCAGTTTTTGATCACCTAAGGGAGTCGTAAATGACTCATTTTGGTGATTTATGAGCAAGCAATCTTCCAATTGCTGACAGGGTATGAACACATTTATGTATGCATTTGTGTTTAAACATGCTAGCACAAAAATCCTTTACAGCATTACAAAAAACCAAAAGCATAATTGTTTTCATATAGCTACAGGGTTGTCAGATAGTTATCAATTTTTATACCCGATTTCAAAATACATATCCCCAAAACCTCGATTACCAAAAATCCCCGCAAAAACCGCATCAATAATATTGCATGTATGTACATATGCTTTATTTGGTATGTACATACATATGTATATATAATTGATATGTACTTACATATAAATACCCCGTTGGCACAATAGTCTTACATGACATTGTCATCAAGGATGGCTTTTAGACATGTCAATAACGGTTGTCGACAACAGCACGAAAATGTTCGTTCATTATATTCAGTGGTCTATTTCCTTGAAATTGTCAATGATAAACCACATGCTTGCATAGTTCATACAACGTGAGGTTGACGACAACCTCAGTGACATTCTCGGTCAGCCAGTCGTCTACGATTTTCACGACATTTGTTTGAAAATGTCGTTGACGAATTGTTCTGGCTGTCGTGTAGGATTGTCTATTGTCGTGCAACTATCCTCTAGGATATCTGGGTATATATTTTATTTGATATATGTATATGTGTGTTTACAGTAGTGTTCAATAAAGTAGATTCACCATGATATAGCATCTATGTGACCGAAAACATTAGAAAAGCGTGAATAAACTTTTTTTTATCTGTTATAAAGTAAATAATATGAAAAACACTAAAAAACAATATTGTTAAAATTAACTAATTTTGCCTGTTCAAAAGAATAAATTCACCAAATTTGATGGCCTTAAAGAAAAATTTTTTTATTAACTAAACCAAATTATTCCTTTCAATTACCGTTTATTTATTTCTCTAATTAGTGGAATTGCCCACATTTTTAATAGGGTCCAAACAACGTTTAATCATTGAGTCCACAATTCTATAAACAATATCGATTGGAATGTTCTTCCACAACTGTTCCTTATTAGAAGGATTTTTGTTTTCTAGGGGAGCCAAAAATTTTCAAAAGGATATAAATCTGGAGACTGAGTATACCAGCCTAAAACCTTGACGCCATTAATTTGAAACCAACCCTTTGCTCGCTTCGATGTGTGTTTCGGCTGGTTATCTTGTTAAAACACCCATTGATGTTTAATTTCATATTCAACATAAGACATCATGATGTCGTTTAAAATATTTGTATACTATACGGTACCTTCAAGTCTAAATAGATGTCCTGTGCGATAGTATAAAAAACATTCCCATACCATAAACTATAAGTGGTCGGATGAAACTAAAATTAGTTTGTTTATCTCCGAAAGAGATAAAACAAAGAAGCTCTAATACTGTATTCCCCGCAATAAAAACCATTACAAACATAATGGCGGAACATAATGTTATGAAGATGTTTTTATATATATAAAAAAAATAAACCAAACTAAAACCAAGAGCACACGTTGCAACAATTTTATAGCCTTGCTTATAAATTCATACTGTTGTATGAAATCCTTTCATAGTGTGTTCCGAGTGTAAGAAGTCTATAACATATAATATTGTTAAAACCGCCGAAAACATGTCGATTATCCCCAATAAAATTCCCATCCCCAAATGAATTTTTTCTATCCTCATTTCAGAAAAAAATCCTTATTCTGAGGATAAATCCCCTTATCTAAACACACTGTATAGATAACGGAGAAGAGAAAGAGAGTGAGAGAGTACAGAGTGTTTATTTTTTATGCAAGTTTTATGTTTAGTCCAGTGTTGTCAGTTTAGGGGATTTATCCCCAAAATGGGGATTCTTTTTCTGAAATGGGGATAGAATAATTCATTTGGGGATGGGGATTTTATTGGGTATGATCGACAAGTTTTCGGTGATCTTTAAAATTTGTTTGCTTACTTAATTATATATTATAAACTTCTTACATTCGAAACACACGATAAAAGAATTTCAATAGAATTTCAATTTTCAAGATTTGCTTATTATAACAGGGACCGTAACAGTTACGACTTTTTTCAAAAAAGTCACTTTATAATAGTTATTTTTTGACTTTTATTTTTTCAATCAGAAATAAAAGTTAAAATTTGACTTTTATTTTTTAGGTCAGAAAAAAAAATTTACTATGCCATAATAATAACAATGTAATGGAAATATAAGAAAAACAAGATCGATGACAATCAGTGATGTTGTTTTGGTTATTTCTAACCAACCCAACTTTAGTCAAATTTGCTATTCCATTTTAACAAAGTTTAATGCACCCGTTATAATGTCATGTTTGCTTGACTCATACAAGGAGAAGCGTATTGACATTGTTGTCGACCTTGTGGAATATTGGGAAAACAAAAAATTTTTATATCCCCGTCTAAAGGACTTGGCATGTATTATTCGTCAAGTACCTGCGACACAAGTTAGTGTAGAACGCTCGTTTTCAGCACTTAAGATTCTCACTCAGCGGCTTGCGCTACAATTTGTCTGAACAGAACTTGGCAGCTATATTAATGGTGAAATTGAATTCTGAGTCATTGCAATGAAAGAGTGAACAATTTAATATTGAAATGAAGGAAATTAAATGTAATTGTATTTTCAGAGCAAAATATGCAAAACACCAACTCCTTAACTTTCTAGTCAATAAACCTTTTTGTGTAGATACTCTATTATAATTTTTTAAAAAAAATTAATTTAATTAATTTAATTTAAAAAAATTCTTTTTGTTTTAATACAAATACAACATGTACTTATAATTCTAAAAATAAAAACTGTGTTAATATTTAATTAAAATTTTATTTAGCTTTTTTAACATCTGCTTTCAATAAGAACAAAAGTTAAATTTTAACTTTTATTTCTGACTTAAAAAATAAAAGTCAAATTTTAACTTTAATTGTTGACTTAAAAAATAAAAGTCAAATTTTAACTTTTATTTCTGACCGAAAAAATAAAAGTCAAAAAATAACTATTATAAAGTGACTTTTTAATAAAAGACAAAAAAATTAAAGTCTTTTAAGGTTATTAATCCTTAGCATAACAGCATCAATATGCTGTATTCAAATATCTGATAGACAAATTATATCCACCTGACTTTTTGATTTTAAATTTTAAAAATAACTGTTATTTTCGGTCCCTGTATTATAAACTTGCTTAAAATTCATACTTTCATATATAATTTTTGCCACGTGTGCTCTTGGTTTTAGTTTGATTTATTTTCTCATATAAATAATAGCATCCTCGTATCATTATGTTTCCGCCACTTTTTTTAATGGTTTTTATTGCGGAGGAATTCAGTATTAGAGGGTCTTCTTACAGCTGAATTACTTCTTTCGTAGATAAACAAATTAATTTTAGTTTCGTCCGACCACAATTACTTCTCCACTTATATTTACTTTATGGTATGGGAATGTTATCCATAATATGGCACAGGACATCTATTTAGAATTGAGATAAAATAGATGCCGTATACTATACAAATATTTCCAACGACATCATGATGTTTTATGCTGAATATGAAATGGCACAGCGATCAGTATTTCAACAAAATAACGACCCGAAACACACATCGAAGCAAGCAAGAGGTTAGTTTAAAAAGAATGTCGTCAAGATTTTTAGTTGATCTGCACAGTCTCCAAGTTTAAAATTTACATATCAAATAAAAAATATGTACATACATCCAAAATTATTGATGCAGTTTATCTGGGGATTTTTGGGGATGAATTAATGAAGGTTTTGGGGATTTTTGGGGATATGAATTTAGAAATTGGGGATAAAAATTGAAAACTATCTGACAACCCTGGTTTAGT
The DNA here is from genome assembly GCA_963576795.1 of Metopia argyrocephala. Classification (NCBI taxonomy): domain Eukaryota; kingdom Metazoa; phylum Arthropoda; class Insecta; order Diptera; family Sarcophagidae; genus Metopia; species Metopia argyrocephala. Next base: position 123,540,309 of record OY756208.1, on the reverse strand, counting down.
CATGAAAAAACGTTTTTAGCTGTTCTTACTCTATTTTATTTTGTTTTATTTTTGATAGGAGTAAATTCTCGCACACAGAGGCACACAATCATATTTGTATAACTTTATTTAAGCATAAATTTTTGTTTTTTTTTGTTTTTTATAAAAACGCCGACTATGAAGCTTTTTAATATAACAGGGTGTTTAATAATTTTATAATATAACGCAAAATAAATATTAAATTATAAAATGTAAGCAAACAATATATATGTATACTATAAAACTTTAGTTCAACAAAATAATTTTTTTTTTGGTTGATTTTGACGAGGAAAGGTTTAACTTTCATTTGGGGCTCAGAATCTACATGTGTTTTAGTTTTTCAGTTCATCTTTTGAAGACTTGTACTTTTCATGTAATCCTTAAGAGTCCAGTGCAGTGTAGTGAGTTGAAATTATAATGATTTGTCATGCATTTTATATACAAAAATTTCAAAAGAGCGCATCTAGTAATTCGTATATCCAATATAACTCTAAATAACCCAACACCTACGCTATATCAACAGTAAAAACTCTATTCTAAAATCCTGCTCATTATAATAAAAAGAATTGTTTGTAGGGTGGTGTAAATTTATTTTATTTCGTTGGAGAGAAATGTTGACTATGTTGTTCTGTACATTATCAAAATGTTGACAGAAACATGTTAGAGTTAGAATAAATGTGGATACAGAGTAGTACTTTAGCAACATTATTCGACAACTATTTCAAACAAAATATTTTTATATGTAATTTGAACACAATACTGGGCTTTAACTATTAAACAAATTTTGAAAGAATTACCTTTAAGTGTTTAAAAACTAATCAATTTCGAGATTTTTCAAATCATGAGCTATAGTAGAATTTTTTACTGATTTATGTGTAGCATTTAAGGGTTTTTTGGTTTTATCCATTTGCCATTTGTTAGGATCCATTAAATAATCTCTGGATTAAATAAAAAAAATATTTATAAGTATTTTATAAATTAAGAAAAATATTACAATAAAACCTCTTCTCTGTTAACTTCTCCAACCAGTACGTTTTTAAATCTTTTAAATTGCCCGCTTTGCCACCATATTCTAAAGGCAACATATCACGTGGAAAATATTTATAGGGTGTATCAGCATTTGGTAAATGAAAGTGGATCTGTATATTTTATAAAAGAAAATTATGATTTTATTACATAACTACTGAAAATTTTCTTATACTCACCAACTCAAACACTTCCCTCTTAATAAACGGTTTAACCACTTTTAGCACCTTGTCCATGTATGAAGGACTATTTAAAACATGTATTTGCTTAATGCGCACAGGATGTGCCTCCTGTACAAATTTCATGTAAATGCGCAATGATGACAATATCGTTTTTGTTAAATGTTTTAAACTATAGCCGGACATATCAAAAATAGGTATTTCACCATCAACATCCTCGTCTGTGATGGCAAAACGACAGTCGGCCATCATGAAAAATACTTTGATGGCATCATTAAAGTTAAACTAGATTGCCACAAAAACAACATTAAAAAATAAAATACACTTTTTTAAACGAAAAGAAAAAGAAAAACAAGTTCTTGTTTACTCACCTTGTCTGCATCATGGTCAATTAAACGATATATAAGCAACTTGTAATTGTCTGGTGTTTTGCCTGGCAATGGTATTAAATCTCTAAAAGAAAAAAAAATAGAAGATGTTTAACTAGTTTTTGTTTTTGTTTTTTTCCCCCTTTTTTTAATTCAACTTACGCCACTTGTAATAACTTTTGTGAACCTTCATCAAGAGGATCTCTTTGCAGGAATATATGGTTGTATTTATTGCGTAATTTAAAATTTAATTCTATTAAACGTTTGGCTTCTCCTAAATCACCATACATGGAGTAAATGAAACGCTTCAGGAAAATTTTGTCTTGAAAATTAAAAAAAAATATGTTTTTATTCTGCTCAAAGTATAGACAAAGTATAGAAGTCCCCCCTCCTCCCTCCTAGAAGTCTATTTTCAATAAACCGCTTTCTGACATTCCAGTCTATTCCACCAACAGAACAAATGATCACGAGTAAAGCGCCACCTTGTGGGAAGATAACAGCTAACCTACTTAGTGGAGACGCTTACCACTCATATTCAACATCCACCGTTATATGGGGCAACTGCTGTCGACCATTCAAGGGTGAAGGTATAATACTGGCCCTTGAGTTATCAAATTGACAGCAACAACAAAAATTAGCATAATATAATATATATTTATATATCTTCAAATTCCAATACAATGCACTGCATGAGTAGGGGTTTACCCCTGAGTATTGGTCCTAATTAAAAAAATAATACTAATACAGAATGTTCTTTGTTAAATTCCACTTCACATAACCACAGTGTTATAATAAATCTACTACCAAAAATAAGGCAAAAGACCCCTAAAGGATCCCCTTCTTATACGCTTTAAATTTAAAGTTAAACACAGATTTTGTTTTCTCAAATTTCTCTGTGAAAATTCTATTACGTCAAGCATTAGATTACGTTCAATATGACTTTCTTATGTATGTGCATTCAATACAACACGTTTTCTATACGTCATACGTGTTTTTCCAAAAACAAATTGTATCAGAGCAATTGTACGTTGTAATTTATAAGGCAATAAGTGTATGACGCTTGAAGTAGATTTACTTTCTATATTTTGAAATTGTCAGTGACGATACCGCTAATATGCACATGGAGTGGTGAAGTGTTGACACGTGGTGTATAAAAATAAAATAAATAAAAGTTTATATGTTTTATTGTTTTTTTTTTTAATAAAATAAAGTTTTAAAATTTAGACAATAAATCTTTTTTCTATAAAAACAGCATTTGCAATTTAGCAAAAAAATTTTTGTGAACCATAAGAAACTAGCTTAACAAACTACTTGTCAGCAATTTTTAATAAAAAAAATATAAATTTCTTGTAAAAATAAATGCAAGTTGTGTTTCAAAATCATTGGGCCTCATTTCATACCAAGCAGTACACATTCCGAATTTAATATTCCAAAACACCGCTTTTAAACAACTTCTAAATATAATAATGCAAACAAAATTAAAAAATTAAAATTATTAAATTAAAATTAAAAAATCAAAAGTCTTTATAAAACTAACTAAAACCTTCTTCACTATCCCTATTATAATTAGTGAATTAAATAAAACGTTAAATATATATACATAAGTATGGAGAGAGCCCGTTTCAAATCTCTAACATTGACAACCTTTTTGTTAATTAGCTATATGGGCGACTCACTTGTTTGTATCAATTTCGGAACTTTCACTATTATCGATCTGATTGATGATTTGCATAACCCTGGAGCCATTTGTACCAAATTTAGAAACCTTTGCTTTAAATATTTAACAAGATATAGACAAGTTATTGTTTTATTTGTATGGGAGGTACTACCTCCATCTGTTCAATTTCGCCAACGTTTTGACTGATGATGTGACAACCCTGAATTCGATTTTATGTGTACAATTTTGTTTATCTGGTGCAACACCACATGCATAATATATGTCAAAATGTATATATTGCTTAAGAATTTTTTGTTTCACAATGTCAACAGAGGAATTGAGAAGTTTTCGCAGCATTTGTTTATTCCTAGTAATTATTTATGTTCCTTATTGGTTACGATGTGTGAATGCTACTAAAGTACAGAAGTAGGACGTTGGTCTTCAAAGAAGTTTTTTTTAATTTTCCTTAAGAAGTTTCCTCCACATTATTAGAAATACTAAGGAAACAATTAACAAGCTTCTTGTCATGTCGTTCGGAGTCGACTGTAAACTGTAGGTCCTGGTAGTCATAAATAAAAATTGACAAACTCAATATGGGTGCTGGGAGCAGCTAGGCCGTAACTCTGAATTAGGGTGGTAATGGCCAATAATGTATGTATGTATATATGTATATAAATGAACTGTTTATCTGCCTCATCATAGATCAAAGAACGATTAAAGTTCGTTATAAGTTGCATTGGTCTCTTTGCTGCATCGTTCACGGCGTGCAAATGCTTACGAAATAACTTGATACAATCAGCTGGCGACCAGTCTAATTGCATTTATCTGAATAACTATAACTTTGTTTTAATATCATAACATATTTTTTAATTAATAATTAATAAATTGCCATTATCATGTTATAACACCATTATAATTTTTCTTTTTTTTTTTTTTGGTTTCTTTATAAACACTTTTTAACATTTTAATTTACGGAGTTTTTTTATATATTTATTTATTTTTTACTTTGTTTATACACAAATATAACCGTATAATTAAATAAACAGCGAAAGTGGTAACAAAAGGTAAAAAGAAATAAAAAATTATCCTTAAGTCGACGTCGTACCTATATCTTGAGGCAATTGCGGCTGAGTTTTAAGCCATTTTTCTAATTCTAATATTTGTTCATCCAAACCAGGTTGAACCACCATTTCTTATACAAATATTTTATAAGTATACAATACGAGTATTAAAATGCTAATTGTAAGAGCACTTATTGCCAACAACCTTAACGTTTCAAGTCGTTATTTCAACTGAAACGTGATCAGTTTATTTGAGTATTAACAAGTTTAAAGCACAAGCGCAATTACTTACTTGATTTTTCTGTCATGCTTGCTACATACAGGCTTATTTTAAAGTGAAATAAAAAAATTAATGAATAAAAGATTTTACACCACAATACTACTCGTAATTCTTAAATGCAAAAAGCATTGAAGAACAAATATTTTTGGCCTTCATTTTGTGACACTTTTAAAGGTAAATGAAGGCAGTTTACAAATTTGTTTTTTTTTCTTAAATTTATAAAGTAAATATATGTAATGTATGTATATGTATGTGTTTTGAATTTTAATTATAATAACAACATAATTGAAAGACATAAAAAATTATGACATATTTAAATAAATTTAAGGCAAAAACAAGCCAATATGGTCTCTTAAAAATTTACAAAAAATCGCTGTAATGCCTTATTGTTGAACTTTTATATATTTTGTAATTAATTAATAACTTTCTCATGATTAAAAATTATATTATGATCGATAAACTTTGCAGTTATCGAGAGAAGTTGAAAAGAAACAAAAATTTAGAAATCATACTATATATTACTGTTATATAAAGAGGCTTTATTGAGGCTATCCAACAAGTCGTATGATATGCCAAAATTTTTTGTAGAAAAATAGCAGTGTGACATGTCTAAACATAATATGTAATCGAAATACAGTATACAGTATAATAATATAAATACAGTTATGGACCATTTTCTTCTTAACTTTTCATTTGAAATCTCTCCAAACCTAGTAATAAATCTTCAAATTAAAAAATATTTAAACTTACTTTTTGCCAACCATCGGCATTTCTTACTGGTGGTCCCATTGAATTTAATTTGACTGTAATATTCTCCCAGTCTTTTTTTAAATTGTTCACATTTGAATCTCTTTGAAACCTCCATGCCAAAGGGGGTGAAGCCATCTGACGTCGCAGAAAGCTGAAATTTTGCATATTTAAAGCTAATTTGCTCCATATGTGCAAGACGAAGCCAGATTTTTGATTTTCCGACTGTGGTCGGCTTTATGACTAGTCTATGTCTACTCCTCTAGTAATTTTTTTATATCTAAAACCGTTTACGTTTCAGAGAGAGTACGAAAATCTGCTTCTTGGTCGCAGTTACTTTCGTTTAAAAAATTTTCATTGCCAATTTGTATGTATTTGAAAAAGCATACATATCTCGGGGCAATTTTATTTTTTGTTGATTTTGATATTTTATTTTCAAGAAAATCACACATTTATAAACTGCTTTGTTCTAATTCAACAATTTTACAAATTCTGATGGCACATATTTTGTACATTTGTTGTTGTTGTTGGTTGATTGGTATATAATATATTAAATTTTCACTAAGATCTTCAAATTTTGTATTTATCTAATCAGCAAATATTTTAATCAGTAATAATAATAGAAAAATATTTGCAATTGATTTCTGAATACTTAATCTTGATTTAATGACAAGAATTAAAGGAATTAGAGATGAACTTGATATACAATTTAAAATGCTAAGTTTACGTGTAACTTCTTCAAACGGTGTGTGTATGTGTTTTTGATATTTTCATTAAATCATATATTTTTTTTACTTTTGTTATAGTCTGCGAGATGCTAGGCCGTAATCCTGATACCGGGTTATAATGGCCAGTTATGTATGTATGTATAGTATATTTTCGTTAAACAAATTAAGTACAAGGTAATAATAATTTTTTTCGCTTTTAACTAACTGCATAATTTTAGTGAATGCCAATATCTAAAATGTGAATGCGAACATTCGCAGCATTCCTAAAGGAGAGTGGACTCCGGGTTATAGTGGAAAAGGGAACTAGTGGACGGATGATTTTCTGGAGCATATCCCGTCTTGCCCCGGTAGCACCTACATATTGTCTTTAAAGAGGGTTGTCCTCAGCTTCTTTTATTGAGAGACATATGCCAGTTGGAAGGTAATTGATTCCAGTAGAATTTTGAAGCTGAATTTTCCTGTTTTAGACCTTCGATGTACTAGATCGCTATTGTGTCATAGTAGGATGGATTTTTTCAAATTGGTGGCTGTATACTGGTCTATTGGAAACGATGCCCACCAGATGGGTATTCGATATAACTACAACTATCGCAGCTGTGGTAATACAGAGGAGAAATAGACAGTTGAGAATCACCCGGTCTTCTTTAAACGTTGTCAACTCGGTATTGGGTTAATACAAGATATCGTGTAGGTATCTGGTATTAATTCGGGAGACATCTTTAAATACATGGATATGAGAATGGTATTTTTCCAAACAGCGTGGTATGATGCTAATTGGAGCTCTTGTAGTGTGGCCACGTTAACCAACCATAATCAAAGAACATAAGTATTTACCTATAAACTTGTCTCTATGGTCATTTTATACATTTTTATGAGTTTAAAAGGTGTAAACGAATACCTCTTTTATTAAATTATTGTATAATAAACCTTTGCGTTTAATATTGTACATACAGTGGTAGAAAAAATAATGCAAATAGCATTGCAAAATGTTTCCTACGAGCAATGAGAAATGTTTACGATGTCTGATCAAAAGAAAAGCTGAATTTTTCATTTATTGCCAGATAAATGAATCCTAAAGTCGCCTATTTTTAATAAAAAAAAAATCGGCACATTACATACAAAATTGGCCCTTACAACACTGTTTCAGGATTACGGCCTAGCTTCTCGCAGCAAGATTGTTGTGTGCGTCAATTTGTATCATTGAGTAGCGGGACCTATACTTTAACGTCTTCTCCGAAAAACAGATTTGAGAAGCTCGTTCATGGCAATTACTCACCCTCAAAGTTGAGTAGAAATATTTTTTCGTAATCCTTTCTTTCAAGATGTCATAAGCTTTTGGAGTAGGGATTAAAAGTGCGATAAAAGTATCTTTACTGACCAAAATAAGAGTAATTTGTGAAAAAAATTTCAGAAAAATAGGTTTCCATCTACAAAGAGATTTGAAAAAAATATTTATTTATATATTCCATGAGACACCGATGCAATCCAGTTTTTATTAAGTAAATCGTAGCAAAAAAGTATGGCAATAAAATAAATTTTCAGAAAACATCAAAAAGTAGTATCTCTAAGAAAGTAATTCTTTAATACCTTTCTATTACTTACTTACTTAAATGGCCATAACAACCCGTTAACGGGTTTCGGCCTGCCTTAACACTAGTCTCCAAGCGTCTCTGCTAAGCGCGTGCCTTCTCCAGTTGGTCACACTAATTGATGACATCATCAACTTGGTCCTTCCAACGTTAACATGCTCGTCCTCTACGCCGACGTCCAGTGACCATCGCATCGGAAACTGGAAGAGATTCTTCCATCCGAACCATATGGCTGGTTTCAATGCGAAGCTCATCGCCAAGCCTTAGAGGACCAAAGATCATACGAGGAATTTTCTCTCGAACACTCTCAGGACTGCTGCATTGGTACAAGACAGCGTCCATGCTTCCGCACCATACATAAGCACCGTAAGAATAAGCAACTTATAGTGTTAATTTCGTCGCACGAGAGACGATAGAGGTTTCTGTTACTAAACTGCCTATAGTGACCGTAGTAGTAGACCTGTTGGCCAGTGTGTTTTTCGTTTGATCTCCAGGCTGACATCATTCTTGCTGGTAATGGCGGTGCCAAGGTAGATGAATGGGAGGGATGGGATACTTCGGACAAGGCAAAGTCTCTGATTGGGGTCAACCTGGCGGCCTCCAGAACGATCCTTGTTCCCGTTGTATTCAAGTCGACATACAGCCTCCTCGTGGCCCTCCTGGATAACATTCTAGCACCCGCTAGCTTGTTAACTAATGTATGCGGCGATTGTCCAATCCCCTGGACTTTAAGTTTGGGTTGTGCGTAGGGCTTGACACCCACCACGTAAAAACGAAATCTCAATGAAAACTTCAGCAAAAGCCTCTAAACGGACCCCCTTTTATGTTGACGACCATGGCAAACGTTTTAAGGACTATGATTTAAGGATATGCACCTGGAATGTAAGAACCCTTTATAGGGAAGGTGCCTCTATCCAGTTGGCGGATGCTATCAAGAAATGTAGGGCTGACATCACCGCCATCCAGGAAATGCGATAGATTGGACAAGGTTGTACGAGGCAAGCAACATGTGAATCTACTACAGCTGCCATGAGAATAGGCGCGAATTTGGCTGCGGATTCGTAGTTAGTAAAAGACTTCGCCATCTTGTTTCGGAGTTCACCCCCGTGAACGATCCGGATGAAGGCGAAATTTTATAATATCAGCCTTATTTGCGCGCACGCCCCGACGGAAAAGAAGGATGATGCGGTCAAAGATGCTCAAAGCTCGAGGATGTATACGATAAGTGTCCGGCACATGACGCCAAAATTGTCCTCGGCGATTTCAATGCGAAAGTTGGACGTGAAGGTATCTTTGGCCCCACTGTCGGGCAGTTTAGTCTCCATTCTTCCACCTCGCCGAACGGCATAAGACTGATCGATTTCGCAGGGGCACGAAACATGGTAGTTTGTAGCACCAGGTTCCAGCATCTCGATATCCATAAGGCCACCTGGCTCTCTCCCGATCGATCAACTAACAACCAGATCGATCACATTGTGATTGATGGAAGGCATGTATCCAGTATACTAGACGTGCGCACATTTAGAGGTCCAAATGTCGACTCCGACCATTATCTTGTCGCAGCCAAGATGCGACTGCGTATATGCGCGTCGAATACGACACGTTCTAATGTTCAAGGGAAGCTGGACATCAAAAAGCTGCGATCACAAGAGACAGCCAGGTCGTTTTCCGATCGTCTTTCTAACGAGCTCCATCTCATCCCATCCTCTCTCGAAAGTATTGGTGGACAGTGGTCTCACATCTCTCACTCTCTGCGCAGCGCTGTTGAAACAGTACTTGGTTTTGAGCGTCCTCCCCACAGAAACCAATGGTACGATGAAGAGTGCCGTGAGGCCACTGCAGCAAAGAACGCTGCCTATAGACCAGGGATGGCGAACCTTTTTTTTTGACTGCGTGCCAATAAAAATTATTTTTACTAAATAAAAATACATGCATTTTAAAAATATATGTATATACATAGATTCTTTTCTATAATACTGACATATTTTTTAATTTGATTTTTGTTGCTGAATATTTCTCGATAATGCATCAATATCCGGATCATAGTTTGACAATTTTAATGAAATACTAGCCTCCCCACATTCATCGATAAGTCTGTTTCGTACATCAGATGTTTTATTATTCATAATCGAAAATAGACGTTCACAACTATACGTTGATGAAAATATTGTTAGAATAGCTTAAAACAATTTCTTCATCGCATTTAATGTTTCTGGGAGCGAACACAGTGTCTTAAACAACATATTATTCATGGTTTCGTATTCTTCTTCATTTAATCTTTTCTTTTTTCATTATTTTCTGTTTCTTGCTTCAACTCTATAAATTTTTGCTTCCAAATAGAACTTGATTGAAACTCTGCCAACTGCATTTCTAAATTCAACAACTTTAACTATTCTAATTGATCTATTTTAGCAGTTTCCAAATCCAAAAGTTAATTAATGGTTGACATTTTTTTAAATCTGGAAATCTTGTAGCAAAATTGTCTTGTATGTCACTTATAACTTGGCTATAAAAATTTATATTAATTTGATAGACTCCATGAATAGAAAATTTTTTTCAACAAAGGAAAATACTTAAAATTATTGTTGTCAATATCGCGTTTAAATATTACTAATTTGGACTCAAAACCTTCAATAATATCGAACATTACATCAATTGATTTTCCGGGACCTTGCAATTTAATATTTAATTCATTTAAATGGTTGGAAATATCCGTTAAAAACATTAATTTCATTTCATCATTGTACTATTGTGTGTTGATTTAATATACTCATGAGCTCTATTAATGTGAATGCGAATAGAGGTTTTATATATTTTGCCATTTCTCCCATATAACCAGAAAGTAAAATTATCTTGACAGATTAATCAAAGTATATATGTATATTAAATTATATTGCAAAAAACCAAATAGTTATAATTGATTTAACATAATTTGCTTAATTATTTCTATTAGAATTAGGGTTTAAAAATTTTGTAAGATTTTTGCTGAAATTTGGTTACAAAAATTTAAAAGTTGTGGCAGCATTGTTTCCCATTAACTACTAAAAAGAAATGCAGTTGTTACACTATGAAGAGTACAATATTTTTATTGTACTCTGAACCAACTGTATATTAAAATATTGTACAATGGCTTTTGTGTGCTCTTGTTTTTTGTTCTCTGTTTTTGCATTACTCTTATTTATATTTGCAACTACAATCAGTATTTGCTCATGAGAAAAATACAATACTGTACAATTTTAGCGTCTTGTGCTCACCTCTACTACATACGCAAATAATATAATTATATTTTAACGTTATGAATAAATTTGATTTGAGCTCACAATTTTTTCAATATCAAAAATGCATTTGGATTAGTCAGTACATATGTATGAAAATGGAAAATATTCACCCTTATTCTGCGTTTCGATTCGGATCGTAAATTGCTCAGTTTGGCAAATTTGGTATTCTGCGTTCCGTTCCCCGTAACAATTCAATTTGTTTTTCGATTGTATGTATTCTGCGTTACGATCGTAGCTACGTTTTTTCAAGTTGTTTATTTACTAACGAAAAGTTTTTCGATTTTTGTTTTTGTAGTTAAAAAAGTGTATAATTAAATAAAATGTGAGTATAAAATGCTATAAATTTATTTTGTGATAAATTTTGTTTTTTTTTAACCTTAAAGCTTTAATTAATTTATTTCAGGTCAAAAAACACAACACCTGAGCAGTATGAAAAGCTGGCGAGTTTAATGGCAACGAAGGATGATATTGCGTCTGGGTATCATAAGCGTCCCAAGGAAGAAGTAGAGGCATTCTGGGAAGAAGTTGCAAATGCACTTAACGCAATAGGTCCACCAATAAAAACTGACGCTGCATGGAAGAATGACGTTTTAGTTGCATATGTATGCATATTAAAAATATTTTTTAAGGTGTGGATTGACTGGAAAAGTTATATAAAACGCAAGTTGACAACAAACAAAAAGGAAATGATGAGCACCGGAGGAGGCAACTGTCGCTTACAGCGCATTAGCCATCTTGAGGAAAAAGTAATTCAGCTGACGGGCTTGGTAACAAGTACAAGTGGCATTAGCGGTACAGTGGATTTTTGAGTGGCCAGCGAGATGCCAGATGATACGCGACCTACCGAAATGGATATTTCCGCTCGGTCTGAAGATCTTGCTGATGTAGCTACTACTTCAAAAAGGCGTCAGCAGCTTAGTACAAAAGAAAACACTTGGTCTTTGCTGAAAGAGCAAATAACTGCCCGGAAAGAATTTCACAACGATGTCAGGAAATTCAATGAAACCATTTTGAAAAGGTATGACGAGATGTCTACGCATTTACGGCGCATAAATCGCTCTTTAGAGAAGCAGTCTGACATTGCTGCACAACAGTTAGAAGAACAGCGGCGCCACAATAAAATTAAAGAGGAATTGCTAAAAAAGAAGGTAGAAATCAAGCTGCGAATGTTAAAACTGGAGCATCCATCTAGTGATTTAGATTCAGATTAGAAGATGATGATGAGCCAGCCAATCTTTCCTGTTAGCCTAAGTATATTTTATTTTAAATAAAAATGTGATAATTTTTGTTTTTTATTTGATCTTTATTAGTTGTTAAATAAAAAATTTAACGACCTAAAGCTAAAATATTTTATTTTTATTTATTTATTATTCATCAAATTTTATTTTTTATAGTTTGGCAATTACATTGTTTACAAAATTTTTTATTTTTATGTTTCTATTTCATACGTTTCATAACAAAGCAGCTGGTTTGAACATACTCTTCTCTTCTTCTTTTTCTTTCGATTAGTTTTTTTTTTTAGAATACCTATTTTCGATTCGAGCGTAACTGAATGCGGGAACGTAATCGAAACGCAGAATAAGGGTGATTATACGTGCCAGCGAAAATTTATCTGCGTGCCACTTTGGGCACGCGTGCCATAGGTTCGCCATCCCTGCTATAGACGAACATTGCAGTCCACCACTACAAGAGCAGCGGTGGAGGTGTACAGAGAGAAGAGGAGGGAAGAGAGACGCCTATTCAGAAAGAAGAAAAGAGAGCAAGAAGGGCGTGATCGTGAGGAAATCGAGATGTGCAGGAGTAGAAATGATGCTCGAAATTTTTACAAAAAGATAAGGCGTCTTACTACTGGAGACGAACATGGTAATCTGGTTACAGATGCACATGGTGCACTGAGATTATGGAGACAGCATTTCTGTAATCTACTGCAAAGCGATGATGATACAAATTCCGCTGCTAGAGATGCTGTGCCAGACCCAATCAATGATGACGTTGTGATCCCGTCCCCCAGCCATGAAGAGGTCAAGGTTGCCATATGGCGACTGAAGAGCAACAAAGCAGCCGGACCTGACGGTCTGCCCGCTGAACTCTTCAAGTATGAAGGCGATGAGCTGGTTAGGTGCATGCACCAACTCATTTGCAGAATATGGCTGGAAGAAAGTATGCCCGATGATTGGAATCTCAGTGCATTCTGTCCGATCTTGAATAAGGGAGACCCCACAATATGCACCAACTACAGGGGTATAAGCCTTCTCCCTATAGCATATAAGGTTCTTACGAGCGTATTGTGTGAACAACTGAAGCCATTCGCCATCTCACTGATTGGACCTTATCAGTGCGGCTTTAGACCTGGTAAGTCCACCATTGACCAGATATTCACACTGCACCAAATCCTGGAGAAGACCCATGAAAGTCAAGTCGACACACACCACCTCTTTGTCGACTATAAGGCAGATAAGACTGTGCAGAATGACGTTGAGCAATTCCCGCAGCTCCGTCAAGGTAGGAAGAGACCTTTCCGAGCCTTTTAATACCGTGCGAGGTTTCAGACAGGGCGATCCCTTATCCTGCGACCTCTTCAATTTCGTCATTAAAGTGTTTTGCGAAAGGCGGGTGTCCATCGTAATGGCACTATTTTTAACAAAAGTGTCCAGCTCCTTGCGTATACAGACGATATAGACATCATTGGGCATACCAAGCGAGATGTCACCGCAGCCTTTAATGCTATTGAACGGGAGTCTGCTAAAATGGGTCTGGCGGTAAATGAGAGCAAAACGAAGTACATGTTGTCGACGAGTAGGGACGTTGATCGTATCGGCTCCCAGGTTACAGCCGGCAACTATACATTCGATGTGGTTAAGGAATTCATCTACCTTGGCACCGCCATAACCAGCAAAAATTATGTCAGTCTAGAGATCAGGCGAAGAATCACACTGGCCAACAGGTGCTACTGCGGTCTCGGTAGGCAGTTTAGTAATAGAGACCTCTCTCGTGCGACGAAATTAACACTCTACAAGTCGCTTATTCTCCCGGTGCTTCTCTATGGTGCGGAAGCATGGACGCTGTCTTGTGCCGATGCAGCGGTCTTGGGGGTGTTCGAGAGAAAAGTTCTTCGCAAGATCCTCTAAGGCATGGCGATGAGTTTCGCATTAGAACCAACCATGAGCTGTATGAGCTCCTCGGCGATGTAGGTGTTGTCCAGCGTATTAATATCCAGCGGCTACGCTGGCTCGGCCACATTGTTCGGATGGAAGAATCTGCTCCAGCGAAGAAAGTTTTCGATGCGAAGGTCACTGGACGTCGGCGTAGAGGACGACCCTGTTTACGTTGGAAGGACCAGGTTGATGAAGCCCTGTCATCGATTGGTGTGACCAACTGGAGAAGGCGCGTGCTAAGCAGAAGCGCCTGGAGACTAGTGTTGAAACAGGCCGAAACCCGTTGACGGGTTGTTATGGCCAGCTAAGTAAGTAAGTAAGTAAGGTAGATGAACTCCTTGACCACATCTAATGTATAGTTGCCGGCTGTAACCTGGGAGCCGGTGCGTTCTTTATTAAATATTTTTACATTTTTAGTGGTACATATTATAATATTCTATAACACATACATATAAATGAAAAAGATAATGTTTAATTTTTTTATGGTACACACTTTAACAGCAAAACTAAATTTGAATCAGTGACCAATAAACGTGAAAAATTTAAAGAAAAAATTGCATGCAACTTATTTTGTCTATCACTGCATATATTAAGTATGCAAGTATGTATGCATGGTGCAAAAAATAAAATTTATAATGGGTATCTTGCAACAATGTGTTTTTTTTTACTCTACACATCTTCTATTGTACAATGACCAATATAAAAAAATTTTTTTTCGATGGCAGCAAGCTGTTGTTTGTATGTACATACATATCTACATACATATGTACATACATATGTATGTATGAAGATTTTTTAATGGCTCCAATGGTGTGTGCAACATGAGCAACAATATGTATGTAAGTAGATATATAGTACATTGTAATAGTTCAAACATTTATATATTTTTACATACATTTATACATACATTCATACATATGTATGTATATACCCACTGAATATTGAAAGAGGTGAACAAATATGAATTGAGTAAATGAGTTTGCATTGGTTGGCAAAGTAATAAAAGTGGAAATGGTGGCAGAAGCTTTGGGGGCTTTAGTTTATTGCACAATTTATTATAGACTTCAAAGTGAGTAAGGGTTATTGACTTACTTATATTTTTCTTCATTTATGTATTTATTTTCTTTTTTCAGTAAGACTTGTGTTAGTGGCATGCATTTAACGATATTACACCAATGTTTTTCATGTCAAAAGATTGTATTATCTTGCAAAAAAATATTAACAAAAAATTTGGATATACATACATACATATGTACATATTTAATATGCATATACATAAGTATGTATATACTTATATTAAATCAGAAAAAAATATGTTATCATTTATTTAATAATTTTAATTCTTAAAATATTTTTAAAAATATAATAAAGACAAATTGAAGGGAAGTACTCTTATGCACCAAATCAGTCCATCCAAGATGGTCAGGAGTATAGCGCCACCTTCAGGGAAGGTGGTAGTAAAGATGCTCACCACTCACAATCAACAGATGCGGCAATTGCTGTTGATCATTCAAGGATGTAGTTATAACACTGGCCTTTGAGTTATCAAATTGATAGGAACTTGTCTCATCTAGAGACTAGTGTTAAGGCAGGCCGAAACCCGTTAACGGGTTGTTATGGCCATCTAACTAAGTAAGTAAAAGTAAACAAATCAAGTTTTATTGCGGATAGCAGTAATGTGTGCTAACATAACGTAACGTGTACGAAAAATGTACTAATGTGTTATAAAAACCAAAATTGCTACGTTTTCGTCCATACACGATTCGTTCGTGACTTCAGTCTGACGTCTTCTATGAACAGACAAAAAAATGGCCGAAAACTTGTCGACCATCCCCAATAAAATCCCCATCCCCAAATGAATTTTTTATCCCCATTTCAGAAAAATATCCCCATTTTGGGGATAAATCCACTAATCTGACAACACTGTGTAGGGTATTAAAAAATAACTTTATTTACCAACAAAACTTAAAAAGTAAAAGAAAACATGGTCACCCTGAACTAATAAGTTCGTCGTTTGCCGGCGAATGAATTAAAATTAAATCTAATTTGAATTTGTCGCTTACGGTGAATTTCGCCGTTCGCCATGATTCTGTGCACTTTCATATACACAAATATGTTTTATTTTTAGCGACGCATATTCGCGACCAAAAATTCGTCGTTCGCCCAAATTGTGTTTCTAGCATTACTATCGAGTTTTAAATAATTTTTTAAGAAATACACAAAACAAAACTTTTGTATTAAAAGTTTTCATAAATTTAGTTTTTTCATCAAATATTGGACAAATGTTAACGTAGCTTTTCACTTTTTGACTAATGTCTTGGAACGTTAGTAAATTATGCATTTTAAATTGCAGGGGAATGATAAAATAATATTTGAGCTCTTACAGTGTATATTTCAGACATGAAAAAACATTTGTCATTTTGCTTGAATTAAAACATTTGTTTCCAATATAAAAAAAGAAATTCCGAATTTTAAATATTTTAAATCGTCTCCTTATATTTTTTCTGAATCCAATTGAAATTTAAATGATTTAAGGTGAGTTTTATTTTTCTAATATAATTACACTGGTTTACAGCCAAAAAATATCAAGAACGCCACATGCCTAGATAAGTTAATTGGGACCTCCTGACCACGATAAACGCAGTTATTATTTTTTCGGTGTATGGCCCCACTCAAACCCTTGTGGTGTCCAACGGAAAAGTTAGATCGAGATAAGTGGCATATCGATAAAAAGGTAATTGAATGCCTTTTCCGTTGATATTTTGGAAAATTCCATCTGATAAGAAATCGCTGAGATATGGCACCTCAAAGTTCAAAATTTGCCTATTTTTTACGTTTTTTTTCAAAATTTTTCATTTTCATTTAAATTTTTTCCTACGTTATATTGAAGATCTGGAATGTTTTATTTTTTTTACCAAATATTTTAAGCGTATTTTGAAAAAAATCTGAGTTTTTATTAAGGATTTTGTGGAACGACAATATTTTCATTCTCATTGCTCACACACTATATTCAGCATAAATTCAAAAAAGTTTAATTAAAATGACGAGCGACTTGAACTTTTGCATTTTTTTTCGGATGGATCTTCGCGAATGAGGAACCAACAATAGTCCGCCATCATTTGTTCATCCCACCAACCTTTGTAACGTCTCTCAATTTCTTCCATTTCCTGGTAAAATCTTTCACCTTGTTCATCACTTTCGGAGCCCAATTTCGTGGGGAAAATACTCGTCTGAGTTTTATATCAGAAGCGCACCCAGATAGCAGCGGTGCCAATTTAGCGCGTTTCGCGCTAGATTTGGTGCGATTTAACTATGCAAAACGCTTTTTTTTCGTCTTAGCGCGTTTAGTAAAAAACGCGCTAAATTAGCGCCTTTTTAATAAACCACTTCAATGCAAAATTTTCTTATTTTTCATAAATTTTCTAGTATAATTTTTTACAACTATACTTATAAAAACAAATTTATATAATTTATTTCAATATCAAGTAATCAAAACGCAAGTATAGTTTCGCGGGAAATATTTTATTTCGCTTTATATTGTATACTTACATATAGTGTTTTCAACAATACATTAGTGAAATTATTTTTAATTACATAAGTACATTTATATGAATAGTTTGTATAATGGTAAACCAAAATGTTAATTATCATTTTGGATTAAGATCCACAATTTTAAGGATTCTCTTAATGCCAATTCTTTTGTCAAGCTGTCTTCATTAGTTATAAATTTATTATAATTCTTTTTTATCTACGTAAATTATACAAACTTTCGGCTTAGAGGTTCTTATATATAAATTAAAAAATTTGTCACACTTTTTCTTTTGTGGTACTTTATTTAATTTATTTTTCCAATATTTCGATCAACCTCGTTGATCATCCTCAGGGAATAAATTATCACTACAATACAATGTAAAACATATAACATGAATTTAATAAAAACCACAAACAGAAAAAATATCACAACTTTCATAACAAATATCTTACATAACTATTATCCGTGGTGTCGTCAATCTGTTTATATTATTTGTCACTCACTGTTACGTTTCTCCTTTTTCAGTTCTGTGCTTATTTATTATGTGTCGATATATATGTGCACAATTATCAGTATCAGTTTTAAAGTTTATTCGTTTATTTGTTGGTATATTTATTATATGTAGCATCTCTTTGAAATATCTTTTTCTATAATTATTCTCTCTTTCCAATATCATCACTTTATTAAACTCAGGTTTATGACCAGTTATGCTACAGTGGGCTGCAAATGCTGTTTTTTGATTTAAATTTTTGTCATTGTTTTTTAAGTCCGATTTATGTGATGATATTCTGGTCTTTAATTTTGTTTTTGTTGTACCAACATAAACTTTTTGGCATTTATCATTGTCGTCACCATTGCACGTTATTTTATTCTTCATTGAAGTTTATTTTCATATCTCTCATATGCTGCTCTTTCAAATTATCGTATTTTTTATTTAGTCTCTCAAAGTTTTGTTTCTTTTTGTTTTCTAAAATTAGGTTTTCATTTTCCATAATTGGATTTATATCATGTTCACTTAATAAATTATATGATCTTCTCTTCAAATTTTCAAAAAGTTCCTTATTAACGATTTTAGTCAGTAAAATATTAAAAGTTTAATATCAAATAAAAAAAGATAATATTTGAGTGATTATTTAATGTAACCAAGTACAATTTTAGGTAATGTTTAAAGCAGTTAATTTTTTATTGATATACCAAAAAAATATTAGAAGTTTTTGTTTTTTGTAAGTTTGTAAGAATCTCCTTTTTGTGCCTGAATTAAATAAAAAAATAAATATGTTTATCGATATTACTTATTTTGCTTGAATAAATTTTGTATTTATTCTAATATACGGGTCGACTTTTATTAAAATTTAATTTAGCGCGTTTGGAAGCGGCGCGTTTTTCTTATAAATATTTGTCAACGCTGTGATTTGGCGCGTTTTAGCGCGTTTGGGGACGGAAGCCAGCGCGCTTTGGTTACAAAAAGTTGGCACTACTGCCAGATAGGCTCAAATTGGTTAATTACAAATCTAATTTAATTTTTATTGTTTTTGCCTGAGCTCAGTTAAAAATAGAACATTTTCTACTTTCAAAATTATTGCCGTCTGAGTTGTAACTGTTATAATCTGTTATAATCGAATGAGAAACTTAGGTAACGTAAATATAGCTTTACGTAAATATGTTATATAAAAATCAAAAAAGCAATAAACAAAGTCACACAAAACTAAAATACCGTCCTGTATGTATGTCAAAATGAAACACTAAACTGTCGTCTGAACATCGAGTTTCGCAAACGTGGTTCAGACTGCGAACCAAGTGATTCATATTGTCGTGTGAACATAGCACTATGTAATGTAATATTTATTGAATCTGATTTTAGAAAATAAATTCAAAGAAAAAAAATACGTAAACATATACGTATGTATGTATGTCTGTATTTATTTACATATTTATATATATTTTAAAACAGAAAATGAACACATTTAATTTGTTGCAACAGTTTTCCAATTATCAGTCGTTGCCTTGTCGGTGATAATTTGAATGCAGCCTCTGTCACAGCTTGCCATTGAAACAAATTTTGGCAAAACAACAGGCAATCTTTTTGTACAATATGTAGGTATGTTACCATACATGGGCATACTGCATTACTTTTTTACTGCAATACGTAAACCAGTATTCAGTAAAAAGTACTGTTTATTGAAAAGAAAAATCAGTATTCAGTAAATTTTACTGTTTACTGAAAAGAAAAATCAGTATTCAGTAAATTTTACTGATTACTGAAAAGAGAAATCAGTATTCAGTAAAAAGTGCTGATTACTGAAAAAAGAAATCAGTATTCCGTAAATTTTACTGATTACTGAAAAGTAAAATCAGTATTCAGTAAAAAAAAACTGATTTGTGTAAAAAAATTCAGTAAACATTAAATGACTAATAGTAGATACTGTGTGTTTTAAAAATGATATGTACGCATTGCTCACTTACATGAATAGTGGCATAACTGAAAAACTGCATTTCGAAAAAAAATTGAGAACTGAAAAAATTATTTTATTTTACATTTTTCAGTATATTTTTTGAACTTGAAGTCTCAGCTATATAAATCAGTATTTATTTACCCAATAACACATTTCATAATTAATAAAAGTAAAAACATATAAAAAAGAAATATTCCTCGAAATGCAGTTTTTCAGTTATGCCACTTATTCATGTAAGTGAGCAATGCGTACATATCATTTTTAAAACACACAGTATCTACTATCAGTCATTTAATGTTTACTGAATTTTTTTGCACAAATCAGTACTTTTTACTAAATACTGATTTCACTTTTCAGAAACAGAAACAGATTATTTTATTTCAGTTTTATTAATTAAATATATAAAAATATTTTGACAGTGGTTAGAATTTCACGCGCGCATATTACTGCCTTTTCCAGCACTATTGAGAGGCCGCAATATGTACTTGGAGAGATAGATAGATACTACAGACCTCTTTTTCTAACAACGTCAAAATAACATTTTTGAAAAGAGATGGATATATCTATCTCTCCAATATTTGTGTTCGTAATCCCCAGGCGGATTTTTGCTTGACAGTCTTCACGCATGCGTAGTATGTACGCCAAAGTTTTATGGAAATTCCCCTTCTGTTCGTACTTTTTGTTCAAGTTAATAAGGTTTGAGGTGTACAAAATAAAATTTTATTTTATTTATCTACTCGTAGTGAAGGTGAAGTTGCATGTAAGTACATATTAATATTATAGTTTCATTTTACATAAATAATATCAGATTATAATATTTGTTTAAAATCAAAATAAAAATGTATTACTAACATAATTTTTAGATTATTAATTCATATATGAGCAATAACAAAAGAAGGAAAAATCGTTTAAACAAAAATTTAAAGAAAGAGTTTCCATTCATTGTATTTAAAAATCCAAATTATGACATCTTGGTTAAATGCACAATCTGCAATAGAGAATTTTCAATTGCAATTCATGGACGTTGTGCAATAACGGCACACATTGAAACTAAAGTACATAAAACGTCTTATGACACAACAGCGTCATCATCCAAACTGACAACATATTTTAAAGGGAATATTTTTGGAACTAATGAAAAAAAATTGTCAGTTATGGAGGGTACTTTCACTTTTCACACAATAATCCATAATCAAAGTTTTCGCAGCATGGGCTGCACCACAAAATTATTAAAAAATTTGTGACGAAAAATTTTCTTGTGCGCGAACAAAATGTGAGTCTATCGTAACTAGCGTACTTAATGATTGCTGAAAGGAAATGCTATCAGAAAATCTTGATTTTGTATCATATTCTATCAGACGCATTGAATCACAATGAAATAAAACTAATTGAAGAAATGGAACAATGAGAAAATAGAACTTGACAAAAGATGGGTTGAAATCTTTCGGCATTTTAAAGTAGAACATATCCCACATGAAAATTTGAAAGTTATAATAAAAATTTCTACTAATGCTGCTGTTGAAAGGGTATTTTCACTAGGGAATGATTATTCGAGCAGTGAAATGTGGCAACTTTCTGTAAAAACATTACATGCCGAAGTAAAATATGTTTTAGAAGAAAATAAAGTTTTTGTCGTTTTTCTTCTTTTTTTTAACCTATGAAATATTTGCAGTGTACTCTTTTAGAACAAAAAAATAGTTGGTCACCTTATATTATAATACAATCAAATAATCCTATAATAAATAATATATGCCACCATATTATATATGTATATAATTCATAGATATAATAATAAACAAACACATGCTATGGCCGTAGTATAAGCCTTTTCTGTGCTGGAGGCCCGAAGTTCGAGCCCCCTTTTCTGTTTTTGAAAAACAATTGACAACACTTTTTTATGTTGTATAGAAAAAATATAATTGGGGTATTCACAATATGCTCTATTAAGATATAACAGTTGAAACCTTTTTGTTAGTAAGAAGCATTTTTTACCAATAAAAAACAAACCTATAAACAGTATATTTTGTAAATACCTCAAATTAGAAGTTATTGAAATTATTACAATTCGTTTAAGAAAGAGTATTAATTACAAAAAAAAAATTACAAACTTTCAAAAACCTACCATATACATTTTTGTTGTTATTATTTAAAATGACTTGTCAGCACTTTTTAGTGCACAATAACAATAATTGGTAACACTTTACAAATCCACACAACTGTCCAGCCGCCATATCTTCTGTGTATTACAACTGCATAAATAAAGTAAAAGCACGAGTAATAAGGTAAAATTTATTTAAATCAACAAATAATATAAACAACTAAAATTGTAATATACATATATAGAAACAAAAAAGCTGTAAATGTTAAAATTTTAAAGCGAAGAAAATAATAAGAAAAAGTGAACGCGTGCTAAACGTCAATAGCTTTAAAAAGAAAAACATATGCATGCAAAAGCAGTAGCAGTGGCAACAGTAAAAAAATAAATTGACAACCAACAACAAAAAGCACGAGGTTTTGAGTGAAAAGAATACTGCAAGAAAAAATAGTGTTACTTGCAGTAGACTCATAGGAAAGAGACGTCTCTTAGATTATTAAAAAAAAGGAAATATTTGATCAAAAAAATGGTTCCTATAGGGCCAGTACATGGTGGTCATCCGGGTGTGCATGCCCCACAACCTATACCCTCTGCACCCAGTGGTCCCAATACTTTACAAACTTCATCATCTACTGGCAATACTTCGTCTTCTTCCAATAAGAGTTCGTTGTCGATTAAGCCCAACTATACATTAAAATTTACTTTAGCTGGTCACACTAAAGCGGTGTCAGCTGTAAAATTTTCACCCAATGGTGAATGGTTGGCCAGTTCTTGTAAGTATAACAAATCGCGTCTAAACAGTCGTAAAAAATTTAAAACGTTTCTATTCAATTAATTGAAGCTGCTGACAAATTAATAAAAATCTGGGGAGCCTATGATGGCAAATTTGAGAAGACAATTTCGGGCCATAAATTGGGCATTTCAGATGTCGCTTGGTCTTCCGACTCTCGTCTTTTAGTTAGCGGTAGTGATGATAAGACCCTTAAAGTTTGGGAATTAAGTTCCGGCAAGTGTTTAAAAACCCTTAAGGGCCACAGCAATTATGTGTTCTGCTGTAACTTTAACCCACAATCCAATTTAATTGTTTCCGGCAGCTTTGATGAATCCGTACGCATATGGGATGTACGCACTGGCAAATGTTTAAAGACATTGCCTGCTCATTCCGATCCTGTTTCAGCTGTACATTTCAATCGTGATGGTTCCCTTATTGTTAGTTCCAGCTATGATGGACTATGTCGCATTTGGGATACAGCGAGTGGACAATGTTTAAAAACCTTAATAGATGATGATAATCCGCCTGTAAGCTTTGTTAAATTCTCGCCCAATGGTAAATACATATTGGCGGCTACCTTGGATAATACATTGAAATTGTGGGACTATTCAAAGGGCAAATGTCTTAAAACATATACTGGACATAAAAATGAAAAGTATTGTATATTTGCTAACTTCTCGGTGACGGGAGGAAAGGTCAGTAGTAACTTGTTTATATACGAACTAAGGACGTTTTTTTATAATTTATGTTTTATAGTGGATTGTTTCTGGCAGTGAAGACAATATGGTTTATATATGGAATTTGCAATCTAAAGAAGTCGTACAAAAGCTACAGGGACACACTGATACCGTTTTATGCACTGCCTGTCATCCAACCGAAAATATTATTGCATCGGCTGCATTGGAAAATGATAAAACCATAAAATTGTGGAAAAGCGATACATAATTTTCTACCCTTAGCTACAACTTATTGTGTATTTTAATTTTAGTTTCTTTTTTTAACCATAAGGCTTCAACAAAAAATATGGAAATTTAAATTCCTTAAAATAAAAAAAATAAACAAATACAATAAAAAAATGAAAAATTTTAATAATTTTTTTGAAAATTAAATTTTAATCATGGTATAATCATCATAAGGTAGTCCCGCTTTACCAAAACAATTACAGCTGCTTACTTGGAATTGGCAAAATCTTATTCTTCTTTGTTATTTATTTTGACGTTAAGCAAATTTTAAATTAAATTTTTTTCTTTGACAACAAATTAAAATGTTGAAATGCAATACCAAATTTATGGATAATTATATTTTAATGTATTATATTATTTATAAACTATTTTTTTACAGCACAAAAGTAAAATTTTCAACTTGTAAAAAAATTGTCCACAAAATAAATAAAAAGAAGAGGAAGAGTTTGTTTACAATAATATATTTATTTGTGTACAACGGCCAACTACAGTGTTGCTTTTATTTGACAATTCTAAGAGCAGCAGGGTTGCAAAACTACAGGGCTCTATGCTATTTCAAACTGGGACTACCTTATGATGATTATACCATGGTACAAGAATAACAGGTAGGCTCACAAGGGCAGCCGGTTTTTTTACTTTGGTTCGCTGGAATGTCAAATTTGTTTATGTTTATATTTTATTTTTAAACTTTTTGTGTTTTGAGAAATATTAAATAAAATTTTGAAAAAAAATAATCAAATAATTTTAAAATTAATTGTGTAAAGAAAACTCCTGGGAATGTTATTACTAAAAACTTACGTAACTATGGAAATTTTAGCCTCTAGCAGAGACTGGACTAAATTGCTATAGGTATATTTATATCCATTAGATTTCCTTCTTGTAAATTTTTCTTTGTGCTACAATTAGTGTCTACGACCGGTCATGTTTTTACCTGGTGTACAAGCCAACGTTTGCAAAAATTTTAAATTATCAAAATGGATATAACGAACTTTCATCAAAAACTATCAGAAATTCCTCAAGAAGAGTTTAAGAAGAGAATGAGGGAACGTGATTGGAGAGAATTTTTATATCAATAGTACCAGAAGTATATTTGAACCCTATGAGCTACCAGAGAGGGATAACAAAAATCTTTTATTTCGGCTGTCGGCGAAAGGCAAGAAAAGAAATTCATTTCCAAATTTCGATACTGAAAATTCTCTCAGTAGAACAACCTAAGATATTTACATTGATTCTCATATACTAATGGCCATTAAGAACAAACACCAGTTACGTGAAATTGTTACAGAACGTGTCTACCCCGAGATGATGCATAATCTGTAGAACTAAACTATACATTGGTAATTCTAAAAACGCGTGCAACCTCCTCATTTGCTTCATGGAGGAATAATTTATATAATGTCAAAACAAAATCTTTTCTCTAAACTTTTTAGACGTTTATGATTGTTTAGGTCATCTAATGCACGACAGCTGCATTGGAATATTTCGTTTTTGAAAACCATATCTCTAATACAATAATGATACAATCATACCATATTGGTTACCTCCTAAACAACATGAACCCATAAAATATAATTTTATCGAAGAGTCAGTAGAGAAAGTTGCTGCTGTTTAATAACCAAAACAATTAGCAGAATGTGCAATGGAACTAGAACCTGCTTCGGAAACTGAACAAATGCCTTATGCAACCACTACCACATAGAAAGCTGCTTTGAAACATAATGCAACGGCTATTGCATTATTTATTGTTGGGTTTATATTTTACGTTTACGCATAAATGCAATTAAAAAAAAAAAAAAAATTCGTTGTTTTTTTATTTTTTAAACTTTTTTTATTTAATTAATAAAAAAACCAACCTGTTTGCCACTTTTGTAAACAAAAACAGTTGATTTTGACATTTCAGCGTACAACTTCCAACAACAAAATGCCTGTTGTTTTTGTATTGTTGTATTTGTTTTATTTATGAGGCTACCTTATTTAATATACCATGGATTATACCATGATTTTAATCGAATAAAAAAATGTACGTCCGCCAAGATAGCAACGAAAACGCGAAAACAAAAAAAACGCTTTTTTTTCCAAAAATTAATATTTTTTTAAATAGCACATAACACCAGATTCTGAAATTATCCACCATATTCTATTCATGGAGCAATTAAGGACATGGTGGAGGTTCTAAAATATCCTTCACTCATAAAATTATACAAACTGTTTTGGAAAAAATTATTCGTAAAAGAAGAAATTTTTTAGAGAAAAAATCGGATATGTTTGGGCTTATTGACATCTTTTGGAGGAGCTTTCTAGCATGTGACATATATGGTTAGAAGCTGTAATGTGTCCAGATTCTAAAGCCATTAACGCCAATAAAATCCTACGAGCCATTTTTAAGAAAATTGATTTTAAAAAAACACTTTTTTAGAAAAAGTCTGAAAATGAATATTTAAGGGTCAATTTAAATTTTTTGGAGGAGCTTTCTAATAACTGTCATATATCGATACAAACTGGAAAGAGTCCGGATTCCAAAACATTTTCACTAAGTAAAATCGCAAGAGCCATTTTTAAAAAAATTGAGTTTAAAAAAAATCATTTTTTAGAAAAAAGTAAAAAAATGTAAGGATTGGTGCCTAATATTTTTTTTCTGGAGGAGCTTTCTAGCGAGTGACATATATGGAGAGAAGCTGGAGAGCGTCCAAATTCCAAAACATTTTACCCGAATGAAATCGCACGAGCCATTTTTGAGAAAATTGTGTTTAAAAAAAATAATTTTTTCAAAAATGGTCAAAAATGTCTAATGTGTAGGGGCCAATTTCTTTTTCCTGGGGGAGCTTTCTAGCAAGTGACATATATAGATAGAAACTGGAGAGTGTCCAGATTCCAAAACATTTTATTTTTTTTGTGCTTAAAAAGTAAATAAATAGCAACGAAAACGCCAAATTATTCTATGAAAATTGCGTTTTAGTTAGCAACGAAAACGCCAAAAAGAAATGAAAGAGAAGTTGAAAATATTCAATAGGTTAAGACCGAGTAAAATTACTTTTTTTTGTTTTTTTTTTTTTTTTGGAAACTTTAAAGTAAGTATTATATATGTATAGAAAGTGGACAGTGTCCAGATTCCAAAGGATTTCATCCGATTTAAATCATATAAGCCATTTTTGAGAAACAAAAACGCAAAAAATTAACGTTTTCTACAATACTGTGGGCAGTTATAGATTCAACTCCTGTTACCATTCGTATGCAACTTTCGAAAATATATTTAATTCCTGTTCTTTTGTACGGATGTGAAATTTTTGCCAACTGCGACAGTGATGATAAACGGAAGCTAAATGTGGCATATAACAACATAGCAAGATATGTATTTCTTAAGGAGCGTAGAGACCACATTTCTCTTTATTCCTACCAGATTTTTCACTTAACATTTGAAAATGTCTTAAAAATTAAATGCTTAGTTTTTCTTCAAAAAATCATGGTGTCGAGACAACCTGAATATTTATTTAACAGATTACTATTTGCCAGATCTAACCGCGGTAGGAAGATTATTCAAATAAAATATAAGACCCTTTTATCACAACGTCAATTTCTCATATATACAACCAGTCTTTGGAATTCTCTACCAAACGTTATTCAGAATATTGACAATGCAAACATGTTCAAAAGGGAGTTGTGTAGAATATTTTCATAATCACTATTATATTATGTATTATATTTTATATTTTTATATTTTTTTTTTGCTTTCTTCTATCTTTCCTCAACGGATATCCTAGGTTTATTATAAGTTATTAGTTCTTATTGTTTTAAATTTTTACTTTAAAATTTCATACTTAGTTAAATATCTTGTGTTCATTTTTCTTTCTTTTATTACATAGATTATTAATTTTATTCAACATTTTTGTTTTTTTTAATTAATATTTATTTATTTAATTTGTATTAAATATTTAGTTCCTCACATAGTACTTTCACTTATAAGGTTTATATCTTGTTGTGCTATGATACAATCTCTTCAATAAATAAATAAATAAATAAATATATGTGACAAATATATGTGTTTTATACAACTCTGTACTTATGCCTATTTTTGACAGTGTCGCCATCATTGAAATATGTAATTTTTGATATCGTGCCCACGTGCTATTACATTTGTGCCGCCTTTTTCAAAGGGACCCGCCAACTACACAAACAAGGAGGAACAACCGTAAGTCATCAAAATTATTTAAGTAAAAGAAAATTAAAATTGAAAGAAAATTATTAAAAAAAAAAATTAAAACGAAATTGAAAGCGAATTAAAATTGAAAAAAATTATTAAAAAATTTTTGAAATTAAAAATTAAAAGAAAATTATTGAAAATAAAAATAAAAAAATAATTATTAAATGGAAATTATTAAAATTGAAAATTAAAAGAGAGTTATTAAAAAATTAAAAGGAAATTATTGAAATTAAAGATTAAAAGAAAGTTATTAAGATTAAATATTAAAAAGAAAATTAAAAGAAATTATTACAATTTAAGATTAAAGAAAAATTATTAAAAAATTAAAAGGATATCATTAAAATTAAAAGAGAATTAATAAAAATTAAAACTAAAAATTAGAAAAGAATTATTAAAAATTAAAAAGAAAGTATTCAACTTAACCCAGATATGCCGACGGCCATACTAGTGGACCAATTTTAGTAGTTATCGATTATACTACAAAACTGAAGAAAGAATACAAAAATATATTATCTTTCTTGGATTTTGAGCCTGTAATACATGTAGTTCTTCTTGCAAATATATCGACTAATACCACATATATTTTTTGTTTTCACATTTACTTTTGTTACGTATTCGTTTTTACTACTGTTGTAATTAAAAAACATGGAAATGGAACAACAATAAGCTTTAAATATAAAAAATTTCCTTACCGATTTCGAGACATTGTCACACTTTTGCCAATTTTTACAAAACTAAAATCTTTGATCGAAAGAAATGTACGTAAGCAGTTACTCTAGACAAAACTTATCAACACGGCTTTATTCACCGTTATATTCTACACCACAACAATAAGTACAATTAGAAAATTAAAAGCACAACAAACGCAGAAAACTGAACAAAACAAGTGTACTACATATAGTATGTTCGGCATATCTGGGTTAAAAATTAAAAGAAAAGTTTTTAAAGAAATTTATTAAATACAAGAAAATTATTAAAACTAAAGAAGAATTATTAAAAATATATTAAAAAAGAATTATCAAATTTAAAAGAAAATTATAAAAATTAAAGACAATTTTTAAATTTATCTCCTTGTATAATATTTTTTACAAAGAATTTTTAAAACATGTCGAATCAACCCACAAAATCCTTCTAATACACAAATAAGTCTAAAAGACTTAAAGAACTTAATAACAAATATAGCATCAGAAATAGTTAGGCAACAGGGACCAGGTAAAGTACAGGAAACTCTTAATCCCGAATCAAGTGTAGTTAGGGACAGCGTTGCCGTTGTGGTCCGATTGGGCCAAAATTGGTTGTTTTTCGTGTTTTGAAAACAATTTGCATTACTGTTAACACTGTTTAAACATTTTCACAAGTGGGGCAGTAGAAGTACCTAGACATACCATGCGTTATGCTAATTGTGTGTTATGCACTGCTGTCAAAAAAAGTTAAAAAGTGAATTTTCACAAAGCAAATTACTAACAAAATTGGCAAATTATAGAACCAAAAATTTCAGTTTTATTATACTTAACTTGTATATTTTCAATATTTTAAATAAAATTTGATTAATTCTTTCATAATAATTTTGAATGACTACATATTTGGAAATTTGTCTGAATGCAAGTTTTTTATTGCTGTGCCATTAGGTAACAAAGGACTAAAAATCAATATTATTAATCACAATCACCAGAAATTAGATTTTCTAAAAAGGAAAAATAGTCATTAATATATTGTCTGGAGAGTTCGAATCCCAGGAAGACTGATAATTTTTTACTTAAAGTAATTCTATTTCGTCAGAAACGCTTTAATTAGCTAAATATTAAAACGTTTTTGATGAGACATTAAGTTGCGTTTAGATTTACTTTCATATGATTACTAATTGTTTACGATTAGAACTAATCAAAAAGTAATCAGGATTACTTGAGATTACAAAAAATAATCAAAAGCATTCAGAAACGTAATACAATTATTTCAGTGATTATTTTTGAATACTTTTAAAGTTTTAGCTCTAATTTCTACAATATCGTCTTTCCAAAAAGGATTTTGCATAATCGATATTTAACCGATCATTAATTTGAAAATACTCGTATGCATATGAAATGTATTTATTTAATAATAAATACATACATACATACATACATAACTGGCCCTTACAACCCTGGATTACGGCCTAGCTTCTTAATAATAAATAAATAAATAAAATAAAATAAAATAAATTTTTAAACAAAATCAAAACATTTTAAAAATTGTGCTGTCTTTATCAAAAAGAAAACTCTGAATAAATATGGGCATTTCCTCCGAATGGTAAACCAGGATCTAAAAATAATAGGCCGTATTCCAGTTGGCGACATCGTCGTCGCGTAACGACATTTTTGTAATAGATTAAAGGCAAGAGAAACATTTTTTCTTTATTCTGCTACAAAAATGTCGTCAGACGACAACAACGTCGCCAACTTGAATAAGGCCGAATATGTTGATAATCATCGAGTTTTATTGTTTATAACTATACAAAAGAGTCTATTTTCTTATAATAAAATTGTTTCATAGCATATCTCAGGTGTTTTACTTGAGAAAATCTTAACGAACGCCAGCAAGTCTATAACAGTAAAGATATAGTATGTATATTTATTTATTTATTTATTTATTTATTTATTTAATAAACTAAATTTAACAGCTTATAATATAAAGTAATACAATTAACATAAAACAAATAACAAAGCTAAACATATATTAAAAACAATCATATTGATAGGTATTTGAATTAAGATAAATTAGTATTGATTTCTTTGTTGTAGCGCAGTTGGCAGAAAAGTCAATAAGATTATAAAATTTATTAATTTCCATACATGTTCTACGTAGAGGGTCATTATCGATGAAGTTATATCTATGCGGTTTTAAATAAATTGGTTCATAAAACCGAAGTTGCCTGTTAGGTACATTGATTTGTATCTTTTCCAAGAGATTACTTGAATTTATATCTCCCTGTATCAGATTCAAAAAGAATGATATGTTCGATGCAATTCTCCGACTTTTTAGAGTATGTAAATTTATAAGAGCAAGTCGGCTGCGATATGGTGGTAGATTTTCACTCGGACTCCATCTAAGGTTTCGAAGACAAAATAGTAAGAACTGTTTTTGAACAGATTCTAATTTCCTTATATAAAAAGTGTACTGGGGATCCCAAATTACAGATGCATATTCAAGTGTTGGTCTCACTAGCGACGTGTAAAGATGTTTTGTAACATAAGGATCATCAAATTCTTTGGCCCAACGCTTTATGAAACCTAGCACACAATTAGCCTTACTTACAGTCATAAGTACATGTAAATTAAAATTTAATTTTTTATCGAACAGTACTCCAAGATCTAAAAACGTATCTTCCATTTTTAATGCCTCACCATATATAGAAGTATATCCCCCAGAGAGAACATGTGCCTCCCATATTCACACAATATGTACCTATGTATGTTTTTCGATGGACATGTAGCTTGCAAGCGCAATCTATAAACATCTGAAGTTTCAGGTCCAATTTCAATACTCAATAAGACCAGAACTGCGACCAAGTTGTGTACTAATCACTGCCTTAGTGTATTTATGTAAAATCCACTTGAACATACGATTTCAAAGATTTAATACTTTTATTTATCTGCCTTAAAAAAAAAGTAATACTTCTGTATAAATACAAAAATAATTTTTAAAATAAAATTATTCAAAACAATAAAATTGTATATATTAATTACCTCTCTTGTTATCTATAATTATTCTCTTCTCTATATGTACAAAAATAGGAGAAAAAGCTTTTTATGCAGAACTTTGTTAACATTATGTGGTATTTAACAGAAAACAACTTTTCTTATAATGAATTACACGGCAAGTTTTGAATTCAAAAGTTTGTTGGCAGTGGTTCATTACACACTGGCTAGTAAAGTAATTTTTACTAAAAAATTTATTTATTAATTATAGTCCATTGACTGACTATTAAAACAAATTCGACACAATTAACTCCCCAAAGCAAAAAAGGCGTAAAACAATGGCAACAGCAACCGGTCAACGAGAAAAAATTGGCATAGTTGGAAGGTAAGTCAAATGGATTGCAGATTTCTCTATAAACTTAATTTGACCCAAATAAAACATTAAGTAAATAAATGTAAACATATGCTACACTCTGTCGTATGTGAATAAAATTCATATATATATTTTTCTTAATATAATTTAAGTGGTCTCATTGGACGTTCCTGGTCTATGCTGTTTGCCTCTGTGGGTTATCAGGTAATGCTCTATGATATTCTGCCTGAACAAGTACAAACTGCTCTTAAAGAAACCGAAAAGGAATTAAAAAATTTAGAAGCAAAGGGTCTATTGCGTGGTAAATTAAATGCTGTCCAACAATATGCCTGTTTATCGGGCACAACTGACTTAAAAGTATTAGTAAAGGGCACTATTTTTATACAAGAATGTATACCCGAACGCTTAGATATGAAACAAAGTCTATACAAACAATTGGATCAGGTAGTCGAAGACCATACGATTTTGTCTAGCTCAACAAGTACATTTTTACCCTCACTCTTCAGTAAAGATTTAAAGCATCAAGAAAACGTAAGTAAAATAAATATGTATGTAAGTATATTGAAATTTCAAGTGATATATTCTCAATGTACAGTGTTTATATCATGAAAAACATTAACTTAAATTTTTATCAGCGAATCTAAACATTCACAAGGTAAATCTTTTTGCATTCTTATCTCTTAGCAGTTAGTAGCAATAATATTAACGTAAATAAATACATACGTTAATCAGAAATCACATATGTCAATAAAGTATTAAAAATATAATCAGTGGAGAGAAAACTGAATTGAAAAAATAGTACAAAAAATAAAAGAAAATAAATATCAATAATTAAATTTTGCTAACAAATCGTACAAGCAATGAATGCAGTTGCATTAAATTGAATTTTTAATTATTATAAAACAAAGTCAACCCTTACAAATGTCACTTGAATTACAAAAAAATCAATTTCAAATAATTCAAAAACCTGTTTTCCAAAATTTTGACATACAAGTCTCAAATATGAAAGTCGCATTCTATATTAGTTTGAATATAGCCAGTGGGCCTTATTACGGTTTTTGTAGGCATTGATGAAATACAGCAACGTCGTAGAATAGCAATATACATATGATAACCACAATAAGGCCGAATATACATAAATATATATGCACAAATTTTGTGTAATTAAAAAAAAATATGACAAAATTTAATGCTTCTTTTGATACATTATTTGGCTTTTTGTTAGAATTAGATAGAGATACCCATGTCAAAGCCATCCATACCTACTACTACTGTTAACCAAGACTATAGATGACAGCTTATCAGCTCTGTGTTTTTAGATAAAAAAACATTTGGCCTTCATATGACCTGGGATATATTGAACCTTTTTGAGCTATCTTTCAAACGACAAATATATACTAATGATTATAGAGTTATTTATGTAAATATTAATAGAAAGCAATCATTTAGAAAAATAAGTAAATGGCGTATAGTATGTATTTAAAATTGATTATATAATACTCGTATATCTCTCAGAAAGAATGAAAAAAAAACATTGCTGTATCAAATGCCAACTGTTACAAGAAAATGGCTTCGTTTTTCATTAAATTAAAAAATTATATACAATATTGTCTCTTGAAGTGCAAAGCCAACAGTTAACCAGTAGAGCAAGTTCTACACAAACCATGCTAGATTGTTGTCGTTTATACTCTTTTCAGTAATACAGTAGAATCTCACAAATGCGAATCGTCCATAAATTAGAACCTGCCATTTTAATGTATTGATTGATTACTCTATAATTAGAACTACTGGTTATAATTTCTAGATGTTTTGTATTTTTTTTGTATTTTCACTAAAAATTATTTATCTTGCTCATTAAAATAAAAACGAGGCGGGGAATCACCGAGTTATTCGTGGTGTATACATATCGTATAAGAAGTTCAAAGTGAGGTGTTCATACTTGATACATACTCATTTTATATGTGTATATTAAAAAAATTCAATACATACATAACTGGCCTTTACAACCCTGTGTCAGGATTACGGCCTAGCTTCTCGCAGCACTCATGTTGTGTGTGTAAATTTCTATCCATGAGTACCGGGACCTACAGTTTAATGTCGACTCCGAACGACAGACTTGAGAATACAATACCTAACAATTAAAAAACTCTTTGGAAGTTTTTTTTTATGAATTTAATATGTTCAGTTAATTAAATGTTAATAAATAAAAATTGTTTTGTATTTAAGAAAAGCTTACACAACTATTTAGTTTTATTATAATTTTAACATTTTCTTTAAACAAAAATGTCCAGAAATTTGAACTTTTCAGAAATTCGAATTGCGCGGTGCACAAAGTAGTTCTAATTTGTGAGACTCTACTGTATTAACAAAAAATGCAAAATTGCGGATCTACAGCTGGTATTACAAACGGCCAAAGTATACTACTAGCTTTATAAAAAAAGTAAAATATATTATTGATATACACACATAAAATGTTTTATTGTACAAAATGTTATTTAAACATGTCGCATATACATATGTATCTGAATAATTTTAAAAATAATATTAACTTAAAGAGAGTTTTAAGAAAAAACTCATGAATAAAGTTGATCATGATCAAAAAGCTCAAGCTAAATGACAAATTGTATGTATATTACTACCTACCGCAAGATTTAATCGATTATTTCTTAAAAAAGACCTTAGTTGAGAATTTTGAAATAATTTCTAACAAATCAGATCACTGTGGTTTCTAAGCAGAAAAAAAAGGAGTCAAAACTAAAGCCATATGTATGTATGTCTAGTATTCCATAATATAAAATTAATACGAACAATGTTTTTATTCTTTTAAATATTATTTCAATTTATTTTGTATCAAGCAATGTTATCTTGTCGAACAATACTTGTCGTAGGTTCCTAATTTATTACGATATTAGTTCAGTATATCATAACTTAACACCCTACTCTCATTTTGTTTTAAAAAACAATTATGTATTGTTATGTTGTTTGTTAGCAAAACTTCTGATAAGATAAATTTTATTATCTATGATTAACAAGCACTTCAACTTGGCTTTAATTTATTTAAAATTTATTGTTGTTTACAGATGTTAGTATCGCATCCCGTAAATCCACCCTATTACGTGCCTTTAGTAGAAATTGTACCAGCTCCATGGACAAAACCTGATGTGGTTACAAAAACTCGCGCTTTAATGGAAGAAATTGGTCAGAAGCCTGTAACATTAAGTCGTGAAATTGAAGGTTTTGCTCTCAATCGGATACAATATGCAATATTAAATGAGTGTTGGCATTTGGTAAATGATGGTTTGCTAGACGTTAAAGATGTTGACAGTGTCATGTCAGATGGCTTGGGTATGCGTTATGCATTCTTGGGTCCTTGGGAAACGGCACACTTAAACGCCGAAGGTATGACCAACTATTTTGAACGTTATACAAATACCATTTATGCTGTAAGTAAAACGTTTAAACCAACGCCCAAAATGGAAGGTCCTACAGCTGTAGAAGTAGCTAAGCAACTAAAGGAAATGGTACCTCTGGAAAAATTAGCCGAACGCAGAAATTATCGTGATAATTGTTTGACACAATTAAGCATTTTAAAACAACAATTGAATAAGAAAAATTAAATTAAATTGTTTTGTTAAACATTTTATTGAACTTTAATTACTGTTTCTTATGCATATACAATTAATATTTTTGTTTCCTTTAACTGTTTATCGGTATTTTATAATTAAATTTTAAAATAATAACAACAAATATGATTCTTTTTTCTATTTTTTGTTTTTATATAATATTAGATTGTATTTTAAAGTGTAATTATTACTTTTTGGAATAAAATGTTTTAATTTTATAAATAATAAATTATATGTACATATATTAGAGCGTACCACCTTACAAGGAAAAAAAGTTACCGTGTACCGCCTCTAATATAAAGTATTTTTGAAAATTTTTCGTTTATATCTTAGGCATTTATAGTCTGAATTTTATGTATGATATATCAACTTTTTTTGTATCGAGAGGACTAATGTTTCGTCCTTAAGGGCTATTGGCCTCAGCATTGGTCTTTTCAAGACAAAAACCATGAATTGTCAATTTTTTTTTTTCGAAATTTAGCAAAAATACTTTATATTAGAGGCGGTACGGGGAAGCTTTTTTTGTGCCACGGTTTAATGCATATACATACATACATATATACGTATATGTATAATCAAATTCTTATTCTAACTAGGAAATAATATTTAAGTACTTCCGTTAAATAAATACTGACATTTTTTAAACTTTGTTTTCATTTGATTAGTCTTTATAATTAGAATACTTAAGAAATGAAATAGGTGAAATGAAAAATGCAAAATACCAGAATATGTCAAAGTTACTGTTAAAAGAAATATTTTTCTTAAAAGTTAAAAACACTAGACGGTGTTGAGATCAACTAGAGAAATCAAATATATGTATGTACGCTGGTTTTTGTGATAACCAGTATTACCACTTTGAGATATGACAAATCAAATATTGTGAACCATTACTTTTTAAGAATTTTAGGTAATTCTACTTCTTTTAGAAATCAACACACTTTACTTAAAACCTTTTAACGAGACACAAGTCTTTCCTTTAAAAGCTTAAGATTATTTTGTTTAATTTAAAAAAATAATTATTTGCAATGTGTAGTGTTTGTTTACAGTACGTTTATGAAAATATTAAAAAAATAACGTAACCACTATTTTGTTAAAACTTCTAATGTACAATTTTTAATTCTATAAGAATAAATAATAATTTATGTCCATTTTTTTCTATTAAAAAATATAGGGTTTTTCTCATACAATGTCAAAATATTGGCTTTTTTAATTAACGCTTACAGTATCGGTTAAAAAAATGAAATAAAATGAGATTATATTTATTATATAATAAAATAGTACACCTTTTTGTATGCCACTTACTTTAAAACAA
Organism: Metopia argyrocephala; assembly: GCA_963576795.1. Taxonomy (NCBI): domain Eukaryota; kingdom Metazoa; phylum Arthropoda; class Insecta; order Diptera; family Sarcophagidae; genus Metopia; species Metopia argyrocephala. The sequence goes on along the minus strand of OY756208.1, from coordinate 123,503,229 downwards.
TCAATAATAAACGTTAAAAACAAAAATAGTGATTACATCTTTTCTTTAAATATAAATCAAATCAGAAAAATGATATAATTGTTCGACCTGTTTCCAAATTATCCAAATAATAAGCAAATACTTTTTTCAAGCTCAAGGTCAAGTTTATTTTCAATTTAATCATCAATATTTCGATATCCTTCGGATATCATCTTCAGGATTTCTAAAAATAATAACAAATTAAACAAATAAAAATACACTGAAACCACTGTTCTAATAAGAAAATATCAGTTACAAAAACAAATATAAAAATACCGATCATATAACAATATGCAAAATGTAAACAAACTCACAACATCAGTAATAAAAATAAAACAACAATTTCCATAGGATAAAAATATAAACCAAAAATAACTTACAAAAATTATATAAAAACAACAAAATTAAAATTGATATATATGTGTATCACTGCACTGACGCTGTTACATTACATATTATACTAATTATTGTTAATGTTTCCCCTATTTATTATATATCTATAACTATGAGCACAATTCTCGGTGTCTGTTTTGTAGTTTATTCTCCTCTCCTTTGGTGTATTTATTATATGTAACATCTCCAAAGTAAACCGTTTTTTATACATATTTTCTCTCTGTAATATTTGCACCTTCTCCAAATCTGGTGAATGATTATTATCTGCACAGTGGTTCGCAAGTGCTGTTTTTTGTGTACTTAATTTTTCTCTATTTTTAAAATCCGATTTATGTCCTGCCATTCTGGTTCTTAGTTTATTTTTCGTTGTACCGACATACATTCGATTGCATTTGGTTTTACCATCTCCCAGACAATTTATTCTATATATTACGTTATATTTATCCATTGTCTCCAGTTTTGATTTTGTGTCGGTAAATAGTCGTCTAAGAGTGTTATTTGATGCTTGAGCAATTTTAAATCTATTCTTGTCCAAAATATTTGTATTCCTTAATCTTTCCGAAAATCCCGGAACATATATCACCGATTTATATACTTTTTCAGTTTTCTCCTGTTCTACCAGTCGTCCTTTATTTCCTCTACATTTAGCTATAAGTCTGTCAATGGTATTTTTAGGGAAGTCATTTTTCTTTAAAATTTCTATCACTTTTTGAATATTTTGTAAATGGAATATTTCATCGCTGATAGAAAGCACCCGTTCAATAAAATTCATGGCAGTATTCATAATCATATATTTAGGCTGGCTTGAATTAAAATTTATGAGTCTGCCGGATGCTGTTGGCTTTTGATACCAATCAATTTTTAGTATTCCCTTGTCTCTTATAACCAGCGCATCAAGATAAGGCAATTTTCCATCAATCTCGTCCTCCATGGTCAATTTTATATTTTTATTAAAACTATTTAGTTTAGTCAGGATTCCATCTATTGCACTTGTTTTAGCGATTACAAAAAGGTCGTCTACATACTTAATTACTAATTTAGGTTTTTCCTCCAAATCGTCCAAACATGTTTTTAGTAGTTCCTCCATAACAATGTCCGCAACAATAGGCGAAAGCGGCGAACCCATTGGTAATCCTCTGCATTGGGTATAACATTTGTCCTTATATTTAAAATATCTGTTGTCCTTCACACAAAATTTTAAAATTTTCAAAAAGAGGTCTTGCGGTATGTTCGTATACCCTTCTATTTCACCCCACTTACTCTCTATCAATCTAATAGCATAGTCCACTGGAATACTAGGGAAAAGTGACACCACGTCAAATGAAACCATCTTCTCGTCATCATCTATTGTACTATTGCTAACCTTATTTCTAAATTGCACGGAGTCCTTAATATTAAAATTTGAATTTTCTGTCAGCCTTTTTAAAGTATTTAAAGTATTTGCTTTTCTTTAAATATTTACTTAATACGACCTAATCTTTACATTTCTTTGAATATTTGTTAGTATAATATAAATAATAATATTACACCCCGTCTATACGTCTATATTCATAATATACCGTATAGGTGAAGTGTAAAGATTCTTATTAAAGTATAGGTACATATGTATATAAAAATACTCAAAAAATGCCACATTTTTGACACTTGCTATCTTGGCTTCATAGAAAAATTTTAGAAGTGTGTTAAAATGGTTTTTACTTATCTAAAGTGTTTTTTAGTTATTGTTAAACGTACTACTTCAATTCTGGTATACTGATAAATTTGACAAAAGTAACTTATTTTCTATATTAACGTAATGATCAAAGATAAAGAAAACTCGAACTATTTTACTGTAAATCTTTGTTTGCAGATTAATATTTTTAAATATGGAAAAATTAGCAATTCAGAAAAAAATTATTCTTTTCCTTGTAATATATTAACATTTTTTAGAGTAAGGGTTAAAATTACTATATCTTTTCTTTTGATTTGGTTACAAAACATTTAAAGATGTAAAATCTGAGTTATAACGAACAAATGTCCTACACATTTTTTTTTTTTTTGTAATTATACCTGGGGAAAATAAAGCATGATGAATAAGTAGTGAAACAGGGGTTGAACTAATAACACATCAATCGATTTAGTTGAATCATTAATATTAGCTAGACATGGGATGAAAAAGGTTAAATAGGTTCTGACAACAATTAAAAGCATTAGTATAAGACAATTATTTAATACATACATACATAACGGCCTTTACAACCCATGTCAGGAGTACGGCCTAGCTTCTCGAAGCACTCATGTTATGTGTGTCAATTTTTATCCATGAGTACCGGGACCTACAGTTTTAATGTCGACTCCGAACGACAGACTTGAGAAGCTTGTTCATGGCAATTAGTAACTCTCAGAGCTTTTGCTAGAAGACTGCTGAGAGGTAGTCGCCGAAAGAAATATTTTTTTCATTTTTTTTTTAAGATGTCAGAGCTGAGTGTCGATATATCGATAGCCGATATAATTTTGTTACGTGTAGACTACGAATCGGCTATCATAATATGTACTATGATATCGATATCATAATATGTATTATGAAAACCAGAGTTGGGTTTATTGCATTAGATTTAATTTTCCACTAAATTTAGTGGTAGTGGAAAAAATAGTGCATTATCGCCTATAATATTTAGTGGTAGTGGAAATTTAGTGCATTAAATAAAACCATTTTAGTGGTAGTGGAAATTTAATGCATTAAAAAAAACAAATTTAGTGGTAGTGGAAATTTATTGCATTAAATAAAAAAAATTTAGTGGTAGTGGAAATTTATTGCATTAAATAAAAAAAATTTAGTGGTAGTGGAAATTTATTGCATTAAATAAAAAAAATTTAGTGGTAGTGGAAATTTAATGCATTAAAAAAAACAAATTTAGTGGTAGTGGAAATTTATTGCATTAAATAAAAAAAATTTAGTGGTAGTGGAAATTTATTGCATTAAATAAAAAAAATTTAGTGGTAGTGGAAATTTATTGCATTAAAAAAAACAAATTTAGTGGTAGTGGAAATTTATTGCATTAAAAAAAACAAATTTAGTGGTAATGGAAATTTAGTGCATTAAATAAAATAAATTTAGTGGTAGTGGAAATTTAGTGCATTATATAAAATAAATTTAGTGGTAGTGGAAATTTAGTGCATTGAATAAAACAAATTTAGTGGTAGTGCAAATTTAGTGCACTAAATGAATCGATTTTAGTGGTAATGGAAATTTAGTGCACTACTTCTGAATGATTAGCGGCTGGCAATATTAGCAGTCCGCGCCATTAAAATCTTACCTATGGTGAACTGAATAATATATTACATTTGAAAGTACTAAAATTCTTATTAAAACAATATCAACAATTATTTACTTTATACAGGCGGTCTCAGTAAATTAAGAAAATAACATTCACAACAATTTATTTTGACATTGACTTAAGCTATGTATGCATATAATAATATTATATCCATATATGAAGGTATATTAAAACGATAGTGGAACTGAGGTAGTGGAACTAAATTTCCATTCCACTATAGTGCCAATGGAGTTATATTCCATTACCACTAATTATTCAAAATTAGTGCACTAAATTTCCACTACCACTAAAATCGATATATTTAATGCAATAAATTTCCATTGCCACTAAAATTTTTATATTTAATGCAATAAATTTCCACTACCACTAATTTTTTTTATTTAATGCAATAAATTTCCACTACCACTAAATTTTTTTATTTAATGCAATAAATTTCCACTACCACTAAATTTGTTTTTTTAATGCATTAAATTTCCACTACCACTAAATTTTTTTTATTTAATGCAATAAATTTCCACTACCACTAAATTTGTTTTTTTTTTAATGCATTAAATTTCCACTACCACTAAATTTTTTTTATTTAATGCAATAAATTTCCACTACCACTAAATTTTTTTATTTAATGCAATAAATTTCCACTACCACTAAATTTGTTTTTTTAATGCATTAAATTTCCACTACCACTAAATTTTTTTTATTTAATGCAATAAATTTCCACTACCACTAAATTTGTTTTTTTTAATGCATTAAATTTCCACTACCACTAAATTTTTTTTATTTAATGCAATAAATTTCCACTACCACTAAATTTATTTTATTTAATGCACTAAATTTCCACTACCACTAAATTTGTTTTTTTTAATGCAATAAATTTCCACTACCACTAAAATGGTTTTATTTAGTGGTTAACTATTTCTATCTGCATTTAGTGGTGGCTGCAATATTGCTGCATTAATACTAAGTGGTTTAGTGGTAGTGGAAACGATAATGCATTATAAATTCAATGCAATAAACCCAACTCTGATGAAAACAATATCATGATATGAACTGTCAAAAACAACTCATATAGAGAAACAAAACAAAAAAACCATTGAAATTAAATTTTTTGAAATAATAAAAAAGTAACAAAATATTACAAAAATATATTAATTAATAATAATTATACACAGAATTATGTTGTTGTTTGCTGTTGAATGATACAACCCGCTGTGATGTAAATCGATTTCGTTTAAAATTGAAATATTGCCTATTTTCTAAATAGAAAACTTATTTGTTTTAATTATTTGAAAATTTCAATAACAGAAGTAGTGGCAATAATCATTAAGTTAAAAAAGGAATTCCAGATCTTTTCAAATTTGAAAATTTTAGCAACTTGATATTTCAATCGATTTTCATCATATACCGGAATATTACCTATAGACTTAGGGAAATACAAATAAGGTAGACAATTGACCATGGTCACGGATTTTTAGACAACAGTTGACCACTTCTAATAGGCTCATTAATCTATAAACACTAAAATAGCAAGTGGTCAACTGTTATTTATAACGAAACCACAGGTGCTAATGTTCCACTTTCGACGTCGATGAAAGCATTTGTTTTTCGCTACAATGCTCTTTTATTGTGATCTGGGATTTGAGTTTCGTGTACAAGTTATTTTCTCTGTCATGTAACGCAACCCGCCTTTTTTTCTTACATGAACTATTCAAATTAAGTGTGCTTTTCTTACCGTTTTTTTGTTTTATCTTCAGCCATTTTTTATTTAGACGTCAAACAACTTAATTTACAGGAAAATGAATAATTATCCTTAAATATCTTATATAGATGTATGATGCTATTTCATTTTAATCACATTAAAAACACAACTATTTATAGAATTCCCTTTTAATTAATTAATTTGTAACATGTTCTTCCTTTAACAAGGGAAAAGCATTTCACCACCAATTTTTCGATAATACTTCAATGAGGCAGCGTTATGACAAGTAAATCATTTACCAACACTGCTTCTCCATATGTTTAATGACTGCATTGTGAATTGTTTGTGTTGTTTTGACAATTACTTTACAATCTTATGAGATTTCTCTGAAGTATTTGTGCATGTGTGTGGGTAACAAAAAAATAATTGCATACGTTTCCACGTGAAAGTAAGAATTCCTTGATAACTTCATCCTTTCTTACGCCAATTTCTCCCTTCGTAGTTAGAAAATTAGTATTTTTATAATTTTTTTTAAGTAAAAAACCAAAAATGTCGAAAAACAAAGGTAAGAATAAGAAGCAGCATTTTGATGCAGATGAAGAGATTGACGAACAACCAGCTAGTACTGCTTCTAAGAAATCACAAAAGAAAGGAAAGAAGAATAAACGTGGTGGTGGAGACGATTCCGATGATGATTTTACTGCCCTAACTAGTCGAGCAAATGAAGATTTAGAAAGTGTTACTTCCAGTAATAGTAAAACATCGAACCAACAGCAAGCTCCAGCTGGTAAAGGAAAGAAGTCGAATAAAAAGGGTAAGAAGGGAAAGGATGATTGGAGCGATGAGGAAGAAGAAAAACTACCACAACCTGTTACCAATAATAAAAAGAAAAACAATAAAAAACGTTCAGATAGCGACGATGAAAATGATCACGATCAGGAGGAAGAGGTAGTTGTTATTGCCAAACCGACCAAACAAAAACAACAACAGAAGAAATCAAAAAAGAATAAGAAGAAAGATGATTTTAGTGACAATGATAGTGATGATGAAATTGATTTATTAAAGAAGGTGACAAACGATGAGGACGAGGATGACGATGAAGAAGATGACGTTCCTGTGGCTGTCGTTAAGGCAAACAGCAAAAAGAACAAAAAACAGCAAAAGAAAAACAATAAATTTGAAATGATGAGCGATGAGGAAGAGGAGGCAGAAGAAGAACAAGATGAGCAATTAGTAGAAACCCCTAAACAAAAAGAAGAGGAACAAAAAACTAAAAAATCAAAATCACCCATAAAAAAATCAGTTACACCTGAACCAGCAGTAGAGGAAGAAATGGAAAAGCTCACTCTTAACGACGAGGCAGAAGAGAAACAAGAGGAGTTATCTAAAAATGAAGTCCCAGAAGAGCCAACCTCAGAAGCTCAGGAAAAGGAGAAAAAGGAAAAGAAATTGACCCACAAAGAAAAGAAAAAATTAAAGAAACAAGAAGAATATGAAAAACAAGTGGAAATGATGACCAAAAAAGGTGGTTTGGGTCATTCAGATTTAGATAGTAATTTTACAATGTCGCAAGTGCAAAAGACTTCTGGACAAAAAGCTGCTTTAGAACATGCTGTTGATATAAAAATTGAAAATTTCACAATTTCCGCTAAAGGTAAGTTCAATATTGATTTATTTTTTTAAATTTAAATACATTTCACTTACTCTTTAACATCTTCTATATAAAGGTAACGATTTGTTTGTCAATGCAAATTTGCTTATTGCTCATGGTCGACGTTATGGTTTGGTTGGTCCTAATGGACATGGCAAGACTACACTATTACGTCACATTGCTACGCGTGCCTTTGCAATACCACCAAATATAGATGTATTGCTTTGCGAACAAGAAGTTGTAGCCACAGATAAAACAGCGGTAGAAACTATTTTGGAAGCCGATGTAAAACGCACAAAACTGTTGGCGAAAAGTAAAGAATTGGAAGAACAATTTTCAGCAGGTGATTTAAGTGTCCAAGAAGAACTCAACGATGTTTTTAACGAACTTAAAGCCACTGGTGCTTATTCGGCAGAAGCTCGTGCCAGACGTATCTTAGCTGGTTTAGGTTTCAGTGAAGAAATGCAGAATAGAGCGACAAATAAATTTTCTGGTGGTTGGCGTATGCGTGTCTCTTTGGCCAGAGCTTTGTACCTGGAGCCTACTTTGCTTATGCTTGATGAACCTACTAACCATTTAGATTTGAATGCTGTCATTTGGTTAGACAATTATTTACAAAGCTGGAAGAAAACTCTACTCATTGTTTCTCACGATCAAAGTTTCTTGGATAATGTGTGTAACGAAATTATTCACTTGGATCAAAAAAAATTACACTACTACAAGGGTAACTATTCCATGTTTAAGAAAATGTACGTGCAAAAGCGTCGTGAAATGATTAAAGAATATGAGAAACAAGAGAAACGAATTAAGGAACTGAAAGCTCATGGACAGTCTAAGAAGGCGGCTGAAAAGAAACAAAAAGAAGCATTAACACGTAAACAGGAGAAAAACAAATCGAAACAACAAAAGCAGGATGATGAAGATGGACCCACTGAATTGTTGGAGAAACCCAAAGAGTATATAGTAAAATTCCGTTTCCCAGAACCATCACAATTGCAACCACCAATATTGGGTTTGCACAATGTTACGTTTGCCTTTGAGGGCCACAAACCGTTATTCATCAATGTAGACTTTGGTATAGATCTAACAAGTCGTGTCGCCATAGTAGGACCTAATGGTGTCGGCAAGTCTACTTTCCTTAAACTTTTGCTGGGTGAATTGGAACCTCAAAAGGGAGAACAACGTAAAAATCATCGTTTGCGGGTGGGTCGTTTCGATCAGCATTCTGGAGAACATTTAACTGCCGAAGAGTCAGCTGCCGAGTATTTACAGCGGCTCTTCAATTTGCCCCATGAAAAGGCACGTAAAGCTTTAGGTTCCTTTGGTCTAGTCAGTCATGCTCATACTATCAAAATGAAAGATCTTTCTGGTGGACAAAAGGCACGTGTAGCTCTAGCAGAATTATGTCTTAGTGCTCCTGATGTTTTGATTCTTGATGAACCTACAAATAATTTGGATATTGAATCTATTGATGCTTTAGCTGAGGCTATTAACGAATATGAAGGTGGTGTTATAATTGTATCCCACGATGAACGTTTGATACGTGAAACTGGATGTACCCTGTACGTAATTGAAGAACAAACTATTAATGAAATTGATGGCGATTTCGATGATTACCGTAAAGAAGTATTGGATGCTTTGGGGGAAGTAGTCAGTAATCCGAGCGTAGTAGCCAATGCTGCTGTACTCTGAACGAAAAATTTAATCAAATGAATAGGTATTTTTTTTTATTATTATTATTATTTTTTGGAGATTTGTACGACGACTTTGGCTAACATAAAAATGGATGGCTTTAGCAACTGAAAATACATATTTTTTTTAACAAATTATTGCTGTTTCTTTATAAACGCATACATAGTTGTACGTGTAGGTTTGCATATGTATTTTTATGTGTTATTAAAATAAATTATTGTTAAAGCTTTATGTCATACACTATTTTTGTTGTTTTTTAATTCAAGCAATCAAACGAGTTACAAATACATACAAGTATACGTTGAATGCCTTGAATATCTTTTTAACATTTTTTAATATACATATGAACAGTATTGCCGTGTTGGTTATTGTCAACCATAATAAGATATTTTTTTCTACGGTATGTACCAAGGCATTGTATAATGATCATAAGGTAGTCTCGCTTTACCAAAAGAATAACAGCTGTTTACTTTCGATTGTCAAAATCTTGTTTCTTCTTGCTTATTTATTTTCACATTAAACAAATTTGAATTTTAATTTTTTTCTTTGACAACAAATTAGAAATTAAAAATGATGAATGCAATACCAAATTATTGTATCTAGTTATATAATACGCTTTGGCCTTGTGGGCTTATTGTATTATTACGAAAATAAATAAATGGTAATTTTATATATGAAAAAATTTGGAAGTTATAGCAACTTGATACATCATTCGATTTCGAAATCCATATCCATCACATACCAGATAAATGGCAAAACGTTTTTTTTTATTTATTTATTTATATTTTTTTCCATGCATACACACATACTCAATATAAATGTTTTTGTTTTAATACAACTTTGCAAATTTAATAATAATACAATAAAATTAATCTTTTCATTCAGAGCTACTGTTGATGCAACCATTTAATGCGCCATGAGGTAACCTCTGGTTAATTATATTTTACAACGGGCGAATGTTCATATTGTTACGAATTGTCCTTTATGATTCGTTTTATATTAAAGAGTTTGATATTTGTAAACTAAAACACGGATACTTTTCGATTTAAAGCTTTATTTACACTCTATAACGTTTAAAATACAACTAACTACTGACTGTAAACTTTAATGTGTAGCCCTGTTTATAGTTCTAATGTTTTATTCTAGTAATTTCAATTGTTTTTATGTATTAGCTTTTATATAAATATACAACAACAATGTTTATTTATTGCTAAAATTGTTTATAATTTATCTGTTAACTTTGCTCGAATTGGAATTTTTCTATTTTATTTATTTATTGCACTCAAGGTAATACAAAGCCATCAAGGCCAAACAAACGTATTACATAAGTATGTATTTATATCCTTAAGACTAAGGTAGTAATTAAACAATAAAAATAACAAATGTGGCATAAATAAAGATATAACAAAGGTTAATATAAAAGTTATTCACTAATTATTTAAGAGCAACAGCTCCCACAAAAAACAAGCAAATATCAAACATCAAACAAGCTCCGGAAAGGTAAGACTCGAGGAAAGAAATATCGATATTAAAATGTATTTGATTTTAATTCAATAATAATTTAATTTTGCATTTATCCAAAGTCCTTTTAAAGGCAAATTTCGCTTATAAGAAAAACAAATGCTGTTTTTTTAACATTTTCTTATAACCGAATTCCCCTGTAGAAACTATATTGATTTTTTTTTTCACTTGTCCTTTTGGCTATGCTGACGGATTAAGAACTTGCCCTGTGGGTGCCTTTTGATCTGCCTGGCATGGTCACCATAAACATAACAATATATCAAGTGTTGCAAACATTCATTCCAGTTATGCCCCATCTTCAGTGGTTGTTTTCTTACTAAATTGTCTTGGTACGTTGTTGTCAGTATAGGTAGGCTGTCAGGTAGTGTAATTTTGCGCTTGTGTATTTTTATGGTTTTGTTTTGAATTTGGGCGACTCAGTTTTATTGTAGATATTCTCCAAGGGCTCAAATATTATGTCTAAAGCAGTAAATACACCATTTTTTATTGAAAATTTAAAAGAAATAGCACCATTAGCATGAGAACGCCACCTAGCGTCTGTTTTAGGTAAAAATAAATATAGAAAATGAATTCCTCGACCCCGAAAACAGTAAGATACGACAACTTTCCAGGATAAAAAACATTATTTTATCAAATTTTCAATGATCTTTCCTTGTTAGACAGTGTTTCAAAATCAACAACTTCAAATATATTCTGTGACTTCAAATGCGAGTTAAAAAATCTTGTATTGAACTAAATACATAAAACCCTGCAATACTTTGTTATAGATAATGCCAACTTTCATTTACAATTGGAAGCAGGTGGAAAATCGTTAAAAAATAAAGTGAATAAAACTGGACCAAGATGTCTCCTTTGAGGCACTCCGTAGTATAGGAATGTATATACATATATGTATGTATATTGTTTTTCCTTTAAATGAAATGAAAATATACTTTTTGAATTATATTTTACGTTATAAAAGTTTCATTGCTTACCAGGGTTGTCAGATGGTTCGACTTTTTATTCCCTATTTCGAAATTATTATTCCAAATAGTTTACAAAAAACTGTCTTAATTTTATATGTATGCATATTGTATTTGTATAAGAATATACATATGTATACTACATAAATATTTATTGTAGAAAAATTATTCTATATAGCTGAAGTTAATTTCAATAAAAAATCAACAATTTCACGATCTTGTTGTTCTTCTAAAACCATATGTTGGTTATGTAATTTTTGAGTTAAAACTTTTTAGTTTTAAATAAGATGGATTAAGTTTCTGTCAAACAAAGATTCCATAAATTTATATTGTATTTTATTTCTTAAAGATGTAATTAAGCAAGTATATAAAAGTGTAAAAGAAAAACACCCAGAAATATTAATATTAGTCTGAATTTACACTTGGGAAATTGAATGACAAAGAGACCAAATTTTTTGGAGAGTTGACGGAAAAGTGAAGTGTGCATTTAAGATTACAACAAGTGAAATATTAACAAAATAACATGGCTTTTTGTTATTAGTTGGGGTAAAGAATTGAAAAACAATCAAAACAATGGGTGTGAAAACAGAAAAACTGTATATTAAATAGGGAACAAATTGACAATTCTCTTCACAATTTGTCTAAAGAAAAATAGCTCATCTAGCATGTCAAATGCTCCTTATAATTATTATGGTCCATATTTTGTCTACTTTTCACTCGTTGCTTCATATTATTTTTCTCATTTCCTTTGCATTTTTATTCTGCTGTGAATGAAAGAAGTAGAGAAAAACAATTTCTGGTTGTTTTGTTATTTCCATTATGTAAAAGCTTTCGATAAGATCAAAAGGAAATTGGAAAATTATGCTATTCAAATTCCTAAGTGTACATTAATTCTTATTCCCAATAATATTCCAAATTCCAAAATTAATTTTTTACCCCTTAAGGATAAATCCCTTAATCTGACATCATTATCACTTCGAGTATTTTCAGTGCTGCCAAAGCCAATAATTAATATTTCCTTTTCAATTGTCATTCTAAACATACTCTTGAAAATGTCATTTGAGTGACAGTTATGTTTTTGTCTTTTTCTTATTTTGGCATTCAGTCGATTTTTTAAGTGTGTGTGGAGCGGTCGGTTGTTTTTTTTTTTGAAGTACTTGTATTGAGGGGCCATATAGGAGCTCTTCGTAGTGATTTATTGGACAAAAAAAAATTATAAAATTTATATTTTCTTATGAAATGTGATCATTTAAATTAGAAACACAAAATTTGTTAAAATAAAATAAATTTTAAGTGCAAAAATATCAAACAGTAATTTAAGAAAGGAGTAAAAAATTAGATTAAGAAAAGGTGACGACGGCTAGAAGAAAAATTAAAACGAAACGGAATTCACAACATAATTATTACAAAAGCAATGAACTGTGAACAAAGTAAATGATAAGACAAAAAATAGTACAACACCGAAAACAATAACAAGAAAAACAATGGAGCAACAACTACCTTTCACTACAGCAGCGGCAGAGAATAAAGAAAACCTGATGGAACTGGATACACAGGATAAAATTAGCGACACTAATTTGCACAAGGAAATACGACTGCCTATAATAGGCATGACCTGTCAAAGTTGTGTAAGAAATATTGAAAGCAATATTAGTACAAAACCCGGTATTATTAAATGTAGGGTGGTGCTGGAGGAAAGTGCTGGTTACTTTACATACGATACGACCATAACGGAACCATCAAAAATTGCTTTTGAAATAGATGAAATGGGATTTGAATGTTCATACAATGAAAAAGCAGATAAAAACAAAGCACAAGTAAATGGTCAGGAGGGATATCAAAAATGTGTGGTACGCGTTGTAGGTATGACCTGTCAGAGTTGCGTGAAAAATATTGAAGGTAATATAGGCACAAAAGCTGGAATAAAAAACATTAAAGTCAGTTTGGAAGACAAACAAGCAGAAGTGGAGTATGATGGCAAAATATTGAAAGCAGACGAAGTGGCAGAAATGATTGACGATATGGGCTTTGAAGCGAGTATTTTAAATGATATGGGGTCTATCAAAAATTCTCCAGTTAATAATGCAAAAACCTCACCACTGAAAAAGTCTTTAATGTTAACACCCCCTACTTCTCCACATAAATCGTCATCAACAGGTACAAACGGTCATGCCACCGCCATACCAATTGAAGATGAACTTTTATCTAAATGTTTCCTACACATACGTGGCATGACGTGTGCCAGCTGTGTGGCTACTATAGAAAAGCATTGTCGCAAAATCTATGGCATTGACAGTATATTGGTAGCTTTATTAGCTGCCAAAGCGGAAGTCAAATATAATTCAAATGTTATTACACCTGAATCTATAGCAAAATCTATAACAGAATTGGGTTTTCCCTCAGAGTTAATTGATGAACCGAATAGTGGCGAAGCAGAAGTTGAGGTAGAAATTAAGGGTATGACATGTGCATCCTGTGTTAATAAAATCGAGACACATGTACGTAAATTGAAAGGCGTTACAGCAGCATCAGTAACCTTGATTACAAAAAGGGGTGAGTATTCATTTATTTTCCAAAAAATTAGTACAATTGTGACTGAAAACTGTATCACTTTTTATTAATAAAAGAAAAACAAACAAAAAATACTAAACTTCTGTTCAAATTAAAATTATAATACAAAAGAAAAAAACCTTAAAAATAAAACTGTACCCGCATTTAATTCTTCCTTCCTTAACTTTGTGTTCATTATTAATTTATAAAATTCTTTAGAAATTTTATTATTATTCATTTTACCTATGCACATACTCTTACTTACATATATACATATACTTGTATATTGTTATTACGAACTTTTGTTTGCTTATAAAATTTTAAATAATTACGTTGAACGTGATTCTTTCATAACTGAAAGATTCAAAGTGCCTTTCAATACTCGTAATTGCATAAAAAAAGTTTCAATTTTACTTTTATTAAAGGAAATCGCAACAGTTTCCTATACTTTTTTCTTGTTCGTAATTTTAAAACAAATTGCTTTTTTTTACTTTTTGTGGTCTTTACCTTCACTTATTGCTTGAAATTGGTAATTTTCAAGTTTTTTCTCTTTTTTATGGTATTTATGGTCTTTTAATCAGTTGTTATATGTATGTATTTTTAATTCAATAAAAGAAAACAATTGTTTGAGGGAGTTAAAACCTTGGAATTAAAAATTGATCATTTTAAATAAAACCATTTAGAAAAACAAAAGTAAAAGTAAAGTTACGGCAAATATTTGACGAAAAAAAGCGTAACCACTACTTAATGAAAACATTTATTTTTTAATTCTTCACTGCTTTAAATTTGGTTAATTAACTATTGAATTAAATGTAATTATTAAAATGTAACTTTAAGTATGTAATTTGTAAAGACATGATTTACAAACCGAAATATATATATAAAATATATATAAAATATACTATATAAAAAAATAGTGATTATGCTTTTTTCGTCAAATATTTGCATAAAGTAACCGTTGCTTAAAGTTTAGTTACTTAGAAATACCTTGAATTTTATTATTTAAACGATTGTATGGGGATTGTTGTTAGGAAAATATTTATCATTTAATTTTTCTTTTCATAAATTATTTTGTTAGGTTATCTGGAAAATGCTTTATAATTATTATTTTTATAAGCGTATGCTAACAGAGTACATACATACATAGTTGCATATTTTTTTATATATGTATATTTATATCTATACATACAGTTACGAGCAGATAAATAGGTTCACATCAAAATGATAAATCAATTTTGTTTCACTATAATTTACATTACAGCAATAAAAAAGAAAAAGTCGCTAATTTCTAAAGCAAATACCCACTTTTAATACAGCATCACAATAATTAAGTTATTATGTAAAAAATTGTCAAAAATCTTTGACATACTTAGTTTAATCTTATTAGTAACCCTTCCATATACACTGCTGGGATCAGTATTATTTCTGCATTTCTATCTATTCCCTTTTATTTTCCTTTTGTGTGGGACCAATGAATTAAAGACAGTGCTAGTTTGTATTTCTGTCTCACTAGCGTTTTAGTGAACATATTCTTATATTTGTAATATATTATTTTCTCTTTTCATATTACTTATATTTATTATAATTATTTCTTGTAATATATATTAAATTGGCCAAAAGTGGCTTTATATTACTTTTTAATAAATAAAATAAATAAATAAATAAAATTAAAAAAAAAACAATAATATAACCGTATAAAATCAAAGAGCAAATAAATCGGTTCACTTTGAAAAATTTGTTAGTTTAAAATGTTAAACGCCAAAATTATAAAAATTATTGTAGAAAATTTTAAATTCAGCCTTTTAATAGAACTTATTAATACACAATTCTTTCCGTATCAGAGTGGACTATTAGACGTCGTTTAAAAGAAAAACAGTTATTCGGAAGATTGGCCCAGAAGATTCCAATGCTTAATAACAGACAAAGAGAAAAGCGAATTGAGTTTACAAAAGTATACGCTGAATGGGCCAGACCGGAAGGTGTAAAAAAATTGAGAAACATAATATGGTCTGATGAGTCTAAGAAAAACTTGGTCGGACCTGATGGAAGAACATGGGTAAGGCGTGCAAAAAATAAATCATATGATCCAAAGTACACCACGAAGACCATAAAGCATGGCCTCGGCAACATAATGATATGGGGTTGTTTTTTCTGGCACGGTGTTGGGCCAATATTCTGGAACAAGGAAAATATGGACAAACATCTTTATCTGCATATTCTTAAAGAAGTAATACTTCCGTATTCCGAGTAGGAAGTGTCTTTAAAGTATGAATTCCAGCAAGACAATCGTTTATAAACGAGTAAGAAACAAAGTAAATATAATAACGGCAATAAACATTTATAATGTAATGATGAAACCACATTTTGGGTTTGGTTCGACAATAATTTATACGTGCTGCACAAATCAACAAATACAGAGACTACAAAAATTACAAAATAAAGCAATGCGTTCAATTTTAAAATGCAATCGCTACACTCCGATAAATTTTATGCTGCAAGTCTTAAAATTGTTATATATTGAACAACGATTAAAATATAACACATTACAATTTATCTTCAAAATGAAAAAAGGAAAGGCGCCACAATATCTGTGTGAACAATTAAGGTATGTGGGAGACGTAAAACCATATAACCTAAGAAATATGATGGATTTTAGACTTCAGAGAGCTACCACAAATGCAATACAGAAATCTCTTTTCTATAAAGGCCTAAATTTATTTAATTTATTACCAAATAATGTAAAAAATTAACAACATTTTGTGATATTTAAAATAAATGTAGTCGCCGTGGTCTAGTGGTTAGTGTGTTGGCTTACTAAGACATGGGCCCTGGGTTATAAAATATAATGCAATGTGAAAAATGTGATATGTAAGAGTAGAGTATTTTAAATACTTCTAAGATCGTAAACGAATGGTTCCTAAAGAAAAATATATAAGTTAATGGATTGGCCTTTACAAACTCCGGATTTAAATTCCCTTGAGAATCTTTGGAGAATCGTTAAGGACAAAACTGCACCCCTCAAGGCTAAAAGTAAAGAAGATTTGTGGACAAAAGT
This sequence comes from Metopia argyrocephala, assembly GCA_963576795.1. Classification (NCBI taxonomy): domain Eukaryota; kingdom Metazoa; phylum Arthropoda; class Insecta; order Diptera; family Sarcophagidae; genus Metopia; species Metopia argyrocephala. The sequence goes on along the minus strand of OY756208.1, from coordinate 123,486,374 downwards.
GAAGGAAGCTTGGTACTCAAATCCATTAGAGACTTATCAGTCACTTGTCGAATCAATGCCCCGGAGATGTTCGGCGGTGATTCAAATTAGGGGATTTTCAACAAAATATTAGAAATTTTCTTGCAATTGAACTTTTTTTTTTTTTGTATAAAAATTTCATTTTCTTTTCAATGAACATACATATTTATTTGCTCGACAGGCATCAATATTTTAAATATATTAATCTTTCTAATTTTTTTTTTTAATTATAATTAAATAATTTTTATGTGATTATTTATGTTTAATGTAATAAATATCGCTTTATTGTATATAACCACTGTTTAAGTTAGTTGGAGGCGAATTTATCAATAAATGTGATGTGAACCTATTTATCTGCTCGTAACTGTATGGGGTAAGTGCACCTAAAGTCAGCATACCCCCAGTAGTCGGCACTTTGTGTATTTAAACTCAAATAACTAAGAAAATCGTTAATTATGTATTAAAATAGGAGTAAATAATCTTTTCTGATACTCTTAACTCTCTATATGTAAAGAAAATATTGAGCTTAAATAATTACTTATGCCAGTATTTTGCTTTTGAAGAGTGATGGTCTCTGAATGAGTGCGATAGTGCTTGTTTTCTTAAAAAAATTAGTGGCAGACTTCTCATTGTAAGGTGAATTTACGTTATATTAAACAATTTTTAATCGAAAAATATTTCTAAAGCTAGAAAACTCTTTAAACAATGCTTTTAATTCAAAATAATTTAAAAAATATAATTTATTCCCTTATTTTATCCGATGCCGACATAAGGAACGGAAAAAATTAAAATTTTCAGTAGTCGGCATAGGGGTGCCGACTACTGGAAAAAAACACTTTTTCCCAATTTAACTCAAATTTCAGTAAAATGTTTATTAATCACTTTATATGCCACCAGATACATAAAAAATGAGTTTAAAGTAGTTTTACCCAGCAGTCGGCATAGTTTTAATGAGTTTTTTTATGACCTGCCGAGTATAGGATAATTGTTGTCCTAAAGTCGGCAGGGGTTTTTATTGCTGGTTTTGTTAAAGTAAAGTTCCTTAAAAACGTTAGAACTTTTAGAAATAACAACTTTTTAGAATTTCAAATAATTTTTTAATTAAAATACAAACAATCAAGAAAAATTTCTATGTATAAATGAAATAAGAGAAGGCGGCATATCGATATTAAAAAAGTATCCCAAGCTCCACAATACAAGATAAAATCTGTGGCTGAATTTTTGCAGAACATAGAAGAATGGGTCTACCTACAATTTGGAAAAACATTAATAAAAAAAATGTCTAGAAAACTGTTTGATAAATATATTTTTTCACTTAAAACTGTTGATTTGTTAACCACAGTTCAGATAATGATTAGGAAATATACCAAGTCTTACCATAAATAAACGATCGTCCATAAAGACGATTTTTAGAAAGAAATTCTTAATAATTCACTACAGAATCTAAAGGGATAAGAAATTAGATAGCTATGGTACTGGTGGAAAATATTAGAGTAGATGAAAAGAGGAAAAAACAGTGACGGTGTTCATTAATTCATTTATATATGAAGCAATAAAAGTACTTCGAGCTAAAGATCTATTGTTCAGTCCTCAACTTATCTAGAGTTTCTATAGAATCTCCCTTAGTTCGTTACTCTGACGAACATCAAAATATCGGGCAATACCAACCTTGACAGTTCTCAATACGATATTTGATAATTACCAAGGTATCTGATCCTACTTTGCATAAATGCTGTGACTCATTATCTCATCACAGAATCTGCACAAAATACCTACCCGAAACGGTTTAGTTTTATTTAAATTTCCATTGAATCTGTAGTAACTGGTCAGGACTCCCGTTAAAATCCTCAGGTTGCCCTAAAGAATCTAATGCACGACTCAAATCTCCTTCGATTACAGTTGCCAAGTAGATGTTTGGAAAGTCTTAGACCCGTAAATGGTTTGATCGGTTTTTCCAACAAATTTTAAAAATGTTGATCTTGGTTGTATTAAAAGAAGAAAATTTGGCAATTATAAGTAATAAGTTATTAGGGAGAGATGTTCACCACAATCATGCATACATATATCGTTTCTTTAATTAAAGGCTTTAACCACATATTATTTATTTATTTACTTGGTCAAATAGTTAGCCTATCTCATTAATCATAGATCTTGATTTTAAGGTTTTTCTTTTCCTTCAATATATTGTTCATATTTAAAGCCCCAGAGTAGAGTCTCAAATCTCAATCAATCTCAAGAGGATCATGATAGTAAACACTAACCCTTAAGCCACATAGGCACTCATTGATTTTGGTTTGCAGTATATTTAAATATATATAAAGTAGCTGTATGAGATATGGTATCTCTTATGAAACCACATACAACTGATAGATATTGGTCTCTCAATAGCGTGATCCATTTACCGCAACTGCAGAACTGATCAAATTGAAACTTCGTCACAATTGCAATACGTTCAATTGAACGACGTGGTCCACTAAGCCCTGACTTTGGTACATTCTTTAATGTCGGCCTCAGAGGGATCATTTTATAAATTATTTTTTGTATTTTAATAAAACCATTTTTGAGTACATTTGAATTAATGGTAACAAACAAATGAATTGGAACTTCTACTACTGATGACAGGTAAATGTTCAAGCTCTAATGTGATTTCAGTATGCCTTTTTAAGAAAACAAAATCCTTGTTCAAAGACCCCAAATAAGAGTTGTCAATTCTCATATATTTAGGTTTAAAATATTTCGTTTTAATTAACTATTTTTATAGTTTTTACTCTTAAGATAGAAACTATGTGCTAAAAGTGACTTCCAAAAAACTCACTTAAAAAATACCTTTCTGAAACAATATTTTTTATTATTCTGTAAATTTTAAACATACAGATAGTTAAAAAATGTTATTTATTATAAAAAAAGTTTGAATTCCTTCTGGATTTGCTATTATCTTTACTAAAAAATGATGTGTCGACTATAGGAGCATAACATGCCGACGACTGGAAAATTAGTGCCGACTACTGGCGACTAGGCTCATTTTTACAAAATCTGTAAATTTCTAAATTTTATTAATAAAATAATGAAATTTGACTTTATAAATCTAAAACTATACAAAATAATGAATTGTAATAAGTTAACATTAATTTAATAACGAATTCACACAAGCGTGGGCGATAGTTAAAAAAAACTAAATCCTTAAAGTGCCGACTACTGGTGCACTTACCCTGTATACATTTTTTTGCTACGAACACAATTCTTGCTCTAAAACAGTGGTCTTCAGCCATATTACTCAGGTAACGAAATTGTTCGGATATTTTTTTAGTTTTTCTTACTCTCCTCGTGAATTTTACAACCAGGGTTGTTCAATTGAACATAAATCCTGCCTAACAGCTTCTTGAAATGTACCAAAACTACCTGCATCGTTAATTCCTATTATATTAGTTTTAAATTTAATTTATCGTACTGTATTAACAGATATCACTTTTAGAATTCCTGGAAACCTGTTTTTGTTTTATTTTTCTAACAAAAACTTAATTAATTTTAAAAAAATTTGCAATGTTAAAAATCTTTCATAAAAAGAAATCCATACGCTTTGTTTTCATCATGCTAAACGACAACCACAATTATTACAAAAACATGTGTGTGAGACAAAAATTGCGTATGTGTTTATGTTTTAATAGTTTTCAAGAGAACTAAATTTGTTTGTCAGACACTGAGAAGTTATGATCAGCGTGGTCAACTTGGTGCGTTTCGCACCATTTTTGGTGCTTTTTTTAAATTTTTGTGCGAAAAATTCCTCAGCTGGTGCGTGGTGCGTTTTTTCTTAAATTTCGGTGCGTTTTTTCATTTTTGGTGGCACCAAAGTAAATTCAACACAACTTTTTTTTCAACGTGAGAAAAAAATCTTTGCACAATAAAATACAGCTGTTTCAATACCATTTCAATCAAGAGTGCAATATTTTTACAAAAATAGTACTGATTTATTAATTTGGCATAATTATTAAAAGATTTTGATCTCTTCTTAAAAAGTTGTATAAAGAATTTATAAAATTAATATACAAAAACATACCAGTATAATCTTATACGAATAAATGCAATCTTATGTACAAACTCTTGAAATATTTTTTTGTTAAGTTTATTTTTTAATTATATTGTAATAGGCTGTTTAATTGTTACATATTTAATATGGAAATATTACTCTAAAATAAAAAATTATTATTTTTTTAAATATTTAAAAAAATGATAAATACTGAACCTCACTATTAAAAGTTAATATCTTTTTAAAATACTCTATATAGAATATATGATATTAAAAAATTTGTTTAGTTTTTTATTCTTGTTACATTTTTTATTTTATAAAACCTCTGAACTGTTATACAACATTAATTTACTAAGCTTCCTCAATAAAAAAATTCTGAACTTGGTGCGTTTTTTATTAAATGGCGCGATTTTTTCCCCATTTTGGTGCTTTTTAAAATTTCAAAGTTGACAACGCTGGTTATGATAATAAGCAACATAAACTTATTAATGTTTATATTTCTTATAACTGCATTTCAATTTGTTTATAGCATTTAAAAACAATTTATTTTATGTATAATTTTAATAAATTAGTTTAAATTTTAAAATTAAAGGTTTTTAAACCAAAAATTTTTACTAATTTCATTCAAGTTGTAAAAAACAACACAAATAAAAAAACCAATCTCATCTGTCAGTGTATTTTTGTGTGACTCTTTGTGAACCCACTGCTGTAAAATCACAAAATTTTAGGATTTTACCTTAAAAACAATTACTGAATAGAACCTTTGGTATGTATGTTTTTAATTATTTATTTACATATTTTATTATTATCCAATAACAATACAAGAAAAACTCTAATGGCCAATTATACATGTCTTGTAACATTAATATTAATGTTGCATGTAAAAACTATGTATATCATATAACTTAAAACAATACACATATCAAATAAATTGAGATAATCAGTGACTACCCAGTCTTACACCCCATCTATATTAGCCATCGATTTGGTATATCATGAACAAAACGTCGGCAGCGCAAATGTCTAAATTTTTTTCTAATTTGTGTATGTGGTGACTACGTATGGTTTACCAAATCATAATTTATAATTTTTCATCAAGTGCATTTCGTTTATTTCTGCGGTTGAGAATGTAAAAAATATGGCGTCTAACTAAAAATGATAGTTAATGGTAGCACATAATTGTTCAAACAATTGTTTTAGTAACGATGGTCGACAAAGAACATGATATAGATTTAGAGAGTCTACACGACCCGAATCGATGATCGACCAAAAGTTTTTCATGATATTCCAAATCTATGGCTCGTATAGACGGGGTGTTATAAACTCTTGACATATTTATGTAGTTACCATATACATATGTATGTACATATGGTAACCTCATTTGACATTTCAGAAAGCTGTAATTAAAGTTTTTTATCCTTTCTTTTCCGGTTTATTCTTGTAACAGATAAGTTGACACAAAATAAAGTTAATTTTGAATTATAAAAGAAATCATAGTGCTTTTCTTCATAAACAATAAATCTTAATCATCTTAAAGGTGTACCTATAACCAGATGATAAAAAAATGTCTCTATGACTCAATTTTAATTATTATTAATATCAAAAAAATTCCAGAAGTTTTTTTTATAAGTCATGTATTAGTATGAAAAGTTGTATAGATTCTCCGGTATTTGCTTCCAAACACGATGGATTTTTACAATAAAAGAAAGATAAAGTATTACAACATGTGTAAAGGCACCCTTACACGACATGTTTTTTTACATGTGTTTTTAAAGTTTGAGCTTCAAATGTTTTTTTTTTTGTCTGTCAAAATTAATCAATTTACATAAGTCTTATCATTTTAACTCACAAAAGTACATATGTATATGTACTATTACAAATGTATGCAAACAAATAGAAGTTTATATTTCTTTCTTCTTCTTTTTCAATATATCAATACCAATGACGTTCATTTCCAAAACGGATCATTAATGTATCGATCATTTACCATTAAAGTTGAGATTGTCAAACTTGTGTCAAAAAATTATCATATTACATCATGATCATATTTTATTATAAACACAAAACTATATGGAAAAAAATTAATTTAATAATTCTATAAAATGTGTCTACCGGCTAATGAATACCACACATAATCCAGAGCCGACATAGACATTTGATGTCATATGTATGTGTGCACTACTATGGAGAAATGCATAATTGACTTGTGTTCCCTCTTGCTGCTATAAATTTCTTTTTGTTGGAAACCACATACACATTAGGGATGACAGGTGGGACAGGTTTCGCCAATCCCGGTATGCAGGATTTTAAAAATTCAAATTTTTCGGGACATCGGCATTTCTCGAATTTTTTGAAAAATGAAAACTATACTAATTTTTTATATATCAAATAAAAATTTTTTAAAATTAAATCAAATCAAAAAAATGATATAATTGTTCGACCTGTTTCCAAATTATCCCAATAATAAGCAAATACTTTTTTTGACCTTGAGCTTGAAAAAAGTATTTGCTTATTATTGGGATAATTTTTTAAAATTAACACGTTCACTGTCCAAGGTAAAAACTGGGGAGTGCCCCACAGGTCCGATTTTTCTTTTTTGCATAATCGGTGTATTTCGGATAAGCCCCAATAAATATAAATATCTACATCTTTTAAAATGTATATAAATAGCTAAAAGGGTGTTTTTGTTAATAGCCCACATATGGGCTGTGGACTCCATGAAACAAAATCTTCTATAAATCGTCTTCAGAGTCCACAGTCCACATGTGAGCTGCGCATATTTTTAGCTTTTATAATACATTTTCTATAGCGATTTTCTTTTTTTCTCAGACAGCGTTATTCATCAAGACAAAATAAAACACTATTTAAGCCATAATGAGTCGAAAAGCAAAAAAACAAGATTTCCTCCATGTCCCAGCACATATTTTGTTTTTTATGGTCTGTTCTGTAAAGTCCAAGTCAAATAAACGATGTTCTCTCAACGTCCACAATTTTAAGGCTCTTTAAATGTGTAAAGGTAAACAGCCCACATATGGGCAGTGGACTGCTGGTGTTTTCCGTTCATAGCCCATATATGGGCTGTGGACAGTGAACGTGTTAATATTGAAATGTATTGCTTATGGGGATTAGCATGTCTTTATGGCCATTTCGTCTCTGCTCAAGAGACTCGTCAGGAGATTCTCCTAAAGTTGGTATTAAAACTATAAATTCTTATGTTCAAAAACTATACACTAAATGAGAATTATATTCCATTTAGTATATAAAAAGAAAGAATTTGAAAACTAGGGCTTTATTGCTCTATTGTCCTATTGGGCTATTTAAATGCGAAAGTTAAGCGTAATGGTATCTTTGGCCCCACTTTCGAATAGTTCAATTTCCATTTTTCCATCTCGGATTCATTTCGCTCGTCTTAAAATATGTTAGTTTATAGCACCAAGTTTCAGCATCTCAATATCCATGAGGCCACTCTCCTGATCGATCAACTAAACACCAGATCGGTCTCATTGTGCTTGTTGCATGCTTCCAGTGTTACTAGACGTGCGCACATTTAGAGGCCCAAATATCGACTCAGACCATCATCTTTTGCACGTTAAAGTGTTCGGGTAAAACTGGACATCAGAAAGCTACGATCACAAGATCCGTCTTTCGATCGACATTCCAGTGCTTCCGATCCTGTCTCAAAAGTATTGGTGGACAGTGATCTCTCATCTCTTATACACTACGCACCACTGCTCAAAAAGTTCTTGGTTTTGAGTGCCTTTCCTACAGAAACCAATGGTATGATCAAGAGTGCCATTAGGCCACTAAAGCAAAGATTGTTGTCTACAAAAGAACATTGCAGTCCACCACTATAAGAGTAATGGTGTAGGTTTACAGATAGTAGAAGAGCAACCTTCTGCAAAGACGAACATGGGAATCTGGTTACAGATGCGCAAGGGACAGTGAGGCTATGGAGACAGCACTTCTCTAGTCTACTGTAAGGCGATGGCGACGTAAATTCCGCCCCTAGAGATGCTCTGCTGGAGCTAATCAATGATGACGACGTACAGATCCTGTAGCCCAGCTATGAAAAGAGTTACTAAACGACGACTGAAATGTAACAAAGCGGCTAGACCTGACAGTCTGCCCTCTAAACTCTTCAAGTATGGAGACGATAAGTTGGTTATGCTCCCCTCAGTGCCCCCTGCCCCATCCAAAAAACGGGATACCCCACGATATGCATCACTTAAAGGGATGCCTCCTCCGACAGAAGCCATTCGCCATTCTTTTGCCAAAAGCTCTGGGAGTACTTGATTACCATGAGAAAGCTTCTCAAGTCTGTCGTTTGGAGTCGACGTCAAACTCTAGGTACTCATTGATAAAAAATTAACACACAAAACATGAGTGCTGCGAGAAACTAGGCCGTTAACCTAACACAGGGTTGTAATGGCCTATTATGTATATATGTATGCATGTATGTAAATAACTATAATAATAAGTTCTACACACGTTTTATTATTTTGTTGCTGATAAATATTTTAAATAGTTAAGAAAAATGTATTAAGATCTTAAAACTGGTATTCTTTATGAGAATTAAGAACCGTTAAGGAATATGTATAACATTAGCGAATCTGAACTAGTTTTCGAACACCGCTACGGAGGTCTCATTAGAGTTCTTGGTGTTATACACATTCATATTCTATTTTATCTTTTTATTTTACATTCTCATTCACAAATTATTTTTTGAATCTGCTTTGAATTAAGGATGTGAACAAAATCGTGTGAATTTAAAAAATAAATAATTCTAATTTGATTTGCGCTATGATTTTAAAAACCTGAAAATATTATACAAAAAAGTAATCATATATTGTTTATTTGAAATTTCAAATTGATTTAAGACTCAAAGTATTTTCTTAATTCGTTCAATCGTAATACTGTATATACATATGTACATATATACATAGTACATACAGTAAGGGACAAAACTGTTCACGAAATCGCTTTTATTGAGAACTAACTTAATTTTCTTTTTATTTAATACATATTAAAAAAACTTTTAAATAAAATTAAATACATAATTTGTTCTTAATACAAAATTAAAAATATTTCATTTAAATCTATAAATGTACTGATTTAAGACAAACTTATAGAAAAATTCAATTGTGAACAGTTATGTCCACTGATAAAAATTTCGTCCTTTTGCGGGCTTTAATACTTTGTATGTCCTCCGCGTGCCTTTCGTACTGCCTTTATCCTTTTTGGCATACTTTCTGCAAGATTATTAAGAATTTCTGGATCAATACTCTCCCAAGCTTCGATGCAGCGGTCCCAAAGATCGTATACCATTTTTGGAGGTCCTTTTCTTGAAAAAATCTTTCTTTTTAGTATGGACCAAAGATGCTCGATCGGGTTCAGTACTGGAGACTGGGGTGGCCAATCTAAAAGCTTAATTCCATTCTCTTCAAAGCATCCCATTGTAATTTTAGCCTTGTCTTTAGGGTCGTTTTCCTGCATAAATATGTCATTCTGCCCTGGTTCCAGCCCAAATATATCAAGACTTGGCAGGTAGGAGTCTTCCAAAATTGTGATATAATGCTTTGCACACATCTTTCCTCTTATGCGGCGGAGAACTCCAAGCTGGTTTCCTCGAAAACATCCCCATGAAATTAATGACGCACCTCCAAATTTCATCGTTTGACTTATGTTTCTTTCTTGTAACCCAACATTTTTATCAACCCATGTCCATTGCCGCCCATCTGACCCGATTTGGTTGATTTTCGTTTCATCGGACCAAGTTAGCGGCAATTGACATGGGTTGATAAAAATTAAAAAAATTAAAATTAAAACATTTTGAATACAAATGCGGGGATGATTTGTATTTCAAGTTGAAATCTCTGTGAATCAACTAGAGATCTCTTTTACAATTACTCAAGTAAAGTAATTATAAGGGTAGAGTTTAGGGAACAAAGTAATTAAATTTATTATCAAATTAATGTTACTTCTATTTTCCCTTTTTTTTCCCTTTTAACTTATAAATTCACAATAGATATAACTAAAACAATGCATTAATGCCACAAGGGCCGTTAAATTCAATTTTAAATAAATTCAATGATAACAAATTTAAATTTAATGGAGATGATGTGCAACTTTCTTTTATGTATATAAAATTAGTGTCCAATTCGGACACATTTTTATATAAAAAGTAAACCAAAGTAATTATTATTTTTTGGTTTGGCCTGCTATGTTTGCAAGCGTAATTACCGCTAAAATTTTAAAAAACTAATACTCTCGATAAGAAATTAAATTTTAACAAAAAATATTCATAGAATTTTAGAGTCTACAGTATGTTTGCAAATGAAATGATAATTTCTAAATGTTAGATAATTTAACAAGAGCATTAATACATTTTTATTTCTGTGTGTTGTGTTTTGCTTGAAAGTAAAATTTTTTTTTTTTTGTTTTTATTTGTCACACATTTTCATTAAATACTAATTAAAATGCAAAAAAAAATCAAACAACAAAACTAAAGGGCATTGAACGTAAGAAATTTATCTTAAAAGTATGTCAAATGAAAAGTATTCGGCACACAATACATTTGAAAATATTTTTACATTCATCTATGGCAACGCTAGCTAAAGAGAGAAGGGCTACATAGCCCCAGCAATGATCCTTTTTCTGCATTCTGAGTGAAAAAAAAAAAAAAATTCTAAAAATAAATTACAGACAACAAAATTGATAACAAAATATTTGTAATTTTCTACGCATTAAAGAAATTTTTTATTTTTTTGGAAACGAAACGGTTTTCTTTTAATAATGGAGCTATAATTTTTATATTAAAATTTTATGAACGTAATTTTATACTAGGGCGTTATAAAATAGAAATAATTGAAAATCATTTACATTTTATCAGACATGTATGTATGTACATACGTATTTTTTATTGATATTAAGTATATAGTAAATATTATTAATACTTTTAAATTGCATTTAACATTAAAAAACGAAATATATAGGCTCTATCTATTGTTCTTTACAAAATATACACATTTTCTTCTAAATAAGTACAAATATTTGAATTAGTTTCATTTTTGACTTCAAATGGCATCATATTATATATTGTAAAATAACGAGTATTGCTTTGTACTAGTGTTAGCTTCTTGAAACTTTAATAGTACTGGCAAAGTATTGAGTATGCCCTTTCTTCATTTTACTTGTAGTCTTTCTTTTATATTTAACCAGTTCAAAGTATCTAGCATCCATCTTGTTGATGTTTACCTATTTACGCTATTTGTTGATCTGAACAGCATATCTACAATATTATTGACCCAAATTCAAAATGTGGTTTAATCATTGTATTGTAAATGTTTTTAGTGATGTAATAGATGATATTTTGCTTCGTATGCGCTTGGAAGATTTTTCCCAACTTTTTTTCATTACTTACACTCAACGAAATTTACGCATGTACATATATAGAATACAAAAATGTCACATATCGTCATATTAAATGCAAACGGACGTAACTACACAAAATTTCGAAATACAATCAAAAATGGCGATTTTAAGAACCAAATTCAAACGGACGTAACTACAAGTGCGTATATTTCTACAATAAATGCAAGAAGACTTAACTGCATACATATTTATATGAAAACCTTACATACAAACTCATTTGTTGTATATAGAGACGCCAATCCTTATATCTTGATCCTAAAAATTATGATTTTCAGGATTTACAAAATTTTTGATTTTAAGGTTTTTTGCTTCTCCTGTAAAAAAACAAAAATTGTAGTTACGTCCGTTTGTATTTAAATGTCGATATGTATTATCTCCACTGAAAGAAATGAATCGATGAATCGACCAAAGCAAAGACAATTTGTCGGAAATTGCACGAAAATGTCGTTCAAAATTTGGACACAAACAGAGACCAACAGTGACCGATATACGCAAGTTAATATTGCTAAAGTTCGTGAACTTAGTTTCATGGTTGATGCTCTAGGACATAAGCGTGCTCGTACACCCGAAAATATAAAAACTGCGGATGATGGCCCCTTTCAAATTTTAATTGGTTCAAGAGTTAAAGCCGCATGACCATCCGTTTCGCTAGATGGACCTATGAAAGGTTTTGGACGATTTTGTAAAAAAAAAGTTATATTTTCATGTTGGTGATATTTGTGGCTCAGAAAACCCATTACGAGTAACTGATGCGGCTTGTCGAGCAGTCGCGTCAGCCATATGAGTAAAATTATATTCTATTTCTATTCTAACAATTGTACTTCACAATAAAAAAATGGCAAAATTTCAAACCGTTTTTTTGTTTTATTTCATTTTTAAATTTAAACTTTTAAATTAACCACTAGGCACCAAGACCTCGCTTTGCGTTGTTTCATTTTGCGTTTTTTCGAAAATTCGTCGCTGCTGTATTACTACTAATTTTCATTGTGCGTCGTTAGGTTTTCGATGTTGCGTGGTTTGGTTTCGAGTCTGCAATTTTTATTTTTTAGAATGTTCTTTTTTTTTTCTAAAAGATGACACTAATGGCGCCATGCCATTAAAACTCGAGGATTCTCTTTATACGCCATTTAAATACAGTTATATTTTCACTTTGTTTTGCTTATTTTAGGGTTCAGTGGGATAATTTGTTCTTGTTTTTTACAGGGACCGTAAATAATGATTATTGTTCGTTTTTTTAAATCAAAAAATCAATCACTTAGAACAATCATAAACAAACATTTTTTGCACCATTATTATTATTTTTTTAACAATCTTTGCATATCGGTCATGATTTTTAAATTTTTGATTTTTAAAGTTTTCTTCAATGGTAATGATTATTTTTGAGTAATATTAATAAAAATCAGCCATAATCATTATTTTTGAGCAAAAGAAATAAAACTCAAAAATAATCATTATTTATGATTTTTATTTTTTTCGCTTAAAATAAAACTCAGTTTCAATTTACGACTTTATAATTTTTGTGCAAGAAATGAATATTTTATATAGCAAAATGAATAAGCATTTGTTAATAAATTTTTCTTTTACTAGTTCTGACCAAATATTTTAATGTTTTAAAAGTCATAAGTTGAAAGTGAGTTTTATTTTGAGCGAAAAAAATAAAAATCATAAATAATAATTATTTTTGAGTTTTATTTCTTTTGCTCAAAAATAATGATTATGGCTGATTTTTATTAATATTACTCAAAAATAATCATTACAATTGAAGAAAACTTTAAAACTCACAATATAATCATTATTGTGTAAATTTTATTATAAAACTCATAATGATTACGGTCCCTGGTTTTTTATATATTAATTGAATATTTTATTAAATTCTTTTATTTATTATTTTATGTATACATACTATCAGGCCTGTCACAGAAATCCATTCCGATCGAAAGTGGAATGAATTCAGTATTTTGCTTCTTCAGAAAACGTAAAACGAAAATTTTTTACTGAATTAAACCACTTTCAGTTTTCTAAGTGGAATTGATATTTTCAATGAGTTAAATTTAAAAAAATTAATTAAAAGCACTTTTAATGGGAAACAAATATTGTTTTTGATTTATTTTATTGAAAAATAATTTTATTAATATTTATTTTTCAACAAAATAAACAAATTTTTGTAATTATTTCTGAAAGAAGCTATCTTTTAAACCACAAATTTTTTTTCAACAAAAATTAAAAATTTTCAAAAAGTTTATATTCTGGCAATAGGAACATCAAAACCAAAATAAAAAGAAAGCACTTTTCTTTTATTATTAATTATTTTAATATGTACAACTTTTTTATTCACTTTGTTACAATTTTTTAAATTTGTTTTGCTCTTATTCGCTTAAACCACATTATTTTTGTTTTTAGTATACATTATGTTGCCATATTCTAAGAGAAAAATCGGAATTTGCTAAATCGATCGGAATCTGAATAGAAAATACGAAATGAAAACCATTCCGATCAGAATCTGTCACAGGCCTGTATATGTTATAAAATTCTATTTAAAATGTTTACTTTGTTAAATTTTCTTTTAAAAAAGTACTGTTTACGTAACCATTGCAACCCATCATCGATCTTTACATGGTTTGCTATAGAAAATCATAATTCACTTTGTGTCGCATCAATTTGCGTCGTGTATTTTTGCAATGTAATCACGATGCAAAGTGAGGTCTTGGTATATACATAAGTATGTATGTTGTATGTATATGCTACACGTATTAATTTAGTAGAGTGTTTTATTCAAAGTCGTCGGAAATATTCAGGTTTGCAAACGACAAGAAAAAATATTTAATTTTGTATTATGAAATCTAATGTTATTAGAACTTCTGAGAAATTGTTTATCAACCTGATATCGTAAATAAATATGTAAGACCATCTCTTAAACTATTGTATAAACAACTGTAGATACGAGTAATATATTTTTGAGCTTTTAATTTTATGTGGGATGCTTGTAAAACAATTTTTGTTTTTGAGATAATGACTGAAATAAAAATAATTATACTCGTATAATTTTTAACTTATTTTTAAAACTTTCAATATACAGTATTCCACGGATAACATTTTTGGGCAATTATGCGTATAAGACATTTAAACGAATACGGTTAATTGCCTCTTTGAGGTAATTAAACGAATATGCTTAATTGCCTGTATACCCTGCCGTCAATACCAGAGTGGGCAAATAAACAAAACATTTCGCAAACGTTACAACAAAGTCATACACTTTTCAAAATTTTTTTAATGGTATTGTACATGAGCAAAACCAAAACAAATACTTTATAAATGAGAAAGAGCGCGCAAATGAAACAATTAGCTTTTCGCTCTTGTACTTGCTTTGTTATTCCGTTACATTCGTATAATTTGCTCTCTTTTTTCTTCTTCTTTTCTTTTTTCTCTCATAAATTTTTTGTTGTACCTACGCACATTTGAGTTAGTGTATTTGTAGTACTCAAAACAAAAACAATATACAAAATTAAATGGGACAATCGTTCTCACTGTTTCTGTTTTATTTTTGTTTTACTCATTGTAAAGAACACAACAAAATGAGATCAAACGTTCAGTTTTGTTTATTTTCCTACACTGTTTTTTATACATATGTTGTCCTATATAGAAAACATTTTATGAACAGACTACAGTATTCCCCGGATAATTGCTTCACGCTTATTTACCTTACTAATAAAATTCCACGGTTAACTAACTTTCGCTTAACTGCGTTGCTCGCTTAATTACAAAAACTTGGAAAAAATTATAGCAATTAAGTTTTATTTGTCTTTTAAGAAAACATTGTTTCAGTTTTCAACTGTCAGAGATATTTGATTTAAATACTTAAATAGGCAGTTGATAATCTGTTGTGGTGGACTTCAAGAATGTAGATGTAAAGGTTACAAGTAGTACTTCTTTGACAGGTTTACATTTTAAATTTTGAACATTTCTTATCTCCCGCAACCATTTTATAGAGTTTGCTACAAACCGATAAAATGAAAAACCGCGGTCGAAATTTACCTAAACAGACCGGCTTCGGTCCGGTTTACTAATTTAATTTATTTTTTCATTTATTAAATACCTTGCGTATAATATAATAACATTGATTACGAATATTTGACGTAAAAATCCGCGGTTTTGATTTTGGTTAAAACTGAAGAGCAAACCCTATTTTAAATCCAGAATATTCTATTAACATAAAAAGAAATGTAAATTGGAATATACGAGGGCGGACCACTAGGTCCGTGACTTTTTAATTGAAAAAAAAAAAAAAAAATACACTTAGTCCAATGTTTCTCCAATTTTTGTATCACTTCCAAAAAATATGTTTTTTGAGGTCCATAAAATAGGCATTTGTTGGATCAATAGTTTCATCGTTAGAGCTAAACCTCTTTCCACCGAGCCATTTCTTTAGGTTTGGAAATAGGAAATAGTCACTGTGCGCTATAGTGGTGCGTGTGGTATAGTGGTTAGAGCGCTCGCACAAAAATTCCAAAGGCCCAGGTTCAAATCCCAGCAAAGGTGAAAAATGAAAAACTTAGTTCGCGGTTTTTTCGAAATTATAATTTAAAAATGAGAGGTCCCCCACCCTCCCCCCTCCAAGAAGACCATCTACAAAGAAACCGCTCCCCGACATTCCACTCTATTCCACCTTAACCAATGTCAACAAAAAACGAATGATCAGGAGAAAAGCGCCACCTATTGGGAAGTAGCACATAACAGCTAAACCTACTTAGCGAAGGCACTTACCACAATTAACATGGCAACGATGGGGCAATTCCTGTTGATCAATCAAGGGTGAAGGTATAACACTGTCCTTTGAATGATCAATTCACAGCAATTTGTCTCATTCCTAAGGCGCTTAATAGTAATTTAAGAAAAACAAAAAATGTATGTTCTGTCATAAATGTACTGCCCTTTCCAAATTCCAATACAATGCACTGCATTTAGTAGGGGTTTACCCCTGAATATTTGTCTCAAATAAAAAAAAAATAAGTAGTATATGGCCAATACATGTAATTTTGCCATTGACACAGCACGCGCGTTCACCCGTCCATTATCTTGAAAAAATCCTTTTTTCTTGGCCTTATGAATTAGGTGTGAAATCAGAGTCAAAATTAGTTTTTCTCTTCAATTCCGATCTGCTTACGTTCAAGAACAGTTAATTCAAAAGCATTTAAAACTGAACTTTAAAAAAAATAAAACTATAAGTTTTATGACTTCTGCTTTAACATCGGAATCAACAAAAAACTTTCGAGCATGTCGACTGTTGAAGTTGTGCAGTTTTTGTTTTACTGCAGTTTTTGCTGTTGCTTTAACTGTGACGGCTTGATTTTTAAAAAGCATTAGCAAATGAGAAGCAAAAGCAGGTAAAATTTTAGAAGTTTTTAAACGCTGCTTTAAACAAACATACCCACAAAACCTCAATTTTTGTATAGACCCGTATGTATGTTTGTACATAGATATGTCAGAGTAGGAAAATAAACAAAACTGAACATTTGATCTCATTTTGTTATGTTCTTTACAATGAGTAAAACAAAAATAAAACAGAAACAGTGAGAACGATTGTCCCATTTAATTTTGTATATTGTTTTTGTTTTGAGTACTACAAATACACTAATTCAAATGTGCGTAGGTACAACAAAAAATGAATGAGAAGAAGAGAAAGAGAAAAGAAGAAGAGAAAGAAGAGTAAATTATACGAATGTAACGGAATAACAAAGCAAGCACAAGAGCGAAAAGCTAATTGTTACATTTGCGCGCTCTTTCTCATTTATAAAGTATTTGTTTTGGTTTTGCTCATGTACAATACCATTAAAAAAATTTTGAAAAGTGTATGACTTTGTTGTAACGTTTGCGAAATGTTTTGTTTATTTGCCCACTCTGAGATATGTACAAACCAATTATCATGAGAATTTGTTTTATTTCTTTTCATACAAATGCTCCCCATTAAAAATATTTTTGTTTTTTTTCGCATAAAATAATATTTTGATAAAATTATAAACAAGTTTCTTTTTTCTATAAGCTTGAATAAAAATAAAAACTAGTAATATTGAGTTATATGTGTGACACAGAAAAAAAAACTAAAAACAATCAGTTTTTGTTGGAGACGTCTTAAATTTACCACTCGGCCCCACGATAAACTTTTGAATGTAGAACGTGTGTGTTTAATATTTGTATCGCTTTAAATAAAACCTGCACATATGACCAGTTATTAAAAGGAATTATTTCATTTAAAAGTTAATTACATACATTTGTATTAAATATGATTAATTATTCATTTACTTGAAAAAGAATTTATAATTTTTCATGTCTGATTGACTTAGTTTGCTCACTGATAAGAGTTTATTGCTTTTGCAAATAGTGACTGAATTATAAAATACATGCATACGATATGTACATACGAGTATGATATGACAACAAAAAATACAAAATGCAAATTTATACAACAAATAGAAAAATATTAATGTTTTCATTTTATCTTAAAATTATCGGGTATGATCTTTAAACAGAAAACGGGAAAAATTGAAATCGAATTCAACTTCAAATCGCTATAATTGTAAAATACAACAAGTTATTGGTATCATTTTTTATTCATGCTCTCAATAACCAATAACATAACTTCTACCCAGCAGAAAATTTTTCAAATTTGAAAGCAACAAATAAAATTGTAAGCAATAATGGAAGCATTATATTGTTTATGCATACCTTAAAGCTTACAAAGATGCTATAGGATAAGGTATTACACCAATACCCTGATTTGCATCGCTTCAGTTTGCGTCGCTTCGAAGTTGCGTCTTTTTTTAAGTTTCTGAAATTTCAATGTTGAGTCGTTTTTGTCTCAGTTTGTGTCGCATGGCTTCGAAGTTGCGTCGTAAATGCTTCGATTTGCGTGGTTGATATGAAAATGTTTTTACAAAGTTAAACCAAAAAAAGGGGATTTCCCGTTTAGTAGAAAGCAAATTTGCAGGTGTGTGTTGTTTATATGTTAAGCGTAGTTATTAGTTTCGAATTATAACCGTGGTCTTCACAATTGTTATATTTTTACTTTAATAAAATCTGTTATTAAAAAAATAATAAGAAAATATATTGATTGAAAAACTCGTTTTCTAAGCTTAAATGTTTAAAACCTATATTTACTAAAAGAAAATCCAATACGTAAAAAATTGAAAATTCTGCTTCACTTTGCGTCGTTTCAGTTTGCGTCTCATTTTTTCAGTCCCAATTAGCGACGCAAACCGGGGTATTGGTGTATTGTTGATTTTGTTTAATATTTGCTTACTGATAGCAATAAATTTGCGTTTCTATTGCATTTTAGCGGCTCATTTCATATAAAAATCATGCATTATTGATACGCACGAGTAAGTGATTGTTCACAATTTCTCCCTTACAAAATAGCTTACTGGTAAGCACTATTTTCTGCTGGGTTTTTAAGCTTGTATAAAATGCCAATTGCAGCAGAAATTTTGCTTTTTAAAGATTAAATGTGCTTATTCCTGGATAAATTAATTTGTAAATGTATCCCTAAGTATTTTACGGAATTACATTCTTGGATTTCCAGATCACCAATAGCTATTTTGAAAGCTGCAGTACTTCTTAATATGTACGTTAGGCCGAAAACTTATTAACTTTGTTTTATATGTTCTGTTTCATTTGTAACTTTAGTATAATTTTATGGTTGTAATGGTAAAAGAGGCTTATGTTTTTACAAAATCTTTAATCATTTTTTGTGTTTTTTTTTTTTTTTTGTATACTTTACAGGCAAATTTCGTTACAATACTGATATAACTGGGCCCCGTAATATATGTGAAGCTATTGAACAATTGGGCTTTGAAAGCCATTTGTTGTCTGGTAAAGATAAAATGGCTCATAGTTACTTAGAACACAAAGAAGAGATACGAAAATGGCGTACCGCTTTTCTCATATCGTTAATTTTTGGTGGTCCCTGTATGATTGCCATGATTTATTTTATGGCTGAAATGGGTAAAAAAGGACACGCTAATATGTGTTGTATAGTACCGGGTCTTTCTATGGAAAATCTTGTCATGTTTTTACTTTCTACACCGGTACAATTTTTTGGCGGCTGGCATTTCTATGTGCAATCATATCGTGCTGTAAAACATGGGACCACAAATATGGATGTTTTGATATCTATGGTCACCACCATATCCTATATTTACTCTGTGGCAGTCGTTATTGCAGCGGTGCTAATGGAACAGAATTCTTCTCCACTGACGTTTTTCGATACGCCACCCATGTTGTTGATTTTTATATCTTTGGGTAGATGGCTGGAACATATAGCAAAAGGTAAAACATCGGAGGCCTTATCGAAATTGTTATCCCTTAAGGCGGCTGAAGCGGTATTGGTTGAAATTTCCAAGGATTTTGAAATAACTTCGGAAAAAACCATTTGTGTCGATTATGTGCAACGAGGCGATATTTTAAAAGTTATACCAGGTGCTAAAGTACCTGTAGATGGTAAAGTCCTATATGGCCATTCAACATGTGATGAATCTTTGATTACGGGTGAATCCATGCCGGTAGCTAAACGTAAGGGAGCCGTGGTAATAGGAGGATCTATAAACCAGAATGGTGTCCTTTTAATAACAGCTACCCACACTGGCGAGAATACAACACTGGCTCAAATAGTTCGCTTAGTGGAGGAGGCTCAAACCTCCAAAGCTCCCATACAACAGTTGGCCGATAAAATAGCGGGCTATTTTGTGCCGTTTGTGATCGTAGTCTCAAGTGTGACTTTAATAGGTTGGATAATAGCTGGTTTTATAGATCCTAGTCTAATTGCAGTATCCAGTGAACATAAGGCTCATATGGATACCAATACAATAGTGGTCAGTTATGCATTTAAATGCGCTTTAAGCGTTTTAGCTATAGCATGTCCCTGTGCTTTGGGTTTAGCCACACCTACGGCTGTTATGGTAGCTACTGGTACTGGAGCCATTAATGGTATTTTAGTGAAAGGCGCAACGGCTTTGGAAAATGCCCATAAAGTAAGTAAAAAGTACACTATAATCCCTCATATTATATTTATAAGCAGCAAAAACTTGGTTTTTGTATGCCATGTCGTCGTTAATCAGGATTCTTATATTATGAAAACATTTTTCAGGTTAAAACTGTGGTCTTTGACAAAACCGGCACTATAACCCATGGCACACCCATGACTTCCAAAGTTATTATGTTTGTGAAACCTTCAATTTGCAGTTTGGCAAGAGCTCTTACCATAATTGGTGCCGCTGAATCCAATAGTGAACATCCTATAGCATCAGCCATTGTAAGATTTGCAAAAGACATGCTGGGACAAGAAAATTTGGGTAAAAGTGAAAATTTCCAAGCTGTACCTGGTTGCGGTATTAAAGTCACTGTGTCGCACTATGATACGGCCCTACGCCAAGCTTGTAATGCTGAAAAGATAATTAATTTCGAAAACAGCTATCGGTCACATGGCAATAATATACAACAGGCGCCTATACAACTGGAAAACGGTGTATCTATAACGGAATTAATATCATTTCAAACAGAAGCTCAACGTATGCTGGTAACACAACAAAATCAACATTTGCAATTACTACAATTAGATGACAACTCGGCAGAGCCTATTGGTGAAGGTGTGATAGGTGATGTTAACGCCATATTAGGCAGTGAAATCAATGTACTTATTGGTAATCGGGAATGGATGTTGCGTAATGCCATAAATGTTTCTAGCGAAATTAATAATACCATGACCGAAGAAGAATCTAAAGGTCATACTGCTGTACTTTGTGCTTTAAATGGTCAATTGGTATGCATGTTTGCTGTATCTGATATGGTCAAACCAGAGGCCCATTTAGCGGTGTATACTTTAAAGAAAATGGGCATAGAAGTTATATTACTAACAGGAGATAATAAGAATACAGCTGCTAGTATAGCAAGAGAGGTAAGTACTGTGATGGTTTTTAAATTTTGAATTAAACTTAACGGGATGTTATAATAGGTGGGAATAACCCGTGTATTTGCTGAAGTCTTACCCTCACACAAAGTAGCCAAAATTCAGGGTATACAGGAGGCTGGCAAACGTGTTGCCATGGTGGGTGATGGTGTCAATGACAGTCCGGCTTTGGCTCAAGCAGATGTTGGTATTGCCATTGCTGCTGGTACAGATGTGGCTGCTGAAGCTGCCGACGTAGTGCTTATGCGTAATGATCTCTTAGACGTAGTAGCCTGTTTAGATTTGTCACGTAAAACTGTTAAACGTATACGCTACAATTTCCTTTTTGCAAGTATGTACAATTTATTGGGTATACCATTGGCGTCTGGTATTTTTGCTCCTTTTGGCATTACTCTACAACCATGGATGGCTTCTGTAGCCATGGCAGCCAGTTCCGTTTCGGTGGTATGTTCTTCTCTTTTGTTGAAATTCTATCGTAAACCTACAGCTGCCACTTTACGTAACGCTGAATATATGCAATACGTTGCAACGTCCAAGGAACGTGAACCCGATCAACTGTCTTTACACAGAGGTTTGGAGGACTTGCCAAGACGACGGGCTTCCAGTACATCACTACTATCGCGTATACTTTTACGATCTGGTAGTGCAAAAATAGATCCCAATCAAGACTCTCTATTGGCAGGTGACGATGGTGATTATATACAAGCAAAAATTGTTAAAAGTAAAAATATACAAGACGTTACAGAAATGCAAAAACTTTAGAACAAAAAAGACTAAAAGCAACAAAAAGAAAGTCTGGCATTAAAAGTTTATCATCTTTTTTTTTTTCTTTTTATGAATTCCTTAAATTTTTGTTTCCTTATTATTTACGTGAAAAAAATTATTTTCGTTAATTGTTTATACATACATATATACATATGTATGTATGTATATATACATATATATACATACAATATATATATATTTTTTTGTTATTTTTCTCCAAAGTTTGTTAAGCATCACAAAATGCATCTTCAAAACTATATCTAAGAATTGAAAAACTACGCCAATAAATATAACTGTAAATATATAATATATATGTATTCTATGTAAAAAAAAATAAAAAAACTAATGTATACTTAAGCTATATATTAAATTAAAAAAAAAATACTATTTTTTAAATGACTAGCCAATGTTTTCCATAACATTGTATGCCTAAAACTACATATATACAAACTTGCTTATTATTGTTAAACATTTTTAAAGAAAACAAAAATATTTTTTTATACGAATCCTTAAAATAAAACGTACATAAGACCCCATAACCAATAAAATAAATTTTGTAAAAAATGTGTTTTAATAAATAAATTATAAAAAAAAATTATAATAATTGTTATTGAATTAGTTACGTTTTGAATATACAGGTAACAAAAACTCAGGCATGTTCTGAAAAGCACTTTTTGTGAAAATGTTTTCAAATCACAAAAAAGTTTTTCTGTAAACAAAAATAAAAAGTATAAGCTAAAGTTGGTTTTAAATCACATGTTTTGTTTAAAAACTTTAAAGTAAAAAAAAATAAATAAATAGTTTAAGGTGGTTTCGTTTGATTTTAACCGTAAAATGAGATATTTTATATCAGAAACGGGACGAATTAAAACAAATTTGGAGTCGTTTTTAATTGAAAGAAATGTGATTGGCTTTTCTTATATTCATTTTTACTGCATATTTGTAACAAAATTTAACGTTTTCAATCTACATAAATGTAAAATGTCATAAAAACAGCAAAATTTTTATATTTTCTTGTGATTTTGAAAACTTAAAATGAGAACACATACAAAATTGTAATTTACGGAACAATACAAAATTACACAACTGATTTCGAATTTATATGTGATTTGAAATCAAGTGATTTTCAGAATGTGCCTGACTGCTGTTAGCGCTTGTATCCGAGATTTAAAATTTGTACGCTAAAGTACTATAAAAACGATATTTTTATACTTTTTTGACAATTTTTTATTTTAAATTTAGAAATTTTAATTGAATATGCACATCAATAAATAGAAAATTTTAGCGAAATTTTTTTCACAATTTTTTTTTACGCGAATTTTTTTTTTTTTTTTTTTTTTGCTTCGAGTTTGAAATTAATTCGAATACATGTAAGCAATATTCCATAACTTTGATTTTAATCAACCTAAGTACTTTGATAAAATTTAAATATGGAACATGACAAGAGTAGCATAGCAGGTTGTATTGATTTTTCGCGAAAAAAAAAAATAGATTTTTAAATAAAAAAAATACGAATGTCATGTAAATAATTTTGTGTTTATTCAACAGAGTTGAATTGATTTAAATTTAAAAATTAACCCAAAAGTATAAAAATACAATTTTTTTTTTGTTCCATAACTTCTAGAATCGGCTAATGCCACTGGATTCACCGTACTCGAATTAGCTTTACCAGCAGGGTGACCAGCTTGTTAAAAAAAGTGTCAAGTTCGAACACAGTGTAATTATACAATAGATTTACATAATAAAGATCCAACAAGTGATTCCTATTAGAAAAATCATGTATAAGTTAATGTGCTGGAGACCTGAAGTTCGAGCCCCAGGAAAGGTCTATTCAATTTTTTTATAATTTAATTTTTGTTCCGTCAGAAACGCTTTAATTAGATCAAAGTTAACTACAATGAATATTTTTTTTCGGAATTAATCATACAAGTGTATGTACATACTACATATGGAAGAAAAATATGATTTAAATAGTTGATGTTTGGTCTTGTCAAGTTTGGCTAGTGTACTATTCCTTCACGGACATCATTTCTCCTTTAATCACAAAAAATATTCATTGCAGTTAACTTTGATCTAATTAAAGCGTTACTGACCGAACAATCATTTATAATTAATGCTGTTTGTTTTTTCCTTTTTAAATTCATTTTATTTTAACCAACTTTTTATGAATGCAGTGGACTTGGACTTTATCTTTATCTGTAATATCAGAATCGCCATGTCTCTTCAAAAAGTCCAGCAATGTACTGGATGGTAATAATTTTCATCAGACTCTTTTGATTCATTTTCACGCTCTGGTTCACCTGAAGCATTTGACATGAAGACAATTTTTTTCATTGGATAGAACGATATTTTTCACATTGTTTACTGTTCTAAAGCAATTTCTTGGTTAGAACCCCGGATAATAGAGGTAATCATGGTTATTCGATATAAAATAAAAAAATATAAATGGATTTTTATTTAAAAAAGATTTAGAGCTTGAGTAATTCTACATATAAGTTTAATTAATAAAGGATGAAAAACCAGAGTAATAATATTTGTAAATCTCTACGAATTCGTAAGTTTTTCTATTCGAAGCGAGTTATATACATAACAACCGTCTGATATAATCTCTAATTATTTGATATATGTTATCAACTATATACATAGAAAAAAAAGACACAAAAATATTAATTAACAAGCCACTGGTATTTGTAAAAAAAAATTAACAAAATTTTATTTTTATCTTTTATGTTATGTTGGACAAGTTTATTTAATTTTTTTCTGTAAGTAGTATATATACATAAGTGATAAAGAATATGACATACATAAATGAATGAAATAATAAACTCTTGCTATGACGAAATAATAGGTGTGTTTTTTTACTTTTTGGGTAAAGTTCGGTAAATAGAGAGTAAGCAATAATTTCTCTCAATAAGAGACAAATTTACCCAAAAGTACGGGAACGCAAAAAACCAAATATTTTACCCATTCGCATAAAAATATAAAAAAACACAACTTTATGTCACACACACACACATATTGAACATGTACTTTTGCAAAAATAAACGACAATAATTCGACTTATACATGTTAACTAAGGCAAAGATAAACTTTTTTATATAAATATTGAATTAAATTATACTATAAGCCTTTCACTGCAGGTTTATAAATATTTTTTAATTCAACTTTTGAAATTTTTTTAGTTTTCTGAACTTTTCATTTTTCTGTTATTTTTTTAAACAGCTGATTTTTGTTTACTTGCACAAACTAGCCCGAAGAAAAAGTACGGGCTATTTCGGGCATGAAGAAGAAGAATGTTACTCTCTCAAATTTTCTCTTATTTACCCAAATTTTGTGTACGGGAACGCTTTTTGGTAAAATTGGGATCCCGCGGGCGCCCAATGTAGAGTAAAGAAACAGACTTAATATAAGTGATGCTGAAGAATCAACCTGTTAACCTAGATGTGTGGAAATTATTTTGTTTCGAATTCTTTTTCTTTTTTTAATTATTTTTCTGTTTTGTTTTGATTTGCTTGTTTGTTTTTTACTCTTTTATATTTTATTTATATTTTTCATTTTCTATTTATTTTTCAGCACACTGGCGAATTTTTTTTCTTTTGATTTTGCGAGAGGCAAAAACAAAACTCCCTGTTGTTTTTGTATTGGGTGTACCTTGCCATCACCTTTATTATTTCGTCATGAAATATATTATATATTATAAATTATTATTTCAATGAAATATCGAAAGTTGGTTTTTACACTTTACCATCATTAAGACAATTTATAAATAACGAAGGCGAATGCATTTAGTTAGGCAAGTAAATAAATTTATTGATAAAGTTACTATTATATGTATAACACTGTATATAACAATATTCATTCCTAATTCCAAAGAACTTACATGCATTGCTAATGGGAATAAACTTGTCTCTATGGCCAAATGCTGCTTGAAGCAAATCTTTAGGAGACTTTTTCCCAAAATTGTTAATATAAAAAGTGTTAAAAACTCTATATACGAAATGAGAATCCTATTACTTTTTTATTTTTATTTCTAGTATGAATCCAAGCATCATAATATATGTGAGTTTATAATAAAAAAATTGTTTCAATAATTAATAACTGAATTTTAGTAATTTTATTCCCAAAACTAATATAATTTTCAACACAATTTTTTTGCCATTTGGATAGGTTCACTATAATTCATTTAAAAAACTAAAGAAGAAAATTATTTTTTTGTACAACTTTTTTTATTTTTTAAAATTTCCTCCAATGTTTTGATGATTTAATAATAAGTATATCCCCCTTTATTCGATATAACTTCAAGAATACCATTTTAAGGGGGGAGTTATAAAGATTTTCAATTAATGATAATGAAATTTCGGACCAAGCTTTTTTAATTCCTCCAATTAAAGCTTATTTTGTTTCATATTGTCTGCCGGACTCGTAGACTTTGCGAGAAAGCAAGCTGCATACATTTTCTATAATATTTAAGTCAGGGCAATATGGTAGCCACTCCAACATATTGACATTCTGGCTTTAAATGCACGCCTTTATAACCCTGGCATTGGGGTATTATTTTGTTGAAATATCCAGGAAATTGGTCTAAACATACTTAGTAGAAAAATATGGAAACGCCTTTTCAAGTATTGTTTTGCAATTCTTCGCGTTCATTTTTTATGTGAGGAATTGAAGCTCACATGCACCGTAATATGAAATCCCCCCCTCCCCCCACATACAATTACACATCTCGTCACAGCTATTGGGACGACTAAGGTAACGTTTGTCTCTTACGGAGGTCGTGGAAATAGTAGTTGTATTCGTCGGGACCTTCCAAATTAAACTTTTTTCGTCTGAGAAGTCAACACGATACCATTCATTTTTATCGCTCATGTGTTCTCGCGCAAACTTCAGCCGTTCCGTACGAGCAGCATTAAGAGATGGTTTTCTTTAATTTTCAATCTCCTTAAATGTTTAGAACGTCGAATAACACATCTTACAGTGTTTATGCTAGCTATCATACCAATTTTTTTGCAGCAGAATCGCTCGAATTTGAGGCAGCTCTTATAATAGCTCTTCTCGCTTCTGTCCGCTTCTGCTTTTTATTTCTTGTACCGTTATTCTTTTTTCCTAAAATATTATCACTCATAATATCTCTTAAATTAAGTGAAAAAAAAGTGTTCTCTTAAAGTTTATATGAAGAGAATTCAAAATATAAGAGCAAAAATTAATAAATCTATTCAAGTGATCGGCAGTGTATGTATATGTACATTTGTGTATTCACAACAAGTGAAATTATGTCATATTGTCAGAAGTTTTTCTTACTAATAAAAAAGTTACAACTTTACGACGATAAAACATAATAGCACACTTTGTCTGTCAACAACCGAAATATTCCAAAGAAATAATTTGAGTTATTGGATAAAAATAAAAATTTATTATTCGCGATTAGATTTTTTTTTGTTGTGCCAAAACAACTTGAAACCAGAGTAGGAAAATAAACAAAACGGAACATTTGATCTCATTTTGTTATGTTCTTTACAATGAGTAAAACAAAAATAAAACAGAAACAGTGAGAAAGATTGTCCCATTTAATTTTGTATATTGTTTTTGTTTTGAGTACTACAAATACACTAACTCAAATGTGCGTAGGTACAACAAACAATTAATGAGAAGAAAAAGAAAAGAAGAAGAGAAAGAGAAAAGAAGAAGACAAAAAAGAGCAAATTATACGAATGTAACGGAATAACAAAGCAAGCACAAGAGCGAAAAGCTAATTGTTTCATTTGCGCTCTTTCTCATTTAGAAAGTATTAGTTTTAGTTTTGCTCATGTACAATACCATTTAAAAAATTTTGAAAAGTGTATGACTTTGTTGTAACGTTTGCGAAATGTTTTGTTTGTTTGCCCACTCTGCTTGAAACGTTTGTTTATACGAGTATTTACGATTCAAAATATGTATGTAAAATATGAAATAGAAAAAATGAAAGCCAATAATTCGATAATTTTTTTTAATTTTAAAACAGAGACATAACAGTTATAAGATATATTTAAAAAAATTGTGCCATAACAGTTATATTGAAAAAATTAATTTTTTCTCTTTAAATAATAGTTATTTTCAATTAATAAAAGTTTTTGTTTTCAGTAACTGTTATTCATAATAAATTTTTTTTTCCGTTGCTCATAACTTTTATTTTCGATTTATATTTTTTTAAGTTGCCTTATAAGAGTTATTCTTAACACAAAAATTTTTACGTTTTTCATATCTTTTAACTTCGATTTATATTTTGTTATAATTTAAATAAATTAGTATTCATTGCATTTCTTGGATTTTATTGGTAGCTGCAATATATATTTCATTTTACGTAAATTCTATATGTTGTGAACCTTTTCTTTATCTATATAAATTATACAAACTTTCGGCTTGAGGTTCTTATATATAAATTAAAAAGTTTAACACCTTTTCTTTTGTGTTTTTTATTTAATTTATTTTTCCAATATTTCGATCAACCTCGTTGATCATCCTCAGGGAATAAATTATCACTACAATACAATTTAAAACATATAACATAAATTTAATAAAAATCACAAACAGAAAAATATCAGAACTTTCATAACAAATATCTTACATAACTATTATCCGTGGTGTCGTCAATCTGTTTATATTATTTGTCACTCACTGTCATGTTTCTCCTTTTTCAGTTCTGTGCTTATTTATTACGTGTCGATATATATGTGCACAATTATCAGTATCAGTTTTAAAGTTTATTCGTTTATTTGTTGGTATATTTATTATATGCAGTGGTGCCAACTTTTTGTAACCAAAACGCGCTGGTCTCCGTCCCTAAACGCGCTAAAACGCGCCAAATCACAGCGTTTGCAAATATTTATAAGAAAAACGCGCCGTTTCCTAACGCGCTAAATTACATTTTAATAAATGTCGACCCATATATTAGAACAAATACAGTATTTATTCAAGCAAAATAAGTAATATCGATAAACATACAATATTTGTTTTTGAATTTAATATTAATATTAAAATAGATTCTTACAAACTTACAAAAAACAAAAACTTAAAATATTTTTTTGGTATATCAATAAAAATTTAACTGTTTTAAACATTACCTGAAATTGTTCTTGGTTACTTTAAATAATCACTTAAATATTAAGATAGTAACTCAGTCTTTTTTTATTTGATATTAAACTTTTAATATCTTACTGACTAAAACCATTAATAAAGAACTTTTTGATATTATAAAAATAAGGTAGAAAAGTAAAGTTAAGATTGGTCATCAATAATTTCGTTCAAACCGTTTAGCTCATCTTCTTGTCATAAAACCAGAATAATTCGAAGCGTGTAATACTTCAAATTATTATATGTTAATTGAATTAATTTTCGCATATACATCTAATGGAATATCATAATTTTCACAACAAGAGTTTTTTAATCTTAGGCCATATTAAATGTGTATTAAGGAATTGACTGTGTTAAGAGAGATTTTATTTCTTATTTTTAATTAAAAATAATTCATTATACTGAAAGCTATTTCTGAATGTGAAAAAATTATATAAAAAAGAATTATAATAAATTTATAACTAATGAAGACAGCTTGATAAATGGATTGACATTATGAGAATTCTTAAAATTGTGAATCTTAATCCAAAATCATAATTAACAGTGTGGTTTACCATTATACAAACTATACATATATGTACTTACATATGTAGTTAAAAATAATTTCCCTAAAATATTGTTAAAAACACTATATGTAAGTATACAATATAAAGCGAATTGAAAAAATTTCCAGGGAAACTATACTTGCGTTTTGATTTGTTGATATTTAAATAAATTATAGAAATTTGTTTTTATAAGTATAGTTGTAAATAATAATACTAGAAAATTTATGAAAAAAATAAGAAAATTGAAGAAAATAATGGATTAAAGTGGTTTATTAAGTTTATTAAAAAGGCGCCAATTTAGCGCATAAACTTTTTGGCATTTATCATTGTCGTCACCATTGCACGTTATTTTATAAACCAAATTTGCTTCATCCATTTTGTCTAATTTTGTTTTCATGTTTGTAAATAATCTTTTAGTTGTATTTTCTGATTTCATTGCCAGAATATATTTCTCTTTATTATATATATATCTTTGTAGCCATTAATTATGTACCAGGCCTGTCCGAAAGAATTAAACATTATGTTGGTACAACAAAAACAAAATTAAAGACCAGAATATCATCACATAAATCGGACTTAAAAAACAATGATAAAAATTTAAATCAAAAAACAGCACTTGCAGCCCACTGTAGCATAACTGGACACAAACCTCAGTTTAATAAAGTGATGATATTGGATAGAGAGAATAATTATAGAAAGAGATATTTCAAAGAGATGCTTCATATAATCAGCGGTGCCAATTTAGCGCGTTTCGCGCTAGATTTAGCGCTATTTAACCATACAAAACGCGTTTTTTTTTTCTTAGCGCGCTTTTTTTTTTTTTTTTATTTTTAAGGCCAGCACTCAGGGGACGGCCCCTACTCATGCAATACATTGTGCTGGTCTAGGAAAATATGTTGTGGGAAGGGGGAAAGAGGGAGTAGTGTTTGTGGACATTTGATTTAAACCTACTGATATCGTAATTGGCAGGAAAAACTTTCGCCGGAAGATTGTTCCACAAACGAGCGGTGCGACTAAAGAACGAATTCTCTCTATAATGCATTGTGCGATTCGCTGAACAATCAACCACAAATGGGTGCGCTCTGAGAGAGGTACGTGTAGTCCGCAGGAATATGCGACCAACCGGAATCAGTTCCCCTATCTCATCAGAGCACCTCCCATGGTAGTATCGATAGAACAATGAAACGCACGCCACATTGCGCCGATGCTCCAACGAATCGATAGAGTTGGATACCCTACCGTCGCCGATAAGCACCTTCGCCCTTTCCTGTACGCGGTCGAGAAGCCCCAAAATAGATTTGGAAGCACCGGCCCATACATGAGAGTTGTATTCCATCCTAGGCCGGATGAAGGTTTTGTAAATATTGAGAAGGTCAGATGGAGTGAAGTATTTCCTGCACCGTTTTAGAAAACCGAGGCACTTGAATGCTTAATGAGAAACGCGCTAAATTGGCGCCTTTTTAATAAACTTAATAAACCACTTTAATCCATTATTTTCTTCAATTTTCTTATTTTTTTCATAAATTTTCTAGTATTATTATTTACAACTATACTTATAAAAACAAATTTCTATAATTTATTTAAATATCAACAAATCAAAACGCAAGTATAGTTTCCCTGGAAATTTTTTCAATTCGCTTTATATTGTATACTTACATGTAGTGTTTTTAACAATATTCTAGGGAAATTATTTTTAACTACATATGTAAGTACATATATGTATAGTTTGTATAATGGTAAACCACACTGTTAATTATGATTTTGGATTAAGATTCACAATTTTAAGAATTCTCATAATGTCAATCCATTTATCAAGCTGTCTTCATTAGTTATAAATTTATTATAATTCTTTTTTATATAATTTTTTCACATTCAGAAATAGCTTTCAGTATAATGAATTATTTTTAATTAAAAATAAGAAATAAAATTTCTCTTAACACAGTCAATTCCTTAATACACATTTAATATGGCCTAAGATTAAAAAACTCTTGTTGTGAAAATTATGATATTCCATTAGATGTATATGCGAAAATTAATTCAATTAATAACGTGCAATGGTGACGACAATGATAAATGCCAAAAAGTTTATGCGCTAAATTGGCGCCTTTTTAATAAACTTAATAAACCACTTTAATCCATTATTTTCTTCAATTTTCTTATTTTTTTCATAAATTTTCTAGTATTATTATTTACAACTATACTTATAAAAACAAATTTCTATAATTTATTTAAATATCAACAAATCAAAACGCAAGTATAGTTTCCCTGGAAATTTTTTCAATTCGCTTTATATTGTATACTTACATATAGTGTTTTTAACAATATTTTAGGGAAATTATTTTTAACTACATATGTAAGTACGTATATGTATAGTTTGTATAATGGTAAACCACACTGTTAATTATGATTTTGGATTAAGATTCACAATTTTAAGAATTCTCATAATGTCAATCCATTTATCAAGCTGTCTTCATTAGTTATAAATTTATTATAATTCTTTTTTATATAATTTTTTCACATTCAGAAATAGCTTTCAGTATAATGAATTATTTTTAATTAAAAATAAGAAATAAAATCTCTCTTAACACAGTCAATTCCTTAATACACATTTAATATGGCCTAAGATTAAAAAACTCTTGTTGTGAAAATTATGATATTCCATTAGATGTATATGCGAAAATTAATTCAATTAACATATAATAATTTGAAGTATTACACGCTTCGAATTATTCTGGTTTTATGACAAGAAGATGAGCTAAACGGTTTGAACGAAATTATTGATGACCAATCTTAACTTTACTTTTCTACCTTATTTTTATAATATCAAAAAGTTCTTTATTAATGATTTTAGTCAGTAAGATATTAAAAGTTTAATATCAAATAAAAAAAGACTGAGTTACTATCTTAATATTTAAGTGATTATTTAAAGTAACCAAGAACAATTTCAGGTAATGTTTAAAACAGTTAAATTTTTATTGATATACCAAAAAAATATTTTAAGTTTTTGTTTTTTGTAAGTTTGTAAGAATCTATTTTAATATTAATATTAAATTCAAAAACAAATATTGTATGTTTATCGATATTACTTATTTTGCTTGAATAAATACTGTATTTGTTCTAATATATGGGTCGACATTTATTAAAATGTAATTTAGCGCGTTAGGAAACGGCGCGTTTTTCTTATAAATATTTGCAAACGCTGTGATTTGGCGCGTTTTAGCGCGTTTAGGGACGGAGACCAGCGCGTTTTGGTTACAAAAAGTTGGCACCACTGCATATAATAAATATACCAACAAATAAACGAATAAACTTTAAAACTGATACTGATAATTGTGCACATATATATCGACACGTAATAAATAAGCACAGAACTGAAAAAGGAGAAACATGACAGTGAGTGACAAATAATATAAACAGATTGACGACACCACGGATAATAGTTATGTAAGATATTTGTTATGAAAGTTCTGATATTTTTCTGTTTGTGATTTTTATTAAATTTATGTTATATGTTTTAAATTGTATTGTAGTGATAATTTATTCCCTGAGGATGATCAACGAGGTTGATCGAAATATTGGAAAAATAAATTAAATAAAAAAACACAAAAGAAAAGGTGTTAAACTTTTTAATTTATATATAAGAACCTCAAGCCGAAAGTTTGTATAATTTATATATTTCATTTTACATGTAAAGTCTAAAACAAACTAGAATAAAAGTTACATACATACATACATTACTGGCCTTTACAACCCTGTGTCAGAATTACGGCCTAGCTTCTCGCAGCACTCATGTTGTGTCTGTAAATTTTTATCCGTCAGTACCCGGACCTACAGTTTAATGTCGACTCTGAACGACAGACTTGTTCATGGCAATTAATTACTCTCAGAGCTTTTGCCAGAAGACTGATGAGAGGTAGTCGCCGAAAAAAATATTTTTTTTTTATATTTCTTTTTTTAAGATGTCGGAGCTGGGTGTCGAACCCAGGGCTCATGTCTTAGTAAACCAACACACTAACCACTAGACCACGACGACTACATAATAATAGAGACTGGGGCTCGAACCCGAGTCTTCAGCACTTAAAATAAAGACTGCACTTATTATATAGCTGATATCAATAGAATAAATAGTTATAGAATAAAAGTTATCTAAAATAAAATAATTAATTTGTTTTTTTGTGTAATTCACAAAGAATTTAATTTCACAAATAATGTTTTAGCAAGCATCTCGTATGCCAAGTTGCACCTTTTATCTGCCAACAAAAGCCGCAAAGCAGATAATGCTCTTTCAACAGATACCTGCGTGGCCGGCACTGCTTGCACAATATGAGCCAATTTACGTAAAAATGGAAAAGTGTACTTTTTCTCTTCCCAATAATGCAACAAATCGGCTTCTACATCTAGCCTCATGGGTTTAAAGCTGTATATTTATGCTATAGCTGCTAGTAACTCTCACGATGTATTGTCATCCTCGTCTTCTGAGTTTGAATCCACTTCAAGCTCTCTAATTGATGATCTAAGCAATGACGACGTGGTTGTTTCTTAAGAAAAACTTTTACAGGGCAACTTAAAAATTTATAAATCGAAAATAAAAGTTATGAACAACGGAAAAAAATTTTTGTTATGAATAACTCTTATAAGGCAACGTAAAAAAATATAAATCAAAAATAAAAGTTATGAGCAACGGAAAAAAGTTTTTGTTATGAATAACTATTATTTAGCAACGTAAAAGTTATTTATTATTCTATGGCCAACTTTTTCAATCTCAGAAAATAAAATAACTGTTATTTTTGGTCTCTGCTAAAATCACAACTGTGATTATATGCTCTAGTAAATCATAAGTTTTTTTTGTGATTTGTAGTGTTCAAAAGTATAAAAGGACAGATGAATCTCCCCGTTTTTACAGCGTTTTATCTCTTCCTCGAGAAATTTTTCAGGGATTTTTAGTTAATTATTCAAGAAAAGTATTTAGACGAATACGCGTAACAACCTCTTAGAGGTAATATAATATATTATGAGGAAAAGGAAAAATAGAAATATTTTTGGTTTATATTTGATTCGAATTTGGTTATATCGTAATTGACAAAAAAAAAGATTCGCGGGATGATTGTTGCATAAACGAACAGTACGGTCAAGGAACGAATTCTCTCTATAATGCATGTGCTCTGTGAGAGGAATTAATTATTCGAATTTAATGTTTTTATTTTATTAGAGCACCTGCCGTGGTTGTAACGATAGAACAGTGAAACACAAGCTACATTGCGCCCATGTTCCAATGAATCGATAGAGTTGGATACCCTACCGTCGCTGATGAGTACCTTCGTCCTTTCCCCAAAATAGACTTTGAAGCACCGACCCATACTTGAGATTTGTATTCCATCCTAGGTCGGTTATAAGTATTGTAAATATTGAGAAGGTCAGATGTAGTGAAGGATTTCTTGCACCATTTTAAAAAACCGAGGCACTTGAATGCTTCTTTCGACAACCCAAATATGTGATCATTCCAACCGACATCACAATTAATTCTCATGCCCAGATCATTACATTACCCATAGTCACAGATGGCAGGATTAAATCATCACAACGTCTATGTGTGAGAAAACAACATTGGGTCTTGCGCGCATTAAATTTGACCCTGTTCGCGAGACCCCGCTCGAACATTTTTTGCAGGTCATTCGAGAGTGTGTCATTTATATTCAGCTTTCTCACCCCGATCTCCAAAAGGCTCAGCCTGCGATCAAATAAATATGAGTGACAAATGTTACTGTCATCTGCGAAGGCGTAAATGGGATTTGAAGTTAAAAGGAGAATATCACTAATGAAGATAAAAAACAAGGTAGGAAATAGAACAGAACTTTGCGGTACTCCCGAATTTAGCCTTAACTCTTTGGAAGAGAAACCGTCAATAACCACTATTATAGAACGGTCCATGAGAAAGCTCTTTATAAAACGACAAAAATGGTTACCGACACCAAAGGCAGCTACTTTGCGGATAAGAGCATCATGCCAGACTCTATCAAACGCCCTTGTGACATTCAAAGCAACAAGTCAATAATTCCACTCCATCTCCCAAAGAGTAATGCCAGCAGATCACCAGTGAAGCGGCCACGACCAAAGCCGACGGTCGCTCAGAAAGTTATTAGACTCTAAATACCTCATAAGGTGATTATTTGTCATACTCTCCATAGCTTTGGAGAAAGTTGAACATACTGCTATTGGGTAGTAATTTTCGGTATTGGTATCCTCACTTTTTTAAGGGTTTGGCGTTACATTAGCAACTTTCCATTTTGGTGGAAACACACCGGCACAATAAGCCACACTGAAGAGGTTAGCTAATGAATGCGCAAGCGTCGAAGAGCACTACTTCAGGACCAGTGCTGGTATACCATCCAGCCTAGAAGATTTATATACGTTGAGGTCTGTACGAACTCTTTGTGCGTAGGGCTTGAAACCCACCAAGTAAAAATATTCTTCAATGAAAACTTCAGCAAAAGCCTCTAAACGGACCCCCTTTTATGTTAACGACCATGGCAAGCATTTTAAGGACTATGATTTAAGGATATGCACCTTTATAGAGAAGGTGCCTCTATCCAGTTGGCGGATGCTCTCAAGCAATGTAGGGCTGACTTCACCGCCATCCAGGAAATGCGATGGATTGGACAAGATTGTACGAGGCAAGCAACATGTGACATCTACTACAGCTGCCATGAGAATAGGCGCGAATTTGGCTGCGGATTCGTAGTTAGTAAAAGACTTCGCCATCTTGTTTCGGAGTTCACCCCCGTGAACGAAAGAATAGCTACGATCCGGATGAAGGCGAAATTTTATAATATCAGCCTTATTTGCGTGCACGCCCCGACGGAAGAGAAGGATGATGCGGTCGAAGATGCTTTCTACGCAAAGCTCGAAGATGTATACGATAAGTGTCCGGCACATGAAGCCAAAATTGTCCTCGGCGATTTCAATGCGAAAGTTGGACGTGAAGGTACCTTTGGCCCAACTGTCGGGCAGTTCAGTCTCCATTCTTCCACCTCGCCGAACGGCATGAGACTGATTTAGCCGCGGCGCGAAACATGGTAGTTTGTAGCACAAGGTTCCAGCATCTCGATATCCATAAGGCCACCTGGCTCTCTCCCGATCGATCAACTACCAACCAGATCGATCACATTGTGATTGATGGAATACATGTATCCAGTATACTAGACGTGCGCACATTTAGAGGTCCAAATGTCGACTCCGACCATTATCTTGTCGCAGCCAAGATGCGACTGCGTATATGCGCGTCGAATACGACACGTTCCAGTGTTCAAGGAAAGCTGGTCATCAAAAAGCTGCGATCACAAAAGACAGCCAGGTCGTTTTCCGATCGTCTTTCTAACGAGCTCCATTGTATCCCATCCTCTCTCGAAAGTATTGGTGGACAGTAGTCTCACATCTCTCACTCTCTGCGCAGCGCTGCCCAAACAGTTCTTGGTTTTGAGCGTCCTCCCCGCAGAAACCAATGGTACGATGAAGAGTGCCGTGAGGCCACTGCAGCAAAGAACGCTGCCTATAGACGAACATTGCAGTCCACCACTACAAGAGCAACGGTGGAGGTGTACAGAGAGAAGAGGAGAGAAGAGAGACGCCTATTCAGAAAGAAGAAAAGAGAGCAAGAAAGGCGTGATCGTGAGGAAATCGAGATGTGCAGGAGTAGAAATGATGCTCGAAATTTTTACAAAAAGATAAGGCGTCTTAGTACTGGTTTTAAACCCGGAGCAACCTCCTGCAGAGACGAACATGGTAATCTGGTTACAGATGCACATGGTGCACTGAGATTATGGAGACAGCATTTCTGTAATCTACTGGAAAGCGATGATGATACAAATTCCGCTGCTAGAGATGCTGTGCCAGACCCAATCAATGATGACGTTGTGATCCCGTCCCCTAGCCATGAAGAGGTCAAGGTTGCTATATGGCGACTGAAGAACAACAAAGCAGCCGGACCTGACGGTGTGCCCGCTGAACTCTTCAAGTATGGAGGCGATGAGCTGGTTAGGTGCATGCACCAGCTCATTTGCAGTATATGGCTGGAAGAAAGTATGCCCGATGATTGGAATCTCAGTGCCCTCTGTCCGATCCTGAAAAAGAGAGACCCCACAATATGCACCAACTACAGGGATATAAACCTTCTCCCTATCGCATATAAGGTTCTTACGAGCGTATTGTGTGAACGACTGAAGCCATTCGCCATCTCACTGATTGGACCTTATCTGTGCGGCTTCAGACCTGGTAAGTCCACCATTGACCAGATATTCACACTGCGCCAAATCCTGGAGAAGACTCATGAAAGTCAAGTCGACACACACCACCTCTTTGTCGACTATAAGGCAGCGTTCGATAGCCCGATAAGGGATAGCGTATATGCAGCAATGTCTGAGCTCGGTATTCCTGCAAAATTGATAAGACTGTGCAGTATGACGTTGAGCAATTCCCGCAGCTCCGTCAAGATAGGAAGAGACCTCTCCGAGCCTTTTAATACCGTGCGAGGTTTCAGACAGGGCGATCCCTTATCCTGCGACCTCTTCAATTTTGTCATGGAGAGTGTTTTGCGAAAGGCGGGTGTTCATCGTAATGGCACTATTTTTAACAAAAGTGTCCAGCTCCTTGCGTATGCAGACGATATAGACATCATTGGGCATACCAAGCGAGATGTCACCGCAGCCTTTAATGCTATTGAACGGGAGTCCAAGGAATTGGACAATTAACACTCTACAAGTCGCTTATTCTCCCGGTGCTTCTCTATGGCGCGGAAGCATGGACACTGTCTTGTGCCGATGCAG
Organism: Metopia argyrocephala; assembly: GCA_963576795.1. Lineage (NCBI taxonomy): Eukaryota > Metazoa > Arthropoda > Insecta > Diptera > Sarcophagidae > Metopia > Metopia argyrocephala. The sequence continues at coordinate 123,447,707 of OY756208.1, read as the reverse complement.
CAGTCCTGAGGGTGTTCGAGAGAAAAGTTCTTCGTAAGATCTTTGGTCCTCTAAGGCATGGCGATGAATATCGCATTAGAACTAACCATGAGCTGTATGAGCTCCTCGGCGATGTAGGCGTTGTCCAGCGTATTAACATCCAGCGGCTACGCTGGCTCGGCCACATTGTTCGGATGAAACAATCTGCTCCAGCGAAGAAGGTCTTCGATGCGAAGGTCACTGGACGTCGGCGTTGAGGACGACCCTGTTTACGTTGGAAGGACCAGGTTGATGAAGCCGTCATCGATTGGTGTGACCAACTGGAGAACGAGCGCCCTAAGCAGAAGCGCCTAGAGACTAGTGCTGAAGCAGGCCGAAACCCGTTAACGGGTTGTTATGGTTCGCTTTTGCAACCGAGTTCTTGAATGCTTGATCATTTTGTATAAGGGTTGGAATCAAACTAGTATTATTCCTCTCTCTTACTTCCCCGAGAAAAAGAAAGAACTTTAGCACGAAGACGATGCTCGTGTTGAGCTCAATCCAACAAACTTTTCCGTAATTAAAACTGAGCGTTTCGTAGCTGTCATTGAAGTCTGGATAACGAAAAAGAGGCAGAGATGGTACAATTATCCGAATTACCGAGAACTGCAAGAACACCAACTTCATACTTGTTAGGGTGTGAAATGAGGAAAAGGTCAAGTGTACTCACAAAATTTGAGTTGGTTCATTCACTAGTTGCACAAGATGATTGTGTGCGGCAAACAACTCAACATATAGGCCCTCCGGAGTCGTGCGGCCAGAATGGTGGAGCCAAGACGAATTATGAACATTGAAATCACCAGCAACAATAATTTCACTGTTTGGGTAATTCGCTAAGATTCTTGAATTAAGTCAGAAAGAGAGTCTAAGCCAGAAAGGGTTAAATCTCTTTCTGCATTTGGACTTCTATAAAGAAACCAGAAATGCAAACGATGTGCCCTAATTTTGAACTTAACCCAGAGGCAGTTAAATTCTGCATCAAGCATGCCATACGGTTGCGGTTATTGGTACATAACATCTTCATTACGAATATAAAAAGCAAGGCCTCTGTGAAGGTTAAATAGGTACCCAGGTATATGAAAATCCTGTGGATCAGCATCCCCAGACACATGGGTCTCACATTATGCGAAAACATCCGACCTATGGAGACAAACATGAGCATAAACAGCGAAAAAATTTGCTCTCAGTCCACGCACGTTACCAAAGTCCAGACTAAAGCGCCCTGCCATCACGACACCAATAAAAAATACGAACGGCAAGGAAATGAATTACATAATAAAGTTTTATTTAGATTTTGAAAGGATTAAAAAGGATCAAAGGAAAAATGAGAAACATTCACTGCTAATGGGTGCCATAAAAGCCCCAAATGCAGCACTTTTCTCTTTCCACCAACACTGCTAAATGGTACGCCATGTGTCAGCACTGCCAGCACCTGTTATCACTTATTTCATCTGTCGTTATTCATTACATATGTTATGGATGGATATGGGTTATTGTTGTCATATGTACACTTAATATTTAATAATTTTGTTGTTTTTTGTTTCTTAATTTTGTAGTCTTTTATTATTTATCACACTTGTCATTATTTTAAGACTTAAAACAAATCGAGACCGACAAAACGAACACACGTGGATAGGACCGAACAGAAAACACTCCTTGAAGATATCCAGTAATAAGAGATAAATTAAATAAGTATGTGAGCGGCATAACCAGTGCTTGCAAGCAGTTTAATAGTACACAGCTTAGGATACCGTCAGGACCAAAACTTATTAATTTATGTATAGTCTTTGAAATGGTACAAGGATGCATTTTTGGTAGTGTTATTTGTGTGAATTCCGGGATTGGATAAGGATATTTATTTAGTTGGTTCCAATTTTTGTTAAATAGGAACAGGTATTTCGTGGCAAAGAGATTACTTAAAATGCCTTCACACACAACAAGCAATTTCTGCAGCCTTAAATAAACATTCATTGATGAAATCACCTTTGGTAAAAGGTTTCGAGTGTTTAGCTATCAACTCTGACAAAACGTAGCTTGCATGCACCGCTGCTTCACTTTCGTATTACACTTTACACGAACTGTTTTTTTTTTTTCAGTCCCAACTTAAACTATTTTAACTTTTCTTGTCTCAATTATCCTTCGTAATTATGATATTCTGATTTATGTTGCCCAGAGCAAATATGCTCTAGGATGGTTACTTTGTACTTCGATTCGAATTCGTAAAAATTTAAGATTTTTCGAAAAATGTTTGTATTCATTATTTTTTTTTAAGACCAATACTCAATTTGATCACTCAAAGGCCAGTGTTATACCTTCACCATTGAATGATCAACAGCAATTGACCTCTTATTTTTTAAATTATAATTTTTAAAAAACTGCAAATTAATTTTTTTATTTTTCTCCTTCGCTGGGATTTGAACCTCGGTCGTTTGAATTTCTTCCACTATACCAACTGATTGATTGATTTATCCAATGGAAAATTTCTTTCGAAAGCATTTTCGATTCGAATCGAAATACAAAGTAACCCCTTAGTTCCCACTTTTCTTGGATATTTCGATGTTCTTGAGCAATTTTTCGTTTAGTTTTACTGCCACTTGATGTAGACAGACATACGATATACAAAGGCTTGAAATAAATTAATAAAAACTAATATTTTCCTCCTTCCTACGACGCTTTCAAAACGACTAAACGACTGTGACTTATTGCAGAACATTTATCTTCGCTTCGTAGCTAAATTTGTAGGTTTTTGTCTCCTTAATTCTTGGTTCAATGGGTGATACTAACAAAATGTAACAGTTATAAAAGAAGGTATACAAATTAAATCCACAGAAAAATGTATGTATAACTAAATTTTCGTTTTGTACTGTTATGTGGAGTGGCCCACATGAGGCCCGCGGGCCGTGTGTTTGACATTTACGGCGCAGAGTATTAACATAAACTAATTTTAAATCTACTATACAATACGATATACTAATACGAAATAGTTACAAAGCTTTGTGTATATATACTACATGTACTCGTATGTAATGCAGAGCTGGATTACGTAGTCCTCGTAGACGTCTGCTTTTTTAATTCACCGTACATGCTTTTGGCGTTTAAGAGCACAAAAAACAAAAACAAATTCCCTGTTGTATTTGTATTATTTTATGCTGCCAACACCCATGGTGGAATTACTTACAAGGTGGTGTTGCCAACCCAGCTGGGTTTTTTTTTTTTTTTGGCCATACCGCTCCTGTCAAAAGTTTTGTTTGTATTTATGTTTTGTTTACATTTTGCTTTGTGTGTATTCGTGTTTTTGTTTTGGTGTAGAGACATGTATGCTGTTACCAATACACACACACATTTCTCACATGTGCTTTTTTCATTCACCATACCTGCTTTTGACATTAAAGAGCTGAAAAAACAAATTCCCTGTTGTTTTTGTACTATATTCACCTGCCACCACCTTGTAAGTAATTTCACCATGAATCAGACCTTATATTTAATATACACATGTAATGTCATATACATACATACATACATATATACATATGTGTATAACATGCATGTGTGTATGTAGACTTCATATTGCAAAAATGCAAATGTTTAATGGCTCCACAGTTTAAAAAAAATCAATTTTTTTCTATAATGCACAAACTAATAACTTGTTATCTACGTTGTATGAAAACAGAGTTCAGTTTATTGCATTAGATTTAATTTCCACTAAATTTAGTAAGTAGTAGTGTATATCTGTGGCAATTTGAAAGAGTAGCTTAAGTCGACATAAGAAAGAATTGAGTTAAGGCGTTTGGGGCATTACAGAAGCAAAGGCGCTTAAATGTATTTAGTCCGTTTTGAAAAATTCTATTTTTTATCAATGTTATGTACGTTTACTTTTTAGCCTAAGTTTTTTAAATCAATAATGCATTGAACAAAACAACTTATGTACACATAGATTTGTTTACATATTCAGATTTTCGATTTATCATATAACTTATATTTACATTAGTTTTTTTAATAAAATGTGATTCTTGTATACAGTTATCTTAAGTGAATATAAGTTCTTGAATAAATCCTCTTATGTTTACTTAAAACTACACAATACGTACTCTTTATTTCAACAGAAGCGCTTAAGTTACTTAAGGACCTGTCCAACGCAGACTTCAGTTTCGAAAAAGCGCTTAAGTAGAAAAGGCGTAAAATCTTCTAAAATCAAATATATTTTTTTTAAATATTCACCCTTCTTCTCTAATGAACATGTTACCAATATATTAACTCATAAATTATTCGCAAAAAACATACAGAATAAAAATTACACAAAATTGAAGATATCTCAAAACTTCAATTTTCGACTTAAGCTACTCTTCCAAATTGCCACAGATATATAAACGTCTATTTGCTACATACATATATAAAAAAATTATTATTTTAATAAAATATTGTTGGTGCTGCTTTTAAATGTTCATGCAGAGTAAAATAGGTTTTCGTTCTGTACTATTAATTATTCTCTCTATATATTTTCACTTCTTGCTTGTTAATGACACATTTCATTTGAAAAAAAAATAAAATGTTGTTTTAGTCATGTTTTTTGTTCCTTCTTTTAAATAAACGAAATTAAAAAGATTTGTATAATGATAAACAGAGGGGAATTCAGTTGTGCTCTTATGTCGTATTGTTTTAGATTGGTTTCTTTATTAATAAATGTTCCTTTTATTCTAGTAAAATTTATTTTTTCTTAAGAATGAAATAAAAAAAAAGTTACAAATATATGACACTAAGATATATGTATGTAATAGCACACCTTGTGAATACCCCAAATATATAATCTAATACTGCTGCACAATTTCGAACTCCATGTAATTATAGATTATATGTACAACTACAATATTCATATAATTTTAAAGCAACAAATTTCAAATTGTTTGAATATAATATCCTTGTACGAGTATTTTATCATTCTAAATAATTGAAAGTAATTATTTTAACTAGTGATGATCTTATCCCATTTAACAGCTCCTATGACCACAAAATATTGAAAACATTGCATTAAAAAATATTTTTCTTTTTTTGGGATGGATGGGATACTTCGGACAAGGCAAAGTCTCTGATTGGAGTCAACCTGGCGGCCTCCAGAACGATCCTTGTTCCCGTTGTATTCAAGTCGACATACAGCCTCCACGTGGCCCTCCTGTATAACATTCTAGCACCCGCTAGCTTGTTAACTAATGTATGCGGCGATTGTCCAATCCCCTGGACTTTAAATTTGGGTTGTGCGTAGGGCTTGAAACCCACCACGTAAAAATTATATTCAATGAACACTTCAGCAAAAGCCTCTAAACGGACCCCCTTTTATGTTGACGATAATGGCAAACGTTTTAAGGACTATGATTTAAGGATATGCACCTGGAACGTGAGAACCCTTTATAGGGAAGGTGCCTCTATCCAATTGGCGGAAGCTCTCAAGAAATGTAGGGCTAACATCACCGCCATCCAGGAAATGCGATGGATAGGACAGGGTTGTACAAGGCAAGCAACATGTGATATCTACTACAGCTGCCATGATAACAGACGTGAATTTGGCTGCGGATTCGTAATTAACAAGAGACTTCGTCATCTTGTCTCAGAGTTCACCCCCGTGAACGAAAGAATAGCTACGATCCGGATGAAGGCGAAATTTTATAACATCAGCCTCATTTGCGCTCACGCCCCGACGGAAGAGAAGGATGATGCGGTCAAAGATGCTTTCTACGCAAAGCTCGAGGATGTATACGATAAGTGTCCGGCACATGACGCCAAAATTGTCCTCGGCGATTTCAATGCGAAAGTTGGACGTGAAGGTATCTTTGGCCCCACTGTCGGGCAGTTCAGTCTCCATTCTTCCACCTAGCCGAACGGCATGAGACTGATCGATTTCGCCGCGGCGCGAAACATGGTAGTTTGTAGCACCAGGTTCCAGCATCTCGATATCCATAAGGCCACCTGGCTCTCTCCCGATCGATCAACTACCAACCAGATCGATCACATTGTGATTGATGGAAGGCATGTATCCAGTATACTAGACGTGCGCACATTTAGAGGTCCAAATGTCGACTCCGACCATTATCTTGTCGCAGCCAAGATGAGACTGCGCATATGCGCAGCGAATATGGCACGTTCTAGTGTTCGAGGGAAGCTGGACATCAAAAAGCTGCGATCGCAAGAGACAGCCAGGTCGATTTCCGATCGTCTTTCTAATGAGCTCCATTGCATCCCATCCTCTCTCGAAAGTATTGGTGGACAGTGGTCTCACATTGCTCACTCTCTGCGCAACGCTGCCGAAACAGTCCTTGGTTTTGAGCGTCCTCCCCGCAGAAACCAATGGTACGATGAAGAGTGTCGTGAGGCCACTGCGGCAAATAATGCTGCCTACAGAAGAACGTTGCATCCACCACTACAAGAGCAACTGTGGAGGTGTACAGAGAGAGGAGGAGGGAAGAGAGACGCCTATTTAGAGGAAAGAAAAGGGAACAAGAAAGGCGTGATCGTGAGGAAATCGAGATGTGCAGGAGTAGACATGCTGCTCGAAATTTTTATAAGAAGATAAGGCGTCTTACTACTGGTTTTAAACCCGGAGCAACCTTCTGCAGAGACGAACATGGTAATCTGGTTACAGATGCACATGGTGCACTGAGATTATGGAGACAGCATTTCTGTAATCTACTGCAAAGCGATGATGATACAAATTCCGATGCTAGAGATGCTGTGCCAGACCCAATCAATGATGACGTTGTGATCCCGTCTCCCAGCCATGAAGAGGTCAAGTTTGCTATATGGCGACTGAAGAACAACAAAGCAGCCGGACCTGACGGTCTGCCCGCTGAACTCTTCAAGTATGGAGGTGATGAGCTGGTTAGGTGCATGCACCAGCTCATTTGCAGAACATGGCTGGAGGAAAGTATGCCCGATGATTGGAATCTCAGTGCCCTCTGTCCGATCCTGAAAAAGGGAGACCCCACAATATGCACCAACTACAGGGGTATAAGCCTTCTCCCTATCGCATATAAGGTTCTTACAAGCGTATTGTGTGAACGACTGAAGCCATTCGCCATCTCACTGATTGGACTTTATCAGTGCGGCTTCAGACCTGGTAAGTCCACCATTGACCAGATATTCACACTGCGCCAAATCCTGGAGAAGACCCATGAAAGTCAAGTCGACACACACCACCTCTTTGTCGACTATAAGGCAGCGTTCGATAGCCCGATAAGGGATCGCGTATATGCAGCAATGTCTGAGCTCGGTATTCCTGCAAAATTGATAAGACTGTGCAGAATGACGTTGAGTAATTCCCGCAGCTCCGTCAAGGTAGGAAGAGCCCTCTCCGAGCCTTTTAATACCGTGCGAGGTTTCAGACAGGGCGATCCCTTACCCTGCGACCTCTTCAATTTCGTCATGGAGAGTGTTTTGCGAAAGGCGGGTGTGCATCGTAATGTCACTATTTTTAACAAAAGTGTCCAGCTCCTTGCGTATGCAGACGATATAGACATCATTGGGCATACCAAGCGAGATGTCACCGCAGCCTTAAATGCTATTGAACGGGAGTCTGCTGAAATGGATCTGGCGGTAAATGAGAGCAAGACGAAGTACATGTTGTAGACGAGTAGGGACGTTGATCGTATCGGCTCCCAGGTTACAGCCGGCAACTATACATTCGATGTGGTCAAGGAGTTCATCTACCTTGGCACCGCCATTACCAGCAAGAATGATGTCAGTCTGGAGATCAAACGAAGAATTACACTGGCCAACAGGTGCTACTACGGTCTCGGTAGGCAGTTTAGTAATAGAGACCTCTCGCGTGCGACGAAATTAACACTACAAGTCGCTTATTCTCCCGGTGCTTCTCAATGGTGCGGAAGCATGGACGCTGTCTTGTGCCGATGCAGCAGTCCTGGGGGTGTTCGAGAGAAAAGTTCTTCGTAAGATCTTTGGTCGTCTAAGGCATGGCGATGAGTTTCGCATCAGAACCAACCATGAGCTGTATGAGCTCCTCGGCGATGTGAGCGTTGTCCAGCGTATTAACATCCAGCGGCTACGCTGGTTCGGCCACATTGTTCGGATGGAAGAATCTGCTCCAGCGAAGAAAGTTTTCGATGCGAAGGTCACTGGACGTCGGCGTAGAGGACGACCCTGTTTACGTTGGAAGGACCAGGTTGATGAAGCCCTGTCATCGATTGGTGTGACCAACTGGAGAAGGCGCGCGCTAAGCAGAAGCGCCTGGAGACTAGTGCTGAAGCAGGCCGAAACCCGTTAACGGGTTGTTATGGCCAGCTAAGTAAGTAAGTAAGTATTCCAGTTGGCGACATTGTTGTCGTCTGATGACGTTTTTGTAGCAAAATTAAGAAAAATGTGTCTCTTGCCTTTAATCTATTACATAAATGTCGTACACGTCGACGACGTCTCCAATTGGAATACGGCCTATTTATCCGGTACCAGCTGAATCCGGTGTGCTACGCTACCCACCCCTCTTTATAAAATAAAATTAAAAATATTTATATATTTTGCAAACAGTTGTGAGAGAAAGAGAATGGGGCTACCCCACTATTTTAATTACAATCCCCCTTATTGTGTTTGGCGTATTTTTGACGTATTTCGACATTTTTGTAAAAGATTAAAGACAGATTTTGTTAATTTTCTTTAATCTTTTACAAAAATGTCTAAATACGACGACTACGCCAAACACAATAAGGCTGAATGTATTTTAAAATTGAGGTAAAGCCATTAATAAACGTAGAAAAGTTGGTGCAGTAGTCTACATGGTCGAAAAATATTCGGCCTTATTCCAATTGGCGACGACGTCGTCTTCTGACGATATTTTTGTAGCAGAATAAAGCAACAATTTTTGTCTTGCCTTTAATCTATTACAATTTACAAAATGTCGTTAGGCGACGACGACGTCGCCAATTGGAATACGGCCTATTATCATGTAATAAGTATTTTCAAATCTGCACGCTGTGAAAATTTAAAATCGGTTAACAGGTCCAGCCTCCAATATATCGCAAAGAAAAAGGGGGTGCTCTGCCCACTTTTCTTTTGGTACGTGTTTCTATTCATTCCAATACCATATACAGAAAATACACCCGCCGTTGGTCAAAAAATCCCCAAGATTTGACGATTTTAAATTTGACTAATCAAAACTTCATATAGCCTATTATTCTTTCTGAGTCACAGTAACATGCTGTGAAAACTTCAGGAAGATCGATTCAAGGGTTTGGCCTCCTATAAAGCACAAACAAACAGACAGACAGACATTCATTTTTATATATAGAAGAAGAATAAGATAGTATAAAATTTGTTTATTCCTTCTACTTATGCCCAGATTCACAGTGTTTACTTAGTTAACTAAATTGGTTTTGTTAACGCTATATTTTACACATATATTATTGCCTACTTTAAGCTTTGTTTACTATTAGTTAAATAAGTTAACTAATGATAGATTAAGGTTTAACAAGATCTAAACAAAGGCTGTGGATGAAATACCGTCAACTAAACATCGTGAATCCGGGTATAAATGTTGTGCTTTTCATTTATGTATTTTTCTTTATTTACTGTTAGGCATATAATGGTTAAAATGTTTGTCCAGTAAAATAAAAAAGTTGCATTTTATTTTTTTTTTAATATTTTTGCTCCTACTGCAGATTTTTCAGTAAAATTTCAATCATTCACACACAATTTAGCAATCTTCTATTATATCCATGTTCGCTGCTGGTGTAGCATTATCTCTGTTATTAATAATCGCAGTTTCCAATTTAGTTTTTGTTATGGGAAAGACATGTAGGTTTTCTTTAAAGTCATTGATATCTACAATGGTTGCAGCATCGCCTTCTCTTGGTATAAACTTCAACTCTAATTTATTAGCCAAAGCATTAAATAGTTCTTCATTATCACTATCTTCCATTTCATCTTCATTATTCTCAAGAGCTTCAGTATCTGCATCTGTATCTGTATCTATTTTCTCTATGTTGTTGTCATCACATTTACTTGGCGTATGACCAATTACTTGTATGGATAATTTTCGTAGATTGGTGCGTTCGTTATTAAGACAGAAACTGATAATTTCTTGCTTTACCATATCACGCAAAATCTCTACTTCTTTACGTCTGCGATCAAATAAATATTCCTCACAAGTTATTTCACCCCAATTGCGGGCCACCTCCTCACTCAAGGACATGTCTACCACTTGTTTGATTTTTATTAATGAGTCTTTCACATGATTAAATTCGTCTTCGGGCATTGTTTCCAATATTTGCAACATTTTACCACGAAAAACTTCTATACGTTCTTCTACATGAGCGGCGGTATTTTTAGTTTCTTGTGAATTAACTGTAATAGAATAACCAGCAATGCCATAATTAACGCGCACCGATGAAGCCACATAATAGCCCAGTTGTTCCTTAGTTCTCAATGAATCGAATAAGGGTTCCTCCACAAACATCATTAACAAATCCAAAATACTTTCAATACGCACCGAACAGGGACCAATTTGATAAAAATTTGTTACCACTGTATTACAGTCCTTGTCGTTTAATGCCTTGCAACGTATGTAATGGGCTCCCTGAGGTAATTGTACTGTACGATTTTCTATATATTTTGTCTTAACAGATCAAAAAAAAAAAAATAAATCAATATGTAAACTTAGTTTTTGACTGATTTTTTGAATTACCTCCTTAATATTTTGGCAGTTTAGAGTAGTTAATACCGAATTCATAACATTGTGAGCAGACTCTTCCGTTAAATTGCCCTGCATTAATGTTTGTACATACAACTCATGTGTATAGATGTCAGCAAATTGTAGCATATCTTCTAAAGTTATTTCATTAAGACATTTGTATTTTTCTATTATGGGCCAACGAATATTTTCTACAATACACAAACGTATATCCCTAAAAAGATATAACTTTTATGCCATATTTAAAACCTTACAAACTTTTTACTTCACTTACTTATTAAGTGTTTTAGGCTTTATTAAGGAATTAAAATAGGCTTTCTTTTGATGTTTTTTAAATACTTCCATTTGTTCTTCAGTTATATGTTCACTCATAGATACCATAGCTTTTGTTATAAGATCAACTACCAAATGCAATTTTTCATTGTAACCATTCACCTTAAAAAAGAAAGTCATATAAAAACAAATTTATATATACATATCATAGCTAGGGAATTTCGATTAGAATTAGAAATCATTACGATTAGAAAAATAAAATAATCTAATCATTAGAATAGAATTTTTATAAAAATTTCAGATTACTAATTGATTAGATTAGAAATAATCAAAAATCTAATCACAATTAGTGACGATTAGCATTTCTAATCAAATCTAATCAAAACTAATCTAAAAAATAATTGATTAGATTTCTTGATTATTTTTGATTAGATTTGATTAGAAATGCTAATCGTCACTAATTGTGATCACATACATCCTCGTTTGCGGAGAAGTCTTGGTCTTCAAAAACAATTGGATCCATTATGATAACTTGTATTTCCACAAAAAAAAACGTTGAAAATTAATTTAATAATAACACAACAAGGTGAACCAGCTGTATCAAGTGTTTAGTTTAAGAACAGGTTGCACCATATGAAATTTAATGCAATATTCAAAAACTGTTACATTATGTAAATATAGCAACAAATGTGATAAATAAATATTTTCTTTTCACAAAAGTAGTTAAAAATAGTTGATATAATCAAATCTAATCAAAAATAATCAAGAAATCTAATCAATTATTTTTTCGATTAGTTTCGATTAGATTTGATTAGAAATGCTAATCGTCACTAATTGTGATTAGATTTTTGATTATTTCTAATCTAATCAATTAGTAATCTTCTAAAAGGCTAACTAATCATAATTAATCAATTTTCCAGCACATTTAAAATTTCTAATCCAATTGCTAATCATTAGGATTTCTAATCATTATTCCCAAGGTATGATACATATATGTATTATAATTATTATATACAGTCGAAACTCTCTATAACGAATTCCAAGGGACTGGATTTTTACTTCGCTATAAAGAAAATTCGCTATATGGAAAAGAAAAACAATATTGTTCCTTTTAACATTTTTTATTTGTAGTAGTCATTTATTTTGGTTTGAAGTACATTTTTCCACTTTTCTTCTTCAATGCAAAGGCAAAGGGATAGCGACTGCAAGAAAAATTTAATTTTATGGTAAATAAACGATTCAAAGCATCAGACTCTGCTTGTGCGTTGTGAAAGCAACAAAGTACATACAGAGCAACAATAACAACACCAATAACACAAAGCGACATCGATTTCTTTTTTGTGTGCGTGCGTTCGGTTTTACCTAATTCGTTATATGGAGATTGAAAACGCTTCAATCTTGAAGTTACGGTCGCAAAAATGCTTCGTTATAAGGAAATATTCGCTATATGGAAATTCGTTATATGGAGATTATAATACACTCAAAGTAGACTTAAAACACAGTGTTCTTATAATTGCTTAGCAATAAAGAAAACTTCTTTATGCAGGAGTTCGTTATAGAGAGTTTCGACTGTACATATATTTTTTTTTTAAATTAAATTTGAATATTTATTGGATATATATTATACTTATATTGTATGAATTTTAATAGTCTTAAGATTCTAATACTGGTATTTCTTATGAGAATTATCATCCGTTAAGGAATATGTACAAAACTAGCAGAACTGAACCAGTTTTCGACTCAGCTACGAAAAGTCTCATCAGGGGTCTTTATGTTATACATATTCATATTTTTTTTATATTACTATTTAAAACAAAAACATAAATAAAAAGACGTGAGAATAATAATAATAAATTAAATGTTGTTTTCCCCAGTCTTTTCAGTTGTGAACTGAAAATTTTTCAAATTCAATTCAAACTCTGTTGAAGAATTTTCAGGTTATAAATAAAAAGACTGGGGAAAGTAACATTTAAATAAAATTCACATACTATATTTCCAATAGATTGTACTTTAAATAGTAATTTAAAAAAAACGAATATGTATAACACAAAGAACCCTGATGAGACTAGTGTTGTACATATTCCTTAACGGATGGTAATTCTCCTAAGAAATAGCAGTATTAGGATCTTAAGACTATTAAAATTCATACAATGTGTATTATAATTCATAAAAAGAAACTTACTTTTAAAACTACACCTTTTTCGGCTGAATAAAATTGATAACTTAGACCGGCCACTGTGGCAGGATATAATTCTTCAGCTAAGCGATATTTTACTAACTGAGCATATAAAGCACACAATACATCACTAAAAAAAAGTGTTTTTAAATAATATTCAATTTTTCTTTTAGTAAATAATAAACTCACTTTTTGGCACTTTGCCTCAATAAAGGCGAGACAAAATAAAAATACATATAGGCATCGGGTAGTTCAAATTTATCATCCTGTCTGAACCACAGTTCGCAGACATCCGTTTGCAAAATTTTTTTAGGTGCAAAAGGTATTTCAGGTTTACCATTCTCCGCCCAGAATATACGAAAGTCTTGAGATATAAAATGATTTTGTTGTGGTAGAAATAGTTCTGGCATAGGTTTACAATTGTTCCATAAATCTTGCCATTTTTGTGGCATTTTAATGCTTGTATACTCAGTACCAAACCATTTCTCCTTTTTGTCATACGTAATACCATCATATTTCTGCTGCGAGGTAATCATAATATTAAAAGTAAAATCATTTAAATGTTTAATAACGCTTTGCACTTGTTCCTCATTATATTCATAATAAAGTTCTGTGCCCGTTAAAATATCTTTTGGGGGATAATATTTAGAGCGTATTACAAGATTTTGCACATTATCAAAAGCTGCTTTCTGTGAAGCAAAACGGAAACTGGTAGCCTCTATGCTAGCCAATTCTTCGTATGCCTGTTTTAATGAACCACATTGGGAGAATAGTTTAATATATGCAAATGTAGCGGCTAAAACTTCATCTAAATGTTGGAAACCACTATCCGTTAAAAAAATGCATAAATTAAATAGGGAATATATCGAATTTGTGTCGAAACCTGATTCATCTACGCCAGCTATTAATTCCAGTCCCCACAATCTAGTTTTTATGATATATATAAATATATGTATATATTTTTATGTTTATATATTTTGATTAAAAACAAAAAATATTTTTCGCCATATAGGCAAATACATTTAATATACATAATATATGAAATGTATTGCTTTGGTTAAGAGACTCGTCAGGAGACTTTTTCCCAAAAGTGGCAGAGACGAAATGGCCATAGAGACATGCTTATCCCCAAATCAATACATTTCATATATTATGTTTATATATTTTGAATAACCGATTACTTACTTTTTCCTTAAGTAGGCGCATAAACTGCCTTCACCTTCATAACCAATTAGATAGGATAAAAATTGATCTGGCTTACATTTATACAAAGTTGTCATTGGTGGTAAGACCCAGGTCAATTCTAATTTACACACATTTTCTATGGGCTTAACAAAGAACACTTCCTTGTGAAATTCCTCACGGAAAGCTAGGCGATGGTCATACACAGCAAAATCCTTACCCGGTAAATTATTACTGGGTATATCAGAAAAATGTTTAACTACTAAATTCTCCAGTTCATCAATTGGTAAGCGCGCCTGCACACACACATACATACGATGACCACTATAGTGCCTCTGACAGAATTCGTGTAAGTCCTTATGTAAATCGTCGTCGTTTATGTTCTCTTTTAATGAATTAAGATTACCCCAAGTAAAGGTACTATGAGGATAATCTTTGTTAGCTAAACTGGCCAATAACTGATCACGTCTGGCTTCATCATCGTAAAGCGTTTGTTGAAACTCTGATTCAACTGCTTCACGTTCTCTAGTCATAGCTTCTTTCATCATTAAAGGAGCCTTTAATAAGGCGGTGAAATAATCCATGCTACTATCTAAATGTTCTTCGGAAACCTCAAAATAAAATAAAGTCTCCTCACATTCCGTATTGGCGTTATCAAATCCACCACATTTTTTAATATGAGCATCAAAAGCATTTTCTGTAGGATACTTTTTAGAACCCATAAAAATCATATGTTCTAAAAAGTGAGCCAGACCCTGATATTTAGTGGGTTCTGTAAAGGAACCTACGTCAACTAAAAGGGCTACAGCAGCCAATTTTTCATCACCTTTAAGAAAAAAGGACAAATTTATATAATTAGAATAAGTTTAAGTTACCATAAATTGATTTAACCTTCTTCAGATTCAGAATCCGAATCTGTATCTTCTTCGGAACTTGAGAGATTGCTATTATTTGCATCACTTTCAGATGACTCTTCAGCACAGGAATCTCCTGTTGTATCGCAAGAAGAAGAAGAAGAAGTAAAGCCAAGATGAGGTACTGGACTAGGATCAGAGACTAATAAAACATGTAACCCATTGGTCAAAACTAAAGTTCTAAAATTAAAAAAGCGAACGCTATAGAATTCAAGCCTTATTTTTGTTTCTTATTAAAACTTACTTGTAATGCTTTTTATCATTTTCACTCTTGTCTGGAGTTTCTAAATATTTCACACCTTCTTCCGCAGTAACCATATTACAGCTTTTTCTACCTAGATTAGTAATACAATAGTTACAATGTGCTCTTTTTAAAGATTGTTGTTGCAAGGCAAGTCTTGTTAGAACAGGTAATGTTAATGTTGCTGGTTTTAATTTCTTAATGGTAAATATTGATTCAGGTGGTTCTTTAAGCTTCAAGCCAAGATGTTGTGTAAATTGATGAAAGTTGTTTAATATTCTGCTTACTTTTGTTACAAATTTTCTATTTTGTTTAATTATATTCAATCTAAAAATTGTTCTAACATGCACGAACATGCACAATTCCTCTATATGTGAAGTTCTTAATTCCTTATTAACATTCGAGCTTATCGGTACACGTAAGCACACTTTTTTCTATAATTTTGCTATAATAATTTCTCTTAAACTTTTGTATAATTTAAACTTTTATTTCCTTTTTTAATAATCTTTAATATTCTCCAAATGTATACTCACAATAACCTAAAATTAAATGAAATAATTTCTACGAAATGGATGCCAAAAAATTGTTTTTCCAAACACACAGTTGTACAAAAACGGACTATTGAATGAATACGAAAACAGCTGTACCAATTTTATAAAAATTGTAACACAGTTCTTACACAATATATTTTATATTAAAATATTTTTATTACTACGCTATATGAATAAACTAAATCATTACAGTTTAACATTTTTTTTTGCTTTAATTATAACAAACATTCTGCGAATCCTTTGTTATTGAAAATTTTAAAAAATTTCTTCATTAAGTGTTTACTTGGCACAGTATATTAACAGGGTGCTTACGATAGTAATTTATTGAGTGCAGCCAATTCATTAATATTTAAAAGCTTGACTGCATTGAAATAGATAGATATTTACCGGTAATTTTACACGTAACTTGAAAATATATTTTGGTAATGACGAAATAACAAAGTTTTGTATTTTGTTAAGTTTATTTGAGACTTTAAACAACAATAAAAAATAAATAATTCAGGCATGTTCTAAAAATCCCTGATATTTGTAAGAGGGATTTCTAAGCAGGACATTTTTTGAAATGTTTTGATTTGAAACCATTACACCCCGTCTACACAAGTCATAGATTTGGTATATCATGAACAAATCTGTGATCGCTGGTCAATATCAAATTACTTGTCTCTTTAAACACTATTGTGCTTACAATTCGAAAAAAAAGGAAAACAAACTTTTAACATATGCTGTTTTCTATTCATTTTTACAATAAAAAATGACCATTTCAATCAGTAAAATCCCAAAATTTTCAAACATAACAGAGTTTTTATAAAAAATTTTATGAAAATTGTAGTAAAAAATTTACAAATTTTCTAAATGAAATTATCATTTTATTGTAAAAATAAATAAAGAACAAATGATTTGATGTTTTTCCCCTTTTTTCCCCGAATTGTAAGGAAAATAGTGTTTATAAAGACAAGTGATATAAGATCACAAAATCTCCAACGATTTTGGTGTCAGAACACCTTGAAATAACTTTCACAAATAGTGATTTTCAGACCATGCCTGTGTTTTTTAATTTTTTTTGAGTTTATAAACTACATACATACATTCATACGTAATTGCCCATTACAGCCCTGTTTCAGGATTACGACCTAGTTTCTCGCAGCACCCATGCCAATTTTTATCCATGAGTACTGGGACCTACAGTTTAAAGTCGACTCCGAACGACATATTTAAAGTTAGAAGTACATAACATGCGTTGTGCAAATTGGGTGTTTCGCCCGTCTGCCAAAAAAAGTTAAAATAAGGAATTTTTATAAAACAAGTTATTGGCGAAATTGGAAACTCTTCTAACGTATAGAAGTTAAACAAAATTTGACTTTTAGATGCGTAACAGTTGACTTACATTGTATATTGTTTTCGCTGTTAACGCCGTAACGCATGCTGTGTATTTCTACCTTAAGTAACTTGTTCGTGGCAAAGTTTTTGTCAGAAGATTGCTAAAGGCGGGTTTAGACGGTAATACAAGTCGTACTACGTCACATTTTTGTGTAGAAGAGACTGAATAGTATCGGTGCAGTTTATGTTTTCATTTTATTTCGGTATTTTCCCAACCGTGTTAATGGTAAAAAAACCTGTCGTATGATTTTTACTGCCTGTTTTTAGAACACGATGGTTTTTGACATTCGCCTTTATATGAGAAACACTAACAAATTTGAGTGTTTTTATTGTTGTTTCACATATAAAAAGACTAATGTCATCAAAAACCATTCGTGTTCTAAAAACAGGCTGTTGCTCTCATTTTTGAAATATGGATGAAATTTCATACTGGTATGTGATTGATATCGATCGAAATTGAAAAATATTTCAAGTTGCTATAACTTCCAAATCTTTTCATATTTAGAATTCCCACTACATCCTTGATTATAAAAAATTTTAAAATAATTAAAACAGGTAAGTATTATAAGACTTTGAAAATACAAACGATTGCAATTTCGATCGAATCGTTTTTCATCACATACCGGATATTTCCTCTTTGATTTTACGTAGGTAAAGTATTACCATCTAAACCCGCCTTAAGAAGTTTAAATATATACAAAAATTTTTCGAAAACTCGTAAATATTTACGAATTCGTAAGATTTTGGATTCGAATCGAAGCACAAAGTAACGCCCAGAGCTGAGGTTTGAATCCGGAGCTTTTGTCTAGTAAGCCAACACAGTAACCACTAGACTACAGGGACACAAATCCAATATTACGTTATTTTTGCATTGGTGTTCCTTGCCACCACCTTCATCATGACAATGCGTTTGTAATAAAATTAAAAAAAAAACATGTTTGATTGAACTGAGCTCCCATCATTTATATTTGTCATCTTTTTTCTATCCATAAGGAGTACTTAGGACCATATTTGATGTTTATTACGTATACATGGTGGTAGTTTTGAAAAGCATTCCGTTTTAAACAGATATTTAAATTAACTCCCACAAGAGAGTTGAACAACGACGGCAACCTTTTAGACACAAACAAAAATAACATTATTAATAAACGATTAATACTTCAAAGTCATTTATTTCGAAAAAGTTTTAAAACAAGTTAATGTTTTGAAAAAAAAAAACTACTGAAGGCTAAACTTTTTCCAACATAAGTATTAGAATATAGAAAAAATATTCTTTTTATTAAGACTTAAATGTTTTTTATTTTAAACTTATAAACAATTACATTCACATTAATTAAAAATAACTTTAATGTTATTACTAAACATTAAAAAAGAAGAGTTAACAAAGAGCAAAACCAAAAAAGAATCTTAAGAAAATAAGAGATATATTCCATATATTCCAAACACTATAATGAAAGAAAAATCATAAATAATAATAAAAAATATAATTTAAAATGGGTGCAATGTTCTTTTCTGTTTTGCTTAAAGGTACTGCATTTCTTTTTTTTTTTTTTTTTTTTTTTAAGTGCATAAGAAAGATGATTTCTGTTTGATGTATAATTTTCTATATATGTAAAGTTTTTAATAAAATTCTAGACACAAGGTTTAAAAAAAAAAATTAAAATTTTACTCTATATACATACTATGTATGTATAATATATAAAAGAATAATAGAGCACTTATGCGTTCGATTTTAAGGGCAGTTGTAAAAGAATAACGTATTTAGTAGACGGTTTTTTTAGACATTGAAATTTCTGAAGTAATCATAAAAGAAAAAATAAAGACATTAAAAAATTATATTTAAGTAGGTTTTGTAATTATTTTTGTTGAGATAGGATTTAAAATATATTTTTTGCTAATGATTTGTTTTTGGGATTATTACTTTTAGTTTAATTAATGAAAAAAAAAATAATTGTATATACTTTTCTTTATTTTGTATTAAAAACTTGTTTATTTGTTTATGTTTTAAGATGGATGGCCATTTTTTTAAGTATGCAGATATAATTAAATTTAGTTTTTAAACATAAAAGAAGTGTTTTTGTGAAATTTCATTGTCACATTTTTATTTTTTATTTATTTGTTTTTTCTATATAAATTTCATTACAATTACAAAGTGAATCCATTTCGTACAATTGAAAATCATAGATACAAACATCAATGAAATAAGAAAAATAATTTATAAACACGACGAATTTTCTTTTTCCTAAATAAATGTGTATTTTATTCACAGTTGAGATGAATATAAAATAAAGTTTTTGTTTTACTTCACAACAACAAAAAAAAAAATAATAATTATTATTACAAGTAAGATGTGTGTATAGAAGGCAGAAAGAAGAAATTTTAAGAAATTGTTTTTTTTTTAGAGATAAAATTGAAATTGTTACTATTTTATCATATTAATTACTATAATTTTCCCTCTTCTTACTATTAGTTTATTTTTTTTTCTACATAAATTGTAAAATAGCTTAAATTCTGCTTGTTTTTTCTTCTCTTATTGTGGTATAATTTTGCTTTTTATTAATAATTTCGTCATGTGGTTCAATAATAATGATAGTTTTTTAATTTTGAAATATTGTGTTTTGTATTTCTGTGTGTTTTTAAGCTAATAATAATTTAACCGCTCTTGAATAATAAAATTGCCACTTGGCCTAAGTAAAAGTATATGAAATGACGTGTTTCATGCGTTACATAAGAGCCAAAATTTCTTCCTACAATACAATGCCATGTGGGGTTGTATTTTTTGTCGAATTCCTTCTTGATGAAAGCAGCGATATCCTGAAAAAAAAATAAAAAAAATTTTGAGAAACAACGAAATAGTAAAAAAAAACTAAAGTATACACATTTAAAGTAAAAATCTTTTCGTCTAAAATTTCTATAAACGAAAATATAAATAAAACACCGACACCGAATACATAAACGAAGTCGACTTTTGTACAACTTATTCATAAGTTGTAAAAAAAAACTAGCTAAATTTTTTTTTAAGAAATTTGTGAAAATAATAGAAATGCTCGGAATAGAGGAAATTGAAAGAGATTTTGCGATTATTGACTATTGCGACGAATGTTGTGTTGAAAAATACTCATGTATAGGGTGTTTTTTTAAGAGGTATAGAACTTCGAATTAAAATCAAACACAAGAAAATCGTTTTAATGTCCATCAATTTGGCTTTATTGGAAGGATAATTTTATGCCATTAATGTTTAAATATGATTTCGGGCATGTGGCCGCCGCGGCTAGCTCGAATAAAGCCAATTCTACAGGTCCAATTTTCAACCACTTTTTCGAGCATATGGGGCCGTATGTTGGCAATAACGCCACGAATGTTGGCTTCCAAGTCCCCTAACGTTTCTGGTTTGTTGGCGTAGACGAGCGACTTCACATATCCCCAAAGAAAATAATCCAATGGTGTCAAATCACACGATCTCATCGAATGTTTCCTTCAATAAATCGATTGTGACGTGCGCTGTGTGGCATATAGCGCCGTCTTGTTGGAACCACAACTCATCCACATTCATGCCATCCAATTCGGGAACAAAATAGTCGGTTATCATGGCTCTATACCGGTCTCCATTAACGGTAACTGACTCTCCAGCATTATTTCGGAAGAAGTATGGCCCAATGACTCCACCAGCCCATAGAGCACACCAAACAGTCAGTTTTTGTGGATGTAATGGCGTCTCAAGGGTCTCATGTGGATTCTCTTCACACCAAATGCGGCAATTTTGCTTGTTGACGTACGTAGCCATTCAACCAAAAATGAGCCTCATCACTGAACAAAATTTTGCGATGAAAATCAGCATCGAGATCAATCTCATTCTCGGCCCATACACCAAAATCACGACGCATTGCATGGTCTCGCGGCTTTAATTCTTGCACAAGCTGGATCTTGTAAGGTAGCAAGCCAAGATCTTTGCGCAAAATCTTCCATAAAGTTGATGGACTAAGCTCCAATTGCTGTGCACGGTGGCGAATCGATTCATTCTGGTTCTCTTCAACACTTTGCTCTACAGCGGCAATTGTTTCTTCGGTGCGCACTGTTCGACGTCTCTGCGGATGCGTATTATCACATAGAGTAAACGTAGTGCGAAAACGATCCATGGTTAACCGAATTAATTGCTCTGATGGACGATTATGTCGACCATAAAATGGACGGAGCTTGCGGTAAACTTCGCGAACTGAACCATTATTTTCGAAATAAATTTGCACGATTTGCAAGCGTTGTTCTTTTGTCAACCTGTTCATGATGAAATGGCAAACCAAACTAAATATTAATCACTTGACAGCTGGCAAAATGGCCGCCAGTTAAAGTTCTATACCTCAATAAAAACACCCTATGCTTTTATGAAAATATATTTAATTCTTTTGATGTCAGTATTGACGATTTTTTTTCGCGTTACCGAAATAACAAAAGCACAACTAAATTTTTAATAGCCTTGTTGAGTATTGTAGAACCAAAAAATTGTCGAGGCATGCCTATTTAAACAAATTCTGCAATTTCTAGAAAGAAATTACCATCAAGGTGATATTCGTAAATATACCATCACACTATGGCCAAAATTGCGATTTTAGCGGCAAAAAAAAAACAAATTTTTCAACTTAAAATTTAAAAATTTTTTTTAAAGGTTTTCAATACCCAAAAATAAAAAAATTTGTACTGTTGGCAAACCTGTTTATATGCAAAGAGCTGTTAAAGTTTACATATTTTTTAGTACGTGTTAATACAAGTGAAGCAGCAAAATTGTTTTAAAACTAAAAACTCTTTTTATATAATATATTCTTATAAAAAAAACTTTATAAATATGAGTTCTAATACTAGAGGTGAGTATTTTTACTACATGCAAATATAGTTTGCTAAATGTTTGTATTTCGTACTTATTTTGATGGTTTTTTGTATTATTGTTTTTCGTGGAGTAAAACTAAAAATGTCATGAAGTGTCATTGGAACTATTTACATGTGATTGTTTGTAGAAACTCAAGTTTTATGTCATGGTAAAAGTGTCTTCATTTGACTGCTAATAAACGAATTTTTAATACTTTTGCGCTATTATTATTTCATGCTGCCTCTATATCTGCCAAAGAATCCCACGCAACGGATTTGAAATATCCCACAACAAGTTGCTATATCTTCAAATCGGTAATCTAAAGATCGAGAAGTTCTTAATACTAGCCATAAAAAAGTTACACCAGTATCACCTGATCAAGCTCTAATGTTTTTGTTAGAAAACGGAAAGGAAAATGGCAGCTGTAACACCAAGGATGGTAACACAGCTAGAAGAGTATTTTCTCGCACAGACCTTTTAGCTTCTATTACTGGTATAAATACTGCTTTTTTAAATATTTACACATAATCTTAATTACTCTCTCCATAAATGTTTCTTGTCAGTAGAAGTCCGTATACAAAATTTGATAATGCTAGCTTTTTTGTAAGTATGTTTGCCGACAATTTAGGTTTTGGGTATAGGGAAAAGGGGGCGTGAACCGCTCATTTTTTTTCTCAAGGTGCTTTTTTATCAGCAGAAGTCAGTATAACCATTTTGGTGAAGCTAGCTTGCCAGGAAGTACTATTTTCCATTACTTTGAAAAAGGGGGCATGGCCCGCCAATTTTTCTTCATGTTACACTTTTCGTCATTAGAAGTCCACACAACAAATTTGGTGAAGTTAGCTGTTCGGGAAGTATTTTTTGCAGCTAAAATCGCAATTTCGGCCATAGTGCAATGTTTCAAAAACGAACAGAATATAATGTATGGTATATATATTTATATATATTTACTAAGCTGGTATTTCTAAACTAATATGTAAACTGATTTACATGAAGACATGGCAATAATTTAAACTATTAGTACTCGTAAATACAAACTTGAAATTATAGAAATTAAAAATTTCACTTAAATTTATTTTCTTAAGAGTACAGTTGTTATTCTGTTAAATATAAAAATTGTAAACACGCAAGGTTATATAAAGAATATACATATGTACATACATACACACATACATACATATGTACATACATAATATACAAGTTATATTTTACAAAAATATAATTCATTATAATCGTAGTATAAGTCCTATAGAACTGTTAAATCAATAAATGACATGTAAAATGCAATAAACAAATTTGTCATACATTTTTTGTACCTTTACCCACTGCTCATACTTTTACTCCTATTTAGTTGTAAAATCTTTCCAATATTTGTTTGTTGTCAAGGGTAGACCAAAAACGAAAGTGTCTCAAATGTATGTCTAATGTTTTTCTTCTTTATAGTTTTTTATTAAAATCTAATAAATGTTTATCGGAAGCGAATTTATTTACAAGTATTTATGAAAGTATTCAAAATTTTGTGTTGATCTAATATTAGGTGCTGCGTGCCATTAAAGTAAAAAAAAATGCTTGTTATATGTAGTTGTTAATTACTTAAATCAGCCAAAGGTTATTTCTTATTAGAAAGTTTGTTAAAACAAATAAAAGAAGATTAGCTGATTAAAAGAAAAGTAGCAACTAGTTACAAATATGCTTAAATAATATTAGTTTAACACGCACTTAAAAAAATTGTGAAAAGAATTTCGTTGGTCGTCAATTGAAAGTTATTATCCTATAGACCTAAGATCGGAGCTATGTTCACAAGCTGTGTAGTCTGTTAGAAATTCATTGAATTCTGCTGGTCAGGGTGCTCGAGCAAAGAAAGAAGTAAAGAAACCACTGGCCACAAAATGCCATCGAAAGCTTCGCCTGGGTTTTGATCGGACGCACTTAAATTATGGAGGGTTGGAAGATGGCCATATTTTCGGACTAAACCAAAATTAAACCTATTAATCAGATGGTAGGGTGTGGACTTGATGAAAACCCGGAAGTACTTTAAAGACATGACACGGTAAGCCTAACTTGAAGTTTGGGGGCATATATGATGGCGGGGGGAGTTGACACTATGGAGCAAATAATTGAGAAGAAAACTGCCAACTATTACGTCAACGTTTTGTTCACGAATCTACCAGTCAGTTGTTAAAATTTGGTTGAGTCCTCAGATATTGTGTTCCAACATTACAATAATTTGAAATTCACCTCCAAAATAACTCAGAAGTGGCTAAATGATAGCTTACTGAAAGTAATATCATGGACACCGCAATCACCTGACTTCAATCCGCTTGAGTGCATCTGGGAGAGCTGAAAATGAGTGTGGTGGGAGTCCTAACTTCTTTGAATAAATTGTGAGCGCATGTGGTTAAAGCCTGGGGAGAGGAACTTCCCACTATTTACCAAAACGTAGTCAAAAGCATGCCACGAAAAATTAAAGCTGCAATAATTGCCAACGGTTGCTATACAAAATATTAATTTATGTAATTTAAGAAATTAAGAAAAAAAAAGAATATTTTATTTTAAGTAAACACAAAAAATTTACCACATGCCCTTTCACTTATTTGAATATAAAAAGATAACGGTTTCCTAGATTGTCATGTACGTCATATCCTGTGATCCGAAAGTTACTATCCGAAAAATGTTAAAACAGATCTAAAGATGGCTTATGTGAATTAGCTATTCGTATGTAAAGCATAGAGTCGAAAGATGAAAAACCTTGTGATTACTCTTCATCAAACATAATTCCTGATGCCATTGAAAAATATGGAGCAGTCCAAGAGATGTCGCTTAATTTAGTAGACAGTAGCGTTAGCAGAGAAAGATTTAGCTTAAATTTTACCAAGCATTAAATGAAGAGAGAACGAAAAACGTTTTTCAAATTAAGAAATTAAAAATTAGATTATCCAGGATACTACTCGGCCGGCATGGCATTACCACTAACACAAGTTTCTGTATAGCGATTACTATCTGCAGAATCGTCGTTATGAAAAGTACCTCACTTATCAAATAAGCATGGAATAAAAAGTTACAATTTGTAAAATTTACATTAGCCAATTGAAAAATAGCGTAATACTTTAAATACACATGAGACAAAATAGTTCTTTTTGGTAGAGAAAGTATTCAAATTCCTATGAATAAGACATCCAAAGAAAGTCTGAAAAATATAAAAAATAAATCAGATTTTTTTATTAAAGCTAGCACTCAGGGGACGACTCCTACTCATACATTACATTGTGCTGGTTTAGGAAAATATGTTATGGAAAGGGGAAAGAGGTAATAGTGCTTGTGGACATTTGATTAATTAATCTTGACCCCACATTAAATTTGACTCCACTCAGAGATTATCTGTAGGTCATTTCTAAATGTGTCATTCATATTCTACCTTCTCACCTTCTCAATGAATATGAATGCAAAAAATTCTTATGATGTCAAAAATTAGAAAACATATGCCGAATTCACAAGCTTCTGTATCATTGAATGCTGTATTAAAAACAGACTTCTAGTGTATCACTTCATTCATGTACGCTTAATCGAAAACGTGAAAAATCAATTAAGAAGAATAAAAGAACTTTCATAAATAAACGTATCTTTAATTTTATGAAATGAAAATTTTACCCTCATTCTTTAAAAAATTTGTTTGTTTCCAGACAGACCAGTTACATCTTGACACAGATAAGATCTGGCTGGTCCAGTATGCTCAGTTGCTATCAGGAAAGAATTTTATTAGGCATTTGTTTAATTGCCACCTTACGTCCAATTTCTCCAGTTGACACTCACCTGACGTATAAAAATAAATTTTATAAATTATTTTATTTTTTTTTAACTTTCCACAGAGAGGAACTTCCAACAATAGCAGAGCTGTTATAACAATAACAAATCGTTCGGTTTTTAATACATATTTTCATATTAAATGCAAACGGACGTAACTACACTTTTTGTTTTTTACAGGAGAAGCAAAAAACCTTAAAAACAAAAATTATTTTCAAGATGGATATACATATAAGGATCAGCATCCCTATATACTATGCACGCACTTGTAGTTACGTCCGTTTTAATTTCGTTATTAAAATCGCCATTTTTTATCGTAGGAATCTTTGCACGAACATGTATTTTAATATTGGGCTTTTATTGTTCGTTATCTTATTTTTTTATGCATTCGAAGTTTAATTCCTTATTATTATTTTGTTAATTTTTTAACACGACTACCTTAAGGTAAATTTAACTATAGCTGGCATTTATATTTTCTATTTCAAGAATTAACCTCTACTAGACCATTAGAGAATAAGTAAAAAATCACTGTCATTACCTTGGTTAAATGCCATGGCGCTAAAATACGAGTACACACAAGCAAACAGAATGTCACAACATAAGTGGTAAAAAAACAATTACCTTTAAGCTTAAATTATATACTTAGTAGGGACATAAATACTGTTACTTATATGTTGGGCTGTAAAACAAAAACTAATAGATGGTTTTGGGAAAAATTTTTTTTTATATATTTATTAAGTATTGTATACAAAAATCTTAGGCCTTCACACACGCCTTAAGTCGCACTGGACAGTCATCAATAGCTGCACGCACCCAATCGATTGGAAAATTGGCTACAGCACTAAACAGAGCTGTCTTAAGAGAATTAATGTTAAGGCATCTTTTGTGGGAGACCATATCCTCTAAAACCGTCCACAATTTGTCATCCAAAGAATTCAAATCAGGGCTGCCAGATGGCCATTCTTCAGAGAATATAAAAGCTTGCAAACTGCTTCGAAGTCAGGTCGGTGTTGTTTTAGCTTTATGAGCTAGTGCAGAACCTTTTTGGAAAGTCCAAGGCTGGTTTTGGAACAGGGAATTGTTATAGCATTTTCAGTTTAAATTAAACCTTTTTCAAAATAAATGAAACCTTTTTCAAAATGAACGCAACCTTTTTCAAATTAAACGAAACTCTTTTCAAAATAAATGAAACTTTATTCAAAATAAATGAAACTTTATTCATAATAAATGAAACTTTATTCAAATTCATTTAAACATTTTTCAAATTAAATTAAACCGGTTATAAAATTTAATAGAAAACAAAAAAATAAAACAATAATTTTTAATTATGGATAATGCCAGAATCCATAAAACCCAGGAAATTCGAAATATGATGGATAATAGTGACTGTACGCTTAAATTTTTACCACCTTATTCTCCTATGTTGAACCCGATAGAGAAAACATTTTCTAAGATAAAATTTCACGCCCGATCATTATTAAAGTGACATTACCACAGAACATAACATAGTAAGTGTATATAATTGAGGAAAAATTAATCAAAATGATTGTGCGAACTATGTTATGGATATGATCATGTTAATTCCTAAAGCGGTCAGTGGACAAATTCTTCATTGATTTTAACAAGTATTATATTGAAAATGAATATGTTTAATATGTTTTATTTTTTTTCTTTTGTTTTCTATTAAATTCTATAACTGGTTTAATTTAATTTGAAAAATGTTTAAATGAATTTAAATAAAGTTTCATTTATTTTGAAAAGAGTTTCGTTTAATTTGAAAAAGGTTTCGTTCAATTTGTAAAAGGTTGCGTTTATTTTGAAAAAGGTTTCATTTATTTTGAAAAAGGTTTAATTTAAACTGAAAATTCTATAAGCGGCTTCACAACTGTTTTCAAAACAGTTTCTTGGTAAACTTTGGCCGATGTTTTGAGCTCTTGTTCACAGAAATGCAAGTCAGTCACCCCATCGTAAGAGACGCCCCAGCAAACCAAGACTGCAGCTGGATGATAATCCTTTTAGACATGTGGAATGAGTTCTGATGCTTCCTTAGGTGACCTATCATTTTGTTTGTTAAACTTTTCCTGTAGATTTTTCTATGCGAGTTATCAGCGTACTTCACTAAAAGAAGTTTGGATTCCTATCCTATTTTTTTACAGCTGCAGTCAACAAATGTCCTGCACGTCCTAAAGATCCAAGTCTTTTTTAATAATACGACTCATGGACTATTGTGCGATTTTCATCTCCCGGCCATGGTTTTCTGTTTCCAGAGAATATTTCGTTGAATTGTTGCTTTGACGGCTTTAATTACTTGCTGTGTCCGAACGGGGGTGGTCTTTTATATGTCCAGTTTTTAACTTCATATTTTAATATGAAATTAGTTATTTTATTTTTAATTTAAACTTAAGTGGCATTTAAATACAGTTTCATTTTTCAGCCATACATTGAAATTTAGTTTTTGTTTTATAGCCCAACACATTAGTAACAGTATTTATGTCCCTACTAAGTAAATTTGAATATAAAAAAACGGAAAATATAAAATAAAAAATACTAATACAGTAGTAACTCGATTCTTGCACATACTTGATAATTGCACACCTCGATTCCTGCAACATAGAAATATTTTTCATTACGTACTCAGTACTTGCGACACCCAAAAATTTTGAACTCGATACTTGCAACATTTTTGTATTACTCTTGCGTGCTGCTTTGTTTACATTTTCTTAGACTGAAGACATTTCGGAAAATCCCCGTCGTTTTATCATTCAAAGTAGATTCACAGAAGGGTGCATTGAAATGATACAATAAAATTACAACTAATTTTGGTATTTTTCTGATGAATAAATTTGTTTTACGAAATTATCATTTACCTTCAAATATTCTTTAAACTCTATATTATTCATATAATTTAATTTAGTGACTAAAATGACTTTGATGGTTTCCATTTTCATTTCATCATGTTTTTCATTGGTCTATATATTATTTAATACAGATTATACCATTTTTTGTTGAAACCAGTAAACACAGACTGAACTCGACAACCATCAAAATGATTTTAAAATTTATGTTTCTTTCACTAAAATGTACATACATACATATATATGAAATGTATTGCTTATGGAGACAAGCAGGTCCCTATGGCCATTTCGTCTCTGCTTATGATGCTCGCCAGGAGACTTTTTCTCAAAGGTGTTAATCAAAACTACAAATACTACTTTGAGACATAAAAATACAGAACATATTTATGATTTTCCCCAATGAAAAATTTATACAAAACATATATAGGTTTCAAATACAGAACTGTTCTGTATAATACAGAACGGATGGTCACCGTAACATCAACTCGTGTTAAGAGAAATGAAAACACCATAAAGAAATTTGTGGCGCATTCTGAATCCGTTCTTGGACGATATTATGATGCTCCAGAAACTAAGAAGCAGTGTGTGTAGTATTGAACAAACGACTTTGTACAAAACAAACAAAAATTTTAAATTTCTTTAATTCTTCTGTTATAAGAATGCGTTGAACTTATTTCATTTTTTTATTTATTTAAGTGAGCCTACAATAGACAGATACTAGACCAATTGATGACACCTTCGTAGCGGGACTAGAAAGTTATATATAGGGTAATTTAGAGTAATGTGGACTACTATTTGTATTTCTGATATGGTGACTAAAATATGAGGATTGTTGGTTACTTCTAATCAGAAATTAGATATGTATGTATGCATGCGTAGAAAAATTTCATGTCCGAAATTTATAAAATGTTTCAATATTTCTTTAATCCTAGTCCACATTAGACCCATAGTCCACAATACTCGAAGTTCCTGTACATATGTATTTATAAATACATACCTACAGTTACGAGCAGATAAATAGGTTCACATCAAAATGATAAATCAATTTTGTTTGACTATAGTTTACATTACAGCAATAAAAAAGGAAAAGTCGCTAATTACTAAAGCAAATACCCACTTTTAATACTGCTTCACAATAATTAAATTATTATGTAAAAAATTGCACAAAATTAAAAAAAAATTACCGTATAAAATCAAAGAACAAATAAATAGGTTCACTTTGAAAAATTTGTTAGTTTAAAATGTTAAACGCCAAAATTATAAAAATTATTGTAGAAAACTTTAGATTCAGCCTTTTAATAGAGCTTATTAAAGCAAATACCTCTAAAAATTTAAAAAATGGGACGTTCTAAACATTGTAGTGAAGAGGAAAAGATTATAAAGGATCTACACAGCCTAAGTTATAGCCAACGGAAAATTGCTGAAATTCTTGGGAGATCGCAGAATATGATAAGAAATGCATTGCAGCCCTCCAAAACAAAAACTTAAAAGAGGTCAACAGCGAAAAACCTCGAAAAGAGACGATGATCGCATTAAGATGTTGTCAACTCGTAATCCTTTTATGTCCGCAGTTCAGCTGAAAAATGAGTTAACGCTTCCCGTATCAGAGTGGACCATTAGACGTCGTTTAAGAGAAAAAAATTTATTCGGAAGATCGGCCCAGAAGGTTCCAATGCTTAATAACAGACAAAGAAAAAAGCGCATTGAGTTTGCAGAAGTACATGCTGAATGGGCCGGCCCGGAAGGTATAAAAAAATGGAGAAACATACTATGGTCTGATGAATCCAAGATAAACTTAGTCGGACCTGATGGAAGAACATGGGTAAGGCGTCCAAAAAATAAAGCATATAATCCAAAGTACACCACGAAGACAATAAAGCATGGCAGCGGCAACATAATGATATGGGGTTGTTTTTCCTGGTACGGTGTTGGGCCAATATTCTGGATCAAGGAAAATATGGACAAACATCTTTATCTGCATATTCTTAAAGAAGTAATGCTTCCGTATGCCGAGTAGGAAATGCCTTTAAAGTATGAATTCCAGCAAGACAATGACCCCAAGCATACTTCTAAGATCGTAAGAGAATTGTTCCAAAAGAAAAATATAAAGTTAATGGAGTGGCCTTCACAATCGCCGGATTTAAATCCCATTGAGAATCTTTGGAGAATCGTTAAGGACAAAATTGCACCACTCAAGGCTAAAAATAAAGAAGATTTGTGGACAAAAGTGAAGGAAGCTTGGTACTCAATTCCATTAGAGACTTGTCAGTCACTTGTCGAATCAATGCCCCGGAGATGTTCGGCGGTGATTCAAAATAAGGGATTTTCAACAAAATATTAGAAATTTTCTTGCAATTGCACTTTTTTTGTATAAAAATGTTATTCTCTTTTCAATGAACCTATTTATTTGCTCGACAGGCATCAATTAATATATTTAATATATTAATTTTTCTCATTTTTTTTTAATTATAATTAAATACATTTTATGTGATTATTTATGTTTAATGTAATAAATATCGCTTTATTGTATATTACCGCTGTTTAAGTTATTTGAAGGCGAATTTATCAATAAATGTGATGTGAACCTATTTATCTGCTCGTAACTGTACATAGTATATATTTTGTGTGTATTGCTATAAGTTGATGGAAAAAGATATCTGAGATTTTAATAATCCCGAATCCCGAGATCCATCCCATAGGATATGTATGATTAGGGTTTGTAAGAAGTCCTAATATTAGGCCTTTTCTTTGCTTGTGTTTTGCTAAATAGTATACCAGTGTAACCGTATATTCATACATACTTACATTTTTTTCTTAGTACTTGTCTACGAATTTTCCTTGTACATTTTCAGTGTCACTATATTGAAATTATCGATTTTTATTTGATTGTTTATTTTTCGTTTTGTGTTCTTTTCATACAATGTATATATGGATGTATGTTTGTATGTGATTTACTTGTACACATTCCCATCAACATTATTACCACCGACTTACCATACCACCTACATACTTTTGAACGATATATTTCAGTTTATACATTGGTTTGCTTTTAGGGAAACTAATAATGAAAACGAAGTTACAAATAAATGGAAAAAATAAATTACGAAAAACCTTAAATGCCATTGAACTTAAATTTTTGTTAAAATTTGTGTGGTCTGGAGTAAAAAAATAAAAAAATATACAGATTCAAATTATAGAAAAATCAAACTTGGCTTAGGTAATAAAGCCTCGTCAAGTCACTGAGCTTCGCTTAATAAAATTCTTCTGTGCAAAAAGTTTTCTTTACTCGTATGTGAAATTTGTCCCTATATATTGAACACATCCTTAAAATTAAATATTTGTTGATATTTTTTTTAAGTCAAAGTTATTTGCGTCAAGAGATTGTAAAGCATCAATCACAATAAAGTTAAATATTTTTTTATAATCTCATAAATACAGGTAAAAAAATAAACAAAACTAAATGTGATAAGTAAGATAAGAGATTATATTAACCCGTTAAGGACATATTAGACTGTAAGACTTTACGTACGTAAAGACAGAGAGAAACTAATATAAAACTTTTTCTATGCGACTTCATAAAATGAGAAATAAAATCATACTGCAATCATCTAGTCTTTATACACAAAAATAAAATAAAAAAGAAAATTAATTGTCAAAACAAATTTAAAATTACGAAGATTAGAAATAAAATTTTGTTATTATTGTTAAAAAAAATAAATATTTCTCTGGTGAAATAATTTTTTTTCTTAATGTTTTAGTGAAAGCCATTCGGCCTTTCAGATATATTTTCGCTCATATGTATATTATATAATATAAAAAAAACTAAATAAAAAATATACCTATTAAGATTTCCTTTTAAATCTTCAAATATAATTATTTTGACGATCTTATTAACTTAATTTTTTATGACTAAAACAATTTTTTATTTGCTTTCATACAATCGTAACATTTTTACTATTTCTTTCTTTTTAGCAATTCTTATAATTAAAAAACATTATGTATAATTGAGACAGTGACTTACCTTTTCGATATTATATTTTTCCAAGGCTTGTGTCGCGCAATCTACGGCATCTTGTTGCATTTCTTCGCTCATATCAGCATTTTTAATGACAGCTTTGCGGTCCGACATGTTTGTGGTTTGTGTGTGTTGTTTTTATATTTTTTTTGTTAAATTGTGACAAAAGTTCTTGTTAAATTTGTAGTCTTTTACTTATATAATATATAGTTTCTTGTTTTTTATAAAAAAATACTGTATTTTTCTTTTTCGCGAATAATCCAAAAAAAGGGAACTGTAAAAATAGAAATTATAACATTTTTAAATTTTCAAAAAGTAAATAATTTTTATTATTAAAATCAGAAAACATATGTATATTCGATTTTCAATAATGTTTTACAATAATTGTTGGTATAAAAATAAATGTTAGCCATATGATTATTATTTAGTCCACATTAAGACCCCTATTATTGTTCACAAGAGTTGTAAATTTGATGTTGTATTTTTAAAATTGAAATTATGATTTACAACACCTATGTGTTGTACCATATACTTTCATTATACAGTGCAACATTTAAAAAAAATGCACGGAACCCACAGTATAGGTTCGAGTGTACTACCAAAAATTAGTAAAACCCTGTACTCAGTTTGGTCAAATTGGCTACCAAATATGTTGTAATCTTATTTACTCTTTTATATACACTAAATATTTTATAAACACTAATTATGCTTCTTTACAACAATAAAAATTCAAAGTTGGTAGAAAGAGTCGAAATTTAATTGTTGAAAATATTTGCAACTCTCCTTTCTGTTATTCATGACTATGCTATTAAACTAACAAATTATAGGATATAACGTTAATCACATTCTTCTTTAATAATTTGATATTTAAAAGTTTTGCATTTTATTGAAAATTTCATGTTAATGGATTTGTTTGAGAAGTTGAAGTTTAGGTTAAGAAGATTAACTAATTTTATTACTAATATTTGAGGCAAATGGTTGGAAACAAATACAGTTCCGATTTAAAATCAAAATTTTTGAAAGACTTTGAAAATGGACTTTCTCAAAAAGAAATTTCAATTAAATATGTCTTTCATAAATCAACGGTTTGTCGTATAATTACAAGTGGAAACATTCAAACACTACATAAAGATGACAGACCTCTTGTAACAACTGAATGAGAACATCAAAAAATTAAGAATATTTTTTACAAAATTTCCAACAGTTGTTCCCATGGAAGCAAAAACACACATTCCCCTAGTCTATCCACTATAAAATTAAGAGCCCGATATTACGGTCTTAGAAGCTACAGATGCACCAAAAATACTTTGTGGCAGAAAAAAACTGTAAAGCTCGCCTAAATTTTGCTCGAACCCACATAAATTGGATTACACAGCAATTGAACAATATTTTATGGTCGGAAGAGTCTATGATTAATCTCTGAAAATCATATGTCGACCTCGACATGAAAGGTCTAATCCAAGAAATACAACCGCCACAGTTAAGGTCCAATCCATGGCTTAACTACTACAATGACGGCCACAATCTACAGAGGACTCCTAAGTTCAGTTATGCTTCCGTTTACTGAATGGGGAATGCCGATTTCATGAACATTCTAGCATGATAATAATCCTAAGCACACGACTATGGTTGTTAAAGCCAAGTTGGAGGAACATCAAATCCCTGTTATGTCCTGGCCACCCCAATCTCTCAATCTATTTCTCTGGAAATAGAGCATTCCGAAATGGAGAACTTCTCACCAAATTGGAAAAGCAATGGAATACGATTTCAACGATTGTATTGAAAAGCTTACTTTCTCAATGAACTTTAAGAAGTTCCAAAGTAATAAAAAACAATAGATATGTCACAAATATTAAAGATTTAATGTTGTATTTTTTTGTTTATTTGAGACTTGCAAATGTTTTGATCACTTGAATTTCGACTTATTTTGTTATAACTGTTCTTTTTTAATGATGAATAATTTTCGTTCTGTAATAAAAAAGAACTGAATTTAATAAAAAAATTAAATACAGAAGCTGATTAAGGTGTTTTGATTAAAAAGTTAACATTT
Source organism: Metopia argyrocephala (assembly GCA_963576795.1). Taxonomy (NCBI): domain Eukaryota; kingdom Metazoa; phylum Arthropoda; class Insecta; order Diptera; family Sarcophagidae; genus Metopia; species Metopia argyrocephala. The sequence continues at coordinate 123,412,712 of OY756208.1, read as the reverse complement.
AGTTAAAATGTGGTTTCAGTTACAAATATTTTGACCACCACTGTATGTTCATATTTATTCAAATATGCGGTCATTGTATTTTGAGTTTTTTTATTGAATTTGTTTAAATTGAATTACCTACGAAGTATGTATATAACCGCATGTACACCAGGCATTACGGAACACTCACTACGCCAGTCAGGTTGAATAATATAAATAATAAAATAAGACCGGCAAAAAAATTGCTCTATTACTAAATCGTTATTGTAATGCATTTCAAAATCAAATACCAAAAGCAATTGAATTTATAAATAAAGCATGACGTTTAAATAAAATGAATATTAAGTATTTATTTATGTGTAAGTGTAGGTCAGTGTTTTATTTTTTTTTATCAATGAAAGTAAAACTTTTAATAAATAAAATCACATACACACGAATATAGGAAAAGTAACGTCGAATTAAACAAGAAATATATAACGAATTTAAAATGCCCTAATAATATTATATTTTTATAAAAACCTAGCTGGAGCTATTAAGAATAAAAAAGAAAATTATAATATATCAAACTTGATCAAAAAATATTGAAAATTTCACTTTTAGCAAGAAATCAACTAACAACATCGATATCTATCAACTTTGAAAATTTCAACCAATTCGGATTACTCTTTCATTTTCAAAACAATGTTTAAGAAAATTTTCAATAAAAGTATTGACTATCTATCTATTAACAATAATGTTTTATTTTGAGTTCAAACCAAAGTTGAAATAAAAATTTATCAAATAATATAATTTGAAATGTATGCTTTTGGGGATAAGCATGTCTCTATGGCCATTTCGTCTCTGCTTAAGAGACTCGTCAGGAGACTTTTTCTGTATGCTTTTGGGGATAAGCATGTCTCTATGGCCATTTCGTCTCTGCTTAAGAGACTCGTCAGGAGACTTTTTCTCTTAAGCAGAGACGAAATGGCCATAGAGACATGCTTATCCCCAAAAGCATACATTTCAAATTATATTGAATGTATTTTGCCAATAAGGCGAAAAATATTTTTTGTTTTTTAATAAAAAAATTTATCAAATATTTATTTATTTAATTCAAATTCAAGTAATATAAAAGCCTCTCAATTTAACAAGTTCCATAAAAAAGTATTATATATTTTGATTCAAGATTTTGTTTTAAGTTAAAAATAATGAAATTTTTATATTTAAACTCGGTTGTATTTTGAATTGATACTGTTTCGTTGATAAAATAATACATAAAATAATATCGAGATATTTTAGAAAAATTAAATATCTCGGAAAGAAAATTTTTTTTGTAATTGCATAAAATTAAATAAAGGAAAAACAATATAAACATATGTTTGACTGGAATTTTCTTGCTATGATGTACTCGGATTTTCAAATTCTCTTAAAATTTAACCATAAACAGTTTTTGCCCTCTACTGGAATTTTAAACAGGGTGTCTGACGGGAAGGTATACTACTTAGACAGTTCATATTCGGCAGTCGTGAAGTAGACGCGACAAATTTATTATGGAATTCATTTTATCAAAATCATTCATCGATTACTGTGACGATGAGAAAATTACGTGAAATTTTTGTGAGAAGTAACGTGCCAACAAGTGTAGTGAATGATTTCAAAGAAAGAGGGACGACCGTAACTGATAGGCCCAAGCATGGACCACGACGTTCTGCAAGAACGGCTGAAAACATTACTGCTGTTCAAGAAAGTGTTCAAAACAATTTGTCAACAAACCAGAAAGGCTGGAGCAACTCAAACATTCGTGATGAAATTTTTGTAATACCCCGTGAAATGTGTGAGAATGTAATGAAAAATGTGCTTGCTCAAAAGGGCTCGCATTTCTGAGAATAACAGAGGCGGACATTTATCTAATATTATATTCTATACATAATTGCCGACAATAAACAAAACACTTATCAATATAATATATATTCCATTTTATTTAATTAAAAAATTATATTCAAACTATGTAGTATACCTTCCCGGCGGACACCCTGTAAATAAATGTCGTTTTGAATACCTTTTAGTTTTAAAATATTTTCTATATTGACGTCATGTCTAATTTAAGCTGAATCATATCATAAAAACGTATAAAACCTATTTTCGAATTAAAACAAAATTAATACGAAAGCGTACGGAATAAAAACCCGTTTTAGTACAAGTGCCAAATAAATTGTGAATATTTAAATGACAAAAAATAGAAACGGAAACAACTGTACAGGTTATTTTAAAGCTATTTAAGTTACCTCATTTTAAAAATCAATAAAATATGAAACCATTTTACTTCAGTTAATTTAAATATTTATGTACATGCACATCGTCACCTTAAAGACCAAACAACTTATCAGCAAATAATGTATGTGGATATTCATGTGCATATAAAAAAAGAACTTATATAGTACATCAGAATCGTTCATCTTTTCCTAAGTTTAACACCTCCTACTTAAATTTTGTTCTTTTTTTATTTTTAATTCACACTAAAATTAACTTATATTTCATACATGATTTAACATTAATGCATTGTCATTAACCCTACTAAATGGCCAGTGGAGCTTAGACAACTGAAACTGTTAAATCTTTCTTATTCATTGTCAGAAAACTACAACTTTATATAATAATAACACTTGATTGCATCCACTATATGCACATATGAATGTAATAAATTTTATATTATGTTAGTTCCAGTCAAACTCTTGTCTATTGTTTTGATTTCGATTTCTAAGTTTAAAAGTCAGCAGTCACAGACATTGTTTTTATGAAATGAAGACAAAAATTATAGAATTTTGTACAAGTGGATGAATAAATAAGTTTATGAACGATTCTGTTGTTTGGAGAGGAGACATCATCACCAATGTAGTAATTATGGGATGTTAATGTCCGTCTAGGCACCCACACAATTTAAAAATATGTAACTGTGCTAAATACAGTCGAGACTCTCTATAACGAATTCCTGTATAACGAAGTTTTCTTTATTGCGAAGCAATTATAAGAACACTGTGTTTTGGGTCTACTTTGAGTGTATTATAATCTCCATATAACGAATTTCCATATAGCGAATATTTCCTTATAACGAAGCATTTTGCGACCGTAACTTCAAGATTGAAGCGTTTTCAATCACCATATAACGAATTAGGTAAAACCGAGCGCACGTACACAAAAAAAGAAATCGATGTCGCTTTGTGTTATTGGTGTTGTTATTGTTGCTCTGTGTGAACTTTGTTGCTTTCACAACGCACAAGCAGAGTCTGATGCTTTGAATCGTTTATTTACCATAAAATTAAAAGTGGGGGAACCACCGAACTATGCAAGTGACAACTGGAATCATTACCATCTCTCACATTTCTTGCAGTCGCTATCCGTTTGCATTTGCATTGAAGAAGAAAAGTATAAAAATGTACTTCAAACCAAAATAACTGACTACTACAAGTAAAAAATGTTAATAGGAACAATATTGTTTTTTTTTCCATATAGCGAATTTTCTTTATAGCGAAGTAAATACCCAGTCCCTTGGAATTCGTTATAGAGAGTTTCGATTGTAATATAAATTGATGAAAACAATTATTGTTATATGTATGTACCTGTAAAGTGCATTAAACGTTTTTTTTTAAGAAAATTTAATATTAAGTTTCCATGCTATTGTTATTAAGTTGTAGGTTTTTGTGCTCCAATTAAGTTTAACTATGAAAAAGTTTGCTGTTAAACATCATATAATAACAGAAATTAAAATAATAAAAAGATATTAAACAAAGGGCATGTACCTACACCTATTTGTCCAAAAATATAGTGCATTACCAACAATGCTGTTTAAAGTTTTTTTGGCCAAATTTTTGCAATCTCTCTTTTAAACTTTGTTCGCTGCCGCCACATGAGCAAAGTTTACTTTTAAAAATATTTTACCGTACTCTACTAATTGCGGTTTGTGAATTTTATGCTACGCATTTTGCGAGTGCGACAAAGTAAGTACTCTTCCCCGTTCCTATTTCCCCTCTCACCCACAAACCTGTCCTAGCAACTTTTTTTCTTATACTTTAAGTTATTTTTAAGTTATTATATGTATAGACAAAACTTTGAATTCATTTTAGACAAATTTTACGTTTCTGTCTTTTTTTCATAGTGATTTCATAATCACATGTTTTTCAGCACATGGGAGATTGACAGAACATGATTTCTCCTTTTGTTAGTGACTTGGTTTTGCTTTTCTACCAACGATATTAATTACTTTAAATACAGAATCTAACTAACTATAATTTGTATAAAACTTAAAGACGAAAGTAAGATAAATTAAGAGCTCCCGATAGCTATGTATATTATAATTTCAATGCTGTTCAAAAGTTTAATAAGCAAAAAACCTTCTAAAATTTAAATTATGTACTTTCTACATTGGAACAAAATTTTAAAGCTTAAAACTTGGTGGTTTATTATATTAGACGTATGAAATAGTGGGCCATGTGAATAAAACCGTAGCTAAAGCTTATGCTGCAAATTTTTAAGTTTAAACTAGCTTTGAGGTGAATAAAAATTTCAGCTAAAGCTAGTACCTTTATGCTGAGTAGCAAACAACACTGGTTTTTCTGGCGTTGACTTAAAAAGGGTGGGAATAAAGCCTAGTGAATGCTTAAAATTACTAGTATTTGCTTTGTTTTTTTTTTAACATAGGAATGTTTTTTTTCTGTAATTTTAGTTAAATTAATATGCCCATAAAATTTTTAATCAATTTATAAATGACTATAAATCTAGAAATATTAATATTAACTAATTAAAAAAATTTAAAAAAAACGTTGTTTAAAAAAGTTTTGTTGACCAAAAACTTGACATAATACGACGTTGCCCCTATGGTATTTTTATAATTTGCCGTAGTTTCCTATTGTGGGTATTTATAAAATAAATTTAAGTTTGTCATTAAACGTGGACTGAATGCATATTTTAACAATTTTCATACTAAAATCGTTTCAGAAGACATTAATTATTTCGCAGTTTATACAAATGCTTCCATACGTTCATTAAAAATACTGAAGAAAAAAATTTCATCATAACAAAAATCAAAAGTAATTTAAATGCCATTTTAATGCAACTTTGAGTTTTTCAGCGCAAAGTTAAATGAAACTTAAATGCCAATTAAATGACCAGCCTTGTCCTTTTTTGTTTTATAAAGTTTTACATATACGTTCAAACTCCCAAAACATTATGCCGAGATTTAAAAGCAAGAAAAGTGGGAACTCATATATGATTTATATTAGCTGGTAAATTTTCCAGCTTTGCTATTGCTTTTCAGCATTCTTTATGTAGGTAGTACTAGCAAAGGATTATTCACACTTTTTCTAGTTTTACCTAGTAGCTTTAGCTAGTACTGAAAAGATAAAGCTAGTGCTACTACTTAGAACTTTGTAGCATAAGCTAGATTTTTATTGACTCTGCCCAATAAAAACCATAAAAAAATTTATTTCAAATTTTATGTGCCGATATGTAAGTATTTATAAGTACATATCGTCATATTAAATACAAACCAACGTACCTACAAAAAATTTTGAAATTGAGTTTTTTATTAATTATGATTCGTTTTAGTCGCCGTAGTCTAGTGGTTAGTGTTTTGTCTTACTAAGACGATAGCACCGGATTCAAATCCCAGCTCTGACATCTTGAAAAAAATATGAAGAAATTATTTCTTTCGGTGACTACCACTCAGCAGTCTTCTGGCAAAAGCTCTGGGAGTAATTGATTGCCATGAAAAAGCTTCTGTCGCTCGGAGTCGACTTTCAACATTAGTGCTGCGAGAAGCTAAGCCGTAACCTTGATACGGGATTGTAATGGCCAATTATGTATGTATGTATTTAATAAAATACATGTTCGTGCAAAATTTTAGATTGCTACGATCAAAAAAGGCAATTTTTGAATGAAAATCAAACGGACTAATAACAAGTGCGTGTATTTCTAAATGCAAGAAGACGTAACTGCATACATAGTTATATGAAATCTTTACACCCTGTCTATACCAGCCATCGACGTGGTATATCATAAACAAAAGGCCGGCAGCAAAAATATCAAAAATTTAGTTTTAATTTTTGTATGTGATAACTACGTATGGTTTACCAAATCATAATATATAATTTTTCCTCAAGTGCATTTCGGTTATTTCTGCGGTTGTGAATGCAAAAGGGATGGCGTCAAATTATAAATGATAATTAATGGTAGCACATAGGTGTTCGAACAATTGTTTTACCAACAATGGTCGACAAAGAATGAGATAGATTTAGAGATTCTACACAAGCCAAATGTATGAACGAACGAAAATTTGTTCATGATATACCAAATCTATGGCTCGTACATGGTGTTACATACAAACTCATTTGTTGTACATAGTATATAGGGACGCCAATCGTTATATCTCGAACCTGAAAATTATTTTATTTTCAGGATTTATAAAATTTTCGATTTTAAAACTGTTTGCTTCTCCTGTAAAAAAATGTAGTTACGTCTGTTTCCATTTAATAGGACGATATGTATGTGGTATGTAAATCAATTTCATAAACATTGCAAACCAAGTTTTGTACACAAACTATGATTTGTTGTTAAAGGATTAACATAACGGTCTTCTGCCATCACATTTTATTCTACGATATTGCAATATTTAAATAATGAAAACAACACCTATTTTTGGTAAAAAAAACAAAACAAAAAAAATATTTTTTTTTATCGAGAATGTTCTTATAATTGTGAATGTTCTTATGCATGTAGCATTAAAAAAAAGCACAAAATTATTAAATAACATTCAACGCCAATACATCGCTCTTAACGATAATCTCCCTTCCCAACAACAAACTAATAGCGCTGAAGACTTCACGATTAGTATTACCAAACACTTCTTCACGCACTGGCATTTAACACTGAGTGCAACGAATTCAAAGGCTTTCGCCTTTTCCCAAATTTTTGCTTTCTCTGGAAATCATCCATTAAAATAAAAAATTTATTGAAACATGTATTCCGTACTTTCTGCTATTGTGCTCATCTGGAGGATTTTCATCTAAACCACTATTCCCTAATCCAGCAGCAAGACAGAATGTTACTATACTCACCGCTAAGATACTTTTCTTGGTGGATTACCTCTTGGGTTTTTTTTTTTGCCCACAATTTGTATAAGCAAAAAGAAAGTGTGCAATAATAGATTTTTATACCACTTAATATAAAAAATTCTTAATTTTTATTTTTATGTAAAACAATTTTTTTTCTTCACATGTACTTTTGTTTGCCATAAAACTCTATGAAAACTTTGTTAAAATTTATTTCTTTTGTATGACAAAAGAACTAAGAAAAATTATTGCAAAATATTCTTTTTGCAAATTAGCTATACTTTGGCGCTTAAATATTATATTACCGTAGCGTTCGTATTACTTTTTTTAATTCCTGCGTGTTGCTTGCACGGTGTTTTTAATATGAATATTATTTAAAATTGCTTGTGTATTTTGCTCATACAGTCTGATGATTGGTTAAATTTGGACGGTTTCTATCAGGCGACTTCTATCATTTTTCAATGTATTACTTACGGTTGCCAGATTGCAAAATCTCTATAGCCATTGTTTATTTTCAATAAATTTTTGGAAATGTGCTTAAAAATGTAATTATTCAAAAGTTTATACAAACATATGATGTGAAAACTGTAATTTTATTACATAAATATAAGATATATCCACATATTATTATATATTATTTTATTCGATCTGGCAAGCCAAGATGGAAGTAATTTGCGACATAATCGTGAAGATAACACTCTTTACTTAATTATTCAGCGAACGAAAGGTAAAATTATTTTTTGTAATCAATTTTAAATACCTGAATAAAAGCCTACATCGTATATCGCGACGTAAAAAAGGTTAATTTGTATACGTCCGTATATCCGAAATACGCAATAAATGAAAGAATAGAAAAAGAAAAATCAACATATTGTTTTGTCAAGTTTTTACTTTTGTGTGTCTTGGAAAAAAAAATCAAATAAATATTATTATTTATTAATAATAGAATAATTTTATTGACCTCTTTTTATAAATAATATTAAAGGCCTATTAGACGGGCATACTTGTCTGCATACATGTACGATGGCATACTTTGGGTTTTGCTATTACACTATCGAACGCTGCCTTTTAAATCTTTTTTTTTGAGCTTCACGAAGGGGCAACGGAATATCGAATATAAATTTTTAAAATAAAAAAATACCTTAAGCTAAAAAAGAGGTTATTATTATTTATTAATTAAATTTATACTTTTAAACAAGGTATAGGTCAATTAATATTTATTTTACTATGTATTAATATTTCGCTACTTCTTCCTGACGAAGCTACGATTTTATAGAAAGTAGAACGAAAATGCTTGTGGAATGATAAAAATAATATGAAGCATCATATTATTGAAGTGTTAAGATTCTTTATTGCAATTTTGTTACCTGTAGTCGCCATGGTCTAGTGGTTAGTGTGTTGGCTTACTAAGACATGGGCCCTGGGTTCGACTCCAGGCTCTGACATCTTCAAAAAAAAGAAATATGAAAAAAAATATTTCTTTCGGCGACTACCTTTCAGCAGTCTTCTGGCAAAAGCTCTGAGAGTAACTAATTGCCATGAACAAGCTTCTCAAGTCTGTCGTTCGGAGTCGACATTAAACTGTAGGTCCCGGTACTCATGGATAAAAATTGACACACACAACATGAATGCTGCGAGAAGCTAGGCCGTAATCCTGACACAGGGTTGTAAAGGCCAGTTATGTATGTATTATGTATGTAATTTTGTTACCTAGAGTTTTATTTTATTAAATTATTTGTATTATATCTTTAACACTATCTCATAGTATTAATTTATCTGTAATATATTTTTTTATTGGCCAAATGGCTATGTATATATTATAAATGGAATAAAGTAAATACATAAAATAAACGTTTGTGTATCTTACGTTTAACTTTTTCGTCCCCTCTTCAAAAACTTTTTCGGTCTGTGCATCAATTCTCAAGTGTAAAAGGGGTCTAATGTAATACTCCATCTATACGAGCCATAGATTTGGAATATCATGAATAAATTTTTGGTCGATCATCGATTTGGCTCGTGTAGACTCTCTAAATCTATATCGTATTCTTTGTCGGCTATCGTTGGCAAAACAATTGTTTGAACAACTACATATTTTTTCACAAAAATTTTATATATTTTTGTTTTTTAACAAAATATTTTTCTCACAAAACAATTATAAAACCACAACTAATTCTAATTCCGTACCAACTGAGGAATATTGAAAATTTTAGAATAGAACGGGTACCAACAACTGCAATGCAGCGTTCACTTTTCTATAAAGGCTTACAACTCTACAGCTCCCTGCCAAATGATGTGAAATTGGAACGCAATATTAATATATGTATTTAAAAAACATATTACATATTTTATAAGACAGACAATTAATATTTTTTATTTTGTAAAGTATTTTTAATACCGATAAAGATATACTATATAAAAAAATATCTATATTGTTTACTTATTAATTATTTAATTTAATTAATTATTAATTTAATTTATTATATAAGATTTATTATATAAGATATACTATATAAAAAAATATCTATATTGTTTACTTATTATTAATTTATTTAATTTATTATATAAGATTTAAAAATTGTTAAGAAAATTTATAAAGTATTTTTAATACTAATAAAGAATGAATAATAATAATATTTTTCAAACAGTCTTCTTTTTTCTACATAAAAACGTAAACACGTTTTTTTATATGTTTAGTAATTTAATTTTTTTCATTCATCCAGCTGTCAACGCTTGTAAAAAAAATATATAAAATTTTTAGAAAAAATTAATTAAACTTAATAATAATACATATTTAAGTGGCGCCTGTAAAGTATGGTATGTAACTTGCCATTTAAAAAGTCTTACAGCTTAAAACGCGCTCAGCAGCTAACGCTTGTTATGTATTTCCACCTTTAAAGTTATAAACGCGTGTTATGTACTTCCACCGCAACATTTCTACCATTACTAATTTTATGATTGATAGTGCTTGGCTTGGCTAAATAAGTATTGTGAATTCTGTAAAAGTTTATAAAGAGAAATACTCCATTGTGATTTTTACCCTTTCCCAATAATGATTCAGATTTTTTAAGAGTTTTGTTCTATGTAACTTATAGTTGCCAGAATAACTTTTTTAAGCACACTCGCTTCAAAACTGAAAATTTTAAATTATTCAGACTCAATTTGTTATGTAAATTCTTGGAAGTATATTAAAAATCTATTTACTTAATTTTAATGTAATTTAAAATTTTAATCAACGTAATATATGATTTTTATTACATATTTTTATTCCAACTTAAATTTACATTGCTTAAATATGAATTATTTTATTGATAGACCTATGGATAGCTAAATACGAACACAATACAAAGAGAAATACAAAAATATAAAGCGGAAAAAATATATAATAATACTGTGTGTGGGGAAAATACATGGTCAAAGCTGAGTTGCCAATCTTTATTTAGAAAGGAATTAAAGAAATTAAAACGATAATCACCAAAATTAACTCAGATTGATTTTTAATTGCATTCGTTTATTCTTCAACTACCGAGTGATAGATACTTTCGGAAAACATAACCAAATCAGCTTCATTTTAAGCACTGAAAAGTTACAAAGTTGTAAGCAAGCATATCATCGTGATTGTACGTATTGTGTTATCAGTGACTTGAAACACGAAGTTGAAGAGCACGAAACATTTGAAAACAGACAACTCATACCTGATATTATGTTTGACTTGGATTATTTACATTGTAACATTTAAACACTTTATTGATGCTATATTTGAGTTGGTATATTGGAAACAAGCAATCAAATCATTTATTTATATTATGTTTGAGTTGAACCGTCCGAAGAAAGTATGCATACAGACGGAGATACAAAAAATTATTTATTTATAAGATTTTTTTAAATTAATTCAAAGAAATATTTTATTCTGTTCATACCTACATCCAAAAGTATGTATAAGGGAATGTGAAAAGGTAATAGAATATTAATTTAAACGAATGAAAATTAAAAAAAAGAAACAATTATTTGTATATTCATTTTTTAATAAAATTTTGTTATTAAATTTAAGCGTGGCATGACAAAGAGAAAATGTATTACTTGAAATTTTTTAAATAAATTAAATTAAAAAAAAAAATGAAGAACAATTGTAAAGAATTATTCTTAACTGTTCATTTTTGTAATTATATTAATAAAACTGTGAAATTTTTATTTTATTAATTCGAATCAGACGTTAGTTACCAATATCAGACATAATTATTCAAGTATAACAGAATACAAGAAAATCCAAAAATAAAATATATAAAAAACAAATAAATTCACATTAAAAACCTAACCACAAACTTCAAATTTAAAAAAATACTTCGTGTTTAAAAACAAAGAAAAAAAAAAGTTGTTTTTAATTTTTTTTTTAATTGTATGAAGCAACTTTAACAAAATATCAACAAAGCATTAACAATTAAATTAAAATTTGGTTGTTTGCTTCTGACGGTTCTACTTAAACATAACATCAATAAATGTTTTGATTATTTATTTTAACGCTTCAACTCAAACATCATCTGTGAGTTGAGTTGAAACAAAATCGTAAGCTGCGTGTACGAAATTGTTTTTATATGAACAAAGAAAATATGAGTTGGATTGTTTTGTTGTAGGTAGTTGTCTGAAAGATTTAAAAACAAGTTGTGAGTTGCTTGTACGAAAATGTTTTGTTGTTAACGATTATTTACGAAATTCAAGTAGTCATGCAGACGGTTAGTATATACCAGCCCTCGATTTGGAATATCGTGAAAAAAATATAGACTTGTAAATGTCAATTTTTTGCTCTAATTTGTGTATGTGGTGCCTACTTACAAATCATAATTTAAAAAGTTTCATCATGTACGTTTGGTCTATTTCTTCTATTGTAAATGTTATACTATGTTCAGACATGCACTTTTATTCAGTCAATATTCAGTTAATTATATAATATATCAATGATAGCTGGAGACCCGATTAATAAAAAAATGACAATTAATGGTAGTACACAGTTTAATGACCAATTGTTTTACTAATGATGGTCAGTTAAGAAAACGATATGGATTTAGATTTACGCGAACCAATTTAATTTATTTACTGCTTGAATCTTTATTCTTTTTCAATAATTATTGCAGAACCATATTTGTGTGTTCAAAGGCGCGGCAACCCTCATAAGTCATGGTGATTAATTACACACATATGTACCTACTATATATCGCATTTTCTCTTTTATACATTTACTAACACTTATCCCCTCCTTTTGTCTTTTTCTTGCCTGCTGCTTTTGCTTTTTTAATGGTTGCTTAATAATATACTGACAGCACTTTGGCAGATACAGAGTTGCAGTCAAGGCGCGTAGACGGTCGGCTATAGTTAACAGAGTATTTAATGTCGTTTTCAATAAAAATATTGTTAAAAGAAAATATACACACTTATAACATATATACCAAATAGCACACATTATTTTTGGAAAAGTATATAAAAATTGAAAATAGAAATGTTTTATTAATAAAAAAAGAGTAAATATAAAAAAATAACATTAAAATTTTTGAAAAGGAAAAGGTAAATTAACAAGTAAAAGAGGTCGTTTTGTGGCTGTTTGGAAAAAAATAACAAGTACATACATATGTAAAGAGTGTGAATGTGTGTTAGAATGAAAGATAGAAAAAGAAAAACAGGGGGAAAGACAAATAACGAAGATTAAAACAAAGAGCAAACTTGAAAACGGAGCATTTCTGCTCTTTCCCACTTATCTCGCACAATTAGAATGTGTGAGGGTGATAGCTGTCATTTATTAAATGCAGTCACAAAAACTACAACAACGTCGTCAAATACTACAAAAACGATTAAAAAAATAAATAAAAGGAAGGTGTGCAAATGTCAAGCATATTTTTACAAACAAAATAGCACCACAAAAACAATAACAAACAGTTTTAATAAACAAACCATTTTATGAAATTTAAGAATAAAACCCCGCATAAATAAATCCAAAACAAATGCATACCGAGAAGGCAGTACCGATTTTATTAAATAACAATATGCAACAGCAACAACAAAGCCGTCATCATCATTCTCCTCAACATCAGCACTTTATTACTAACCAACCACATATAGTTGCTCAAGATCATCGCTTGCCAGAACAACAACAGCTTCATCAATTCCAACAATTCTCCCACACAACAACAACATCTCTGCCAATAAAAACTACAGTATCCTTGAACGAAGAAGGTGGCCTATACACTCCGTCCCACTTAACATCGTCATCTGTGTATCCACCACATTACTATAATAGTAGCAACAGCAATGCAACTGCAAGTCTACGCTGCACCTCATCAATTACATCCTCCACAATATCCACCTCATCATCGTCCTCCTCCTTAATATCATGTTCAAGTAACTCCTCGAATGATAGTAATTATTATTCCAATGTCGGCCACACCTGCAAAACTAAAAATGCTCCTTCTATAGGGGTTAATTTACGTGTAACAGGTCAATGCAGTCAAGGTGGACGCAAATACATGGAAGACTATTTTTCGGTAGCTTACCAACAATCAGAAAATGCCAAAGATTTGGAGTATGCCTTCATTGGTATATACGATGGTCATGGTGGTGCTGAAGCTGCTAAATTTGCTAAAGAACATTTAATGATGGAAATTATTAATCAGAGGCTTTTTTGGTCAGATAATGATCATGATGTGTTACGGGCCATACGTGAAGGCTATATTGCCACACACTATGCTATGTGGAGAGAACAAGGTAGGTGTCAAAGTTATTGCTAAAGGGTAGCTGAACTACTTAATAGATATTGAAATACGGAAAAATTCAAGTAATTTATAATATAAGGTAGACAGACAGCAGCATATTAAAATTTATACATATACTACATACATATAAATATATTTTTTCAGTACAGGTCTTGTTAGGCTTTATGATTCTTTTAATATTTTACAGTAACATTTTCTTTTAAGCATATTGCCAAAATACTTAAAGGAAAATGTACCTGCTTATGTATTTTTCAACGTAAAATTCATTGAGAATACATATATTATAACCACTAGTTAGTAATAACAATTTTATTACAAAACGAAATTTAGAAAAAGTACGTCTAATTAAAAAATAAATAAAAAAACTATTTCTAATCTATGGGCTAGGTATTGTCTGTCCGCTTTATGTTTTTGAAGTTGCATTAGATAGTTCCACTTATTATTCGCGTTTAATTGTAATGCACAGTATATCGTTACTCCAGCAAATATATTAAATAAGTCTTAAAGGTAAGCGAGAAGACATATATTGTTAGTAAATACCTACAAAAGATTTCTGGAGATTTAGTTATGCAATTTAATTTGTAGCTAAATCTATAATTTTAAATTATGAAAAATATTAAGTACCCACCACGTTTCAATAATTATTCAATTAATTACAATATTAATTTTAGGTTTTCTTGGATCTGAAGCCGACTGAAATTTAAAATTACTTACTAAATATGACGGGTGGTTCACAGAAATCGTGTTATAGGGACCAGTTAAATTACCCAAAGCTATATATAGATACATATATTTATATATTTGGCAAATGAATTACATTTTAATATCTTTATACATACATTAAAAACATATACGACCTGTTTTAGAAATATGAATATAAACGTATTAATACATTTTCTCTTTTAAATATGATATACATACTAATTATAATTAATCGGTAATATTTTATTATTAGTTTTTGTATATCCTTATGATACTATCAAAAATAAATAATAAAGCTTAATCGTGTACAACAAATAATGAAGGTACTATCGTGGGTCTAAAAATCGCTTATAGAAGAATATTCCTTATTTAAGGGGTTTTTAAAAGGTGGTACCTTATTAAGGAATACATATTCATTTTCAGAAAGTTTTTAATTTTGAAAATTTAGTAGGATGTGCTATGAAATTTCATCAGTTCAATATTTTTAAAATAATTTTGATCACGACATTATTTATCTTGTTAAATACCTATATACATAACAAGTATAATATACCTATTGTGTATGAACAAACTTGTGTAGGTATGTATGTAGTTGTTTTAAGTATAAAGTAGACGTTTGTAGTTATTCACCGTTAAATTAACCGCTTATTAATTTGAATTTCTTGCTAAGGTAAAAATAAAAATAAACTATTACATTTAGTCGTTTGAAATTACAAACTAGAGTTATCCAAATTTGTTATTAAAGTATCTATAGGTATATAGTACGTACTTATGTATGTATATACATATGTACTCTCTGTTTTGTTCTTATAAAAATTAACAATTACAGTTTTCTTTATTAGCTTTAATTTTGTTTTTTCTTATTTGGGGTTTATAATTTGTGTTATTCAACATATTTTGATCATAGACCACAACCTTTTTAGCTAAAATAAAAGAAATAAATACTACCGCCAAGTTGTATTCGTCATATTGCTTAGTTGAAGTTTAACATTTTAACAAAGTTATTCCTATTTAAAAATATTTTCTTCATACATAAACATGTTTAAATAACACCAATAAAATAATCTGGCATAGACGTCGTTATCGTCATACTTTTTCGCTTAATCCAGTGTTGATTGTATTACTGTCATTGTGTTGTGTTGTTAGCAATGAAGTCAACAACAATTTTATATAGAAATAATTTATGTAGGTAAAAATCGAATTTCACCACCATAACATAACATACACTGCAAAACTTAACTTGCATCTGGTGTTTTTTCAACTCTTTGTTTTCTCTCTGGGATTTTTTTAGTTGTTGATTTTCATGAAGAAAACGTACAACTTTGAAATTGTACACCAAACCATGTTGTTTTTTATTATACGTATGTATGTATCTACATGGGCTTGGTTTATTAAATTAGCATGAATGTATTAAAAATGTAGGTATATGGTATATTTGTATGTAACTTTGTGTTCAATTTCTATGGTAAGTTTAAACAAATTTTTTTACACTTGGCGGCATAAAAAACCCTTTAAAAATAATAGATATTTTTGTATAAATGTAGGTATATAAATTTATTTTTTAATACATACACTTAGATATGATGAGTTTTTGTATATTAATATTTTCTCAAATTTTATTTTAAATAAAAATCTAAAACCAGTTTTTTGTTGTTAGCTGTATATAAGACCTCCATTTCATTTTTGTACATTGTGCTATTGCGTTTCTCTTTTTTAAACACTGAAAAAGTCACGTAGAAGTAAGAGAGAGTTGCCACTTTAAAGAAGTATTACTTATTTTAAAACTGTTTTTCTAATTTCTTGTAACCTATCAAAATTTCAAAACTAAGAAAATTATTAATTTAAATTTCATAAACGAAAAAAACCTAGTAGGAATTATTTTTATGTTATTCTTTAAGTGCCGAAAACGGCAACTCTAAAACGGTATTGTGAAATTTTATTGTGTACAATATCTTTCAGATGCCAGAATGTGTATAATGGAATATTTCCAAAGTACCATACTGTTTGCGTTCGTTTGCCGTTCGTACTAAAAAATATCTACTATACAACTACTACCTACATTTTTATATAATTTTTTTTTCTTTAAAATTTCTCTCTGTATACTGTTGTTGATTATGTATGTATATTTATACTTGCTGGTCTGGTTCAGTTTTGTTTCGTTCGTTTCCATTTGCCTTATAATACACCACCACCATCATATTACTATTGCCATCATCACCACAATACCCAGGCGTTATAGCAACACAGGCAAGTCGTTTAGTCAGCCATACCCAAGTGTATTTTTCTGTTTTTTTTCGTTTTTAACAATTGCCAGATGAGAAGAATTATTGTATATTCCGTTTTGTTGTATTTATTCGTTAAAAATTTTTCAATACAATTCGTGTTTTTTCTTCATTTTATTTAATGTACTGCTGTTGTTGATTTTTTACACTATATACAAAGTGTAAAAGTAGTGGTGTAAAAAAAGAAAAAAAAAACATGAAAAATCAATTTTCCATGCTGGTGGTGGTTTTTGCTGTTTTATCCCAGCGAACAGACAATCATGATTTCATGTTCAGAAAATTTTAATTTCAGTAGTTTTCGCAATTGGTAATTGCATTTTAAATAAAAAATGTCTCTTTTTTCAGATCCGTTCTTTATAGCTTTCATATATTTTTTTTATCACACTTTTTGTTTTTTTACAGGAAAGCAAAAAACCTTAAAATTAAAAATTTTGCAAAGTAAGAATTAGCCACACGTAACGTAACGTATCTTAACGTTGACGAGTCAGCTGATCATTTATTTTACATGTAAAGTAATGGCAGCACTTACCGAATAAATAATGTAACGTAACGGCTCGTATCAATCTGTAGAAAAAAAAAATGCTCTACGTTTTTACGGGATATTTGCAAACATCTGGTTTATTTAGGCTTGCCAAACACTTTTTTAAGCAGTAAGAGTAATTTTTTTTTGTTCAATGTACTTATTTCTGCATAACACCTAAAAAAGTACGCTAATGTACTTTTTTTAATCTTTTGTATTTCTTTTTTGTTCTGAACACTTGAAATTAACATAAATAATATTAAAGAACATTTGCCACTAAAGTATAATAATTTTGAAAAGGTCTATGTTTTCAGTCTCAATTCAAAAATTTAATTTCGTAATTCTACAGAAGTTATTTAATAATTTATTGTCAATAAGATTGACATGGATCTACTATTTGATGAATTTATTTATTTCAGAATTGGAGTTATTGCAATAGATTTAATTTTCCACTAAATTTAGTGGTAGTGGAAAAAATAGTGCATTATCGCCTCTAATTTAATGCACTAATTTTCCACTACCACTTAAATGGTTTAATTTAGTGGTTAATTGTTTCCGTCTGTATTTAGTGGAGGCTGCAATATTGTTTAAGGACAGTTTAGGCGATAATACTTTACGTATGTAAAATCAAAGAAAAAATATGACATTCCATCCATATTTTAAAAGTAAGAGTAAAAGTCTTACGGCAGATTTTTTTACGTTTACAAGGTTGGTTAAAAATCAAATCAAAGTCAAATGAAAGAATAAAATGCACGTATAAATCCACACAAAATTTACATACATTGTGAACACATTTAACATAAAAATAAAATAAAAGTGCAGCTCTGATCTAATGAAATGTGATAGTTTTTTTAAAAATTGAAAAAAAAAAAAAAAAACAAAGCGACCCTTACTACTGTCAAATTTTCATCCGTATTTGCTCTCAATGTCGTACGTTCTCTTTATATATAAAGTTTACACGATACTATTCATTCTCTTCTACACAAAAATTTGACATGTATATATTACCGTCTAAACCCGCCTTTAGGGGTAGCGGAAACGATAATGCATTATAAATTCAATGCAATAAACCCAACTCTCATTTATTTAAAATTATTTACTGAAAAAGTATTAAAAGAAAATTAATAGAATTGTTAAATAGTAGATTGTTTCAAAATTTTGAAAAGAAGTTGTATGCTTATATTGGCTATACGGCCTTCAAATGCGGCATCTGAAAGAACATTCAGTTCGATTTTGCCCTTTTGGAAGAGGAAATGAACAAACAAACTTAATAGAAAGTATGGAATGTAAATTGATAATTGAAACTAATTTTAACACACTTGTGCCAAGTTTTACAATTTTCTAACATTGGCAAAAAAAACTCAAAAACTCTTGTAAGTATGTACAGGGTGTTTTTTTTAGAGGTATAGAACTTCGAATTGAAATAAAACACAAGAAAATCGTTTTAATGTCCATCAATTTGGCTTTATTGGAAGGATAATTTTATGCCATTAATGTTTAAATATGATTTCGGGCATGTGGCCGCCGCGGCTAGCTCGAATAAAGCCAATTCTGCAGGTCCAATTTTCAACCACTTTTTCGAGCATATGGGGCCGTATGTTGGCAATAACGCCACGAATGTTGGCTTCCAAGTCCCCTAACGTTCCTGGTTTGTTGGCGTAGACGAGCGACTTCACATATCCCCAAAGAAAATAATTCAATGGTGTCAGATCACACGATCTTGACAGGTCCATTCCGCGAAATTATGCGCTCATCGAATGTTTCCTTCAATAAATCGATTGTGACGTGCGCTGTGTGGCATGTAGCGCCGTCTTGTTGGAACCACAACTCATCCACATTCATGCCATCCAATTCGGGAACAAAATAGTCGGTTATCATGGCTCTATACCGGTCTCCATTAACGGTAACTAACTCTCCAGCATTATTTCGGAAGAAGTATGGCCCAATGACTCCACCAGCCCATAGAGCACACCAAACAGTCAGTTTTTGTGGATGTAATGGCGTCTCAAGGGTCTCATGTGGATTCTCTTCACTCCAAATGCGGCAATTTTGCTTGTTGACGTGGCCATTCAACCAAAAATGAGCCTCATCACTGAACAAAATTTTGCGATGAAAATCAGCATCGAGATCAATCTCATTTTCGGCCCATACACCAAAATCACGACGCATTGCATGGTCTCGCGGCTTTAATTCTTGCACAAGCTGGATCTTGTAAGGTCGCAAGCCAAGATCTTTGAGCAAAATCTTCCATAAAGTTAATGGACAAAGCTCCAATTGCTGTGCACGGTTGCGAATCGATTCATTCGGGTTCTCTTCAACATTTTGCTCTACAGCGGCAATTGTTTCTTCGGTGCGCACTGTTCGACGTCTCTGCGGATGCGTATTATCACATAGAGTAAACGTAGTGCGAAAACGATCCATGGTTAACCGAATTAATTGCTCTGATGGACGATTATGTCGACCATAAAATGGACGGAGCTTGCGGTAAACTTCGCGAACTGAACCATTATTTTCGAAATAAATTTGCACGATTTGCAAGCGTTGTTCTTTTGTCAACCTGTTCATGATGAAATGGCAAACCAAACTAAATATTAATCACTTGACAGCTGACAAAATGGCCGCCAGTTAAAAAAGTGATGCCAACTTAAAGTTCTATACCTCAATAAAAAACACCCTTTATTTGTAAAAGTTTTTACAATTTAATTTAAAACAATTTAAAATTAGCAAAAAAAAAAAAAAGCATTAAATCAACAAATTATTTTTACTTTATTCTCCATTTTTGAAAATCTATATACCTACCTATTATATTATTAATATTAGTTATAATAAAATTGATATTTTTAATAAATTATAAAATCCAGACCATTGTTTTTTCGTTCCGTTATCAATAATACAAAAGTAGGTATATTTCAGCATTTCAAATTATTGTGTTGGCTGGGATATTGTATTTTACATGACACTCACTTTTGTAGCTGCCATATTTTACTGTATAAAAAAACATATGTACGTCTGTATGTATTTATACAGCATGAAAATAAATGATTGTACATATTATATGACTCAGTCATAGTTATAATGAAAAAATTTATTGTTTGTTTTTAAAAAAATTTGAAAGTACCTACTTACATACTACATATGCAACTAAAATTATTTTAGTTATTGAAGCCAATATTTTTTACAGGGAATTAAATTATATTCCTGAGATTTTTACAAAATATATGTATGTACTTAAATGTTTAAATTATTATAGGGTATAATTCTAAATTTATTTTAATATTTTGGTAAATTTGAAAAATTTACATGCTAAATATTTTGCCGCTTTATTATTTGATTTGTTTTGTGGCGTGGTTGATTAAAAAACTCACCTCAATTTATCTCTTTGATTATTGTTGTTTTGTATTTCATCCTCGAATGTCAAGTGTGTTATTAAGAAACTCACAAACATTTGTACATGCATACATGTCATAATTCAAAACAATAACAAAGTCTTGTCATTAAAAAGTACCTACTTTTTATTTTTTTTCATGATTATTCCATAAGGCCGTCATTATTTAAAAATAATAGAATGAACATTATATTACTATTTACATTACATAAATATATACCTAACATACATATCGTCATATTAAATACAAACGGATGTAACTATACAAAATTACGAAATTGAATTTTTTATTAATTACTTATGGTTCGTTTTATCAAAATGCATATGTATTCGTGTAAAATTTTAGATTCCTACCAGAGAATGACATGAATCGCACTCTTTTTAAAAATGAATATTTAGCTAGCAATACACACTAACTAAATGAATGCTGCTATTGCATGATTCAATTTAGTATGTCTTTTGCTACAAAATGCTTGTAGTTGCTTGCAAATTCTAAACACTCCAACCAATCACAAAAACAGTAAGTATGTTTGAGTATTTCACTGTTTAAATGTGAATAAACTAACTACGAACAAAAGGAAAACAATAACACGATTGTAATGAAAAATAATGAAGTTTTTCTTATATTTTTAATAAAATATGCTACTTTTTTCACTGTTTCAGTCAAACGATTTAACCTCTTAGTTGAGCTTTAATGAATCATTTGAGTGTTTGGTATACAAAGGAGTGTTTTGTATGTTGTTATTGCTATCGGTATCTAAAAAAAGATTAAGAATAAACAATGCATTTACAAAAGTAAACTCTACAAGCAATACAGTTGCCACTGTTGATGACTAAAAACAAAACAAAAGCAGTAATAACAAGAATAAGCAGTAAAATCGAATCAACTCATGTCATTCTCTGATTCCTACGATTAAAAATGGCGATTTTATTAATGAAGTTCAGACGGACGTAACTACAAGTTCGTGTATTTTTAATAGCAAGAATACATAATACATATATACATACATACATACATAACTGGCCTTTACAACCCTGTGTCAGGATTACGGCCTAGCTTCTCGCAGCACTCATGTTGTGTGTGTAAATTTCTATCCATGAGTACCGGGACCTACAGTTTAATGTCGACTCCGAATGACAGACTTGAGAAGCTTGTTCATGGCAATTAATTACTCTCAAAGCTTTTGCCAGAGGACTGCTGAGAGGTAGTCGCCGAAAGAAATATTTTTTTCATATTTCTTTTTTCAAGATGTCGGTGCTGAGATTTGAACCAGGCACTATCGTCTTAGTAAGCCAACACACTAACCACTAGACCACGGCGACTACTATAATACATATATATGTATATATTTATTTGAAAACCTTACATACAAACTCATTTGTTGTATATAGGGATTATAATGCCTATATCTCGATCCTGAAAATTATATGATTTTCAGGATTTACAAAATTTTTGATTTTATTGTTTTTTGATTTTCCTGTAAAAAGACAAAAAGTGTAGTTACGTCCGTTAACATTTAATATGACGATATGTACATATGAATTGTCGCCGTGGTCTAGTGGTTAGTGTGTTGGCTTACTAAGACATGGGCCCTGGGTTCGACTGAAGGCTCTGACATCTTCAAAAAAAGAAATATGAAAAAAATATTTCTTTCGGCGACTGCTCTCAGCAGTCTTCTGGCAAAAGCTCTGAGAGTAACTAATTGCCATGAACAAGCTTCTCAAGTCTCTCGTTCGGAGTCGACATTAAACTGTAGGTCTCGGTACTCATGGATAAAAATTGACACACACAACATGAGTGCTGTGAGAAGATAGGCCGTAATCCTGACACAGGGTTGTAAAGGCCAGTTATGTATGTATGTACATATGAATTTATCTATGTACATATGATGAACATATGTGCATCAACGACAGCATATATATTTATTTATAATACAACATAAATAGTCATGTAAAACTATATTATTAATATCATATTTTTTAACATTTTAGACAAATGGCCTAAAACCGCGAACGGGTTGCCTAGTACGGCAGGCACTACAGCCACTGTGGCTTTTATAAGGCGGGAAAAAATCTATATAGGACATGTTGGTGATTCTGGCATAGTTTTAGGATATCAAAATGAAAATGAAAATTTTTGGAGAGCTAAACAATTGACAACCGATCATAAACCCGAATCGGTAGAGGAAAGAACACGTATAATGAATTCAGGTGGTAAAGTGGTAGTTAAATCAGGTGTACCCCGGGTAGTATGGAATCGTCCTAGAAATGGTAAGAAAGTTGAAATGTTTTTTCTACTAAATTCATGCTAAAAAAATACAAATACTTTCTTGTAATTTTGTTTAGCAAACCATCGGGGGCCTATACGTAAAAAAACTTTAATCGATGAGATACCCTTTTTGGCTGTGGCTAGAAGTTTGGGTGATTTGTGGAGCTACAATTCAGAACGTAATGAATTTGTTGTTAGTCCCGATCCTGATGTCAAAGTTATACCAATAAATTCTAATACATTCCGTTGTTTGATTTTTGGCACGGATGGTCTTTGGAATGTGGTAAATGCGCAAGAAGCTGTTAATACTGTTCGAGAAAAAGAGGTTATAAACGAACGTTTATTGGCACAAAGAGGTGATAGTCTGCACGAAGGCAATCAATGGACTAATCCCAGTAAATCTTTGGTCGAACAAGCTCTACGTACTTGGTCAAATAAGAAAATGAGAGCCGACAATACCTCTGTTGTAACGGTTATTTTATATCCGCCCGGACAAGGTGAATACGGTTCAAATTCGGATTGCCACAAGTCTCTAGGATCTTTAACAAATCCGCCTGCTTTTGTACAACCCATTAGCTATGGTCTAGAATATACCCAAGTACAAGCTGAAGTGCCGGTTTACGATGATAATACAACGTACAAAGAAATGGCAGTAAAATATTTACCTCCAGAGGCCTATAGAAATTTTAATTATTATGCTGATAGTTCAGATACCGAAGGCGAAGATAACGAAGAAAGTGAAGATGAAGAAGAAGAAGATCAAGAGTTATTAACATCTTCGAAAACAACACCTGGTGATTTACAACGGAACGCAAATTACAATCATCCATTATCCTCTGCGACATGGAATTGGCAGACTAACACTACAAATAGTTTCGTAACGCATGCAACAAATGGAGTGGTGAACGTAAAAGTGCAAGAAGAAGAGGGCAACGATGATGCAGAAGGAAAAGATGTCGAAGAAGATGAGCATATAAATGCGTCAAACAACCGAGAAAATTGCATTATGAGCTATCAAAATTATGTACATATGGAAGCCGAAGAAACTAATAATGCTACAGATTCCTACATAAATACCTTTGCCGAGTCATATAATTCGATTTTGTCCGGTCCTCAAGATGATTGTATTACCACTGCCTCAACATCATGTTCATCTAATAGCAATTCCAATTCAAATTCAAATTGCCAAAGTGTTACACCACCCAATATGCATGCAATACTGCAAGAGCAACAAATGTATCAACAACAGTGCATGTCAGAAGAAGAGGGTTATTCACTTACAAAATTAGAAACACGTAGAGAGCAACAGACATCTAAATCACATGTTGCAGCTATGACAATAGCGAATGAAACTACAACGGCCATACAAACATTTAAAATCTTTCACGAGTCTTCTTCGCCAAGTACATCAAATAACCAACATTTTGATTTATATCAAACAAATACGGAGCGTTTTTATCATCAGCAACTGCAATTTACGCCTCAAATACCACAAAAACCTTTGGAATTGCATTCTTTATTGCAGCAAGAACGTGAAGAAGAACAGCAAGTAGCTTACGAGCGGTTACAAATGGCTAGCAATTATGCAATTGAACACCAAGAGCAGGATCAGCATCAAAATATTGCAGCCTATGCCTGTTTGCAATCTGTACGACCTGACCCAACTTTAACATCTGATGTGTCAATGGAGGTGCAACCTGTAGAAGAAATAGAATATCTAGAGGATGTAGAGATAATTACTAACGATACATCATGTAGTATGGAAGACGATGAATCTGTACAAATCCATGAAATAAGCTCCTCTTCGTCCTGTGGAGAAGACTCTACACCAGAACTTACAGATTCGGATGCTAAAGAAACGATAATAGAAAAAATCGAAAAAATTGAATTTTTACCTAATGTTATTTTAGAAAGTTCTGCAGAATACCAGGAGAATACAGAAGAAAGTGAAATTGAAATATTAAGAAATAAAAAATGTACACCTTTTAAGATTTCCAAACGAAACAGTATTTGTCTTCCACCTCCAACACCGCCATCTACCGCCGCTTTAACACCATTAAAATCTTGCTTAAACCACAATAAACGAGGCAAAACGTCCTCGTATCTATATGCAAATGTACCTAATGAAAACTTACAAAGAATCTCAAATTCCCAAAACAATCACAGTATTTATACTAATGCCAATTCAACGCCCTTAAATCGTAAAGGGAAAAGTATTTGCCTAACATCCTCATCGAATATTACACCACCAACATCGACCTCAACACCAATGATACAAAGACAATTGCGTAGTACAACGACGACACCAAATACTCCCGTAATGGAGTATGGTAAACGCACATTGAGAACCCGCAATTCTCTTTCTAAGGATTTGAAAGCTAAAACAAGTCTGATGCAAGCGGCTCTAAAATATCCCCACAATGCTGTTAAAAGAAACTTTCTGCGTACTACTGCATCAAATTTACTAGTGAGTAAACCTATTCTTTTAAATGAACAGCATTTAACTCCCTGTAATAGAACACGGACACTAAATAATGCCAATAATGTGCACACAGCGAATCGTAATAGTAGTGGTATAAAAACGAGGCGGGAAAAGTCGCTTACTATTAATGGTTCGCTTAACCAAAGCAAAAGTAGCTTACAAAATTCAGCACATTTAAATTTAAGATCCAGACAAACAACTTCCTCTACGGATTCTGCTTCTTCTAATAATTCAGCTACAACAAATGTTGTAACTGTGATAAGAAGTCCCCCTGCAGCCTCTACACCTGTGATAAAACGTGCCTCTCTTACAGACCGGCGTATTTTGCGTAGCATGCATACTCGAAGTACTGCTTCTAAAGGATCTCAAACGCCTGCAAATTTTAGTAAATCGACTAGAAGTCAAAGTACAGGTAGTAATTTAGCTGCACCTCCACCCTCACCTAAAATAATAAATGCGGCCGCTGCTGTAGCAGCTGCTACCCGGGCAAGATCTTTGTTGAATGCTAAACATGCAGCTTCTGTAAATGGTACTCAATCAGTGGTATCAGCTGTTTTTGGCAAAAGAACAAGTTTGAGAGTTAACGGTTCTACACATTCAGCTGTATTACCCACAATGACAGTAACAGGCAGAAACCATTCTAATACCACAATAAATAATAATTCGACTTCAGCAACATCATCAACACATCAGACATTAAGAGGCCGCATTGTAAAGAAACTTAAACGGTAAAATGCTTTATTTAATGTAAGCCAGTAGAAATTGAATTGTAGAAAGTAAGGAAAACATATGGGTGGGGTAATTTTTCTGTTAAGAAGATTGCAATATGAAATTGCTTTTTTAATTTAAATTTTAAGGTGTAAATACCATTGTTTCATTAAAAGTGAATTTATTTACATAACATTTATACTGAAGCAATTCATATTAGCCATGAAATATTTACACAGCATACTTATGTTGCATTTAAATAATATTATTCGCTTTTTAGATTTTCAATGTTTAGAAATGAAATTAAAAATTTTTGACTTTCTTGCTTATTTATAAACAATATAAATATGTACATATGTATGTGCAGGCGTGTGCATTTAATGTTAAAAGCTATACATATAAACAAACATGCATACAAATTCTGTATTGATTCTACTCGTACTCTTTTAAAAATCACTTTATATCACTTATTATAATACAAGATTTTATAAACACTAATACATACATATGTACATATGTGGCAAATTATAAAACTCTTGGTTTAAAACAAACCAGAATTTAAAATTTTTGAAAATTTTCTTTTTTGTTTTAAACTAGAAGTTTTTATTCACCCTTATTCTATTTGGCGTCGTCGATAGAAGGCAATGCCGTTTTTAGTCTTTTTTTGCAGATCGGTATTCTAGTTGGCAATATTGCCGTTTATCGATCACTGTTAACATATTTTTGGTATTCTGTAAGCAAAATTGACGTCGTTATTGTCTTTAATTGCCAATGATTTTGTCGTCGTCATTTTTGGTGTTGCCTTGTGTTGTTCTTTGTTAAATTTAGTTTATTAAATAAATAAAATATAAGAAAAAGAGTAGTTAAAAAATACTCTTAAATTAAAAAATTTTAGTTAATGTGTGGTTCTGTTCATTTGGGGCTATAATCTTGCTGTGGGTTCCGTCCACACGACCAATTACACCTGGAAATCCTGTTTTTTTTTCGAAAAAATAAAATTTAAATTCTTGCTTTCAGCTTTTGTCATGCTAAGTTTTATCCACTGTGGACAAGCTATCTCTATGGTGTCCAGTGTTTCGGCCAAAACCTTCGCCACCATTGGCTGTGAAAGTTCCAGGTTATAATCGTTTCCAACCCCTGGCCTAGAATCGTAATGTCGCTGCCAATTTTATGGTGTTTGGAAAGTACTTTGATCGAGTTCATTTTTTAAATTGGGCTCTATGGCACATATTTAAATAATGCCTTATTTACCGTGAAATAACTTTCAAATCTTAAAAAATTTAATGAAATTAATAAAAAAAAAACTTTGAACATGATGATTTTAAATTTACTTCTTACTTTTCATTGGGCAAGTAAAAAATGCACGACTTTTTTCCACAACTAAATTGGTTTTAATTTCTTCTTCACTGGATTTTATTTTACTTTTTTATATTTTTCACGAAACTATTTTTTTTTTTACCAAACAATGAAAAAAAAAATGAAAAAGCTGTCTCAAACATTAGAGATGTGTGCTGTATTTTATTAACATTATCGATAAACAGGCAACGTCGTCATAATACTCTTATGGAATACCAAATTAACATTAAATTGACGTTGCCGTTGTTTAAAATTGCTATTGCTTTAAAATTGCTATTGTTATTGCCGACGTCAAATAGAATAAGGGTGATTATTTTATTAAAATAATTCAAAATTTCAAATGTAATTTAAAATTGCATTTGTCGAAAAATATTTTTCGTTTAGTCTTAAAGGCTAAAATATTTTTGATTAAATTTCGTGTGGAATACTTTTTAAAAACTTTTGCACTGATTGTTTTGTGTTATTTAAAAGCTTTTAGTTTATAAAGTATTACATAATATAATATTATGTATAAGCACAATTTTTGGTAAATTTAAATTGCAAGCTTTTGTAAAAAAGAACTTATACTGCGTAAAAAATATCCTTCCTTTACCCATCTTGATTTTCTATAACCACATCTTTACAGTAACGGTGGCGTAACTGAATAATAGGTTAAAAAACAAATACATATTTAGTACAAAATATTAACCAATTAATACAAAAGAAATGTCCTTTTTCTTAAAAATGTTAATTTTGAAGAACTACATTATCTTGAAAAAAAAAACTATTTAAGTTTGATTAAATTCTTTAATGATAAGCTTTAACAATAAGTCTATATAATTTATCTAATGTGTATTAGTTTTCTTATTTTTAAAGCTCTTTCAAATGAAAAACCAAAAATAATATAAAATTTTTAATGTATTATATTGACAACTACATATATAAAATATATAAACGTGTATATATATTTTTTTATAAACAAACAATGAAAATAAAAATTTATTTACCTAAAAATCTACTCTTAAATATTCTCATAAGAATTATTTTTAATACATCTATAATTAAATATATATCTATAATTAAAGGCAAAAAAAAAAAAAAAATAATTAACTTGTAAATATTTTTTGTTTGTTTAAAAATCATTAAATTTTAACATCAAATTTGTTAATTATCAAGTGTAATGTACGTTACAATTTACTTGTTTAATAATTAATTCAATATCGTTCAGTGTGTGTAGTTTAATTAATCGGTTTTAAAATTTAAACTGAAAATGAATATAAAATAGGCTAAAGTTTTTTAATATAATTATTTATATGCATATGTATGTACATAACATAGAAGGAATAGAAGTAAAGAAAAATAAACGGATTACTACTTATATTTAAAGAAATTTTAAAACAAAATAAAAGTATTTTTTCAAAAATCAAACATAAAACTTATGTACATATTTTTTTTAGAATTTAAAATCCCCAATCTCGCTTGTTTATGTTCGAATGTAATAAAATAAGAGTGTTTCTTCTTATCAGCGTTGTTTACTTAAACGATTCATCCATCCAGGCTACCACATACGTATGTTATTAAACTGTGCTTTTTAATTTACTTCAATGGAATGCAATTCATTTTTGATTTGATAAATATGAATTCCAATTTACTTTTATAATTAATTTGAATTAATTTAAAATCAATTCAATTCAAATGAATTGGAAATGAATTGCAATTCATTTTGCCAACTCATTTGAATTAAAAATGAATTGCCTCTCATGTTTGCTTAATTCAAATGAATTTTATTCAAATTTCATTCAATTCGTTTTTTTTTTTTTTTTGGGAAAAGAATTAATTCAAAATTTAGCTAATTCATAATGAATTGAAATCAAAAATGAATGATTCGTTTACAACTCTGATATGTATGCAGTTATATCTTCTGGCATTTAGAAATACATCGCCATTTTTGATCGTAGGAATCTAAACTTTGCGCGAACATGTATTTTGATAAAACGAACCATAATTAATAAAAAAAACTCAATTTAGAAATTTTCGGTAGCTACGTCCGTTTGCATTTACTATGTATGTGTGTATTTTATATAAAGTTTGCTTAATTTGATTTATACGGTTTCTTCACTTATTACACACATAAATTTTATGACTTCTGGTAAGCAACACTTTTAAAAAGCTTTTGATGTTTTTTTTAAATATACTTTTTATTTAAATTTTTTTTAAACAAAATAAAATGAAAGAGCCAAAGTTCTAAGTCATATTCCAAATTGTAGAAAAAATTTGAAAATTGTTACTTTCGACAAATATTTTAACGATTTTTAAATATAAAAACAAGGGGAGAACCATTAATTATTTGATATTTAAAAATTTTGTTATTCTATTTGGCATCGGCAATAACAATAGCAATTTTAAGGCAATAGCAATTTAATGTAAATTTGGTATTCTATAAGAGTATTATGACGACGTTGCCTGTTTATCGATAATGTTAATAAAATACAGTACACATCTCTGATGTTTGAGACAACTTTTTCATTTTTTTCATTGTTTGCTAAAAAAAAAATAGTTTCGTGAAAAATATAAAAAATAAAATTTAAATAAAAATGTTTTTCCTTTCTGATTCAAACTCCAGTGAAGAAGAAATTAAAACCAATTTAGTAGTGGAAAAAAGACTGCAGAAGTCGTGCATTTTTTACTTGCCCAATGAGAAGTAAGAAGTAAATTTAAAGTCATCATGTTCAAAGTTTTTTTTTTATTAATTTCATTACATTTTTTGAGATTTGAAAGTTATTTCACGCTAAATAAGGCCTTATTTAAATATGTGTTGGATACCATAGATCCCAATTTAAAAAAGGAACTCAATCAATGTACTTTCCAAACACCATACAATTATATTACGATTCTTGGTCAGGGGTGGAAACGATTATAACCTGGGACTTTCACAGCCAATGGTGGCGAAGGTTTTGGCCGAAACACTGGACGCCATAGAATGGCTCGTCCACAGTGGATAAAATTTAGCATGACAAAAGCTGAAAACAAGAAGTTAAACTTTATTTAAAAAAAAAAAAACAACAGGATTTCTAGGTGTAATTGGCCGTGTGGACGGAACCCACATTGAGATTATAGCCCCAAATAAACAGAATCGCACATTAACTGAAATTTTTTAATTTGAATCAGAGAGGAAAAACATTTTTGTTTAAATTTTAGTTTTTTATATATTTCACGATACTATGTTTTTTACCAAACAATGGAAAAAATGAAAAAGCCATCTCAAACATTAGAGATGTGTGCTGTATTTTATTAACATTATCGATAAACAGGCAACGTCGTCATAATACTCTTATGCTATGTTCACACGACAATATGAAACACTTGGTTCGCTCTCTGAACCACGATTGCGAAACTCACCGTTCAGACGACAGTTTGTGTTTCATTTTGGCATTTCTCTTATGTATACCACAATGTATAATGTGCATACCACACACATGCATACATACTTACATATTATGGATGGAATTTTGGTTTTTTATGTTTTTGCTTATTGCTTTTCTGATTTTTATATAACATATTTACGTAAATTAATTTCCTAGTTCTTTATTTCTAAAAAAAATTTCATTTTTAACAAATTATTATTTTGCTTTTTTCTGTTTTGTTAGTTAGTTAAGATAAAGTAGCGATAAATTGTTATCAAAATTAGAGATGATAGCAAATTCTTCGAGGTTCGCAACAAGATTCAAAATGAAACACGATGGTTCGCTCTCACAATTTTGTATGGCGAATCTACTTGTTTCAAACAAGAATCGGTCGCGAAACGCGAATGAGAGAGCGAACCTAGATATTTGCTATTCGTGTGAACATGGTATTAAAATTGCTATTGTTATTGCCGACGCCAAATAGAATAAGGGTTTTTACTTTCAAATTAACGATTTTTGTTTCGTCAGAAACGCTTTAATTATATCAAAGTTAACTACAATGAATATTTTTGGTAATTAAAGGAGAAATGATGTCCGTGACTCCATCTACGGTAGTCTCATCAGAGTTCTTTGTGTCCTGTGTATATTCAAGACCAAACATCAACTATTTAACTCATACTTTTCAAGAAATCACATACTGAAATTATTTTCCTCCATATGTATGTATATACACTTGTATGAGTTAGTCGAAATAAAGTCACACAACAGCTTCTATCAGTGCAGTGCATTGCATTGGAATGTGAAGATAGAAAAATTTTTTTTTCATAGATTTTGTATATTATGCGCCTTTTTGTAGATGAGAAAAGTTGCTGTCAATTTGAGCACTCAAGGGCCAGTGTTATACCTTTACCCTTGAATGATCAAACAGCAATTGCCTCATCTGTCGGTGGATGTTGAATGTGAATGGTGGGCGTCTTCAGTAGAATAGCTGTTGTCTTCCAAGAAACTGGTGCTGTACTCCTTCGGTGGAATTGACTGGAAAATGCCTCTCCGCCTTTGTTAAACAAAATTTTATGTTATAAGGGTGTACGCGCCACTCTCGTGGATAGGTATACGACAAAAAATTTATGGAATTTTTCAAATACATAAATGAATATATTTAAAATCTACTATATAAAAATAAGTCGGGTTTTCCTTCCTGATGCTATAACTCCAGAACGCACCAACCGATTTCCACGATTTTGCATTCGTTGGAAAGGTCTCGGGCTCCGTGAGGTTTATAGCAAAGAAAATTCAGGAAAAATTTCAACAGAAAAGCGGGAAAATCTTTTTTTCATACAGCACCATCTCTGATACATAGCATGTACTACAAACCAATATTTTTAGTAGATGGCGCCGGTGCGTGAGACATTGTTTGACAGCTACTCATTGTTCTCTGCTCAGTCAATTTCATGTGACAAACCGGTATTGTGTTCACTGTGAAATTGTGAAAAAAAGTAAAAAAAAACAAGTTATTCGTTTCCTAACAATTTAATTGGAAACCATCAAATCAATCACGTGTATTGTGCAAATTTTTATTCAATTTCAACAGCAGGCATTTGTCTTTAAGGTGGTAAGTTGAACTGTGTAAATTATGTGGATCGTGCATTTGAGGTTAAATTCACCACTCTGTCCATAGTCCAAAATGCCTAGAGGACGACGTGCGAAAATCGGCCGCCGCAGAAGACATGCAAGCCAGCAACAAGTATATTCACAGAACTTAAGCGAGAAAGACAAAATATAATAAGAGATAATGCCCGATTGAGACAACGCGTGAGCACATAAAGATCATTGGCATCATACAATCACTTGGCATTCCAATATGATCTCACTGCAAACTACAGTGATTATGAAAATTTAGATATTGGACCAATGACGACTATATGAGTTAAAGTTCAAAAGAGAAACGGCTGGGTTGTGCTGCGCAAGTGGAAAAGTCAAACTGGGATTTCCACCACATAACTTGCAACTCAGAGTTGGTACAGTTATTATGATATTGCGTAATTTGCATCTACCGCGACCTTGCAACGGTACTCGACTTTTGGTCAAAAGACTTATGCCGAATTTGATTGAGGCAACCATTATTAACGGAAAGTACGCAGGTGAAAATGTATGTATTCCTCGAATACCAATGATTCCGACTGATCTTCCGTTTGATTTCAAACGATTGCAATTTCCAGTTCGCCTTTCGTTCGCAATGACAATTAAAAAGTCGCAAGGCCAATCGTTTAGTGTTTGCTGGATAGATAAATTTAGAAAATCATTGTTTTTCACTTGGGCAGTTATACGTTGCGTGTTCACGAATTAGGAAACCATCTGCTTTGTTTGTGTTAACGTCAGACCAAAAAAAAAAAAAAAAAAATGTGGTTTACCAAAGAGCACTTCAATTCAGTATTTACTTCGATTCAGTATTTACTTTGGATTCACTTTCATTTACTTAGAGAAGTTCAACTAAATAACACTTCATTTTTGTAATCGAAATAAATTCATTACTGTTGTGAAATGAAATATACTTATATATATAAAACAAAAAAAAAATGTTTCTTCATCTTTTAATCACCAAACGAAATGTTACATAAAACGAAGCCATCTGGTGGCGAAACGGAGTTCGCCGGGTTTGCTAGTATTTTTTATAAAAAAAAAAAAAATAAAACGTAATAAAAAATCCATAAAGAGTAGATTTCTTTAACTTCACTTTATTGTTGGTACATTAAGATTAAAGGACTAAACAAATAATAACAAAAACTAATTTTTATTTTTTAAAGATAATTTTCATTCAAAATTTGTTTCATAAAACTTTTACGAATCAAAAGTATAGTTCTTAAATACATACATACATACGACGTTTAACTGCAATGTACTTTACTTAATAAAAATCATCATATACATATATTATTTCTAAAGCACTTTTTTTGTCGGTTGCATATATCTCCCATACCATCGCATCAAATTTAATGAATGATATCTCATTTTAAAGCTTATTTTAACATTAATGACGAAAAATAATTAGAAATTGAAAAATTAATATATTCATTGATAAAAATTATATTTTATATAGAACTGCATGATAATATTGTTGTCATTATGATTATATGTTTTTGTTCAAGTGTGGTAATACAGGGTCGCTTAATAGTAATGCAGTTCTACATAATATAGTATGTATATATTAAAATCCATTCTGACAATACCGCTATTTACTATAAAAAGCTGTTTTGGCAATACTTTGCAGTAGTTGTTAGATCAATGGCGATAAGCAGGGTCGCTTAAATGTAATGCTATTCCACATAATATATAAAGTTGTAAAAGCCATTTTGGTAATGCCGTTTGGATTCGTACGGGCAAAAAGTTAACGATGATCATGTCATTACCTCTAACATTGTATTCAAAGAAGTATTATAAAAGCATTTAAACATACATATGTATGTATGTATGTAAATATGTATGATATATTATGATTTCTAATATTTTTATACTTTTAATAAAATGTATTGAAGTTACTAACAGCCTGTTTCTAGAACACGAATGGTTTCTGACATTCGTCTTTTTATATGTGAAACACTAACAAAAACACTCAAATTTGTTAGTGTTTCTCATATAAAAAGACGAATGTCAAATACCATTCGTGTTCTAGAAACAGGCGGTAAAATTTCTCAGTCATCGATTATCACTCATTGTGTTCACACGCGTATTTCTGACTAATCTTGAATATATCATTGTATTGTATAACGGTTACCAGTTATTTTCCATTTATTTTTCTCAATTACTTTTGTGCTTTTAATACATTTTATGGCTCGATTATCGATTGCAACTGAACTTCAGTGGAGTTGCTTACAAGCAACGCAACTCATGGTCCAAATGTTATTATGTACGGCAACCTTAGTCAGTTGCCTAAAGTTATTGTTTTTTGCACATCTTGCAAAAAGTACATACATACATATATGTAATTATCAAAAGTTTGTGAAGAAGTGTTTTTGTTACAAAAAATATTAAAAAAAAAAAAAATTATTAAAAATAAAAATAAATAACTACACTACAAATACATTGTTTTATATAAAATCAAGAATAATTAGTTCCGTGGAACTATTTTTTGATGTCGAAGAAGATGAGGACAAAAATGTGGCATTAATTAGAAGACGGTTAAGGGGTAACTCTAATCCCTTAAAATTACCACCTACCCTGTGAGTCAATTTGTATATTGAGGTAGATTAAAAAATAAATCGACTTTAGAAAGAGCCATCGGGTCACAGCAGTACCTCCTATCTTGAAAGTATGTGCCGCTTTAAGGTTTTTTGCTGAGGGAAGCTTCCAAAAGTCCCATGGAAACGACTATAACATTGGAATAGCTCAACCTACAATGTCTGTAAACTTGACGGAAGTTGTAAATCTTATGGAGAGGAAAATTTGCAAAAAAAATTGATTATTTCAAAAATGTCGGAGGAAGAAAAGTCCCAAAATAAAAAATTGGTTTATTCCAAAACAAAATTCCCTGGTGTTGTCGGGTGCATCGATGGCACACATGTACATATAATGGCCGTAGCTATTTAATTTGTTGGACACTTCAGTCCATACTAATTCGGCACTGGCTTTTGTTTCTCCAAAGGCACGTATTTCTCGTCCAATATTTGGATTTAATTCCATTTGATGAACCAGTTCCTCGAATTGTTTTTTCATTGTACATTTAACCATTTTTGCAAAAAAAAAATTATTTTAATTTTAAAAATATTTTGTAAAATAATTCAGACACTACAAGAAAATGGTTGCCGGCATTGCCACTGAAATGAACAGCTAGTAGTTGCAAGTTGCCATCTGTAATGCAATATGGGCAACTGACAACTCCATTGAAGTTCAGTTGCAATCGATAATCGAGCCATTAAATTTATTTGACTGACTTTATTTCTTTAAAAGTAAGGCAAAAACAAAACTAAAGTCAAAAAGTTGTAAACGAAAATGGCCCCCGGGCCACCAGATAAAACATCCAATAGGTTCGCCTTGTTAGGTGTCTACTTGGATCAAAGTAAAAACACAATCTTCCCACAACTTCCAACTGCAAAAAAAAACATTAGTTTTAAATGATCCAAAATATGTGGTGATTACATCAAACAAGAAAGATGAATTAAAAAAATTGAGCCCTTTTGTTATTCACCAAGCATTACACGCTATATCCACTCTTATCGATTCAATTAGCCAACTTAAAGATGGAAGCCTCCTCTTACTAGAAGGGAACCACATTATTGCGGAGAAATTTTTGAAGAATTTTTGAAACACTCAATTTTGTAAAGGGTGTAATATATGCTCCTTGCCTAATTGATGTTGAAGAAGATGAAATTGTCAAAGAACTTAAAAATCAAGGCGTTGTATCAATCTATAAATACTCATTTACTAAAGATGATGGCACTAAACAATATAATGGTCGCCTTTAACGCATACAATCTACCTAAGACTATTGATGTTGCTTGGTACAAAGTCAAAGTTAAAACCTATTTCCCCAACCCCACGCGGTGTAAAAACTGCCAAATTTTGGGTCATACTAAAAACAGATGACGTTTGAAATGCGCTAACTGCAAAGACGAACACCTTGCATCTGACAAAAACTGCCCACGATATGTACAGCAAAAGGAAATAATTAGGATTAAAACTCTTGACAAGTGCTCTTTTGGAGCTGCAAAACGTAAATATGAAAGTAATGCACGTCAACCCTCTCAACAAAATGCAAAAACCTTCTCTGAGGTAGCCAAAGACAACCAAAAAACAATAGTTGTAACAAATAAACAGATTCAAAAAAGACCTGCATCATCACCCAAAAGTAACAAGGACAACGATAAGCTTCCCCGCCGTGAATCAATATCCAGTATATCCTCACCTAATGAAATGGATTTAGATATTTCATCATCAAAGAACAAAACAAAAAATACTACAAACGAAACAAAATTAAAAGACCAGTCAACAACAACACTAACAAATATCTTAAAAACACCAAATATACACCAAAAACCAACAACTTCAAAACAGGAAAAATCCAGGAACAAAAAACCACCAACTGAAAATCAAACTATACATACATACATAACTGGCCTTTACAACCCTGTGTCAGGATTACGGCCTAGCTTCTCGCAGCACTCATGTTGTGTGTATCAATTTTTATCCATGAGTACCGGGACCTACAGTTTAATGTTGACTCCGAACGACAGACTTGAGAAGCTTGTTCATGGCAATTAGTTACTCTCAGAGCTTTTTGCCAGAAGACTGCTGAGAGGTAGTCGCCGAAAGAAATATTTTTTTCATATTTATTTTTTTGAAGATGTCAGAGCCTGGAGTCGAACCCAGAGCCCATGTCTTAGTAAGCCAACACACTAACCACTAGACCACGGCGACTACAAAATCAAACTATACACACTCTTAAAACACCTTTAAACAATTTCACATTTCCCATAAGCAAACGTACCCAGGACCTTATTTCATCTAATAAATACTTTATTCCAACATCAGAATTGGAACTCGATTCAGACGATTAATTAATGCGAAACAGGCGTTTCGGGGCTTCTTTCGCGTGTCATTGACATCCGAGGTTTAGTTGCCGATAATTTCCGTGGAAAGCGAAGCTAAGCGTACGCTTTATTGTTTTCCAAGCAGGTTAAAGGGAGTGGCCTTTCGGTCATTGGTGATGAGTGATAGATGTCCCAACGCATCCTCAACATTACATGAATATCATTGTTCTTTTCACAACCTGACTTTTGTAGATTAAATTTTACAACTAGTTGAGTTTCTTGAATGCACAATTGCAGAATCATCAATACACCTAATCTACACATTCAATAACTTATCTATCTTCTCGACGACAACAAAAAAAACTTAATTGCCAACCTATTTACTACTTTTATCTTTCTTTTATATAAGTATATATTTTTTGTATATGCACATATGTATATATTAATTTATCGCTGATATTTAATTGCACCAAGAGCCGAAGGCCTCAGATGCCAGTGCTCTCTTAATTTCAATTTTAGGCTTATAATTAATTATAAGTCTAATAATTATAAATAAAAATAAATAAATAAATAATACTAAAATTTCTATTAATTATTTTCATTTTATGTTACAAAAATGACAACTAACAGTGCGAAATATTCGCATGGGTAGTAGTAGTATGTACTTATATCACAATTTTCAACTTTTCTCACACAAATTTTACAATAAATTTACTCTGACAATTGAGCTGACAATGCTACCTAGCTATCTAGCAAATCTGACTACCGTGATAATTAATGACTGACTGATAATTTTTTTCCTCCTAACGTTGTCAGACTTTCTGGCAAATATCTTGCAACCGTGTGAACTGACAATACACATTAAGGTGGACATTTTACATTATCTGGTATTTGACAGCAATTGCCAGATCTGACAATATTGTTCGAGAGTTCAAACGGGGACTTTGACTCTCTTTTTGATTCGATTTCATGAATCCTAGAGAATTACCTGAACAGTGAAATTATAGTTGCTATTAAATTTAAAAAGATTCGGCCTGGCTCTACCATTTCGGCAGCACGACTACAGAAAGCCAATATCTTGAGTTGTTTGCCTCGCACAATCATCTTGTTACACTCGAACTTTTTCTCAATTCACACTCCAGCAAGTATGAATATGATGTTCCTGCGCCTTTCGACATTTCGGAACTGCGTATTTTTCCCGTTGGTCTGAGCTTAACGAATTGTTACGACACTGTTTTCTTTTTTTCTCTGTTTTCTAAATTCAAATATTGATGCCAATGAAGAAATGCCTGTGAACATAATAAAGATATGGATGAAGATTTATGTCTCATTCAGAAATATTTCAGTTAAACCAAGAAACGAATCCTGGTTAATTTAGATCTACTGGTTAGCAGCCAGATCTAGACATACCGATTCGCTTCGCAAGCAGGCAAGAAATTCGTGTGCCACTGTACTAAAACCCGAAACAATTACACGAGCAGCGTCTTCGTGCTAGGGCTCTTTCGTTCGTCGGGGAAGTAAGAGCTTTTGGTCATTCGTTAAAAAGAGGATAAGAAATAATGCTGGTTATAAAAAATTACCACGCATTCTCGAGTCCGGTTGAAAAGGCGAACCTTCAAGTTGAATTATTTGCAGACAATTCAAAGTTCCCAAAAAACGTTCAACCACTCCCAAAGCTTAAAAGAATATCAGTAACTATGCTTAGTATATTCTTTTAAACCCCTGCTGTCAAAAAAGTTCTTGCAAACCTCAACATACATATATACATACGTCTTCTCAACATATATAAAGCATTGGTCCTGAAGCAGTGCTCTGCGGCGCTTGTGCGTCCATTGTCTAACCTTTTCGGAGCGACTTCTTATTCCGGTGTGTTTACATATAACTAGAAGGTTGCTAATGTAAGACTAACCTTAAAAAAGGCTGAGACTGATAATCCCGAAAATTGCAGTCTTTTCGACACTTTCCAAAATTATGTAGAGCTTAAAAAAATCATATCCTGGTGAAGTATTTAGAATCCAATAACCTGCTAAGCAATCGTCAGTATGACTTTCGTAGTGGTGATCTCTTGACATTAATCTCCGAAAGGTAGGGATGGTCTATTACCAAATTGACGAAGGCAAAGTTGTCGATATAGATTTCTGGCACGAAGCTCGTATTTCGAAACTTGATGCTACCGGTGTTGGTAATAATTTCTGTCGATTCATATCGAACTTTTTTAGAGACGTCGCTGTAAAAGTGGTTATAGACGGTGTTTTCTTTTAAACGAGTTCAGGTTAAATACTTACCGCAGTTCTTCCATTCTATTTATAATCAGCTTCTCTCTTAAACATCAAATCCATTTTATCATAGGCCGAGGCTTTTTGAGAATGGGGTAGGGTGAATAGGCAAAATATGAATGACACTCTTACTAACGACCTGTGGACAATCTCTGAGTGTGGGCGTGCGAATAGAGTCGAATTTAATGCACTCAGACCGATCAAATATTGT
Source organism: Metopia argyrocephala (assembly GCA_963576795.1). Classification (NCBI taxonomy): domain Eukaryota; kingdom Metazoa; phylum Arthropoda; class Insecta; order Diptera; family Sarcophagidae; genus Metopia; species Metopia argyrocephala. The sequence goes on along the minus strand of OY756208.1, from coordinate 123,372,798 downwards.
TTTCTCACGCATAGGCGTGTAGGTAAGATTGCTTTTTGTCATCTATGACTATGAGTACATCTATTTTGAAGTCGTCTTGAGGAGGTTTTTTTTATAAAAATTGGCTTTTCTGAAGCTTGCTAATACTTAGTAGGTACATAAATACTCTTTATAATATCGTTGGTCTCAGGTAGAAAGGCCCTAACTCAAATAATTAAAAATTTACAGGAGGCGGTAAAAATACAACAGATACTGTAATTATTAATATATAACTTTTTATTAAATGCTGTACAATTGCTTGTAATAACGTTATTTTTAATAATATTGTAAACATTCTTTGTGAGGAGCGGAATATTACTAAAATGCATTGGATTTACTGAAAAAAAGTAAGTTTTAAAAAAATGCGAGTTAGGGCCTTTCTACCTGAGACCAACGATATGTTGAGCTATAAAATAAACACTAATGAATGGTTTTGGAACAAATTTTTGTATATATTTATTTATATATATTGTATACAAAAATCTTAGTTTTATTAAAAATGTTCTTATCCATTGGTAACTTGGCTACAGCACAAACCAGATCTGCTTAAGAGCATCAAAGTTATGGTATCTTTTGTGAGAGACCATATCGTTTAAAATCGTCTACATATCGTAATCCAAAGGATTTATTTTAGGGCCGCCAGATGGCCAATCTTTAGACCATATAAAGCAGACAAATTGTTTCGAAGCTAGGTCTGTGTCGTTTTAGCCTTATCAGCTGGTGTAGAGTCTGGTTGGGTACAGTCCAAGGCTGGTTTTGGAACAGGGAATTGTTAAGCGGCTTCACAACTATTTCCGAAACGGTTTCTTGGCAAGCTTTGGCCGATGTTTTGACCCCTTGTTCACAGAAATGCAAGTCAGTCAGCTCATTGTAAGAGACACCCCACCAAACCATGACTACAGTTGGATTATGACCCTTTTAGACATTTGGAATGAGTTCTGATACGTCTTTAGGTGACCGGGCATAAGCCCAATCATCCGCAAACAAGATTTTTCTATTCAAGTTATCAGCGTACTTCACCAAAAGACGTTTGGATGTTTCAATCCAATTTTTTTAAAGCTGCAGTCAACAAATGTACTGTACGCCGTTTGAAAGCTCCAAGATCCAAGTCTTTTTTAATAATACAACTCATGTGTATGTCCCTACTAAAAGTGGCTTTAGACGGTAATACAAGTCGTACTTAAAATCAAAGAGAAAAATCAAGTAAAATTATCTCCATATTTTAAAAATTAGAGTAAAAATATATGGCAGATTTTTTTACGTTTACACAATTGGTAATATACCAACACAAAGTGAAATGAAAACATAAAATGCACATACACTTCCAAATAACATTTACATATGTATATGTATTGTGCATACATTTAACATACATAAAAAATAATGGTGTGTGATAGAATTTAAGAAATTAAAAAAAAACGATGAGAGTCGTATGACTGTCAAATTTTCATCCGTATTTTCTCTCTTTGTCGTATGATTTCATTACATATTTGGTTTAGACGATACCATCCGTGCTCTTTTACCCAAAAATTTGACATATCGTACGACTTATATTACCGTCTAAGTCCCCTTTAAGTAATTTGCTTCTCAATTCACATATTTTATTAATGATTTCTACTTTATCATTTGAACAATATCAGAGGGTCTAACATGTAACTCGATTCGAAAAGCAAAAACATCCGTATGTAGCTCACGATTATGCCCACTTCCTGACTCATGATCTGCATTACCTTATACTATGTTCACACTTGTGTTTTTGAACGCGTTTAAGCAATATGTTTTAATAACTAAACATAACCGTTCACATTATATTTGAGATGTTTAAGAATGACGTTTTATCAGCTGATATTGGTGCTTGTACAAAATTGTAAACAAGTTTGAGAAGATTAAAAATATGTCTACGAAAAATTGGAAGAATACAATTTTGGAATTCTCAATATTAATGATTTATTTAATGGTGAGCAAAGGCTGTATAAAAAAAAACCGCGCGTCACACGAAAAAATATAAATAATGTGGAAAAACAACTAATTCTGTTGTTATTATTGTTGGTGCTTTTTTAGTTTTTTTTCTAAATGTGCCGCCATTTTACACTACGTTAATGTGTTTAGAAGTGACAATTTCATCAATTACATACTGAACACATCCCAAAATAAAATGCAACCCTTCCATTTACGTGTTTAACGAAGTGTTTAAATTTAAAACATCTCGTTTGAGATGTTTAACAAAACACGTCAATGTATGGTAAAACATCTCAAAATCGACGTGTTTAATGCTATGTTCACACCTAACGTGTTCAACATCTCAATCGTGTTTAAGCCTTAATCTAAAATAAATCATTAATATTGAGAATTCCAAAATTGTATTTTTCCAATTTTTCGTAGACATATTTTTAATCTTCTCAAACTTGTTTACAATTTTGTACAAGCACCAATATCAGCTGATAAAACGTCATTCTTAAACATCTCAAATATAATGTGAACGGTTATGTTTAGTTATTAAAACATAGTGTTATACTATGTTAACACTTGTGTTTTTGAACGCGTTTAAGCAGATTAATATTGAGAATTCCAAAATTGTATTTTTCCAATTTTTCGTAGACATATTTTTAATCTTCTCAAACTTGTTTACAATTTTGTACAAGCACCAATATCAGCTGATAAAACGTCATTCTTAAACATCTCAAATATAATGTGAACGGTTATGTTTAGTTATTAAAACATAGTGTTATACTATGTTAACACTTGTGTTTTTGAACGCGTTTAAGCAAAATGTTTTAATAACTAAACATAACCGTTCACATTATATTTGAGATGTTTAACAATGACGTTTTATCAGCTGATATTGGTGCTTTTACATAATTGTAAACAAGTTTGAGAAAATTAAAAATGTGTCTACGAAAAATTGGAAGAATACAATTATGGAATTCTCAATATTAATGATTTATTTAATGGTGAGCAAAGGCTGTATAAACAAAAACCGCGCGTCACACGAAAAAATATAAATAATGTGGAAAAACAACTAATTCTGTTGTTATTATTGTTGGTGCTTTTTTAGTTTTTTTCTAAATGTGCCGCCATTTTACACTACGTTAATGTGTTTAATAACCATTAGAAGTGACAATTTCATCAATTACATACTGAACACATCCCAAAATAAAATGCAACCCTTCCATTTACGTGTTTAACGAAGTGTTTAAAAAACATCTCATTTGAGATGTTTAACAAAACACGTCAATGTATGGTAAAACATCTCAAAATCGACGTGTTTAAGGCTTAAACACGATTGAGATGTTAAACACGTTAGGTGTGAACATAGTATAAGGCTTAAACACGATTGAAATGTTAAACACCTTAGGTGTGAACATAGTCATGGTGAAATTACTTACAAGGTGGTGGCAGGTGAATATAGTACAAAAACAACAGGGAATTTGTTTTTGTTTTTTCAGCTCTTTAATGTCAAAAGCAGGTATGGTGAATTAAAAAAGCACATGTGAGAAGTGTGTGTGTGTATTGTTAACAACATACATGTCTCTACACCAAAACAAAAACACGAATACACACAAAGCAAAATGTAAACAAAACATAAATACAAACAAAACTTTTGACAGGAGCGGTATGACCAAAAAAAAAAAACCCAGCTGGGTTGTCAACACCACCTTGTAAGTAATTCCACCATGAACATAGTATTAGAAAGCATTATGACCATAGCTGCCAGATAAATTGACCATGAAATCGTCAAACATCGACAAAAAAATCGCCAAAATCGTCAAATTGATTCCTTAAAATCGTCGAAAAATCGTCAACAAAATATAAATAAGAAAATATCACCTTTAAAAAAAAAAAACTTTAGTTTTTATTTGAGTAAAACTGAAAAATAGAATTTACAGTAGAAATGTATATATTATATTTATTATACACATGCATTACTATTACACATTTTAGTCAGTTTTGGTACAATTTTAATTTAATTATTCTCAATTCCTTATATTAGAATGGTTTTTTGTAAAAGAAATGGCCTCCAAAGACTACTTTTTTTATTTGTCTAAATATTACTTTTCCGTTTGCAAAATATTGTAGTAAATCTAATTTTTTTTTTCAGAATAAATTTAGATAGAGTTAGGTAAAAAGAGTGGAATTTCTCATTTTCATTTCTGATATTTTTTAAATCTAAACAGTTTAGTCTCTAAATTGAATAACTTTTATTGTCTTAATTCAGATTTTAGCTCTTCCTTTCACATTCTTTAATAAAATGGTTAAATTCATTCATAAAACGAACGATTTTCTTTGTTTAATATACATATATTAAGTACTTAAAATCAAATTACATTTGGCCACACTGTTCTAAAAAAATTTGTAAAACAAATAATAATAATTGCTGAATTCAAAAAACCCTTGTATTCATTATATTCGTTGTTAGATTGTATGGCACTACAATAGTTGTGCGCTTGTTGTTGGTAATTTGTATATAAACATTCGATACAACTCATACACTTTTTTTCATATGTTTTAAAAAAGTTGTATTGGTTTCTGTGTTATTGTGAATGAAAAATATTGACAAAAATATAAACACAAAAAATTCTTTTTATTGTCAACAGCAAATTATATAAAATAAAATAAAAATTATAAAAATGGAAGAAAAATGTATTTCTATTTCCTCAAGAAATATATTTTCTTCGAAGTTTAAAAATTTGTTTACCTTTATAATCTACCAAATCAAATGATTGATCTTGGCTCTATTTCTAATAATAATATCTTTTAAAATTAAATGTATTAAATTGGTGGATACAATAGTTGCCAATTTTGGATTTTACTGTGTAAAAAAAGCAAAAAATTCCTTTAAGAAATAGACTAATATTCTACATTTGAATTTCCAAAAGCAATAGTTACAAATAGTGTGATAATAATTATAACAATGTTAAAGAATTCAAAGAAATAAACCTTGCAAATTTTGAATTTCCAAAACTCGTCAAAATAAATAAAAATCGTCAAATTAAGGGCAAAAATCGTCAAATCGTCAAGATGCTATTTTTGTGTCGTAAAATCGTCAAAATGACGATAAATCGTCAAATCTGGCAGCTATGATTATGACAAATTTACGGTTGGTTGTCATACTGCAACATGTTTGCTCACAATCAATGTTGTCTACAACCTTTGATTTTTGGTAACCAAATTCGAACAAAAATGTAACCAAAATATTTTCTTCTAAGAAGGAAGAAAAAGAAACATACCTCTTGCTTCCCTATTTAATTTAATAATTTATTATATAACTTTATCAGTTATCATGTTTATGCCCGTTTTGAAAATGTTTTCATTCGCTCGAACCCAAGACATAAGAAGCTATAAAAAAGTTTTGAAATTTCGAAACATTTTCACCGACACTGTTTTTCAAACCTGCTTGAGCCAGACCTACCGTTTCCAAAATTGAGTATAAATGCATACGGTTTTTAAACCGTTATGAAAATCAAATTAATCAGATAACAGAATCAGTTGCTAGTTAAAACAGTTTTAAAATTGTTTCGCCTCAAAATATAGGCATAAACGCATATGAAGTTATCGTTATTAGTAAAATCGTTTTGTGTTGAACTGATTTCAAAACAGGCATAAAAACTAAGTAAGTAACTTAAACTTAAAGTTTTAAATCAACATATAATACAAAAGATAAGTTTAATTTAAAACCAATAATAAGGTTTTATTTTAATTTTTTTTTAAACAGTATTCATCCATTTACATATATTATGAGTTTTAGGAAAATAACAAAAAAAAAAAAAATATCGAATTACAATTAAGTCCCTACCTGGACTAAAGAGCGTTATTCGATAAAAAATAAAATCTTAATTTTTAAAATTTTTTCAAGGTAGAACTTCGTTGAGGAAGGGGCTGGATTAACTATACACTCTGTAATAAAAAATAACCAATTTTGTTTCGTCAGAAACACTTTATTTAGATCAAAGTTAATTTTTATAAAGAATTTAGATTTTTTTGCAATGCAATTTTTGATAATCAAAGACGAAAATGATGTCCCTGAAGTAATAGTACACTAGATAAACAAAACATGTTTTTGACCCCAGCTACGGTAGTCTCATCAGAGTTCTTTGTGTTTGTACATATTCATGACCAAACATCAACATCTTAACTCACACTTCTCACTATAGGGTAATGCCATGAGTACTAGCCAAACCGCAAAGTGCTGGAGGTAGTGCAGCGAACGGCGGCACTTAGAGTTGCTTCGGCCTACCGTACGGCATCGGGGGTGGTGGTTCTTGTTATAAGCAGCCAAATACCAGTGGATCTACTGGCGCGAGAGCCAAAAAGTGTTTGGAACGTAAAAAGAACTAACGCCAGCATTTATCTTGAGGAGTTGAGAAGCCAGTCAATGTAGCGATGGCAGGACAGGTGAAACACCGGGACGACCGGTAGATGGACGACGAAACTCATCCTCTGCCTAGAGATCTAGACCCAAAGGAATTTCTGGGAGGTTAATTACTTCTTGACTCAATTCCTTTCGGGCCGTGGTTATTTGTGGTAATACTTGTATCGAATGGGCAAGGTGGCTAACCCCTCTTACACTACTGCGAGACGTTTAATGATGATGCTGAGATACCTTTTTCTACTGCATCAAATCGCAGGACCAAAGAGACGCCCTAAGAGATCGAGTTGGCGATTTCAATCCCGACAACATAGTGAATAAGATGCTTGAATGCGAGCACCTAGGGACCATCATACGGAACTACGTCGAGAGCATACTGCGAAGCAAGAAGAGGGATCTGGATATATTCCAGCAAGATGAAAGGAGAGCACGAGCCGATGGCTTGGTGCTGGCTTCAATTCCGGCGTCCCCAGACATGGAAGGATGAACATGGTTCTTATGAGGACGTTGCTCAGGATCTTTCCGAAGTATTGCAAAAAGCGATTCCGAGAAGGTATTCTCACCAGAGGGGGAGGAGCTATTGTTTTAGTAGATTCACTACTCGAAGCAACTGGTGATAACAAGCTGTAAGTGCGAAGGCATTTTAAACATTACCTTATACGCAAAAAAAAAAAAAAACACTTCTCAAGAAAACACATACTGAAATTACTTTTCCTTTTCCATATGTACATACCCTTGTATACATCATATTCTCTTTTTCTCGTAAGCAAAACATTTTTCAAAAAACTATTTAAAAAAAATTCGATATACTTATACAACAACTATAAGCTAAATGAGAATATCTTCTTTTTAAATCAATCAATACCAACTTTGCGTTATTTACATTTTAATCTGGCACCTCTGTTTTGTTCCTCTAAACGTATGATTTATAGATTTCTTACAACCAAATCTTTTGCAAACATGTTTAAGAACTAATTGCCCCCAACTGCCAGTTGTTAACTTTTTCTTTTGGAAAATATTAATACCCGCATTCTGTAAAAAATTCATTTACAAACGTTTTGAAAATTATATTGAAAACAACAATTAAAAGGCAAATTTGTTTTTTTTTTTCAAATATTAATTTTCAAACGTTCTGAAAAGTCTTTTTTACAGAATAAGGCTATAAAAACGATAAAAAGGTACACCTATAACATTTTATTTATAAACCCATTAACAAACATATTTTAAATATAGTTTCTTTGTACTTAATGGCCGTGATATTAAGCCAATATTTCGTAACTGTCTTATGCATACTTATTTGTTATTTTTAAAATTACTAAATAATATAGGAATGATTACTAAGTTCAATGGAATCTTCTTAATAACTTTTAAGACATATTGATAAATAAAACAAAGAGAATACTTTATACATACATATTTCGATATGTATAGGTATAAATTCCAAAACATTTAAATAAAGACCATCTTAAAACCAAGAGCCTAATAATACGAGAAATAATAAAAGAAAAATTCTTATAAATTCTGTCGCTGCTAAAGGGGATTTTTCCATATGGTAATTTTTTTGTTTTAATCTTAAATTGTAAGAATTTAATAATAATTAAATTGAGCGTAATGTACTCGTATTAGTAGAGTGTTGGTGAATAAACCTTGTTGTTGTTACAGTTGCTTTTGTAAACTGGTTTAACAAAATAGTAAATTATACATAATTTACGCTTATAGTCTGGACCAAATCACATTGCCGATAACAGCAGCAGCAACAATTAATTATTAGACAAAAAATAAAAAATAAACGTTATGTAGAAAATTAATGGGGGGGTGGGATTAATATTGTTATTTTAATTTTTTAGTAAAACCACAAAAAAAAAAAAAAAAAAAAATAAAAAAATAAAAATAAATAAATAAAAACAAGAATAATTTGCATGTGACGTCATTTTCCTTGTTTTGTTTAAACTTTCAAAAAGAAATTTTTTTTATTTTGTTTTTTAAATAATTTTGTCGTATTTATTTTTTTTTTTACCAACATTTCTAATAAAACCTTTAGTAACGCCTCTGTTTAATTTTAAAAACTTAATAGTCACGATTTGTAACAGGTGTTTGAAATCATTTTCTATCAAGAGCATTTAACAATTTTAGATTTGAAAACAATTGGACTTTTACTTAAATCACATGAAAATCAATTCTTTCTAAATATGAATAGCCAATCAATTTCCGCTTTAATTACAAAATAAATCATTGAACAGTGTTACCGTATGAGGTTAAAGTATTAAGGAAATTTACTCTTTATTCAAACATACATACATACATACATACATGTTCTCTGTGTAGGTACATAGCTCACACATATATGAGTACACAATTGAATGTTTGATACTTTAACTCCATTGTATTTTGAAATCATATGCTGTAGCAGAAAGTTGCCATATTACGAAAGAAGCAAGGACATGTATGTCCATAACAAAAAAAGTGCTGCCAAATGTCACAATTGTGATAGAGAATTTGTATTGGAATGATATGAACAACCACAAATACATTCATAATATGTAAATATATGTATTTTAATAAATATTTAACGTTAAAAAATTATAAATAGTTTTAATTTTTATTGATAAGGATTCATTATATCACAATACATACAGTATTTTTCGAAACCCAAGAAACTTTTACTGACAGGATAAACAAGATCTCATATTATTGTTTTAAATTCATTTATTGAAAAAAATGCTTATAGTTATAATTGTAAGTATTATGTCCCTACAGTCTAATAATAATAAAATAAATAAAATTTTGCTTAAAAAAATTAAAAAAAAACAAAATCAAGTGCAAATATTGTACTTTTAGGCCCAGTTTTTAACTTCATATTTAAATGTGAAATTAGTTAATTTAAACTTAAATGGCATTTAAATACAGTTTCAGTTTTTCAGTCATAAATTTAAGTTTGTATTTAATTGCGATAAAAGTACGGTAGCATCACCAAATGTAAATAAACTTTGCAGAATTTTTCGCAGAAACAGCTGTGATTGGCTGCAACAAAATAAAACACCAGAAATAAAGTAAAAATACTATTGATAAACATCAATTAATAACAATAAACGTAATTAATTTTATTATTTAAAGACGAGTTTTGTTCATAATATGCCCATTTTATATAAAAAAAAATAAAAACATTGTTGATTGTTTCATTTTTTTTTTGCAAAACGTAAAAACAAGATGGCGAGAACATGTGTTTATATGTAAAACTTAAATGGACAAGGTTGGTCATTTAAATGGCATTTAAGTTTCATTTAACTTTGCGCTGAAAAACTCAAAGTTGCATTTAAATGGCATTTAAATTTAAATGCCATTTAAATATGAAGTCAAAAACTGGGCCTTAGTATTTTCATGACATCAGAGCATTGTTTTGGCATAGATTCTATCAGTCCTATTTATAATAAAAAATAGCAGGTCGTTGTACACAGTGGCTAAGTTTGTCATTTCATACATGAAAATTCTTACCCAAACGTACAAAGTATTTAATTTTTTTGATTCTCTGACTAGTTATCAAATATAAGGTATGGAGAGTTTTAATATATCAGTCTATAGCGGGTGATAATCTTGCCAGTTTTTTATTCCATACGCTAACGAGTTGATAACTTTTCATTATACATGTGGCCGTATGAGTTTTTTAAGTATGTACAGTTCCTGTTTGTTGCTAAAAAAAAGTGATTTCCAGTTCTGGGCTTTGTGTGTGGTTTCAATTAAGATTAAGAATTTCTAGAAAAGTATGTTGCTAACATTTACATATTTTTAACTCGCACACACAAGTATTCTACAATCAAAGTAACGGTAATTTGACTGGCATTGTTGATGGAAATAACGGAATTTGTTGTTATCTATACACATACGGTATCTAAACTTCATTATCTATCGGCTTTTTATAATCAGAGATGAGGTCAAATAGTATCACTGGTAATCGAATAAAATGGTGTATCAATTTCGATAAAAGTCGTTAGATAAGGAATGCAACGATTTAACTTCTGATCTAAGAAGTCCATCTTCAACCTCTCCCTGACATTCCACTCTATTCCACCTTAACCTTTAACAACGAAAAACGAATGATCAGGAGAAAAGTGCCACCTATTGGGAAGTAGCAGAAAACAGCTAAAAACCTACTTAGCGAAGGCACTCACCTCAATTAACATGCAACAATGGGGCAATTGCTGTTTGATCATTCAAGAGTGAAGGTATAACACTGGCCTTTGAATGATCAATTCACAGCAATTTGTCTGATTCCTATGGCGCTTAAAAATACATATGTACATTGTTGTTGTTATAATATACTGTCCTTTCCACAAAAATTCCAACACAATGCACAGCATTTAGTAGGGGTTTACCCCTGAGTATTGGTCTCAATAAAAAAAAAAATTATTACATTCATGAACTGTTTCATTTAGTTGGAACACGCTTGTGTTATTAGGATCATAATAAACCGAACAAATGTATAATTCTTGACTCAAAACCGTTTTTTTTTAATTTTTTAATCAGTTTTCAACACATGATACTCGTATGAGAGCTTGTTTTTCTTGCTAATTTTCATGGCTTTTGTTGGAAATTAGAAATACAATTCATGCCATGATTTAGAAGTTGTAAAAATTACATTCTGTTTGAAAAGAGTTCTTATACTTACAAATGTTCCGTTATTCTCCGAATGAAATTGTAATACTCATGAAATTTAAATTTTTATGTTTTCAAATTCCTGTAATTAATTTTACTTTCAAAATTGTCCACTGTAACTCTATTATGTTTTTATGTTGGTAGTTACCTTGGACCACTGCTACTTTCGTTGTAAACGATGCTCATATTTTGACGTATGCTGATGACGTTAAAATTTTCTGTTCGTTTGAAAATTTTGCTGATTATGTTTATACGCAAAATGACCTGAATAGTCAGTCTTTCTTTATGGTGTAAACACAATATACATATTCATAAAAAAAATGCAAATGTATGCGTAAAAAAAAACGATGGGCTTGCCATTAGATATTCATTGGAAAGTCTATATTTAGAAGTGGTTCAATCATTCATCGATCTTGGTATCTAATTTTGGAGTATTAATCTATTACACGGAATTCTTATTACAATTTGAACTTCATCTGTACTAAATCCGTACAAAAACAATATTTACTGTACTGTCTAAGTGACCTTAGGTAAAGCTACACAAACCTTTATTCCTATACTAGCAGGCTTACCTTGATAAATAAACTACCTACTCTCATAAGTCATCGTACGTTGTTAAGTACATAAGTATATCTTTTATAATGAAACTTTTAAATGGTTACAGTATTCCTCGGATAATTGCCCCACGCTTAATTGCCTTTCACGCTTATTTACTTAAATTTCTAAATGCGCATATTTTTTCTTACTATTTTGTAATAAAATTCCACGGTTAATTAGCTTTCGCTTAATTGAGTCATTCGCTTAATTACCTCAAGTATATTTTCTCCAAAGAGAAATTTCCCTTAAAATTCCCTCGTTTAATTACCCAAAATAATTATTTTCTAAAAACTGCATCTTAACTCAACCATGTTTATATAGGCATAAAATATCCGTTAAATTTATTTTTAAACTATATACTTTTCTGATACCTTACAATTACCCAGCAGAAATTAGTGCTTACCAGTAAGCTATTTTGTAAGGGAGAAATTGTGAACAATCACTTACACATGCGCATCTATAATGCATGATTTTTATATGAAATGAGCCGCTAAAATGCACATTTATTGCAACCAGTAAGCAACTAAATAGAATAAAAAATGGAAAATAATACCTTATCCTGCAGCATTTGTGGAAGCTTTAGGGTATGAATAAACAATATAATGCTTACATTATTGCTTACAACTTTATTTATTGCTTCCAAATTTGAAAAATTTTCTGCTGGGTAAAGTCTACCAAGTTTATGTATAAGATAAGTATAAAATTACTCGCTTTTGACATGTATTGAAAATTTTGACATTTCTGTCGAGGCAATTATCCGTGGAATACCGTATATGCCATTGTACAATCATTTACAAGGTAAACTCAGTTTACCAAAACAAACTCATATGTTATATCTCTATGTGTCAAAGTTTTTCGTTTCCGTTATTTCTGGCATTCTTCTTATTTGAATGTTGATTTAAAATGAACGTTCAAACTTTTCTTGTAAAAGTGATTCTTAATAAAGTGATTGTGATAAGTGATTTTTAAAGTTTTTACAATTTAAAATAAAAATCAAAAATATAAGTAAATTATAAATATTTATATATTTTATTTAAAAAGTGTATTTTTTTTTTAACCTTATGCATGTGTTTTATATTTGTATGGTTTGGTTTTATTTTGCTGTTTTCTTTCCTGCTGTGTTGCATTTTTTTGACGTCTTGGGTTATAAATACACAGTGTTGTATCAGATTTCAAAACAGTTTTACCTTATAAATGATTGTACCATAGTATATGCAAACATACGTACATACATGTGTACTAGAGCGTACCTCAAAAAAAGTTTTCCCGTACCATCTCTAATATAAAGTATTTTTGCAAGGAGACTTACAGCCTGTTTCTAGAACACGAATGGTGTTTAACATTCGTCTTTTTATATGGGAAACACTAACAAATTTGAGTGTTTTTATTGTTGTTTCACATATAAAAAGACGAATGTCAAAAACCATTCGTGTTCTAGAAACAGGCTGTTAGAAAAACATTTGTTTTTTTTTTCTTTTTTGCCAAACGTAGGAGTAGCCTTTTTAGTTTTTTTGTTATATCTTAGGCAGTCCGATCTTGTCCCGAGAAGACCAAAAACATTAATATATCATGCTTTAAGATCGGACTGTAAGATATTACGAAAAAAAACTAAAAAACCGCACCCATGTTTGGCAAAAAAAAATATAATATTCAATGTATTTGTTCCGAAAAGACCAATGTTTAGATCAATTACCCCTAAAGGTAATTAGGTATTTTTCCTAAAAAAAATAATATGACGTTGATGGCCACAAATATTCCCATGAAAGTCAACGCTCAAAAACATGTTTTCTTGTTTTTGATTATTAAGAAATTTATAAAAAATATTTTTTTTATTTGTTGTTTATATTTTTTATAGCTTAAAAATAAGTAAACTAACACAGCTTAAGCAGACAAAATTAAAAATTCAGAAAAAAAAGCAAAAATTATTTTTTGATAAACAAATATTGCGGTGATTTTTGTTATAATTCAGAAAGATGACCAATAATTGTTTAAAATAGCGTTTATTGTACGGATATGGAGTAATTACTGTCGTAATAATTAATTATTCATGTTTATATGTATGTAACTTTATTTTTGATATAAGAATATAAATAATACAAATAACTCCTTCTCCAGTATAATGAACTCAGTAATAATTTAGAATTTAGCTGAAAAAAAAATGAATAAATAAATAACGGAAGTACAAGTTTTATGGCTTTTTCTGAAAACGCACAATTTTACAGTCCAATTAAACTCTACAGGGAAAAAAATTAATTAAAATTACATACATACATACATACATACATACATACATACATACATAAAATTATTGTAAATTAAATAACATTAAGAAAAAAAAATTGCTTTAAGATAATCGTTAAAAAGTTTTATGACATTAAAACTTGGCTAAATAACAAGATTTAAAATCATTTTTAAATTATTTAATTGAAATATTGTTTCTTTTTTAAATGTTTACCATAATATGCTGTCAATCAATTAAAATTATTTTGATAATGTTGGGATTTTTTTTTTTTTTTGTTAAATACATTTATACTTATAAATAACTATACATATATGTATAAGTAAATGCCATCAAGTGTACCTATTTTAATATTAAAATAATTTTTTTTTTCTTAACATTGAAAGATAAATTTAATGGAACGTATTCATAGTCAGAAATAAAGTCGGATTTAAATTTAAACCGGTTCTAAATTTAAAAACCAGCTAAACCTGTTTTTAATTTTTTAAACAACAAAGTTGCTCAATTTAAGTTAAAGAAGCAATTCGTGAAAGTTATAGAACTGAAAATTGTGCATATACTGATGATTGTGGCGGTAGTCGCCGTAGTCTAGTGATTAGTGTATTGGCTTACAAGACAAGACTTTCGGGTTCAAACCCCAGCTCTGACATTTTTAAAAGAAGAAGAAATATAAAAAAAAAAAAAAAATTCTTTCAGCGACTAACTCTCAGCAGTCTTATGGCAAGAGTAACTGATTGCCTTGAACAAGCTTCTCAAGCCAGTTGTTCGGAGTCGACATTAAATTGTAGGTGCCGGTAGTCATGGATAAAAATTGATACACACAACATGGCTGCTGAGAGAAGATAGGCCGTAAGCCTGAAACAGGGTTGTAATGGCCAATTATGTACATACATATGTATGTATGATGATTGTGACGAATGTTTTGTTAAAGGAAAGCCAAACATAATGAAAATAGTGATGAATATTTATAAATAAATAAATACTGAAGTAATATACAAATAAATACTCGTATGTATTTATGTGGTTAAAACTTTCCATTTCGAGTTTTTACATTATTTTCTTTGATTTATTTATTTTTTATTATGTGGGGAGACTTTAAATGCCCCTTACTTAGGTGGACTTGATCACCCGTCGTAGCACACTCCTCGCAATAATTGCCGGCTAGCACTGTTCATACTTCTTTATTGGTTTATATTTTCTAATTGTGTGTGTATGTATATTATTTATTTACAAGAAATGTACACAAAATGAAAGCAGCTGCTCAAGATTGACACTTCGTAATATTTGATTAGATTTTAAAAGAAAACGTTTATAAAATAAGAGTTGGCAACCACTTAGAGCGAGCTAAACTTAGAGCCATTTTTGAGTTTAAAATTAAACTCAAGTTTAGGTTTTAGTCAACTAACCTAAGTTAATCCGGTATAAATTGTGTTTTGTGTTTTTGAGTAATAGTTTAAACCTATTAGTATTACCATACTGATAAAGAAAAATGGCATTTACTTTTTTTGCAAATGTCAAATATATTTTTACAACATTCTACATACATATGTATGGCATACATCTACATTTTCACAACACTTTGTTTTTGTTATTAATGGGCCAATTCACACCGGATGAATATTTAAGCGAACAATCTGGCATAAAATGTGTACGTATACAGTCGAATTTGGTTATTGCAAAAATTGCAAAAAACAGACTTTGTTTTTCTTATAAGCGGAATTTTCCTTTAAAAGGACTTCGGATAATTGCAAAATTATTTCGTTTTAAAGAACTTTTAAATAATTATTGAATTAAATATAAAAATAAAGATATGTTTAAGAAATATTCAAATTCTGACAAAGTTAATAGACAAATTTTAAACAATTTTAGCAATAAATGAACAAACATTCTTGTCATAAAAAATACTTTTGAAAATGTAGGTTTGCACAAAATAAAAAAGAAATGAGCCGATGCTAAAATTTTTTTGTCGTCGATAAATTCTTAACACTCGTATTTGCAATTAAGCGGAGTTCCTTTTACACAATTTTGTGCTTTTTGAGGCAAAATCTGTTTTTTTAAGCGGTTTTTCTTTAAAACGGATTTTCTTTTAAACGGAGTAAAATACCTTTGAATTTAATGGAAACAAAAAGTAAATGCATTTGTTTTCCAATTATCCGATTTTTTCATTTAATCGGTGTGCGTATATCCGAATTCGACTATACACAGTTTTGTATGAATTAGTGATTTTTTTATTTTATTGTACGCATAACGAAAAAAGTACATGTGGTTCCTCGATGTTACACCTACAACGAAATTTGGTGATGCAGTGCAGTGAAGAATTTCTATACAGACTAATTTTGCAGCCTGTTCATTGAAGACGAATGGTTTTAGACGTTCGTGTTATTATATGAAAATCAATAAAAAAATTAATTGTTTTTGTTTTTGTTTTTGTTGTTTCACATACAAAAAGAATAATGTTTCAAATCATTCGTCTGCTATGAACAGGAGTGAACTTCTTTGTTCTTCGAATAAAGTCCACTAAATGTCTGATAGGAGAAGAGATGCCATCTGAAAATATGTTATCTGGTCTCAACTTTTGGCCCGGTAAAGTTTTCATGTTATGAAATAATTTCACTTGGTCTCTAACATCACACTTTTGCTCGTTATACACTTGTCGTTCTTGTACAGCAGATCTGTTTATGGTTCATATGTCAGTGCATCACTGAATTCATTTGAAGCAAATTTTATTTTTTATGGGTCTGGTATTAATCAGGTATTATGTATTTATTGTTTCTTATGAAAAAGGTTTTTTTTAAATAATTTAAATTCAAATACTGGCAGGGCGATAAGTCATAATAATACGAGTATATTTAACGTTTAGAATTTTTTTTTAACAAAAAAACTTTTCCATTTATAAATTGAGTCCTTTCTCTTTTAATTTTTTTTTTTGTTAATAATATTGAATCATTTTGAAGTACATATTTTCATAATAAAACAAAACACTTTGGCAAAAGTATTTAAATTTTTTTTTGCACATGCTAAGTTGCCTTCATACAAGTTCGTTAACAACTTTAAACATTTATTTTAAAATTAAATGTTCAAAGCGAACTTCACATCACATCAAGTTTCTATATGTTTGCATATTTTTTGTTTTATTTATTAAACGACGAATGTTCATTTTTTTTCTGTATTTTTTCTCTTATTTCAATTGTTTAAATCAAAACAGAAAAAAAAAAATACACACAACCCTTTAAACGATTTGTGTTAAAAATAAAAAATTGTCGATTCTTTTAAAACTCATTGTCTGTTAGAGCCAAGTGATCAGTTCTGTGCCTAAAGAGCTACATGAAGCTTGGCTTCATAAGCGGTATTTTAAACTAAACAATTTAAATTAATTTATTAAATAAACAAAAAAACAAACAATCGAAGAACGTATAAATTAATAAAGTATAAGGCAAAGAATAAAAAAATAATTTAATAAAGTAAAAAAAGAAACAAAATTGTTAAAGTTTTTACAAGTGTGCGTCCTAATATTTTTAATTAAAAAACAAAACAAAAAACGTGCAAATTTAAAAACTTTATAAAGTTGTTTTGTTTTTTGTGAAAACAGAACATAAGAATTGAAAAAAAGAAAATCAAAGAAATATTTGTAAAAACAAATTATTTTATTGATTTTTTTAAAGAATATTTATATAAAAATTTAAAATAAAAAAGTTAGGTGAGTAAATGTAATAGAAGTGAATTAAAAAAAAAATATTTTATTTTTATGTTTCAATTAAAAGGAAGATTTAAAAGCTATATTCTTTATATATACATACATATGTACATTACTATATACAGTAGTTTCGCGGTTTAACGAACGTTAACGTTTTTAAGAAACACCACATTTAACAAGCAATTAGATTTTTCCTATTGATTACCTTATATACCTTATATACCTGGCATTTTTTAAAACTCAGACGGCGTAAGTGAATTTAGTTTCATCATAGAAATCTGGGACAGAGACCAATCGACGCGTATTTTGTTTCTGATAAAAATGATGCAAAAAACGTATTTTCGATTTTTTTTTCAGTTACAGCGTTCTTTAATTCTTGCGACGATATGTAGTTAGTTTTGGGTATTAATTTGTCGTGTCAACATTAAAATGGGCAGAAGAAAAATATTGTTTTTGAAAGACAAAATAAAAATCATCGATGACCACCGAAATGATTTGCGAGTGGAAGATCAAAAAAAAAAAAAAAAATATGAATTGAATAAATCTACAGTGTCTACAAAGGAAACCCTTTTAAAAAGTATAAAAGATACAAATTTTGGTTCACATGCCAAAGTGATATGAATTGTTCCTTTTATTATAGCTTTGAATGCAATATTATATGCAAATATTGTTTTTTAATAAAATAACAAATTTTAACAAATCTTAACAGACACGGATGTTTAAAATAAGTACTGCATTTAACGAACTTTGCAGTTTAAGGAAACGGCCTGGTTAAACCGCGAAACTACTGTATACATATATACAAAAATATATAAAATATTACTTTAAAAAATGCTAAAGTGTTGTTTTAAAAATGACAGCAAACATTGCCAAGTTCCTTTTTTCCAAAAACTTTATCAAAAGTTTTTAGAGCATGTATATAACCAATACCAATATATATAACCAATATACACTATTGCCCGTATTCATAAAAAACTATTTTAGGTTTATTAAGAATTTATTTGACAAATTTCTATGCAATACTTGTCAAATAAATCCTCAATAAACCTAAAATAGTTTTATGAATACGGGCATATATCAAAAACCGAATTTTGTCTTTATTATTTTTTTTGTTTTTTTGTTTTATTGTGTGCAGTTGTTTTTTTTTATGTTTTTAAACCGTTATTTAAAATACTAAAGCCTAGCTGGCTACCACACTACCCACTTAAGGGGTATCCTTTGTTACCAGTTGTAAAACAAAAACTCAAATTGTAATATTTTTTTTCTTATTTTTTTATTAAAGTGGAAAACAAATATTTTTTTTACAGCAATTTGTCTAGTTCCTAAGGCTAAGGCGCTTAATAATATACAAAGAAAAAAATATTCTGTTCTTCATACAAAATTTCCAAAACAATGCCCAGCATTAGTAGGTGTTTACCCTTGATTAATAAACTCAATTACAAAAAAAAAAAAAATAAAACATTTTGTTTATAAAATTCTGTAGGTAGATTTGTGCATAATGTGCGCAGACGTAAAGAGATTTCTGTATTTGTGAAAAACTTTCTCGGATGCTGTTTTGACCAACATGTGAATTTCCGTAACTTGATTTTCTTTTTTTTTATAGCATCATTAAACGGGATGTGCTTAAAATTCTGTGTTATAAAAAAATGCTTACTATCACTAACAAATAAATAAAAGGATACTTTAAAAGATTGTTTGATCAAAAACTCATTAAGGAAGGATGGAAACGGAAATTAAAAACGAGTTGTGCATATTGTGAAATTTTTAATATTTGCCAATATTATTGTGAATGAATTGGAGAGTTTTAAAAATTTAGGAAAATTTTGTGTGTTCAAAGCCGCTTTGAACAATATGCACAACTCGTTTAATTCAAATTGTGTAGTTAATACAAACTTATTATGCAGGTGTTTATATTTTAAGGGTTTATTGCGTTTTGGAGCATACATTATTGTTTGCCCAAAAGGAACACTGTTTGATTAAAAAAAAGAACATTTCGGTGTTTGTTTCTTAATGATTACATCTTAAGCTGATATAGACACAATTTTTATTTAAAAATAAATGAATGCTCAGTAGACCAATGCGTAGTGTTCAAGTCTACTGTCTGTCCGCTAATGTCAGAGGCTTCGAATCACACAAAGCCCAATGCAAATTATTATTAATTTGGCTAAAGACATAAAATAAGCAATAAAATCAAAGCCAATTTAACTATTTTTTTGTGTTATAGATAGAAAACCTTCTAAAAATAAGTACATACATACGTATGTATGTCACGTTATATGTGTATGTCATATGACACTGATAACTGGCTCAAAGAAGAATCACTAAGATTTGAAAAAGGCAAATACCATCAGAAATTAGTATAAAATGAATTCTAATTAACGTACGTAGTTACAATATTCTGCCGGCAATAGTGTCTTTTCAGATCAGACGTGAGTCAAAAAAGTCTCGAATTTGATTAATAATTAAAAAAAAACTATTTGGGTTATACTTAGAATCAGGTGTCTGCTTTACAGTAAAAGTTTGAGATACACATTTTTTCGCATCTTTAAAACTTTTCCTATGATAATATGATATGAATTGATTGTTGTATTATTTGCTCTTATTGTATTACACACATACATACATAATTGGCCATTACAACTCTGTGTCAGGGTTACGGCCTAGCTTCTCGCACCACTCATGGTATGTGTGTTACTATTTATCACTGAGTACTGGGACCTACAATTTAAAGTCGAGTCCGAACGACAGATTTGAGAAGCTTTTTCATGGCAATCAATTACTCCCAGACCTTTTGCCAGAAGACTGCTGAGAGATAGTCGCCGAAAGAAATACTTTTTTTCATATTTCTTTTTTTCAAGATGTCAGAGCTGAGATTTGAACCCGGCACTATAGTCTTAGTAAGCCAACACACTAATCACTAGACCACGGCGACTATCGTATTCCGGACACTAATTTGTATTTTTGACTTTGTTTTGATTCTTATTAAAAATTTACAGAGGTTGGTTTTTCTTGTTTTTGATATATACTTACACATGCATGCATGTATGTATGTACTTATGTACATCAATTTAAACTATTTTGTTACATTTACTTGGCATGGCTAATAGTTTTTTGGCCTTGGTGGCCTTGGTGGCCTTGTATTACTATGGAATAAATAAACTGAAATAAAAACTTTATAATACTTACATTGAAAATGCATATCGTCATCATAAATTCAAGAGGACGCGACTACATCCAAATCTAAAATGGAATTGTTGATTGATAATGGTTTTTTCTGTGGGGCTATTTTACAGAAATTCAGATGAACGAAACTGCAAGTTTAAGCCTAATTTTGTGGGTCAATTTCTTTTCCGTTTGCATTTAATAAGATTAATAGTTTTTAAGTTTATTTTTTTTTTTAAAAAAACAACAAAATTTGTTCATTTCTATTCAAAACAAAGCCCAAAATCTATTTTTAACAAAAAATCGGTTGTATTAGTGTTAACGTACAAAAAAAAATAACAATTTAAGGTTAGATGTTGGTAAACACTTCTACATTTTTGGGGCAATAGGAAGGTACAATCCTACTCTAGAGTGCTGGAGCACTAAGAAATATATACAAATTCTAATCTGCTAAGCTAAACGTGTAAAAACAGAATTAGATGTTTCTATGGTTCTTAAAAAACTTTTATGCGAATGCTGGAAAATTTTGAATTTTCACTTAAACTTCTTTTGACACCCATATTTTGTTAAAAATTAATTTTTATTTTCATTTAATCTCTCTAAGTATAAGTGCACATATTTGGAAAAATATAAAAAAAATTAGATATGCAAAATGAAATTCTCAAATCGTGGCATAAATTACTTATATTTTAGCAAATGAAATAAAACTATCGTCTCTGTATATGTCAGGATAGTTAAAAATTCTAATTTAACAAAAAAAAATTAATTGTAATTATTTAAAATTCGATTTTAATAACACGATTTTTTTTTTGTCTCTTTACTCGTATTACGAAAAACTACCTGTTACAACTTATGAAGTTTTGAAATTAAATAAAATAGTTGTTGGTTTTTTGTATTTATTTTTATTAAACGAATAATTTTGTTAACCCTTTAATAGTTGTGAACATTAAGGGATTTTTTAGAATACTTCTGTGTATTAAAAAACAAAAAGTTGCAGTTGCAACTAGACATGCAGTCATGTAACCTGCTGTGTTTTATATATTGTAATTAATGCTTCAATAATTCAAAAAATAAAATTATGTTCCATCAAGTTACGTGCAGTCTGCGTCCTAGCTTTGAATACTGAAAAGATTTTATAATGCCGCCTATACTCTATATAAGCTTACTGCTCAAGTTTGGCACTATACAAATATGGGTCTAATCTGACGGTAGTTTTAGATGCATGAATATAAGATTGTGCTAAAAAACCATTTAATTGAGTGCAAGTTTTTCATTAAAACAATCTTTGCTTGTGCAAATTATTTTTGTACATTTTAAATCATGTGTTTATGTAGAAAAAAACATATGTTTGTCAATTTACTTGTGCGGTTTATTTGGTTTTCGAATTTCGTTTCTACAAGTCTTTTTTGTAAATTTTTTTAAATGTTTGCTATTTTATATTTATTTATTATTCAACCTATGAAATAATTTCTTACTGGTTATTTTATAAAATTAAAATTTTAATAATAATTAAATATTCGTATTATTGTCGCATAGTCCAATGAGTACTCAATGTGGTGAAAATAGTGTTGAAATCCTCAGACATTCTTCTAAACGGCTCAAAATTAGCGTAATTAGAACGAAAATATGGTAATTTAGGGGAATGTAATTTTCAATTTTAGAATGTAACTATAAGTTCTATCTTACTTAAAAGAGTTTTAGAATCAATAGAACCCACCACATGACAAATTGTTTGCAACAGAAATGTTCATAAAAGTACTTCTATGTTCAGTGTTTGTAGTTTAATAAATGCAAGATGGCTTTCATATGATGGCAAAGAAGTATTTGGGTTCCATTGAAGATGACGAAGACAAAATTAGAGAAATTATTTGTGGACATATTCACATCCACACCACTGATGCATACTCTAGAATTGGTCTCACCAGAGACGTGAATAATTGTTTTAAAACATACAGATTGTTGAACTCATTTCCCCAGCATTTAATAAAGCCAAATACTGCTTTCGTCTTATTATCAGTTTGAGGGATATTTGAGTTAAATAATACATTTTTCATAAAATAATACAGTTAAACCTCGATTATACGGCTCTCGTGGTACCGGCACCAGCACTGTTAATCGGAATGCACGGTTAATAGAGGTTATATTAAAACATAGAGAAATTAATTTTTTTTATTTACTTTTATTTAAACATTCGATTTATGTAACTACAGATTCAAATATACCACATATTTTTATACCAAACATACAAATCGTAATAAAGAATGCAAAATCAAAAAGGGGAATCACCGGATTTAGATTTACATAATAAAAAACATATGAATGCCGCACGAATAATAGATGTGAAGCAGGTTTAATAGAGGTATAAATCAAAAAGCACGGATAATAGAAGGGAAAAATAAAAAGGACCGCATGCCGGTTAATAGATGTAACCGATTAATAGAGGCTCGATTAATCGAGGTTTAACTGTAATTTTAATTTTAGTTCAGTGTTTTGTTATTTGAATTGCTTTTTCTTAATTTTTGACGATTTTTATTTGTCAAGCTACATATTTAAACAAACAAAACTCCTCCGAAACGGCTTGACTAATTCGTATGAAATTGTCTGAGAGTAGTACTTAAATTAAGCCTACGTACATACATACATACATACATACATACATACATACATACATACGTTCTCAGTATATACAAAATAAATTTTAATTATTATTGCTTTTTGAAGAATAATCGTATTTATGTATTTAACGCTTTTCAAACTAAGTATTAATTTTTTACAAATTTTTTCTCTTAAACTTTAACCATCATTAAATGGTATAGACATGTATATATGAATGTTTGGAATGTACGAGTATGTATATCAAGTTTATGTTTATCTCAAATTAAAAACAAAAACTTGTATCATATTAAAATTTTAATTTTGTATCGTTTAAAAGATTGTATTGTATGTAGGGTGATCGATTATTCGACATTTTACAGAAACCGGTGTGCGGTTTTTTCGAAAATTACTAGTTTGTAATAAACCGGTTTCAGTTAACTTTCTACAAAATATCCAAAATAATCAGTTAAACGGCTACTATTTATTTTCTGTAATATAACCGACTAACCCGTTTTATTTGCATAATATTGAAACGCCAAAAAAAAATTTAATAAAATTGAATATAAAATCAATTTTTTCTTGAGAATACTTTTTCTTTAAAAAAAAAATATTATATACTAAAGGAAATTGTTTACAATATACGTCTAAAGTTTTATATATAAAAATAGATTTAAAAAACCGGGTATTCATGGAAAAAATAACGGTTTGTTCGATATTCGTAAAGTGAACGTTTAAGAAAAACCGTGGCGATCACCCTTACTGTATGGCATTATTCATTAATTTTTATCGCTTGTTCGTTTATTTTTATCTCTACTGTAACACTGTGCAAACAAGTATTCAATTCATCATGACTTTTAATATTGATTAATAACTTTCGAACAAAAAATCTTAATTTTAATAAAAAAAAATTTTTTTTGACAAAGAAAAACAAATTTAATATGAAATAGAAGTTCACAATACCAGTATTCTAAACAATTTTAGAATTAAATTCTAATTAAAGAAAAGATACACACACGAATATACAGATAAATTAATTATAATATTGGATGATGAGTTATTTGAGTGCAAACAAAATATTATTAAAAAAAATTAAGTAAAAAAGTGGAATTTATAAAAACGGAAGGGGGCAGAAGATGATTAAATTCTTTTAGGACTATAAAATTATAGTGTTTTGTATGATGAAATATCTTTTAAATATTCTAGCCCATTATTTGTTGTCTGTTTATAAATATCTTTTCATTGATAAATAGCTTGTACATATGTATGTATGTATGTATCTACGAGTATATATGGGCACAGTAAAGAAAGGAAGTTCATGTGCTTTTTTATGTAAAAAAAAAATTAAGTGTTTTGTCTTGTTCGATTTGTTTAAAAAGTTAAAAAAATTAATAACCATGACTTTTCTTGTTTTGTGTTATTTTTTCTTTTTTTATGATTAATTAAATTTAAATATGTTTCACAAAATTGTATAGTTTTTGTGCAAAATATTAATTTAATTTTATTAATAACAGAAAAAATTATTTATTATTTATTTTAATAAATACATAGTTACAAAAGGAATAGGAAAGAATGCAGTTTTTTATTTATACTCGTAGAATATCTTTTTTTATAATTTTATTTTCTAACACCTGTAAAATTTTTTTCAGTAGTTTTTGCCATATTTATATTTCAAGTAATTAAGGTATCATGTATGTACATACATACATAGTTATATTCTAAACTTGCCCCCACATTATCTCAAAGTATACAGTGAACTCGCCGAAACGTGAACTAATTTTTATGAAAGCTGTTCATGATTTCGATTTTGTTTGCGCTTCCGATTGGAATTTTTTGAATATTTTTTCACTACTAAAAACCGCTTTTTTCAATTTATTGTTACTACTTCACCGAGCTGGGTTTATTGCATTCATGCATTCTTATAATACATTATCGTTTCCACTACCACTAAAGACCGTGATACACTATCCTATCGATATCCAAATCGTATGATTTGTCAAAAAACTCGCATGTGTTAAAAAAGTCTAACAATGTGGCATAAAAATGCATATCTATGACATGTCTGTCCGACTTTATTGTCCTTTGAAAAAATTCAAAAACAGTATTTTCTCCTTGCGATCAGGGTTGCATTTTATAAGATATTAGCAAAAACCAACTCTGCATATGCCTTGCATTTTATTTTGTGTGATATTGTGGCACTAATTTTGCCATATTGATGCGACTTTTAAAAGTGTAACAGAAATCGATAAGATTTTCTTGTGAATGTATCGTACGACTGTGTATGATTAGTATTAGTGCAGCAATATTGCAGCCATCACTAAATACAGAGGGAAATAGTTAACCACTAAATAAAATCATTTTAGTGGTAGTGGACATTTAGTGCACTATTTCTAATCGATTAGTGGAAAATTTTGATTAAAACAACAACAACTACTACTATCTATTTGATCATTGACTTAAATTATTTATGCATATAATAGTGGAACTGAGGTAGGGGAACTAAATTTGCATTAAATTTCCACTACCATTAAATATTAGAGGGGATAATGAACTATTTTTTCACTACCACTAAATTTAGTGGAAAATTAAATCTAATGCAATTAAGCAACTCTGCTATTTCAGATATGTCAGATATATTAATTTGACCTCAAAAATAAACCTTTTGCAATTTCAGTTACATATTTTTTTGAAATTATTTTATTGATAAAAACTGTTAAAAAAGTTTCAAATACAAAGGTGAAGTAAAATCAGTTGAGGTGTATAGCAAGCTGGACTCGCATTCAATGCATAAATTACAGGTGGCTTTTAACAATGCCACTAGGTATGTGTACAATTTAAGTCGGCTCAGTAGTACATCATTATGGCGAAGAAAGATTCTGAGATGTGATTTGGTTGATTACCTTCGAATACGGAATATTATGTTTCTGCATAACTTGCTCTATCGGAGGAAACCCCCCTATCTTTATGAAAAACTAGTTTTTGGAAGATCAACTAGGTGCATCACATTGATTGTGCCCAGGCATGCCTGCCTAAATATTAGTAGATTGTTTTTCGTCAATCCTATTAATCTGTGGAACTCTTTACCAATTTACATAAAACTTTTATCGAGGAAAAACAGTTTTAGGAAAGCTATTTTTGACTATATGTCTTAGAACTATTGTCTTATTGATTTACATTTTCTTATAAAGAGCTATGCCGTAATATTTAATCATCAATAAAATATTTGACTGTTATATAATGTTATATGTTTACATAGTAAGAATTATTGATATTATGTACACATTATATTCATATTATTTTTAATTAATTTATATTACCATTTGTCATACATACATATATATTAAATAATTTATAGATTTTATCCTTTTGAGCTATAAAAGAATAATATTCTTAAGGTTCTGATAAGGAAAAAATTAAATTAAAATTAAATAAAAATTAAATAAATTAAATAAAATTAAAAAAAAAATAAATAAATTTAATTATTGTATATTTAATGAACTAAAGCTTCTTTGGCTCAACCTATTTATAGAAAGTGTTTTTTAAATTTCTCAATACTCTAATATGGTTTTGATCGACCTAATTGGATCGATCGACTTTCGGACTATATCAGTACCTTATCAAATGCTTTAAAAGCCTCTTTCAGTAGGATTCTTATTATTAGCTCTAGATCTGAATTTTTAGAGCTTTATATATTTATCCACGTGTTAGTATAATGTAGTCGCCGTAGTCGAGTGCTAATTTACTTGAGGTTTTTTTAGTAGAGTAAGAATTTGCTCACTCTTTTGCTCATTGCGCATTGCGCACTCTTTTCTTGCGCCTCGAAAAATTGCGCATGCGCAAAGAGCGGAGCCAATAAAAAAGAACAGTTGTTGGCTCTTTTGGCTCTTGCTCTTTTTTTGTAAGCGCTGCTCTTTGCGCTATGCGCATTTAAATTTTTTATTTGGCGCTTTGCTCTGCACATTGAGCAAAATGAGTAGCGCATTGCGCATGCGCTTTTTATATCTACAGTGTCATGTCAAAAACAAATTTTTTTAATTTGCCATTCGAAAAAATTTTTATGTGCAGTCAATCATTGCGTTACAGAAAATGACTATGCAGTATTACTGATGGAAATTTCCATCATAAATATACTTAAAAAAAGATGAATGGGGACATTCGCGTATGTTTTTAAGAAAAAAAAAAAC
This sequence comes from Metopia argyrocephala, assembly GCA_963576795.1. NCBI lineage: Eukaryota > Metazoa > Arthropoda > Insecta > Diptera > Sarcophagidae > Metopia > Metopia argyrocephala. The sequence goes on along the minus strand of OY756208.1, from coordinate 123,345,295 downwards.
AGATTTATGATACTCGTTTATTTGCATGAAGAAAATAAAATTTTTTTCACTCATTCTTGACTGTATGTATACTTAGAAGAAATTTGAATGCATATATTCGCGTGTAATTTTCAGAAAAAATTTTGTTGTACTAATTTATGTGCATGATTTAGGACTTTTTGGCTACGAATAGAATTCTTGAACGCTTATTGTAATTTAAAAACTTCATGCCTATTACCCCTACACTTTCTAATTTTATATATTCTAATGCCCAGCCTGTTTCAAAAACCCAAAATTTAACAATTTTATCTTAAGAGAATTACAGGATAAGGCCCCAGTTTAATATAAAAAAGAAAAAATTGTTATATTATTTTACTCTAAAGTATATATATATATGTAGTATATGGGTTAAACCATATCAACTCAACTTAAAATATGCCGTTTTTGAAATGACTGTCTCCGAATTTGCAAATTTTTGGTATGAATAAAGTATATCATAACACTAAGACAAATATAAAATTTAAGGGCACTGACACTTCTGGATCCGGAAATATGAGGTCTTGAAAATCGGAAAACAGTACAAAAATGCACAAAGTTACACTTACTTAATTGTAATTTTCTTGAAAAGTATTATAGCTACGCATCTCGTAAAAGTCGCATTTGGAAGGGTATTAAATTACCTTTGATTTAATATGCAACATGATTTTTTCTTTAAAAAAGTCAAAGGTCAATTTTCTTTATCTATAAGTCGAAAGCCTATATCTCCGAAAGCGACCTTTTTAAAAATTTGAAAAAAAATTATGCCAAAGATAGTTTCGTTCTCTACAGTTGTGAAAAATTTCAGAGTGGAGGTATTTTTGGATCAAGAAATAAAAATCAAATCGCAAAAGAATGTGATTAAAACTAGTCTAATAGTGGTGGGATGGTATACGATTTTTCGATTTCGATTAGCTAGAATAGCTTATTTTGTGAGTTTCAACAAAAAAATACATAAGTCAAAAAGAAGGGATGTGGGATGGAGGCAAATAGTTCTTCATCGGGGTCAAAGGTTGGGTTGAAGGAATAAAAATCTACAAAAAGCTCCACAACTTCCCCGGATTAGCCCCTAGAGGGATAAAATGTAAGACCGACACTTACTAATATTTTTCCCCCCAACTTTTTTCCGAACATAGCTACCCCTATCTCCAGTCCCTAAGCGGGCTCCAGTTCAAAGTTTATAAAATTTGCTCCTACCACTCTAGAGAGTGGGAATAGGGGTTAGGTATGTTCGGAAAAAAAGTTGGGGGTAAATACCTACCCCTACCTATATACCTATCCCCTATCTCTGCTCTCTAAGGGGGCTCCATCACAAAGTTAAATTTTTATATAAAATTTGCTCCTACCACTCTAGGGAGTAGAGATAAGGGTTAGGTATGATCAGAAAAAAAGTTGGGGGTAAATACCTAACCCTACCTAACCCCTAGCTACATACCTACCCCCTATTTCCACTCCCTAAGGAGGCTCCATTACAAAGTTTATAAAATGTGCTCCTACCACTCTAGGGAGTGGAGATAGGGGGTAGGTATGTTCGAAAAAAAAGTTCGAGGTAAAATATTAGTAAGGGTCGGTCTTACATTTTATCCCTCTAGGGGCTACTCCAGGGCAGTTGTGAAGCTTTTTGTAGATTTTTATTCCTTCAACCCAACCTTTGACCCCGATGAAGAACTATTTGCCCCCATTCCACATCCCCCGTTTTTGCTTCATGTATTTTTTGTAGAAACTTACAAAATAAGCGGTTCCAGCTAATATAAATCGAAAAATCGTCTACCATTCCAGCACTATTAGACTAGTTTTAATCACATTCTTTTGCGATTTGATTTTTATTTCTTGATCCAAAAATACCTCCACTCTGAAATTTTTCACAACTGTAGAGAACGAAACTATCTTTGGCATAATTTTTTTTCAAATTTTTAAAAAGGTCGCTTTCGGAGATATAGGCTTCCGACTTATAGATAAAGAAAATTGACCCTTGACTTTTAGAAAAAAAAAATCATATTATATGTTAAATCAAAGGTAATTTAATACCCTTCCAAATGCGACTTTTACGAGATGCGTAGCTATAATACTTTTCAAGAAAATTAAAATTAAGTAAGTGTAACTTTGTGCATTTTTGTACTGTTTTCCGATTTTCAAGACCTCATATTTCCGGATCCAGATGTATCAGTGCTTCCAAACTTTGTATTTAATTTAGTTCTATGATATACTCTATTTCTACAAAAAATCATAAAATTCGGAGGGGGTAGGTTAAAACCATTGGTTGATTTGACTTGGAATATCCCATATATATTTTGTTTATATTTATATCAAAGTATATTTGATAGTATATAAATACTAATATAAATTCTATTTACATTTAATTATTTCTTCTTTTTTCATATTAAAATTACTGACTTCAAAGGTATTTTACACCACAGTAAATGAGCAATGCGCATTTGCGCACTCTTTTGGCTCTTTGGCGCATTGCGCAAACAAAAAGAGTGGCGCATGAAAGCTCAAAATTCAAATGCGCCTTCTATGCGCGGCGCTTGTAATGCGCAGAGCAAAAACAATGGCGCAGAGCAAGAGCAACAAAAAGTTTGCTCTGCTCTTTGCGTAAAGAGCAAAAAAGAGCCAAAAGAGCGGCGCTGCGCTGCGTTTTTACTTACTCTGTTTTTTAGTGCAATTAATGCAAATTTCAAATGTTTATTTTGTTGTTGCAGAGAAAAAATTTGGCCCTTCGTGAGTACCCTTAATAATTAATCAAAATTTTGTACAACACTGTGCCAGGGTTACGTCCTAACTTCTCGCTTTTGTACGGAATATTGAGCTCAATAATGGTATTTATTGCGATAATCACAATAACATAGTATTAAAGGTAGAAGTATATAACATGCGTGTAGTCGCGGCAGTCTAGTGGTTAGTGTGTTAGATTACTACGACGATAGCGCTGGGTTCAAATCTCAGCTTTGACATCTTCAAAAAAAGAAATATGAAAAAAATATTTCTTTCGGCGACTACCTCTCAGCAGTCATCTGGCAAAAGTTCTGGGAGTAATTGATTGCAATGAAATCATATCTGTCTTTCATAGTCGACTTTAAATTGTAGGTCCCGGTACTTATGGATAAAAATGAACACACACAACCTGAGTGCTGCGAGAAGCTAGGCCGTAATCCTGACACAGGGTTGTAATTACCAATTATGTATATATGTATGTTAGAATAATAAATTTTAAATAAAAAGTGTTCAGGTTTCTGAAGTGTTCAGGCTTCTTTCTGCATATTCACGTTTCCGCGAGTTTACTGTATATACTTTTTTTAATGAATGTTTACCTATTAGTTTACACTAGAATTTTAAATAATATAAAGTTTATGATTTATACATACATATATACATATTTTTGTAGCCTTCACAAAATTAATTCAATTATTTTCAATCAGTCACTTGCTTAAAATGCTATACCATATATAAGTAGATAATATACAGGAATATAAAATCATATTTATTATTAATGTATCTGGATTTTATTATTAATTAGTGAATGTTATTGCTCAAGTTTTACTTTTTATGTAGTAAGATTTTCTTAATTATGACTTTTAATATGTTTAACAATCTTGCTAATGACACTCATTCTAATGTTTGCTAATATGTTTGCGTTCTTAAAATTATACAATTTTTCATTTTGTTTTATTTTTATTTTTAACCAATTAAAATTAAATCTTTTAAAGATCTCTTTCTATATATAAATCGCATAAAATATGTTCTAGCAAAATCAATTTTTAGAAAACTTGTATAACGGCCTGAAAAATTAAAAAACTGTACGCAAATTGTAAAGCAATTCAAAATACAGTACTTCTAAGTTATAGTTTTAATACATTTCTTGTCAGATAATTATTAACACATGACAATAATTGATATTTTTCTCTTCCTTAACATTCAATAGAATCGTTAATATTCTGTTTTAAAACAGTTTAAGTAACTGACATTTATTTAATATAAGACATGTTTTTGAACATTTTTTTTTTTTTGTTAAAGCAACTTTAAAACTAATTGCTGGTATATAATAGCACAATTTGTTAAAAAGTGATGTAATAGAAACATTTCTATTAAGACCATTGTTAACATCTGTTGCCAAGTTGACAAGAGATTTTTTTCTATTTGATATATATGAAAAATACATAAATTTACATAAATTATTAACAAAATGTTTGTTTTTACAATAGAGTTAAACACATCTGGTCAGCAATATTTAGCAAATATTACACGTTGTAGGTATGCAGTAAGTGTAGATAGACAGACGGGTTAAAGTTTTTCTTTATAGAAAAGAAAAAAGTCTAAAAAAAATGTTTTTTTCTAAAAACTTGATTTGCTATTTACTAAATATCTTTTTATCTAACATTGAAGGGGAATTTAATTGTAAAGTAAAGTGTTAAACTGCAAGCAAATGAAATTATATGCATATTTATGCACTTAAAATTATTAACAAAAACAAATAAATAAAAAGCTATAAATGATTTCTTATTCTATAAAACTCGTTTAAATATTTACTTGGACTTCTGTATAGACTTCATAATATTTATTATTATTTCACAATTTCATTATTTTTATATTCTATACAAAAGTAGTTTTTATTAAATTGTTTAATTGTTGTTGTTAATAAATGTTGAAATAAAACATGAAATTCTGAAAAAAACACAGTGTGGTCAAGTGCTGGTTAACCTTGAATGCGGTTAACACGAAGAACTACTCCCTCCAATTAATATCAGAATGAAATTGAAGCAGTAACATAAACATTTTAAATAATAGCCACTGTAAATGTAACAAAAAAATTGTTAAATATATATGTATGTATGTATGTATGTATGTATGTCTACAGTTTTATAAAAACAAAACAATTTAATTTCCTAAACTAGGTTTGTTACTTTACCCGAATAGCGTTCCTGTACGCTTAAATTAGGATGATCGATTATTTCGCATTTTGCATAAACCGGGTTATGGTTTCTTCGAAAATTGCCAATTTGTAAAAAAACCGGTTGAGTTAGTTTTTTGTAAAATAGTCGGTTAAACGATATCCGTTTTTTTTTTTAAATTTGAAAAATAGAATATAGAATCTTAGCGTGACTGAGGGGTGAAGATGTTTGCAACTTAATATTTTAGTACAATTAAGGCACGTTCAAAATATTTAATTCCATACGACATCTGGGTAAAAAACACAGCTTTAACTGTACCGTATTATTTTATTACTTATGTACGTAAATATTTGGTGCGTTTTTTCTATACTATAAATAAAAAAAAATTAAACGAACGAGAATTTTCTTACTACAAAAATCGTGAACCTTTGTTTTGTTTACTTCCTCTTAATATAAGTATGTATGCTTCTTATTATGTTCATACAAACATACACAAATACATACATATTTATGCTTCTCATAAGGACATTTATTTACTGAAGATGCTGTTTCCTCAAAGTTGCCAGATTAATAACAAAAAATTATGCAATTAATGAAATTGTCAAAATTGACAAATAACGGTTTAAAACCGGAAACGACACATAAAAAACGAGTGAAAACCGGTCACTAAAAACCGTATCAATCACCAAAGTTAAAGTTGGGTAAACGAATAAGATTTTGAGAGAGTACGACAATGAATCCCAAAAACAACAGGCGTTGTTTAAAAAGTTAAATGTAAAATGTCAAAAAAATGCAATAGGGCCCGGTAGGCCCTGGCCTAGGGCGGCATAATTTAATGGGCGCTAAAATTTAAATGTTCAACAGTGCAAGAGCAATTTAAATTAAAACTTTATTTGACTACTTTTTTCTTTAAACAAATACGGAATTATTTCACTGTAAGTTATTGAAGTAATTTACTTGTGGGAATAGTTTTTAATTAGTTGTACAGCACATTTTTATTAAATTGTTATTTGGTTTAGAATTTGGGTAGAATTGTATTGTAGATACGTACGTCATAGTTAAGTATTTCGGAAGTTTCCTTTATTAACGACTTATACGTAACCTTTATATGCTTGATTAGATTAAAACAATATCTGCAATCAATTATAATCTTTCGTCTTTTTCCTTAACAGATGTTGTAAGCACCTCTCCCGAAGATTGTGTGTTCAGTTTCTAATAGAGACACAAAAGTCTAATGAATAAAAATTATTTAGATTATCTTTGTTATAGAAATATATACATTTCTATACAACCTTAAAATTGTAAATATGTACCTGATTTTACAAAATAAATGCATTGGTCAATATGTCAGATCCACAAGATAAAAGTTTCGGTTACTTTAGTTAAGCCTGATTATAATCCAAAGAAAAAATACTAGAAAAGTTGTATTGCAACCAAATGGAGTTTTGTTTAGTTTAGGACTAGTTTCATGTTAACCTAAAATACATATATGTAAGTATGTATGTACGTGTGTATGCATGTATATTACAGGGGTGATCCGATAAAATTTCATGGGTACCCATTAATTTTTTTCTACTGCGATTACGCCTTCCCTAAGCGACGGGGCCTTAAAGTGCGAAATATGTAATTTTTCCATGGTCATACTGTTTTTGGAATATATATTGTAAGTATTTGAAATAACTGGTAACAAAATATTTTTTATTCAAAAAATACCTAAATACAATAAATTTAAAACATTTATCTAAAGCACGAGTATGTATAAAGAAATACATACAGATATTAAGACGATATATGTACATATTTTATTAGCTATGTATGCATTTTTGTATCAAATAAAAAATATTAATCTTTTTAATAAACTGTTATTAATAATAATTAAAAAAAATCTGAATTGAAAAATTAAAAAAAAACTGTTTAAAACAATTATTGAATAATTTTTTAAATTAAAGTGTTCTAGTCTAAAGCATAAATTGTTGTTGAAAATATTCTAAAATATATAATTATGTATTTCAATTTTGTTTTATATTTTTTAATATTGTCATTAAATTACCTACCATTCATGCAAATTAAGCTCTCTTAAGAAAAACAAAATATATGTATTTATACATACATATTGAAATTCTTGAGTTAATTAGTTAAACCACTTGCATTCATATGTATGGTTGATTGTCAGTTTGGCAACGGATTGCATGTCAAGTTTGCATTGTAATTTAACATTGAAATATGACACTTTTTTTTCATTCAAAACCTAAAGTTAATACATCAGGCAAACAATAATGAGCGTGTAATAAAACATAAATTAACACATAATTAATAATTATTCAGATAAATAAAATTTATTTAGAAACTATTAATTGATAAAGAGATTTCACTTTTTTAAATTATAAATTTTATTACAAACATTTTCATGTTTGTTAATTGATTTATTATCTGTTTTTATGTACACACCTGTTCTATATTAAATGCACATTTTTTAAACCAAATCGAATTTTAAAATGCTTAAAAAAATCAAATAAAATAAACAACTAAATTAGTCTAATATTTAACTAAATTATACTGTCTACACCCATTAATCTTTATAACTTATTGAAGATTTGTTTAAATATTAATAGGTGGTTTTACTTTTTTAAGTGACAAATCAATTCAATGCCAAGGTTTGGAATTTTTTTTTCTTACGAACCGGCTTTAAGTGCGTGCTTTTGTCATAAAACGCAGTCTTAACAACAGTCGTACGTACATTAAGCATGTGATTTAATTGGTAGTGACAAAAAAAACAAAAATTAAAAATTGCAGCAATGTTGTTTGGGGAAATACCCAACGGAATATTAAGAAAAAAGAGAAACTGGTTTAGCCGTTTTGGTACATAGGCATGCGTCCAAGTATGAATCAGTCAACGAAAAAATAGTAGTAAGAGTCTGCTAAAAAAGAAGTATTTTATGTTTAAGACTATACAGGGGATTTTTTTATATAAATTCCTCGAAAACATTTTGCATCTGGTAAAATATTGATATTTCTAATGAAACACCATTTTTTCTTCTTTAAATTAACATTTTTGCAACTTTTAATTTTTTTTATAAATTCTTATGAAAATGACAGAATAAATAATAAAAATTATTTATATATGTATATAAATAATTTCTTAACAATTAAAATCACAATTTTATGTATAAGCACTTGCAAAGAAATGCTTCTAAATATGTGTCAAACAGTATTTAATTAATTTAAACATTTTATAAATACTTATATACATACAGTAAGTATGCACATGACCAATAAAGTCTGTCATCATATAAGATATGTTTTTTAGTGTCATGAAATAAAAACATAAAGGCCGAGTCACATAGAATCCGTCATACGCTGTACTTTGGCATTTTCAATTGACAGCAACGTAATAACGTACTTTGATGAATACTAAGTCAAAAATAAAATTTCATTTCTTTTAACGCATATTTTTGTATGATAATTTATTTATTTATTTTCCATTTTTTTTTTTTTTTTTTTTTTTATTTTATTAAAATTTTTTTAATTAAAAGTACTCGACGAACGTCAAAAGTTAAAAGTTGCCCAACTTTAATACGTTGCGTTAACGGAGTACCGAATGAAACAAAGCTTGTATGAAAACATGTACATATTTTAATTTACTTGTCAGTTGAAAAAGGTAAAGTACAACGTATAACGGATTCTATGTGACTCGGCCTTATATCACTTACATAGGTCTGTTTTTATACGGATTTGAAGTTATGCGGTTTTAGAAACAACCTTTTTTGTATGTGTTAAAAATTAAAGCTCAAACTGTTGGAAAAATTCATCAGACAGCTAATGAATTACAAAATCAAATCCTTCTAAACGAACCAGAAACTGAAAAACCCTTAAAGCTCAATAAAGAAATTTGTATCCTTATGTCCGAATATCGCGAACAACACAATCAGTTTTAAAAAAATGCAACTCAGAAATTAATGACAAATTATTTTGGGAAAATAGATCAAAATATTCTAAATAACGATTGAATATTTTACATGGTGCGATCGTATCAACTGCTAATGTTTGTCTTATTTCATCTAGCGATGATAGTGACGGTTTCTCTAGCGATGAGTGTAATATTCCACCAATTCAAAAGCGGATCAGACCCTACTTTTATATATCAAATCTTATTATTTTAAAACTTAATTTTTTTGGTTTTTATAAAAATGGTTTACTGAGATAAATGACTGTTTGTCTCCTATTTTATGTGATTTTTGTAATAAATAAATTAATTTTTATGGATAGTTTTTATCTTGTGACTTTTTTATGCGATTTTGGTTTAATTTTTACACCTAATTTTGAAGTTTTGCGGTTTTTTGAATTTTCGGTACGAATCATCCATTTTGTGTTAAAATGAGCCTTATTTCATGCGGACTTCTTTTATGCGATTTGTTTTGAAACACATCTACCGCATAAAAAAACTCCAGTGTATGTAATTAAAATACGTTTTTCTTCATGTATGCCTACTTAATATTATCCTCAATTTATTATCCCTTCGTTCTTTTTTTAACGGCAGGATATACATGCTTACATACACAAGTCTGGAAATGCAGAAATAAAGCAGGCAAAATGTCTGCGTTGACTTGGTTTGATGCTACAATACCGTTACTTTTAAGGAATTTTTGTTTGTTTTTTTATAACTTTTTATTTTTAATTGTTTTTAAATATAGGAAGAATATAAAGAGATTATTTTTAAAGAAGGAAAATAAAAAAACGATTAAGTTTTGAATGAGGTAAAATTAAAAAAATATATATTACCATCTAAGGTGGGTTTTGGGCATTTAAAAAAATAAATATCACGGCCGAACAGCATTATTTAAATCCTATGTATGTACATATTTATGTATTTACTGTAAACAGACAAAAGTAACTTCATTTGGGTCGTAATTAAAAATTAAAAAAAAATTATTTTTTCTATATTTGATATAAAATTGGTCAAATTAAATTATGTGTATTTATTGTTTATTAATATGATGGCATCCTGGAAGGGTCAGCTAGAAGTTTTTGAATCTACAATGGATAAACATAAATATTTGAGCATTTAAAAGAGAAATTTGAAATAATGTTTATATTTACCCTACTTGAATAGTAGGAGTAATCATTTTATTTTTAGTAATAGGAACTGCATTCATAGGACATGTATTACCATGAGGACAAATATCATTTTCAGGAGCAACCGTGATTATCCGCAATTATTTAGTTAGGAATTGATTTAGTACAATAAATTTGAGAAATTTGAAATAATGTTTAGCAAACCTTAACTTATCACTCAGCGGAAGTCGCTAACTTTGACCCCAAAAGAGCTTCAAAATCCCTTAAATGCCTGATCATTATTCTGTTAACTGCAGGCGAATTTGACAAGCTGGTAAACCGTTAGACTGGATTTTTGATAGTTATATTTACTTGTTGCGGCATTTAAGATCTCTTATGGTAAGAAGGAACAACATTTTTTTTTTAATTTGTTTATTTATTTAAGTTAATACTGATCATAATATGTATATGTGTATATAGTATATTTAAAAAAAAATATTTAATTTCAATACTTGTGATGTATTTCTTTATATATAATATAAAAAAAATTTAAGTTAACGCAGAGGATATTCGGAAAAGGATTATTAGAGACACTTTACTGTATAACAATTGCGAGACCAGATTCCAGTTGCTTCTATCACCCAAGAAAAAGAAAATCATTTATTTCTTCGATTTTGACGGTACATATTGGTAAAAAAAAACACAGAAATTTTATGAAACATCTTCCAGATGATATATTTTACCACTACAAACTTCACTTTCATTTTCAGATCTAGTGTGCATACAATTTTACCAATATTTAATTAATCCAAATACATCTTTTTCAAACTTAGACAAATATCCTTTGCCACCTGATATGTCTATAAAAATGAACACGCCACTAACATCATCAACGTCAGTAGAACGAATGTTAAAAATAGCAAATATAATTAATAATCCAAAAAATTAAGGATGAGCTGACTTTTTTTTTTGAGGATCTTGTTTTAATGAAAGCAAATTAATTTTTCCAGTAAAAACTATGAGTCGGTCTTCGGTTTAAAAATGTTGAGAGCATTTGGAAATTATAAGCAAACTGATTTTTTAAAGACTTTTTTGTCGTGATCGAAAATTTTGAGATTAAATAATTGCTAGGCGACATAGAATTACAATATCTTAAATTTACTCCCTCCCTATCCAAAACCGTCTTCAAAGTCTTTTTTTATACATTTTATAATGTATCATAGCACAAGTAATTGAAAAATAATTAAAATAGAAGGTATTTATTACCAAGCACAAGTACAAAGCAATTGCATTTGACTTTTCTTATTACTGCGTAATTGTACTTGTACTTTTTAATTTTACAACTCTGCTGTGTACAATGTAGCAAATTGTAATAATTTTAATAGAATTATTTTATTTCAAATACATATTAACATTTGAAAAACAAATCTACATACAACGCCTTATTAATTGAAATAAAAAGAAAATTATTTAAATTTCAGTAATATTTTTTTGGCTTAAGAATTTAATTATCAATAAGGTCGTATTCGAACATGTTGGCTTCATACTATGTTTGTTTTCAGACAAACCCTACATTGTTAAGCTTTTCTTAACTTATTTATTCAACACAGGATCAGTTACTAAATATAAGTAAGCGGATGCTTACAACAAAAGCGGAACAAATTTTACATACTTGTAAACGTATATACTATAAAATAATTCAAATTTAACGTTCTTATGGCCATATTGTCTTTGTCCTTTTTGAAAAGTAATATTCGCCTCAACAGTTGAGTAAAAATTCTTCAATATTATTTTTAAATGTCTGGTTACTCTTTCTATAAACAAGTTTTATACTAATTCTAACTTGGCGGCACTGTTTCTTTCTTATTGATGGGCAGCGAAAAATAAATAGTAAATCAGAAGACAAAGAGAATGAAAAAGGAAAAGAAAGAATTGAAAAAAGTGTCGACAGTGGAAAATGGCTTTCTTAAATAAAATAGTTTTAAAAAAATAAAAAAGTATATATATATAAATTATTAGTAAATTAAAACGTGTATTTATTAAACTATTAAAATAAACAGTTTTAATAAAATTTGCATAGAAGCAATTAGCGAAAGAAACATTTTCTAAATAGTGAATAGAATCGGATTCTTTTTGTTCCGTTTTGTGATGAAAAATATTTTTTGTGTATAACAAATTTTCGTAAAAAAAAACTTTCAACCATTCAATTGCCGAGCAAGAGGAGTGTAATTTTTTTAATTCATACTTTAAAGAAAAAAAAGAAAAGAATTCGAAAAAACGCAGCTAAAATATTTAAGATATTAAAAAAAATAATAATTTTAATTTAGTAAAGTAAATAAAAGATTCTCTAGAGTATGTATATCGAAAAGTCTAAAAAGAAGAAAATTTAACGCCATGACTTAAGACGGCCTAAGGAGAGAGAGACAGCGATGTGTTAATGTCTTTAATATTAGTTAAACCACATTAAACAACCACCTAGAATAAAATTGTAGTAAAAAAGCAAGGAATAAGAGCGCCCAATATGTCTTCAGCAACTTTTACATTGCCATCAACGCCATCATCATCACCAACAGCAACAGAAATATTTTCATCGTCGATAATTTCTTCGCCATTGTCGTTTAATGAAAGATCCATTAAAAGTGCTTCTGCTGCTGCTGATTGTACTGCCACCTCCATTATGAGGACCGCTAAAATAGCAACATCACAACAAACCACACAACAGCTCATATTAACAGCTCCAACGGCAACAACAACAACATGTTTACATTTACATGCAATTTATCCTAAAAATAAGCGTAAATATTATAATAAAATTCACAAGGAACGTAGAAAACGTCACGTTGCAAACGATGATGACATAAATAGTTATTTAAGCTTAATATTATTAGTAACATTCACGAAACCCTTATGTATGTGGTATCGTTTTATAAAAAGTATTATCTTAACATCTTCATCAGTATCCACAGCATCCACATCATCAGCAAGAGCAACACAAAGACTTTTTAGTAAAGGTTCTTTTATGAAATCTTCATCCACCGCCAACAATTCCACCTCCTCATCCGCCGCCACACTTTCCTTACCTTTTTCCCTAAACCGTAATAAAACCACCTCCCCCCGTTCATCTTCACCGTCGTCATCGTCATCATCGCCATCGTCATCTAGTAAATGTATACGTGTTTTGCCACCCATAGGTACTACAACATCATTTTTTACTTTATTAACCATTATCTGTCTAGAGACGATCTTACTCTCTACCATGTCCAGTTGTGCAAAAACGTTTTACATGCACTGGAACACTTCAAATAGTATATTTCGCATTGATAACACCGATCACATAATTGATGTTAATAAGGGTAACTTAGCATTTGAATTCGATCAGGTGCACATTATATGCCCGGTCTATGAGCCTGGCACCTTTGACAACGAAACGGAAAAATATATCATCTATAATGTATCTAAGGTCGAATATGAGACGTGTCGGATTACAAACGCGGATCCGCGTGTTATTGCCATATGTGATAAGCCACAAAAATTGATGTTTTTTACAATAACGTTCCGGCCATTTACACCACAACCCGGTGGTTTGGAGTTCCTTCCTGGGAATGATTATTATTTCATTTCAACTTCTTCGAAAGATGATCTCTATCGACGAATAGGCGGCCGTTGTTCCACTAATAATATGAAGGTAGTATTTAAAGTCTGCTGTGCCTCTGAGGAAAAGAATAAAACCACAACTATCTCAACGGGGGGTACAGGTGTCGGTGCTGGCAATAACGGTGCCACATCTACCACTGCGGTGGGCAGTGCGGTGCCGACAGATTCGGCTGGCAATAGCGGCGAAGATATAACGAATCTTCACAATAATCAACAACAAACGAATCATCCTCATCATGGTAACAATATTAACACAATAGGCATCAATGGCATTAACACTGGCATGCTACCAAATGGTGTAATGAATACAGGCGCTGGTGGCAGTCTCAGCAATAACCAACACAATGGTTTGCAACTTACTCCCATAATGAATAGTCCTAGTGGAAATGTGGCCACATCTATTAACACCAATATAGATCAATTTAATCGTATACCTATGCAACCGAACAGCATTAATGTCTTAAGTAATAATATTGGCGGTGGCATAAATATGGGTCAGCCCGGCATGAGTGGCAATAATGGTCTAGGTTTGGGTACGCATGGTGGTTCCGGTATTCTTCTAACCCCCGGTCATAATGGCATCAATATGATAGCTGGTGGCAGTCCTGGCGGTATACCTGGCATACACCAATATCCTGGTCATGGCTATCACGGCCAAACCGGCATACGCATAAATAATGTTCCCTCAACGCATCATACGAATCTTAAGAATATGCAAAATAACAACGACAATGATCATCATCACTATGATAAACATCCAAATGAGGTTGTAAAGAACGAAGAACTTACCTATAATAGAGCAGCATCTTCAATGACAACTGCCACAGCATTATCCTTCTTCTTCCTGCTAACACTGGCCACACAGATATGCTACTGGGTCTAAGTAGTAGTGATTTTTCTTTTTCAATTTATTTTAATTTGTTTGGTTTTTTATTATTATTATTATTATTATTTGTTTAATTTGGTTGGTGGACAACTAAAATCACATGGCCATCATCTTACTTATACTTATTATTATTAATATTAGTACACTTACTAAAATACATGGCAGCAGCTTATCTGGTGGTAGATATGGAAAGGAAACGAAGAAGAAGGTAAAAATTAAATAAAATAAGAAAAAAAAAAAAAACAATGAAGTAACAGTTTGTACATTTTAAGTCTATTTTATATGATAATATAATTTTAGTTTATAAACATAAATTATAAAACAAAAACAAAAATTATGGAAAGAAAAAAAATCAGACAACAATTTTTGTAATTTCATTAATACAAATATTAAAGGCCTAACCATAATTAGATTAAGTTAACTTAAATAAATCATAATATAGCAAGAACAGCAACATAAAACAGAACAGTATATAAAAACAACAAAAAGCAAAAGCAACACTCAACATACATAGACTGAGACAAACATACAACATTACACCCAACGCAACTCATTATAAACAAACTCTCATTTTAAACATTCACATACTTTTTTATAAATACTTATAAATATTAAAAAACGCCAACATACAGCCACACACATACACACACATACCAACAAAACCACTAATAGACCGATTGACCGACCGACAGACAAACAGACAGACAGACAAAGAAAATATTTGAGAAAATACTAAATGAAAGAAAAAGAAACAAAAGTACTCAATTATATAATAATAAATTGTACTTTTCATGAAGTTTTTTTTTGTTTGTTTTTTTTTTCTTTTGCTGTCAATTCAAAGGCCTTTATATTAGACCAATTTTCAACTTTTCAACTAAACAACCCCCCTCCCCCACTTGTGGGAATAACTGCAACCTGGCATTAATTATGACTATATTGATATAATTGATGATAGATATAAAGTAAACTGAACGTTTTTATGTTTCTTTTTTTTTTAACAAATTGTTACAATTTTTTTGAAAGGCTTTCCAAATTGTATGCACATTAAAAAAATAGAGAAAAATAAAAAAACTTTGATTTGTTTTATTTAAAAGTAAGTAGTTTAGTAACTGGTAGATGTTAGAAATGTTTTTTTAATTTGTTTATGTAAAAAATTCAAATAAGTATAATTAGGGCTTTAAAAAATTTTAAATTATAATTTGCTGTTACATATTTCAACTTTCATTTACAGTTTTTTCTTTTTATTTATTCTACAGGCTTTTAAGTCTTTAAAAATATTTATTTTTAATAATTTGCTCATGCTTTTTTATTTTATTTTGTGTATGTATTATAAATGACATTAAGAATGAAACTTTTTTAATTTACACTGAAAAATCCTTAAGCTCCTTATTAAAATTGATAGGCGAGCAATTTAAAATTTTTTAAAGCTTTAAATTTATAAAAAAACAAGTTATATTGTAAATAATTCCAAAATTTTTATGTTTATATTTTAAAAATTATTTTAATTTACAAAATTTATTAAGAAATGTGTATGCAATATTTTGAAAGTATTATTACGTACCAGGTTGCATTGGGCCTTCAATAATTAAAAATAAATAAACTTATTATGAAAAGGAGACAAACACACGAATTTTAAGTTAAGTTTACAATACGAAAATCAATCGCAAGTCAACTTAAGTAAAATCATACAACAAAATAACAATTTGATGAAAAAGAAACACAATTAATTGAATTTAATAATAATTAATAAAAAAGAAATCATATTAAATATTAAAAGATATAAACAGTTTTTAACAATATTAAAGAAAAAAAAAAAATAAAAGAAAAAACCCCGATTAAATTAAACATAAATAGACATAAATATTAAATAAATAAAATAAATGAAAAATGACATTATTTTAAGTTCAACAAATTCTATTATGGGCATAGAGTATAAAATATACATACATATATAACATTATTACAGCATAATAATGATATATACATACATATATAAAGTTAAAAATCTATGTATACTTTACAAGGCCTAACCATAATAAGAGATTAATTATAAATTTAAGGGTTTAAGCCTAACACAGAACTCAAAAGGAATTTTACTTAAATAATAGTAAATGTATGTGTGTGTGTGCCATTGCATTCAAACATACTATTTTTTTAAGCATTCAGCTTTAAACCCTTAAATGCATATATTAAGAATATGAATTTTTTTGTGTACAATCACTTACATACAAAAAGAATAAGAAAACAAAAATGAAAAGAAAACACACAAACGCAAGATAACCCATAATAGTTTTAAGTTGTACTTTTATCAAGTCAAGTTTTCGTTCGTTAACTTAACGCTAAGCTGAGTATGAACAGAAAACAAAAAATGATTAAAAAGTTAAAAACAAAAAAAAAAAAAAAAAAAAAAAATTAAAAACACACACACAAACAGTATGAAAATATTAAGTTACATATTAATGAGACTTAAGCAAACGAAAACAATTGATATATACTCGTAAAGAGAAAATAAAATGTTACACAAACATCAGCAACACACATTTACACTTCTAAAATGCCTTCTTTTACTTTTTCTTTGTAACAGGATGCAATTTATAGTTAAAAATCTAAACGTATTTTTACTATATAGTACTTAAAAAATTCAATATGTACAAGTTTTAAAAAAGAAATCCTTAAGAAAAGAAAAATGTGAAATTGAACTATAAATTTCTTAACAGAACTGGTTTTTGTTAAATCTTTGACATACATAATGCACTTAATAAATAATAGACATCTTTTAATAATTTACAAAAACATTTATAACAAAGTTTTTGTATTTAGAATTTGTTTGAATACTTTTAAAACAAAAACAAAAAATCTCAGGTATGTGATGAAAAACGATGTCGATGGCAATTGTCATTAACGTAATGAGTGAGTAAAAGAAAAAGAATTCCAAATCTGAAAAGACTTGGAAGTTATAACAACTTGAAAGTTCATTCGATTTCAATTTTGATCGAAATCGATTTCCATTACATACCAGATTATTCTCATTTTTAATGCTACTCTTTTGGTAGCCATATTGTAAAATTTCTTAAAAAAAAGAAGGTGCATTTTAAATTACAAATAAATATTTAATTAAACAAGAAATGATGTAAAAAAATTTAAGATATGATTAAAAAAACAAACCAATTAAATTAGATATTTAATAAAGTAATATTAAAAAGAAAAAGAAATGAAATGAAATTAATAATGATATTATAATAAGTTCAACAACAAATTCTATTATGGGCAACTTAAAGAAAATTGTTTAATTTAAACATTTGAACTTAAATAAGTAATTTTTCGTTTAATTTTTTTTATCTATCTCATTTTTTTTCATTTACAAATTAAAACATTAAACTCTCCATACAATTTAAATTAAATTAACAGTAATAGTTATAAAAAAAATATTTAATACATAAACAAAAATCTCTTACACTCATTTAACTTAAGTTGATTATAGTTTTGCCTTATTCGGGCATATACATATATACATATTTATAAAATTTTGACTTTGATATACTCGTACTTT
This sequence comes from Metopia argyrocephala, assembly GCA_963576795.1. NCBI lineage: Eukaryota > Metazoa > Arthropoda > Insecta > Diptera > Sarcophagidae > Metopia > Metopia argyrocephala. The sequence continues at coordinate 123,327,249 of OY756208.1, read as the reverse complement.
TTTATGTTCCACTAAATGTTTTTGTAATTATTATTTTGGCATAAAACTTACATTTCCTTCTCTCACTTGTCTTTGTCATAAGAGGGTTAAAAAAAACGTCGTAACTTAAGTTATATACAACCAGTTTACCAATAACATCATTAAAAAAACAAAGATTTACTATAACGAAAAACAAAAAAAAAAAAAAATCAACTTAAATTTCTTAACGTCCTATAAACAAAAAATTTATAAAAAAAGAAAAACTTGCCACAAGAAAAAAAGTTTAAATAAAAATTAAAAAAAAAACGAAAATAAAATTTATAAACTCCCGGTGAAGTTTTACGTTTATTTTTAAATTATTTATATAAACCTTTTTAAATAACAAATCAATTTAAATTTCCAATTTAAAACAACAAAGAAAATAATAATAAAACAAGAACCGAAATAGCATAAATTAAGCTTAAAGCATTTCATAAACTGGGCTAAAATTTAAGTAAAATAAAAAGAAAAAAACATAAAATGTAAATTTAATAACAAAACAAAACAAAAACAAAAAATTCAAATAAATCGATATTCTGAAAATACATGGAAATTTTCTTATCATTAACCACAATGATGGATGGATGGTGTACCGTTTTAGAAACATTTAATATAAAATTTTCAAAATTCTGAACAGGTTAGGTTCTTTTGGCAGGTTGCTTAATTGTTTCTACGTTTGATTTTACAATTTTCTGTAGATTTTATAACTTCTCTTATTTCTATTTCAATTTTAATAAGTTGAAAAAAGTTAAGTTCTAAAAAACATACAATAATTTTAATTGATAAAATTGTATGCGTAGACATTTAATAGATTATGGAAAATTATAGTTTTTTTTTCTCTCTGTTATTGTGGGTAAAACTAATACATAATTAATTCAATTATTGGTATTTATTTCTCCCCCTTTTGAAATATAACTTCAAAGTATTTGGCATATACATAGTATGTATGTACAAAAAAAAAGTAAATGAATTCAAAAAGTTAACAGGGAAATGATTGCATTCGTTATCGAACGATCTTGATCGAAATTATGACGTTTTGTAATTTAAATTATTATTCGCTACGAAATTTTATTCTATCCCGAGTAAGACAATTGAATGCCTGACAAAAATTTTTATTTTTAATCTCACTTAAGATTTTTCACTTACATATCATTTGTATTTGTACTTCACCTATAGGCAAAATACATATATGAAAACATAATTTTAAAAGAATATATGAATTTCGATATTATTTGCCCAATTCGAATGCAATATTTAAGCATACAAGTTTATAAATTTAAATAGTTGAATATTAAAATTAAATTATTAAAAACATTAGTTTTTTCACTCAAATTGATATACTGAAATCATTTTTAAGTATATTTAAAAAATAGAAAAATTACCCATCCGTTTGCCAGCCACCACCATTATTAAAATATTAAAGCAATAAAAGTTTCTTCAAATGGAAGTTTTTACAAAGAACTTTTTCGTTTTTCAAATCTATGCCTTCTTAACAAACAACTTACTTACTTACTTACTAGCTTATAAATTGTAAAAGAAAATTAACTATTTCGACATTTGACTTATGCTTACTTTATGCAAATACATACTAGTGTTATAAACTAAGTAATTTTATTAAATACTGATTTTTAGATAATTCATTAATACGTAAACACTAAAAGTCCTAAATATTTTCTTGTTTTTTTTTTTTTTTTTTTTTTGCTATGATAAGCTAGTTTACAAAATTGTAGTTTGTCTTCATTTTAAACCTCATTCCAAAGTCGTTTTTCTTTCTGTATTCCCTTGGTAAGTTAGTTTGTAAGCAGTTATACTTAGAGAATGTTATTTTTAAAAAATATGTATACATATTTATATATTGCAATTAAATCTTCGAATTTCTATATCTTAATATTCTGATACATACAATACATGTATACAAAATTTATGCTGTAAATTATACGTAATGCTTTGTAAAAAAAACAAAACATATATACAATATATACATATATATATATATAAAACTATTATTTTAAAAACATAATTTTGTCTCCAGTTATCTCTTAAAGTAATTCGAATAAGTTATTTACTGATTTTGTGTTTGGTAAAAAGTATTATTTCAAATGAGTTTAATTTAGTAATTTGAACAAAAATAAAAACCTATTTTGTATTTTTTTGAAAAAGAAAATATGTATTAGTAATAATAAAATTAAGTGAAAAAGAAAATAAATTTAAAAACGAAAAATTTAAGATATATGTACATACATATGTATGTAGATTATTTTTTAATGGTTTAAGGGGTAATTTGCATTAAAGATTTTAAACCCCCACCCCCCATATTTATTAAAACCTAAAATAGACTTGAACATTTTGACTTGAAATTCATTTTAGATTTATTTTATTTTTTAATGAATACCTGCATAAATATTCAGTATAAACATGAAGACAGAAAAACCTTAACAAAGTAAGGTGAGTCGAAAATTACTCGAGAAATTGAAAAAAAACTATGGATTGACAGTATTTTGGTCTAGTGGTTAGTGTGTTAGCTTACTAAGGCGATAGTGCCGGGTTTAAATCCCTGCTCTGACATCTTGAAAAAAAGATATATGAAAAAAAATTATTTCTTTCGGCGACTACCTCTCATCAGTCTTCTGGCTAAAGCTCGGGGAGTAATTAAATGCCATGAAAAAGCTTCTCAAATCTGTCGTTCGAAGTCGACTTTGAACTGTAGGCCCCGGTACTAATAGATAAAAATTAACACACACAACATGAGTGCCGCTAGAAGCTAGGGGTAACCCTGATACAGGGTTGTAATGGCCAAATATATATGTATGTATGTATGACAGTATTTTGTTTGTTCAGAAACAAATGCCAATATTATTTGCAAGGTTTTATAGAACAAAATAATTTATTAACTGACAAAATGACAATAAAAAATCTTAAGAGTATATGTAAGTACAAGTAATAACGCAATTTCACCCACCTTTTAAAACTCTTGTAAAAGTAGTATGCATATAATTTCAAGATTATGCAAGATCCCGACAAAGCTCTCAGTCTAGTTTCAATTTTAACTTGCACAGAGTGAGCTAGAGAGGAGGGTGTAAGTTCATTCACCTAAAAGACTTTTGTAGAAAAAAAAAAATAATAATAATGCAGAACGGAACGCATTTCAACATTTTCTTATAAAAAATATATACATATGAATATATGTCTGTATATACTATATACTGTATACATATCTGTATGTACATATGATATAAAGTAGAGAAATCATAGAAAGTTCTGCCTGCCATTGGCAACCAGCAGCTAAAGAAACAATTTTTAAAAAATACCATAAAAATAAATGAAAACAGGTTTAAAAAATAAATGCAATATAAGTGAACAAAAAAAAATCAATCCTTTTTACAATATAAAAACCCTGACATATTTCTGGTATGAAGAAAATATATAAAATAAAACATAAAAGTTTAGTTGCGTAAATAGGGGTGAATTGCAGCAAACGCTTAATAACGTTACACTAGCAACGAAATACGAAACGCATACTCTTCTTTCTAAAACAATTCATAAAGAAGTTGTAAGTATTACAAGGTGTTTTCCATTTTTTTATATTTCTTTTTTAAAATAAACCAGCGCAAAGTACTCTTGGAATGCTAAACAAACAAACAAACAAGATTTAAAATACTTTTCTGTATATAACGTTGCTAGTGTAAAAGCGTTAAATGCGTAAACGCATTATTTTTACCCCCTTTTTAACTTTTTGTATTGTTTAAGAAAAGAAAAAAAAAATATGAATGCTTTATATGCTTTTTTATTGTATTTCTTGCATTTTTTTTTTGTAATTATACTTGATACCCCTATAAATACATACATATCTGTGGCAATATGGAAGAGTAGCTTAAGTCGAAAATTGAAGTTTTGGGATATCGTCAATTTTGTGTAATTTTTATTCTGTATGTTTTTTGCGAAAAATTTATGAGTTAATATATTGGTAACATGTTCATTAGAGAAGAAGGATGAATATTTTAAAAAAATATGGTTGATTTTAGAAGATTTTACGCCTTTTCTACTTAAGCGCTTTTTCGAAACTGAAATCTGCGTTGGACAGGTCCTTAAGTAACTTAAGCGCTTCTGTTGAAATAAAAAGTACGTATTGTGTAGTTTTAAGTAAACATAGGAGGATTTATTCAAGAACTTACATTCACTTAAGACAACTGTATACAAGAATCACATTTTATTAAAAAAACTTATGTAAATATAAGTTCTATGATAAATCGAAAATCTTAATATGTAAACAAATCTATGAGTACATAAGTTGTTTTGTTAAATGCATTATTGATTCAAAAAACTTAGGCCAAAAAGTAAACGTACATAACATTGATAAAAAATAGAATTTTTCAAAACGGACTAAACACATTTAAGCGCCTTTGCTTCTGTAATGCCCCAAACGCCTTAACTCAATTCTCTCTTATGTCGACTTAAGCTACTCTTCCAAATTGCCACAGATATATACATACATACATATGTTCATATGTATGGATTTGTAGAAGAAAATATAACGATTTGAGGCAAATAATGATTATTATTATATTTTCTTACAATTATATGTACTACATATGTATGTACATAGACAAAGTTTGTAAACGAAAAATGTCTAAGATTTTTATAAAAAAATATATATATAAAAATTAAATTATTATTCCACATTAGAGATCAGTCCAGTCACAAAATAAAATTCCAAGCAAAATTGTTGTTTCTTTTTCCCACTTATTTTGTTTTAAATTGAAAACGCATATCCACCCATTTAATTTTATGCATCCTTTCCGTTTGGTATATTTACTTTTGGGCTGAATGACTGTGTACGTATGTACTTATACAAACTTTTGAACCCACACATAATCTTTTCGACATCATCGTTATCATCATCACTCTTCCTCTATTTCAATCAACATTTTTTCACCTATCGAAGTTTGGGTTGATTTGGTGAATAACGCTCTATTTCTCATTTCACTGTTTCGTAGGAATAATTAAAGTATTGTTAAGAAATCACATCAGAATATTGGCGAGATAAAAGTAGTATGAAGTTTCTAAAAATTTAAATTGTTATAGGTTCTGTTAATCGAAATAAAGTGAAATTGAAATCAAAATTTTGTTTTAAATGTAATAAACAACAAATAAAAGAAAATTAAAAAATATTTACATACATAACTGGCCATTACCATCCTGTCAGAGTTACGGCCTAGCTTTTCGCAGCACTTATGTTGTGTGTGTTAATATTTAAGCATGAGTACCGGGACCTACAGTTTAATCTCGACTCCGAATGACCGACTTGAGAAGCTTATTCATGGCAATTAGTTACTCTTAGAACTTTTGCCAAAAGACTGATGAGAGGTAGTCGCCGAAAGAAATAATTTTTTCATATTTCTTCTTTTCTTTTCAAGATGTCAGAACCCAGCACTATCGTCTTATACCGTAGACAGACGAGAACGTTAATTTGCATTAAGAACTTTTGCAAATTAAAATTTTAGCCTGACAGACGACAGTTTCTGCATTTATAGCGTAGACAGACGAAAACGTTAGTTTGTTTGTGAACTACGACATGTTTTTTACATGTGTTTTTTAAGTTTAAAATACATAAGTTTTTTTTGTGCTTGTCAAAATTAGTCAATTTACATAAGGTTTTTAATTTTTACTCACAAACGTATATGTACAATTACATATGTAAATAAATAATAAAATTTTAGGCACACAATTTATAAAAAAAAACTATTTTACTCATAATCCATTGCCGACTAATGTTTGTGCAGGCATATAAATTTAATATCATATGTGTGTACATACGAAATTAGAGCATGCCCTAATTGAAATTTTGTCATAAGACATGTAACTGTTTACTCATGTAAAAGTTGACATTAACAGTGTAAAAAACATGTCGTGTAAGGGTACCTTTACTTTCTCTCCAATGTAATTACAAATAGTAAATAACGAAAAATTTTGAAAAAAAAACGTAAAAAATAGGCAAATTTTGAACTTTGAGGTGCCATATCTCAGCCATTTCTTATCAGATAGAATTTTCCAGCATATCGAAGGAAAAGGTATTCAATTATCTTCCCATCGATATGCCACTTATCTCGATCGGAACTTTTGGTTGGATTTGAGTGGGACCATATACCGAAAAACACAAAAGTACCGTTATTTTAAAAACGGTACTTAGAAAAAAAAAAAAATAACAGCGTTTTTTGTGTTCAGGAGATCCTAATTAACTTATCTAGGAATGTGGCGTTCTTGGTATATTTTGGCTGTAAACCAGTGTTATCAATTAGTATCTTATCATATGAAACTGAAAATAATCGTAATTTAATTATATATTACTTTTTCTTTTTAGACAAAATAATCTAATTGCTTATGATTACGGATAATAGGGAAATAACTTTCTAACGATTATTTTAAAGTTGGCATAGCACAGTTCGATAGAGCATAAAAAACTATAAGGGAACGTATATTTAGTTTTTCGCTAATGTCAGAAAAGTTCGCACACCAACCGCAATAAAGTTTTGAAAATATTTAAATTTTCTTTTCTTTCAGCGGGCAAGCCGTCCGGTCCATCTGGGCGATAGGATCTCAACGTCGTCATTATTGATTGGGACCGACACAGCATCTCTAGAGGCGGAATTTGTGTCGTCATCGCCTTGCAGTAGGTTAGAGAAAAGCTGTCCCCATTATCTCGGTGTCCCTTGTGCATCCGTAACCAGATTATCATGTTCGTCTCGGCAGGAGGTTGCTCCGGATTTAAAACCAGTAGCAGGACGCCTTATCATTTTTTAGAAATTTCGAGAATCATTTCCACTCCTGCACATCTCGATTTCCATCATGCGAAATGTTCACGAGTGGATGTGATTCTCGAAATTTCACAGTTGCTCTCGTAGTGGTGAACTGCAACGTTCTTCTGTAGGTAGAATTCTTTGCCGCAGTGGCCCACCACATTTTTCATCGTACAATTGCTTTCTGTGGGGAGGGCACTGAAAACCGTGAACTGTTTCGGCAGCGCTGCGCAGAGAGTGAGCGATGTGTGACCACTGTCCACCATTACTTAAGAGAGGATGGGATGCAAAGGAGCTCATTAACAAGACGATCGGAAAACGACCTGGATATCTCTTGTGATCGGAGCTTTTTGATGTCCAGCTTCCCTCGAGCACTAGAACGTACCATATTCGATGCGCATATACGCAGTCGCATCTTGGTTGCGACAAGATAATGGTCCGAGTCGACATTTAGATGCCTTCCATCAATCACAGTATGATCGATCTGGTTGCTGGTAGATAGATCAGGTGAGAGCCAATTGACCTTATGGATATCAAGATCCTGAATCCTGGTGCTACAAACTATCATGCCTCGCGCCACGGCGAAATCGATTAGCCTCAAGCCGGTCGGCGAGGTGAAATTATGGAGACTGAACTGTCCGACAGTGAGGCCAAAGATACCTTCACGTCCAATTTTGGCATTGAAATCGCCGAGGACAATTTTGGTGTCATGTTCCGGACACCTATCGTATACATTCTCGAGCTTTACGTAGAAAGCATCTTTGACAGCATCATCCTTCTCTTCCGTCGGTGCGTGCACGGAAATAAGTCTGATATTATAAAATTTTGCCTAACTACGAATCCACAAACAAATTCGCGTCTGTTATCATGGCAGCTGTAGTAGATATCACATGTTGCTTGCCTTGTTCAACCTCGTCCTATCCATCGCATTTCTGGATGGCGGTGATGTCAGCCCTACATTTTGTGAGAGCATCCGCCAATTGGATAGAGGCACCTTCCCTATAAAATGTTCTCACATTCCAGGTGCATATCCTTAAATCAACGTTTGGCAAGTTCGTCGACATAAAAGGGGGTCCGTTTAGAAGCTATTGCATTGGTTTCATTAAATGATGTTTTACGTGGTGGGTTTCAAGTCCTACGAACAACCCAAATTTAAAGTCCAGGAGATTGGACAGTGGAGGCCGCCAGGTTGACCCCAATCAGAGACTTTACCTTGTTCGAAGCATCCCATCCATCCACTTACTTCATGGTATGCCAAAAAATTGGTTATACACCTAATGTACATATATGTATGTATGTATATGGATATGCATATATTTAATGCTAATTTATTTTAATTATTTAATACATACATACATATGTAAATGCTTTAGAAATTAAGAGCAAATTGTTAAAATTTATAACCCACAATTATTGCATGTCTAAGATGGCCAACAAACATATTGAAAAGAATAACAAATCCAAACACATGTTGAATTTAAATTCCTCTGTATGAAAATTGACAATTGCTATCAATTAAAGTTTGATAGATGTATACACATACATAAATACTTATGTATATGTTAGTATGTACGATTTAATGTATGTATATATACGCTTGTGTTAAATCAATAAGCTGTCGTTTGTCAATAACATGGTCCATGCCTGCATTAGATTGGACGTAAGTACTCCATTTCACAAAAATTGGACCATGTAACCAAATATTATTTGCAGGGTATATACGTATAATAACCAAACGTGACCAGCAATTAAAAATTTTCTAGATGGTTTAAAAATCTTAAATTTTTATTTTTAATTTCATATAAAATAACTGTATGTCTCTGATATTTTTGCCTATTTCTTATTTAAAACCCCCCTCCCCCTCCCCCTTGTGTAAGGTTTGATTGTTTATTGTATTCCGCCAAGTGTCATAACTGTTTATAGATGTTTGCGTTTATGATGTGTGCCTGAATGTGTGTAGGTGTATTTAAGTAAGATAGAGTATGGTGTGGTGGTAGTATAACTCTTCTTTTGTTTTAGCAAACATCCATATAGCATCTACAACAACAACATTAAAAATATGTGTCATGTGTTTGGATGCAGTCATACTGTTTTTTTCTTTACTTTTTGTTGCTGTGCCGAACGAACAGCTGAACGATTTTGTTGTTGTATGGAAAAAACAATGCTAAAAGGAGGTAGAATTGTAAAAAAAAACGTAACGGTACATACACATGCATCTACACGCAATAATAAATCAATAATCATCATCAATTAAATTTAAATAAAAAACAATAACGTGTGGGGATTAAAGTTAATAAAATTCGACATAAAAGAGGTAATATCATATGATCATAAGTACATACATATGTGAAATAATTACTTTTTCCCATAAATATGTAAACAAATTAGCTCTGTACATATTGCAAAAATCCTCTTATAGGTATTTGGTACTCTAGGTTAAAAAAACTATGTATGTAGGTATGTATGTAAGCCGATACTAAGTCCTAATTAGGTTAAATAATGAAAGCGGTATGCTTATACACTGAGCCTTTCGATACGGATAGAACCAAACCCCGCCCCCCTCCCCTCTCCCTAGAATTAATATCCGTTACCAGCGAAGTCAAAAATGTTGATAGCCGTTGTCTTATTAAGATCATCAAAAAAATATTGGTTTAATAACCTGAGTTTACGACTTAAACATCTGAGTCACTACTTCTTCAGTCCCAAGTTAGACACTCTGCAGCATCCTTGTACTTATCAAAATGTATGTACATACGTATGTAATGTTACAGTGTCAGACGCTCATTGGCCCCGGGTCTATTGTCGGTTTTTTACACACATAAGTATGACAGATTTAAAAAATATATGTGACTAAAAAATTCATTTGGCCGAAAATAATCCTACACATTGGTTAAAAATTTATTTTTGTTTTCTTAAAAAACTAACATGGCCCATTCCTGCATTACTTAAGACAATGTTCAAACTAGTCCATACCAACTGCAATGGATTCTGTACTACAAATACAGTGGCCGACAAAAGTCTACATACGACCTATATTTTTGCGATTTTAGGAGCCCAAGATACTTAAATAAAAATGTAATGATGCAGTTTTGTTTCAAATACATTTTTATTAAAGCAGACCAAAATTTACGTTTTTTCAATAAACATAGGAAAAATTACTCAAGAAAAACATTTAAAATGCATTGACAAAAGTGTACATACGATCAGCATACCCAGGCGTTTGTTGCTATTAAATAACGAGATAGCGCCGTTATTTATTACAAAATTTTTTTTGTTAAGTTTATAGATTGTTTTAAACAGCTTTAAGTTGTAATTTAGTCTTCATCGGTGTATATTTTAGTAAAATAATGTCTTCTCGTAAAGAAATTTCAATTGATATCCGAAATTTATTGGTTAAGTACAGATCTGAAGAGAAATCCTTTGGAGAAATAGCAAAACTATTAAATTTAAGTAAATCTACAGTTCAGACAATATTTAAGAATTATAAAAATAGTGGAACTGTTGAAAATAAGCGTCGTAGTGGACGCCCAAAAGCACTTACTCGCAGAGATGTAAGCTTTATTTTAAAAGAAATGGACAAAAACCCTAAAATTAATACAACAAAATTGGCCGAAGAGCTTGCAACAAGATTAGAAGTGATTGTAAATCCCCGTACTATTCAAAGAACATTGAATGGAAATGGTTATTTTAGCAGAACTGCTCGAAAAAAGCCATTAATAAGTGAAAAAGCCCGCAAATTTCGTATAGAATTTGCCCAAAAGCATATTGACAAAGGTTTTGATTTTTGGAAGCGGGTCTTGTTTACTGATGAATCTAAATAACATTTTTGGTAGTGACGGTAGATCTAAGGTGTGGTGAAAAAGAAATACTGGCTCCTAAATACTTAATTTTTACTGTTAAGCATGTGGGGGTTGTGTAATGGTTTGGGGTGCCATGGCTGCTTCTGGCGTAGGAAAGTTGGTGTTCATTGAGGGTAATATGGATTGGCACCTTTACAATTCCATTCTAGAACAGAATCTAAAACCCTCCGTCGATATGCTAAGCCTTGGTCGAAATTGGTACTTCCAACAAGACAACGACCCGAAGCACACTGTTCAAATTGTGAAAGATTGGTTGCTATACTATGCTCCCAGACAGCTGTACACTCCACCTCAAAGCCCAGATTTAAATATTATTGAGCACGTTTGGGAGATATTACAATGAAAAATACGTAACTACCAAATAACTAATGCCCAAATGTTAAAACAGAGGCTCCAAGAAGAATTGCAGAACATAAGACCCTTAGAATTAGAAAATATGGTGAACTCGATGCCTCGGCGACTGCAGACAGTTATAGACGCCCGTGGGGGTCCGACAAAATATTAATTTTATTAATAGGTGATGATTTTTTACATTTACGCTAAGTTTTTCTGTGAACACTCTTGTCGTATGTAGACTTTTGTCGAATGTTTTTTATAGTTTTTCTTGAATAGTTTTTTAAGTTTATATCGGAATAAATATTATTTTGGTTTATATTAATAAATATAGATTTGAAACAAAACTGCATCATTATTTTTTTCATTTATTCAGTTGGACTGATAAAATCGCAAAAAAAGGGGTCGTATGTAGACTTTTGTCGGCCACTGTATGTCCGTACGGATGCTACTTATTAATATATTCACACTTTAAACATGTCCACTTACTGCCTGGCTCCATATTATTTGACCGCATTGAGAACATTTGAAATCCTTTTAAAGTGCCTTGGATTTGTTTAGTGAAAATCGTAATGAATTTGGCATCACTTTTAAAGGAATTGTCACTTGAAACAAATATGGCTTTGAAAGCGATGACCGTTAATTTGCTTATTTTCAAAATGGCAACACTTTTAAACCTTTTTTCTTAATATATGTGCATGTGGCAGCACTTGACCTTTTTTTACTTGTTATAAAAAGAAAAGATGTCAAAATAATAAAACTACACATAATACGGAAATATGTATATGATTTTCAATAAACAAATAAGCTTAAAATTAAAGCAAAAATCTAAAAGATGGTCGAATATTATTTTTATTTGTTTTTTTGTTTAAATTTGCGTAAACAATATAGCATAAGTATGTACATACATATGAATATTTACAAAAGAATTATTTACTAACAATGGATAATATAATAAAAAAAAAAATAATCAAACATACATAAATAAAATGTCTTACTGAAATATCTTCTTTTGTTTTGTTAATATGTTTTTATGTAGTATATAAAAGTTATTTAAAATATCCGCATGGTTTTAATACATTTTTTAATCTGTGTTGTTATAGACAATCCAGAATAGATTTTATTTAACCTTGACTGTCAAACATTTTTTTTCATAGGTATAAAGCGTAAAAAAAAATTTATTAAATGATTGATTTATAATTGCTTAATGTATGTATGTACATATGTATGTATGAGTACATAATTGGCATAAGAAATCCAAACAATTTGCTCTTTATATTCATTATTCTTATAGAACAAAAAAAAAAATGAAGCAATAAGACGCCCATTTCATGGTTTAATATTTTTACTTGATTTATTGGTATGATTGAAAGTTGTTTTTGATGTACGATTTGTTTATTAAGTCTTTATTATTTGCCAATAATAGGCCTGGCACATTAAATATGTAAATTCCTATGTAATTTTTTTCAGTGTTGGAAAATAAACTGAAAATTTATTTTTTTAAGCCCGTATGACACCTACTTTTTTTGTATTGAATTGTTTTAACTTGTTTTTGATAAACTCTATTTTTTTATCGAAAACATTTGTAAATATTTTGGCAATTGTGTATTGATGTAAATGCAGTTGTATTGATGTAAATGTAGTTGTAGTATTTTTGTCAGTAACAACCAAAACGGCAACACTGGTTTAAAATAAAAAATTAAAAAAGGAAGGAATGCCTACGAAAAAACAGAACAATATATAAGGTTTTGTTTATTTATTTATTTATTTTTTTATTGTTTTGAGTAGATTCAGTAAATACATTATTTTTGTTGTGTTGGTAATAAGAGACACTTTTAGCGCTTATGTACAGGGTGTTTTTTTTAGAGGTATAGAACTTCGAATTGCAATAAAACACAAGAAAATCATTTTAATGTCCATCAATTTGGCTTTATTGGAAGGATAATTTTATGCCATTAATGTTTAAATATGATTTCGGGCATGTGGCCGCCGCGGCTAGCTCAAATAAAGCCAATTCTACAGGTCCAATTTTCAACCACTTTTTCGAGCATATGGGGCCGTATGTTGGCAATAACGCCACGAATGTTGGCTTCCAAGTCCCCTAACGTTTCTGGTTTGTTGGCGTAGACGAGCGACTTCACATATCCCCAAAGAAAATAATCTAATGGTGTCAAATCACACGATCTTGGTGGCCAATTGACAGGTCCATTCCGCGAAATTATGCGCTCATCGAATGTCTCCTTCAATAAATCGATTGTGACGTGCGCTGTGTGGCATGTAGCGCCGTCTTGTTGGAACCACAACTCAAAACAACGCAAAATCTTCCATAAAGTTGATGGACAAAGCTCCAATTGCTGTACACGGTGGCGAAGCGATTCATTCGGGTTCTCTTCAAAACTTTGCTCTACAGCGGCAATTGTTTCTTCGGTGCGCACTGTTCGACGTCTCTACGGATGCGTATTATCACATAGAGTAAACGTAGTGCGAAAACAATCCATGGTTAACCGAATTAATTGCTCTGATGGACGATTATGTCGACCATAAAATGGGCGGTAAACTTCGCGAACTGAACCATTATTTTCGAAATAAATTTGCACGATTTGCAAGCGTTGTTCTTTTGTCAACCTGTTCATGATGAAATGGCAAACCAAACTAAGAGCCATCCCTAAATAAAAGCGGCAAGCGGAACGTTTTCTAACTCTCAGCGCTTACTCTTAACCGCCATCCCTGAATAAGAGCGGCAACGTTTTGTGAAAACATTAAAAACAGGGTAATACAAAAACATATGCTTATATAACAATTCTGACTATTTTAATAATAAACTGCGTTTCTCTATTGGTATTTGAAACATAAACTAAATTTCATAGTACTATTTTATTTATTTTTATTATAAAACAAAAAATATTTTTCGCCTTATTGGCAAAATACATTCAATATAATTTGAAATGTATGCTTTTTGGGATAAGCATGTCTCTATGGCCATTTCGTCTCTGCTTAAGAGACTCGTCAGGAGACTTTTTTCCCAAAGGTGTTATTCAAAACTATAAATACTTATGTTAAAATAGTTATAGACTAAATGCGAGTCATATCCCATTTAGTATATAAAAACCAAACAAAAGTATTTACAAAGCAATACATTTCTGTTTTTCAAAAAATTTAAATTCTATTTCTCTGTTCCACCACAGCAAGCCAACCTACGGTTGTGGATAATGTCTGTAGCAAATGAATAGAAAAACAAAAAGTTTTTTTTATTAAAAAACAAAAACCTACGGTTGTGCATAATGTCTGTAGCAAATGAATAGAAAAACAAAAAGTTTTTTTTATTAAAAAACAAAAACCGTAGGTTGGCTTGCTGTGGTGGAACAGAGAAATAGAATTTAAATTTTTTGAAAAACAGAAATGTATTGCTTTGTAAATACTTTTGTTTGGTTTTTATATACTAAATGGGATATGATTCGCATTTAGTCTATAACTATTTTAACATAAGTATTTATAGTTTTGAATAACACCTTTGGGAAAAAGTCTCCTGACGAGTCTCTTAAGCAGAGACGAAATGGCCATAGAGACATGCTTATCCCAAAAAGCATACATTTCAAATTATATTTTTATTATATTTTATTTATTTATTTTATATTAATATTTATTATCTTCTATTTTGTTTACTTATTTCCTTTACGAATAAAACATGGTTATGCAAATAACATATCTTTATATCACAACCCTGTTTTTTTTCCTATTTGTTTACATTTTAGTTGCCTTTTGCGACCAACTTTACTTTTAAACGCTCTGTCAAAATTGGATTTTCCAATTGCAAAGCGTTGCCGCCGCGTTATTTTGGGATGCTCCATACAAATTGTATGGGCATGAGAAATTTTGACAGCTAGAAAACGCTTGCCGCTTTTATTTAGGGATGGCAGTAAATATTAATCACTTGACAGCTGACAAAATTGCCGCCAGTTAAAAAAGTGATGCCATCTTAAAGTTCTATACCTCAATAAAAAACACCCCTTATTTAAATATGCTACAGTACAGTACACTAAAGTAAATTTTGTAAGTGAAATTTTCGAACATTGCTTTTTATATCTTTTTCACTTTATAATTTAAATTTTAAATAAACAAAAAAAAAAAAAAAAAAAAACCTATTCAGTCGCTCTTGTTAATACTTATCCAGCTGGTAACACTATACATTTATTGTTTAATTTACCACCCTGTCTTTATAAGGCTTATCAAATAAATTCCGTTATAATTGAAACTTAAATTTGTCACATGGTTTTAATATTTTGTGTACTTACTCTTTATAATTTCAGTTCATTAATATATCTCAAAATGATACCAATTTTATCAAAACTCAGCAACTACTATAGTGCCTATGTGTTGGGAGTACTTACAGTGGGTTACATTTTAGGCGAGTTGGGACATTACCTTATAGGTGTCACTTCAAAACAGACAGCCATAGAATTGGATTATGGTGATATAGCCTGTCAACAAAATAATTCCATGTTTTTGAGAACCGAAGTACCCAAGCAGTGTGCAGAAATACAAAATGAAACCAGGTACCATTTAAATTATTTTTAATTAAATAAATACTAAATTTATTAATTTTTTTTAGCTGTTTGGCTGCTGACTTAAATGGTACAGCGTATTGTGAATGGAATTATAATGGCTTAGGCATAGAGTACCAGATATTGGCTGGTCCTACTTTTATTTTAATATTTACCATTGCTGGTGTTTTCATGGGTATAGCAGCAGACAAATATAATCGTGTGAAAATGTTAACAGTTTGCACGTTGGTGTTTGCAGTGGCTATAGTTTTACAGGGCACAGTTAAGGAATACTGGCAACTAGCCTTATTGAGAATGATTATGGCGGCTGGGTGAGTTTTATCTATATGCATATGTACTTGTAGTACTAAACTCTTACAAATTTCTTACTAATGTTTCTGTATATTGTAGAGAATCGGGTTGCAATCCCTTGGCTACTGGTATTATGTCTGACATTTTCCCTGAGCACAAACGTGCTTTAGTTATGGCAATTTTCAATTGGGGCATATATGGTGGTTATGGTATAGCTTTTCCCGTAGGTCGCTACATTACCCAGGCCAACTTCTTTAATTTGGGATGGCGTGTTTGTTATTTGGGTGCTGGTGTCTTGGCCATTTTAATAGCTGTTCTTACGGGTACTACTCTCAAGGAACCAGAACGCAAATCTATTGGAGAAAATGAGATGCGTACGAAAGATGGAAAAAAAGCCAACCTTTGGTCTGTTTTAAAAAATCCAGCCATGATCATGCTAATGATAGCTGCTTCTATTAGGCACTCTGGTGGCATGACATTTGCATACAATGCTGATTTATATTATAATACATATTTCCCTGACACCGATTTGGGTTGGTGGCTTTTTGCTGTAACCATTGGTATTGGAAGTGTTGGTGTTGTGGTGGGTGGTGTTGTATCTGATAAGATTGTTGCCAAAATGGGTATACGTTCAAGAGCTTTTGTTTTGGCCATTAGTCAATTAATTGCTACTCTGCCAGCATTTGGCTCGGTATACTTTGACCCTCTATGGGCCATGATTACCTTGGGCGGTTCATACTTCTTTGCTGAAATGTGGTTTGGCATTGTATTTGCTATAGTCGTTGAAATTGTGCCATTGCAAGTGCGTTCTTCAACCATTGGTGTCTTTTTATTCGTGATGAACAACATTGGTGGCAATTTGCCCATTTTTGTAGATCCCGTAGCTAAAGCTATTGGCTATAGAGGTGCTATTATGATATTTTATGCTGGCATGTATGGTATAAGTAAGTATTAGACAACGTTAATAGTGACATTAAACACATAAACATTAAAAATATTATTTTTCTTTTTAGGTTCCATACTGTTCTTAATCACCTGCTTTATGTTGGAAGGTAAGCCACAAGCTTCAGCTGAAGAGAAGGCTGAGAATGGCATTGAAGCACATGCTAGAAATGTACAAGGTCATGACAATTCCGTTTTCTCAAATGATGAACCACCAGCATATCCCAATGGCAAATCATCGGCTTTACCAAATCATTTACAAATCTACAACAATAATAGCAGTTTAAATAATAAACCCCAAATACAAGAGAGCAGTAGACTGTAGGGTATCTATATATTAATTTTAAAGATCACTATATAGTATTTCAAAATTGTTAAATTTAGTTTTATTTATAGTTTTTAAGCTCATGTTGAAACAAAAATTTAATGCTCATTCGAGAAATTCTCTCATTGGTTAAATTAATGTAGATATATAGTAGAAATATATACATACATACATACTTACATGTATATGCGATACAAGCCAATTGTCTAACAAGTTAATACATATTATTTGTAGTTATTCTTAGAACTTAATTGTTAATAACAGTTGACTATAATTTTTAGGCATTTCATACAAAAGTTTAATGTTTCATACAAAATCGCTAAAATGCAGTTTTAGTTTTTTAATTGTTATTAATTAAATAAATAATTTTTTATGTTTTGTATGTGTTACAATAAATTTTTTTTTGAATTTTGTTTAAGTTGGTAATACTGGTAGAAGATTCATGTTTTTACTGAGTATTTTAAAAGTATGTATATCAGCTACACAAACCACTTTTTACCAAAAAGCTATAAATACCTAATCCTGTTTTTACACAATTTTTAAATTACAATTCACAGAAGTAAACTTGTCTTTACAAGTTTTTTTACAAGTTTTTTTTGATGAAAAAGTGCTTGATAAATGAAAAAAAAAATGTAAAATTTAAACTTTTTGTTAAGCTTCAGGTCAATTAACATAATAATTATTTCCATATTTCGCTACTTCTCTGCTTAGTTTCTTCAGGAAATATTTATTATATTAAAAAATTTTTCTTTTAAATACATACATACACATTAAAAGGTCATATGAAAAAATATTCTTTCAAGAATATTTGTCATATACAGGCATGTTCTGAAAATCACATTTTGTAAGAGTGATTTCAAATTACGAGAAGGGTGTTCTGAGCACAAAATTTTTTGAAATTTTGTGATTTGAAATCGTCAGGTAAATTATTGTCGATTTTAAATCACTTGCCTTTTTAAACACTATTTTACTTACAATTCGGAGAAAAATGGAAAACAAACATATAACATCATTTGTTCTTTATTTACTTTTACAATAAAAAATTATAATTTCATACAGAAAAATTCCAAAATTTGCAAATTTTCAAGCACATTACAATTTTCATAAAAATGTTTTGATTTGTTTACATTTTTCACAATTTGCTTTTATTTTTCAAAACGATTTTTGGAGTTGCCAGACTGACAACATTCTATTTTATTTTATATATTGTTACGAAAAATAAACTAAGTAAAAAAGCGCCAAAGATTACAGCTAAAATAAAAGAAAAACGCGTATTATGGTAACATTTTAGAGTAAAAAAAGTAACGACACAAACACGTAATTTTGTCTTGTGTCGTTACCAGTAAAAACAAAAAACACACACGCACACATATATCTTTATATTGGTGCTGCAAAAATAACTACGAAATCATTTCAACAACAACAACAACAACAACAACAACAACAACATAAGAGATATTCTATCTACAAACTTCTACATGTGCTGCAGATATACACACGCATATACATACAAAAATAAATTAACATGTTGACACACAAGATTTTGCCATATGCAGTGATCTCGAAACTGAAAGAAAAATCTAGACACATTGAAATTTAAATAAAAAGGCAGAGCAGAGATTGGGAATCAAGTTAGTTGCGATTTAGCTACGACAGAGTAAAGATTATCAGTGAATCCCTACGTGTGGTATTGTTCGACAGTGTATATCTTGTAAAGTGTATTAAGTGTAAATAAAGTAAATTTGTAAATACACAATCAAATCAAGTGTCTATTATTGTAATTAAGAATCTGCACAATACAAATATTTCTATAGAAAATGTTTATAGAAATAAAACGTTTTTAAAAGGTAAAACGTAACAATATAATTTGAGCAAATTTGCCAATTAAATTAATTATTAAAAACAAAAATGTATAAAATTTGTTCATAAAAATTAATATATTGTAAAATAGTTTACATAGATTCGTTAATTTTTGAAATATAAAGGCCTATTTAGCCAAACGTAAACGTAAACCCGTAAATGTAGTCGTGTCAGCTGATCGTTTCTATTATATGAAAAGCTATACAAGTGGTTACTCAAGCGTAGAGTAATGTAAACGTATCGTAGCAACCTATTGAAAATAGAATTCTACGTTACTTTACGTGACATTTGCCAAGCAGTGTTGGGCTGTTTGTAATTGGAACAATATGGGGGTAATTTCACTCTTTATTTTTTTGGTACTTACATATTTTGGTACGTACATATATATTAAATAAATATAGTGTTTCAACATACATATATATAATATATACGTAAAATATATGTATATAATATACATAATATATACATATGTACCTATAACCACAATACATTGTAGTAATATATGTAAGTGGAAAACCAGAATTATAATTTAATTGCATATAAAAGTTATTCTATTATTCTGGTTTTTCGACTTTTTTAATTAAATATTAATAACTATCCAAGCCAAGGATACTTTTTAATACGAGTATCTTTATTTTTTATCGATATTTCGCTAGTTCTTTGTGTAGCTTCGACAAAAAATTTATTTTATTTATATTAAGTTTACATACATGTATATATTTTACATACACATTTATATGTTTATATATAAAAATAAAATAATTTTTATTTAAGATACCTTATGCTTCAAATATTATTAAAATTTAAATATAAAAGCTTAAATCATGGTAAACCATTACCATTTAAATAATTTTCGTACTTTTTTCGCGTAATGTGCACATATTTTTGTACTTTTTCAAACAATCAAAAAAAAAATAACAAACTGAATTGCCATCTCAATGTTTGACCAAAACAGCTGACACGATTTTACGTTTGGATAAGTGCAACTACATTTACGTTTACGTAATTCTACGTTTGGCTAAATAGGCCTTAAATGTGCAATTTTAATGCAATTGGCAGCAATGAATCTGGCAGCTCTATAAACAACACAAAAGAGCTTAAAGTTTGTGGTTTAGAACAATGAAAATCACTTCTAAAAACTAAAAAGCTCGTGATTTTCAGAACACCTACACGTGTTTTTCAGAACATGTCTGAATATTTGCTTTTCTAGTAAATAAAGGCAATAACGAAAAAGGAAAGCACGTGTCTTTAATATATGAAATATTATCGTTAGCGTGGTTTGGCTTTTATTTTGACATGCGTAAATATATGGCCGTAAAATTGTCAAAAGTTTTTAAGCAAAGTTAAGTAGTTAGGTCAACTGGCCAATTAATCGAAAACGTGATCAACTACAATTAGCACAAAAACTGAATTCACCTAAAATAGGAAAAGAGCTACAGCCAACCAGAGCTGCCTATAAAGTGGAGTAAAGCAAGGGGGTCTAGTTTCGCACATTCCGCCAAGCTATCGAAAAAAGGCACCCCTAAAAACTTCAATCGTTTGGCTGCCAGACTTGGGCAATCACAAAGGAAATGAACTACAGTCTCACCCTCAGAAGTATTCCCGCAACTTCTGCAGTGTGAATTAAAGGGCAGGCCCAACTTCTCTGCGTATTTACCGATCAGTCAGTGACCCCTATACACAGCTATAAGTCTGGACAGGGACTGACGAGGAATCCCCAAGATTCCCAGAGACCTGCCGCGGTTATACCGAGGCCGAAGTGTCCTAGAAACAGCACAAGAAGTGATGGAATTCCATCTGCTCTGTGCTTTCGCAAGGAAAAACTTGGATATCCCATCTCTAATGACAGTCATAGGGCAGTGGACATCAGTGGGCATCCTTCCCTATGCCCATTCTTCAATACTGGGGAAGAAAACTCTGGCACACCCTCCAAAATCCAACTTCCGGAGAGCGAGATCAGTACGTAATTCCCTTATATGGGGAGAAAGTTGCCCCAGAATATTACTATGGCCACCAGAAAATAGCCACCAGATGCCCAGCTCCCTATATCTGATCGCACTCTGAGTCGAAATCGCCATAGCATGAAGATCGACAGGCAGTAAGTGCATAATGACGTTTAGAGCAGCATTGGGGTAAGTCCTGCATGCCCCAGTGATACCTACACAAGCAGTCTTCTGCACTCTTTCCAGCTTAGTGACAATATAGGCCTTACGAAGAGCCTCATCACTCTAAGCAACCATAGTTTAGAATCGGCGAGACTACCTGGTTGTATAACCAAAGCACCATTTGTGGTCTGAGTCCCCATCTTCGGCCAAACAAAGATTTACAAGAGTAAAAAGCCACGCCGGCCTTCTTCACCCGCTCCTCTACATGCAACCACCAATGGAGTTTGGGGTCCAGTATTACACCTAGATACTTGATCCTCGAGGAGAGCTGAGGATGATTAACCCTAAGACCACAACTGGCGGCCCAGAGTGGCACCCTCCAAGATCTCACTCGTAACTGAAGTAAATGGTCCTGATCATCAGCATAAGCCACTACCTTGACCCCACAATCATTAATCGCGGATAGGATCTTATTAACAACGACCAGCCATAGAAGGGGTGATAGAACACCACCCTGGGGTGTTCCTCTGTTCATGAGTCTTGTGATCTTAGCCCCTACAAGAACCGCATTAATTTCCCTGCATCCTAGCAAAGAAACGAACCAAAGGTAGATATATCTTTCCACCCCTAAGTTCCTCAAAGCATTAATAATAGACGCAGTCTATACATTTTTGAAGGCATTGGCAAGGTCCCGGTCATTCCGTGACTGGCAGTCACGGTGGGATACTGAGACATGCGGAAGGTGGACTTACGGCCTTATCCCTCAAGTGGACGCCTGGCTAAATCATCAGCACGGTGAGGTAGATTACTATTGTAGTTGCTAACGGGCCATGGGTACTTTCGGTCTTTCCTGTTTAAAATAAGAAAGGCTGTGAGTTCCACATGCGTCTATTGTAGAGCACAATCCGACTCCGCTTTCCACGCATTTTTTGAACGTGAGAAGTGGATGTCGGAAAGGCGTGCACTGGAGAGGGATTTTGGCATCTTGACTCCCAATACCATCACGGGAGTCATGTTAGGAAACCTCGCTGCATGGAGAATTATCGCCTTTTTTGTGAGGGGAATCATTCGTCGGAAGGAGAGAGACCTTGCAATGTCGGTGGCACTGTAGGATCAAAATGGACCTGAAAATAAGGCTACATCCTGAAGTAATGTCATAAACTGACGGTCCCAGAAGGGAGCCTGGTGATATAGAGGGGTTTTAGCCGGTAGGCACGCAATAAGTGTGTGCAGTCCGGCACGACGGGTGGCAAAAACCACCTAAGTGCGTAAATTAATTTCCCTCTCACCAAAAAAAAAAAAAAAATTTTGAAGGCACCTCCAATATCAATAAAGGCGGCCAGAGTAAAATGCTTACACTCCAAGGATTTTTCTACTGAACCCACCACCTCATGTAGCGCCGTCTCAGTGGACTTCCCCCTCACATAGGCATGCTGGGCAGCCGAGAGTTTGCTCTTCAGGTACTGACGGAGGTGACTTTCTATCACCCTTTTTAGCACCTTAAGAACAAAGGAGATAAGGCTATATTGCATAGAATCATTGGCCATTACGTGCCCTCTTTTACCCACTTTGGTCCTCCTCCAATTACTAGGTGCATAGTTAAGGGCCAAGCAAGCCGAGAAAATCATTTGCAGAATAGGGATCACAGATCCCTGAGTCTTCTGCAACATTATCGACATTATACCATCTAAGCCCGGTGACTTAAAATGAGAGAAGCTGTTGATAGCCCAAGACATCTTTTCCAGCAAAAGAACGGATTCCTGGAAAGTAACACACATCTCCCCCCGCCCTACCGGCTCATCAACCTCACCGGTATTCTCCGTAAAATGAATGTGTCAACAAGTATATTCAAGGACTCCATTAACGACTCCGCCCACATCCCGCCACTCTTGCAGGAGTGGTCCTTAGATAGAATCCGGCCGAGTCTCGCAGAGTCTTTGATGGATTCGCAATACTTCCTCCAGGTAGCACGTTTCGCATTTCTGATGGCTTTCTTGTATTCTCTCAAGCACTTCCTATAAGCCTGAAAGTCCCTAGCCGAATAGCAAGCATTGAAGACCGCTCTGACCCTCTTTCTCAATACGGAAAGGTCCTTACTTCACCATGGAGGAGAGGCCTTCTTACAAAAAGTAATAGGACAAGACACCCTGACGGCCGACTGATAGGACTTTTTAAGGACCTCAACGTGTCTGTCTAAATCACATGCGGAAGAAATATGAGATACAATAATAAGGTCAACGAAACTTATTGATACAATTGTAAAATTTTTTAGACCCGAGCAAATGGTTCGGTTTGGGTTCAAATTTTAAAAAAGAATAATTGTTTTATTGATATTAAATTTTATATAGTTTTCAAAGTAATTTAATTCTTTGTGGCGATAATAAATTTGCTATGCTGAAAAGGTCCGCTTAATACAATAATGGCATTATCGTTTTACATATGTTGCTCCCAAAATATTAAAACGGGTTTTCCTTTTTCTAGCCTTGGTATTTTTCAAAAGAATACATATGTATATAATGCATGAAACAAAGAAATAATTTTTCATTTTAATTTAAAACTACCTGATCCGGCAAACGTTATTTTGCCTAGAAAAGTTTATGTGTATATTTAAAATACAGATACAGGATCAGTTACAGGTAATATTTTAGGAAGATCAGTGCAGATAACTTACCTTTATTTACAAAAAAATATGAAAATGTGAATAATAAATAAACTATTGAATAAATTAAGAATATATCATTGAAGCACACTGTGATAAACAATATTTTTCGTTTTATTGTCATACTACATAATTTCGGTATTCTTTCCAAGCTTAAAAACATTATGTATAACAACTATTTAAATAAACGACAGAATATAATTTACCTGTTTGGGGAAATAACTTCCCCTGCCCCTAAAAAATGTAATTCTAAGTATTCCTACTAAGCTTGAAAGCATTATGTGTTACACTTCATTAAAAGAGCGATAAAATGTGTTCTACCTTCTGCGGGAATACCACTTCCTCTGCCCTTATCTCGATCGGATTAAGCTGTATCAATAAAGCTAGTGTTAGAAGCATTCGTACCATGTTTAAAGGCTTTATGGGCTACGTAAACAGGTTTTTAAGTTCACGGAAAAAGTGGGCGGTGAAGTGGGCATGGAGGTATACAAAATAGATTAGGATCTATAGTCAGCTCTACTAAATATACAGACAAAATTTTATAAGAATCGGTCACTCCATACAAAATGTATGGGAAAATTAATTTTATTTATAATTCTTTTTTCTGGAATATTTTAGAAACTTTTTTTGCTATTCTTTTTATTTGGCCAGAGACCATTCCGAATTGGTACGAAATATCGAAATCGGTCCAGGCGTTCTTGAGTTATAAGCGTAGTTTCTAACTCAACTTTCTTTTATATATACATATATAGATAGATTACTATAATTTTTTTTTTACCTTGTGAGAGAACTTTTCTTTTTTAACCAACAAACTTACCTGATATAGAGAACTAAACTACAAAATCTTTTTTATAGGCCAGTATATCGTCACATTAAATGCAAACGGACGTAACTACACTTTTTGTTTTTTTTACAGGAGAAGCAAAAAACCTTAAAATCAAAAATGTTGTAAATCTTAAAAATTATAATTTGTTTTCGTTTCAATTTACCAAAAGTTGAAGTTCCCACAAAACGCTTCGTTTTAGCGACCGTTGAAAAAATGTCTGATATTCTCGGTTTATTAACAGCCTATTCATAGAACACTAATGGTTTTTGACATTCGTCTTTTAATATGTGAAAGAACAACAATATTTGTTAGTGTTTCCCATATTAAAAGGCGAATGTTAAAAACCATTCGTGTTCTATGAACAGGCTCTAAGTCTAATAGTCATATCATGAAAAATTTTAATTCAAGAAATGTGGAAACAACAAATGGATTGGGACGCGCCATTAAATAACCGTTTGAAAAATCGTTAGCGACAAATTGAACTAAGATTTTCATTTATTAATTTAATCGAGGTCCCAAAAACAAAATTTTTTTATTCACAGCTTTGTTGACACCTTTTAGTTGGCTTACGGATGCTGCTTTTAAAGGGTTATTTTTTAGCTATTATCTTTTTGTTTCACTGTCAAACAACTTCAGTTTGGTCTATAATTTAACCATGAATCGTCTTACAAACCAACAACGCTTGCAAATTATTGAATTTTATTATCAAAATGCGTGCTCTGTTAAGAAAGTTCATCGCGCCCTTCTTCCATTTTGTGGTCAGTTTAATCGACCCACTGAAGCGACTATTGGAGCTATTGTGACCAAATTTCGCACCAAATTTACATTGTTGGACATTAAACCACCAACACGCTTACATAGAGTGCGAAATGAAGAAAATATGAAAATATCGCAGCTGTATCGGCCAGTGCTAATGATGACTATCAATTATCGAATCGTCGCCGTTCGCAGAAATTGGGCCTCTGTTACTCAACGACGTGGAAAATTTTGCGGAAGAATTTAGGTGTGAAGCCTTTCAAAATACAACTAGTGCAAGAATTGAAGCTGAACGACCCACCGCAACGTAGAATTTTTGGTGAATAGGCTCTTGGAAAGATGGCCAAAAATCCACTTTTTTATCTAAAAATTGTGTTCAGCGACGAAACTCATTCTTGGCTCAATGGGAACTTAAATAAGCAGAATTGTCCATTTTGGAGTAAAGACAAGCCAGGAGAATTGCAAGAGCTAGCAATGCATCCAGAAAAAGTCACAGTTTGGTGCTGTTTATGGGCCTGGGGAATCATTGGACCGTACTTCTTCAAAGATGATGCGAATCGTAACGTAACTATGAATGGTGAACGCTACCATGAGATGATATCCAATTTTTTTTTGCCCAAAATGCAAGAGCTTGACTTGCATTACATGTGGTTCCAACAAGACGGTGCCACATGCCACACAGCACGTGTAAGAATGGACTTATTGAGAGGCAAGTTCGGTGAAGATTTTATTTCACGTTCGGGACCGGTCAATTGGCCGCCTAGATAGTGCTTTAGACTATTTTTTGAGTTTATGTTAAAGCTCATGTCTATACAACCAAGTCCGCTTTAATTGACGCATTGGAAGACAACGTTGAAGCATTTATTCGTAAGATACCGGCCGAAATGTTGGAAAGAGTATGCCAAAATTGGACTAAGCGAATGGACCATTTGAGGCGCAGTAACGGTCAACATTTACCTTGGACCGTCATTACCGGCAAGAATGATGTCAGTCTGGAGATCATAAGAAGAATCACAATGGCCAACAGGTTCTACTACGGTCTTAGTAGGCAGTTTAGTTACAGAGACCTCTCTCGTGCGACAAAATTAACACTCTATAAGTCGCTTATTCTTCCGGTGCTTCTCTATGGTGCGGAAGCATGGACGCTATCTTGTACCGATGCTGCGGTCCTGGGAGTGTTCGAGAGAAAAGTTCTTCGTAAGATCTTTGGTCCTCTAAGGCATGGCGATGAGTTTCGCATTAGAACCCACCATAAGTTGTATGAGCTCCTCGGCGATGTGGGCGTTGTTCAGATCATTAACATCCAGCGTCTACGCTGGCTCGGCCATATTGTTCGGATGGAAGAATCTGCTCCAGCGAGAAAAGTTTTCGATGCTAAGGTCACTGGACGTCGACGTAGGGGACGACCATGTTTACATTGGAAGGATCAAGTTAATGAAGCCCTGCCATCAATTGGTGTGACCAACTGGAGAAGGCGCACGCTTTGCAGAGACGCCTGGAGACTAATGTTAAGACAGGTCGAAACCCGTTAACGGGTTTTTATGGCCATCTAAGTAAGTAAGTAATATATACTATATAGTCGCCGTGGTCTAGTGGTTAGTGTGTTGGCTTAAGGCCGTGATACACTATCCTATCGTGTCGTACGATTTGTCAAAAAATCGTGTGTGTTAAGTATAACAGTGTGGCATAAAAACGCATCTGTATGACAGATTTTTTGACAAGTCTGTCCGACTTCATAATTTTTTGAAAAAATTCATAAACACTATTTCTCCATGCGATCAGGGTTGCATTTTATAATATGTTAGCAAAAAGCAATTCTGCATATGCTAAAATTACCTAAAAGTAGAAAAAGAAGAGAAACTAACTACAGCCAACCAGAGCTGTCTATAAAGTGAAGTAAAGCGAGGGGGACTAAGTTCGCACATTGCGTCAAGCCGTCGAAAAAGGGCACCCCAAAAAACTTCAAGCGTCTGACCACCAGGCCTGGGCAGTCACAAAGAAAATGTTCCACAGTCTCCCTCTTAGAAGAATCCCCGCAACTTCTACAGTGCGGATTAAAGGGAAGGCCCAGCCTCCCTGCGTGTCTACCGATCAGCCAGTGACCCGTATACACCGCCACGAGTCTGGACAAGGACTGCCGGGGAATCCCCAAGATTCCCAGAGTCTTACCCCGGTTATACCGCGGCCAAAGTGCGCTAGAAACAGCACAGGCAGTGATGAAATTCCACCGGCTCTGTGCTTTCCCAAGGAAAAACTTGGATATCACTTCCCTAATGGTGGTCATAGGGCAGTGGACATCCAGGTAGGAAACAACATGCTCCCCTCCAGCAGAAGCTCCCCTAGCGAGCTCATCTGCCTTCTCATTTCCCGGGATGTCCCTATGACCAGGAACCCAGACCAAGGAGATGCCACGAACGTCCCCAAGACGCTTCAGCTCCTCCTTACAGCGAAGGACGAGGGAAGAGTTTCCCATGGGAGAAGTCAGGGCTTTAATAGAAGCCTGGCTATCAGAAAAAACCCTAACTTCACCCTCTATGCGCCGTTTCCCCAGTATCCTTAGTGCCTGCATGATTGCAAACACCTCGCCCTGGAAAACACTGCATGTGTCCGGTAATCTGAAAGACTCTGCCAGTTTGGCAGACCCGGAGAAAATACCAGCTCCCATGCCGGAATCCATCTTAGAGCCATCCGTGAAGACCGAAAAACCGGGACCCATACCAACCCTCCCCAAAGCCCATTCTTCCCTACTGGGAAAGACAACCCTGACACACCCCCCAAAATCCAATTTCCGGAGAGCCAGGTCTGTACGTACATCCCGTATATGAGGAGGGAGTAGCCCCAGAATATTGCTATGTCCCCCTGAAAATCGTCCCCAGAGGCCCAGCTCCCTCAGTCTGATGGCACTCTGAGTTGAAATCGACATAGCCTGAAGATCCACAGGCAGTAGGTGCAGAATGACGTTCAGAGCAGCACTGGAACAAGTCCTGCAGGCCCCAGTGATGCCTATACACCCAGTCCTCTGCACTCTTTCCAGCTTAGTGACAATATAACCCCTGCGAAGGGCCACCCACCACACCAAGCAACCATAGGTTAAAATTGGGAAGAATACCTGGTTGTACATCCAGAGCACCATATGGGGTCTGAGTCCCCATCTTCGACCAAACATAGATTTACAGGAGTAAAAGGCCACACAGGCCTTCTTCACCCGTTCCTCTACACGAAGTCTCCAATGGAGCTTGGGGTCCAGTATTACACCCAGATACTTGACCCTGGGTGAGAGTTTCAGAGTCTGACTCCCCATTCTGGACAGTCTAAACAGCGGAGGTTTGTATCTTCTGGTGAATAGCATCAGCTGAGTTTTAGAAGGATTAACCCAAAGACCACACCTGGCGGCCCAATCACCCAGCTTACGCAAAGCACCCTCCAATATCTCGCTCATAACTGATGGGAAAGGTCCAGAAACCAGCAAGACCAGGTTATCAGCATAAGCAACTACCTTGACCCCACCGCCATTAATCACGGATAGGATCTCATTAACGGTGACTAGCCATAAAAGGGGTGAAAGAACACCACCCTGGGGTATTCCCCTGCTCACAAATCTTGTGACTTTAGCCCCAGCTAGCACCGCATTAATTTCCCTGCATCCGAGAAGAGAAGCGACCCAAAGATAGATATATCTTTCCACCCCTAAGTCCCTTAAAGCCCTAGTAATATACCCAGTCCTTACATTGTTGAAGGCACCTTCAATATCAATGAAGGCGGCAAGAGTGAACTGCTTACACTCCAAGGATTTTTCCACCGAACCTACCACCTCATGTAGTGCCGTCTCGGTGGACTTCCCCCTCACATAGGCATGCTGGGCAGCCGAGAGCTTGCTCTCAAGGTTGTGACGGAGATGACCGTCTATCACCCTCTCCCGCACCTTAAGAATAAAGGAGGTAAGACTAATTGGCCTGAAATCACTCGCCATAACATGCCCCCTTCTACCCACCTTGGGAATGAAGACCACCTTGGTCCTCCTCTAACTACTGGGTACGTAGTTAAGGGCCAAACATGCCGAGAAAATCGTCCGCAGAATAGGGACTACAGTTCCCTGCGTCTTCTGCAACATTATCGGCATTATACCATCCAGACCCGATGACTTGAAGGGAGAGAAGCTGTTAATGGCCCAGGAAATCCTTTTCGGCGAAAGAAAGGTTTCCTGTGAAATATCACACGTCTCCCCCTGTTCCACCGACTCATCAACCTCATCGGAATTCTCCGGAAAGTGAGCGTCAACGAGTATTTCCAAGGACTCCATTGACGACTCCGCCCACGTCCCGTCTGTCCTCGCAATTAGAGTCCTGCAGGAGTGGTCCCTAGAAAGGATCTTGCAAGGTCTCGCAGTGTCCTTAATAGATTCGATGGATTCGCAATACTTCCTCCAAGAATCGCGCTTCGCATCTCTAATGGCCCTCTTGTAGTCCCTCAAGCACTCCTTATAGGCTTGAAAGTCCCTGGCCGAGTAGCAAGCATTGAAGACCGCTCTGACCCTCTTCCTCAATTCGGAAAGATCCTTACTCCACCATGGAGGATACGTCTTCTTACAAAAAGTGAGAGGACAAGACACCCTGAAGGCCGACTGATACGACCCCTCAAGGACCTCGACGTGTCTGTCCAAATCGCCCACGGAAGAAATGTGAGATTCCAGCCCGTTCACCTTTCCCCTGAAAACCCTATTAAACAGATCCCAGTTCGTCCTCCTCGGGTCCTTTCGGGGTGAAGGGACACCCCGACCGGACCCGATTTGGTAAAAGATCAACCCGTGATCTGAAAAGGAGTCACTAACAGAAACTCTCCAGTTTTCAACATTGAGGGAACGGGTAGAAAGGGTAATATCAAGGACCTCCTCCCAACCACCTGTCCCCACCGACCCAGGAAACACAAAAGTGGGGGTCTTGCCCCTGTTACAAATGGACAAATCATGGCTAATAATAAAATCAAAAAGAGACTCACCCCGTTCGTTGATCTCGCTGCTTCGCCAAATGGTATGTCTGGCATTTGCGTCGCAGCCAAAGAGGATGTCCTCCTTTTTGGGTAAAAGAGACCCCGCCAGTCGCTGCACTTCATCAGGAGGCGCTGCACAGTCATGGGCCCTGTACGCGGAAACCAGGAAGAAACAACGGCTTCCTGAAGGTTCCACTCTAACAGCCGCTACGTCGGGAGAGCTAAAATTAGATAATAAAAACGCATTAATAGTTCTCCTGACAAGAACACAGGCCCTAGGCTTACCTGCGTGTTTAACATAGAATAGGTTATAGGATCCATCCTGTAGACCCATAACTTTAGACTGCCAGATCCATGGTTCTTGTAGCAGGCAGATATCGATGTCTTCCTCCCGGAGGACGACACGCAGGTTATCTGTGGCTAATTTGGTATGCCTTAAGTTGATCTGAGCCACCTTCATCATCATTGTCGCACCAAGAAAAACTCAATCCTATTTAGGATTGACCAGCGGACTCCGAGTCTCCGTCCGACCCAGTTAGACTGAGACCCTCGAGAAGGCGGCCAGTATCACCCTCGACCTCCTCTAGGCGGTCGTCCGGCACTGCCGAGGCGGGAAATACTTTGACTTTGGCCAGCCTGAGGCCAAAGCGCAGTTTATATTTCCGACTTTCGAGCTCCCCCAGGGACTCGTCGGAAATCAGCAGTAATGCTGTTGTGACAGAAATCGGTAAGATTTTCTAGTGAATGAATCGTACGACTGTATATGATAATGTATTGTAAAATAAAAGACTGAAGTGTACTTGTCAAAATTAGAAAAATGAATCTTTATTTTTGATTTCTTTTCCTTATCTACTACTTATGAGAAGTTCGCTTTTTGTGTTTTTGCGAGACTTCTCTAACTTAACTTAATTTAGCTTGTCAGTAGAAATATGAATACAAAAAAAAAATATCTGGTTAAATTAGTTCACACGCTTTCGGTAATAAAAAAAATATAAATGCAACGTTAACAAAATTTTAATTCACATATACAAAAAAATAAAATAGTGAGTTTGTTTATTTTAAAATATTAGGTTACATCAAAAAGAATAAAACGAATAGCCAAAACGTATCACAATTCTTTAGATACTGACCTGACTTAATCTAACGATTTATTTGAAAGAGTGAAATGTTTAAATGATTTTGTATGTTGATATATTGTATTATTGATAGATACACTACACCCCCAATCTTTTAGAAAGATTTCATAAATTTTTTTTTTTTTAAACTTTGAAATTAAGTAATTTTTAGTTTTAATATTATATTACAATAAAATTTTTTTTGTTGGTAAGTATGTACTATATTTATTTCTTATTATATTTCTTAAGTAGATTTTTATGTATAATTTTAGTTTTACCATTTATTTTTAATTCTACGTTTACATTATCTATATTTATTATTTCATATGGGCCATGATATGGTTTTTCATTTTTCTTCCTATTTTCCATTTTTATTAAAACTAAGTCTCCGATACTTATGTCTATGCTGTTTTTATTTTTCTCCGAATCTAGACTTCTTTTTAATTTTGTTGCTTCTATTAATTTTCTTGCATTTTCTAGCGAATTTTTTAGTCTTATTTTTAGTTCGTTAGCGTAATTGTCAAGGTTATAAATTTTGTCATTGTTTGTAATCTGTTCACCTGGTAAGTTGGGTAGTTTACCAAAAACTAGTTCAAAAGGTGAGTATTCTGTATCAACGTGAGGTGTGGTATTGTATGCAAAACAATAATATGGAATCCATTCATCCCAATCTTCGTCTTGCACAAATGATAGAAAATATTCATTCAACACTCAATGATTTCTTTCTATAGTGCCAACCGTCTCGTGATAATAAGGTGTTGAAAAACTTTGTTCTATGCCAAGTAGTTTACATATTTCTTTAATCAATTCATTTGTAAATTCAGTACCTCTGTCGGATTTTAATGTTTTAAATATACCATGTTTCAATATAAGATTTTCAACTAATCCTTTTGCTACTGGCTTGGCTTCTTTTGTTTGTAATGGGCAAGCGATAATGTATTTTGTTAGCTCGCATTGCATGGTAAGTATATATCTGAATTTTTCTGATGGACGTAGTGGTCCTACTGTATAAATTACAATTGTTTCAAATGCGTTTGTAGGCGTGTCTGTAACGTTTAAGGGTTCTTTTGTATGTTTTACTTGTTTATTCCTTTGGCAGAGATCACATGTATTTATATAGTCTTTTACTTTTCTTGTCATGTTTTTCCACATATATTTCTTTTTTAATCTCAGCAAAGTTTTTCTAATACCGAAATGACCTCCACTTGGACTTTTGTGGTATGTATAAGTCAATTAATTCCTTTTGTTTTATATTATCTTTTATTTCTTTTGGCCTGGTATAGAGTAATATTTCTACATTATCATACTTTCTATTTAATATATTTTTCAATTTCTCCGGAGTTACAATTTCAAATATGTCATCGTCTCTGCAGAGAGCAAATGTTTTACATTTAGAATGGCATTTTATTATATATGTGAGTTTCTCCAGTAAGTTACCTAAGTAAGTAGGATTATCGCTACACATAATACATATTTAATTCATTGAGTCATTTTCCTCTATAGTTATTCTTTTTGTCGAATTTTTATTTAATATAAATTTAATTTTTCTTGCATGCTTAATATCCTTTAAAGAAGTGCAATCCCAAATTGTGAGTTGATCAGGCTCTTTTGAGGTTTTGCATTCTGAGGCCTTTTTGTTCTTTTTTATATCATTTTTAGTTTTGCTTCTTGTAATTGCCAATGTTTTCTTTATACTTATATCATTTTCAGTCGGTATTAGTTCTTTTAGCAATGACGAGTCTAATTTGATTCGTGATAATGCGTCGGCATTAGTGTTATCTTTTCCTTTTTTGTAAATAATGTCAAAATCATAGTTTGACAATTCAAGTCTTATTCGTGTCAATTTGGATGAGGGATTTTTGTGTGAGAAAAGTGCTATCAATGGTCTATGATCCGTAATTACAGTAAATTTTCTACAATATAAATAAGGTCTAAAAAAATTTATAGCCCAATGTATTCCTAATAATTCCTTTTCTATTACGGATCTATTCTTCTCATGTTTATTTAGAGTTCTACTCGCATATGATATCGGTAAATCCTTCCCTATTTTACCTTGTGATAATACAGCACCAAGAGCAAAATTAGATGCATCTGTGGTTAGTACAAAATTTTCATTAAAATTTGGATACTGAAGTATGGGAGGATTCATTAACTTTGATTTAAGCTCTTCAAAAGATTTTTGACAGATTTCTGTCCATTCAAACTTTACATTCTTCCTCAACAATTTGTTCAAGCATTCTGCTATTTTAGCGAAATCTTTAATAAATCGTCTATAATAATTACAAAATGCTATAAATCGCCTTACGTCATCTGCATTTGTTGGAATTGGATAATTTTTTATTGCTTCAAATTTTTGAGGATCTGGTTTGATACCTTCCGAAGTTATTAAATGTCCAAGGTATATGACTTCATGTTGCAGAAAACAACATTTTTTTTGGGTTTAACTTAAGATTGTATTTTTTTAGTCTTTCTAAGACCTTTATCAAATTATTGTTATGGTGTTGTATGCTACATCCAAAAATGATTATGTCATCCACATATATAAATGCTTCTGACTCCAAACCTGAGAGTGCTATGGTTAACATGCGTTGGAAACTGTTAGAAGATATTTTTAAACCAAATGGTAATCGTGTGAATTGATAGTGACCAGTTGGAGTTGAAAATGCTGTATATGGTCGAGATTTATGATCAAGTTCAATTTGGTGAAAAGAACTTGTCATATCCAGTGTTGAAAAGTATTTAGCGCGACCTATTCTATCAAGAACGTCTTCTAGTCTTGTTAATGGGAATTTATCGTTTACAATTTTATTATTAACCTTCATAAGGTCCTCAAAGTTACTGACGGTCTTCGGGTCAAATTTGACCCAAGTAGTAAATATCTTATTTGGACAATAATTTGCTTTACTAAAGTGAATTAATAGAGCTTAAAAGTTATTTTCTACAATATCCAGGAAAAACTGTATTTTTATAGGCATTTATTTCAAATTTATATCAATTTTACAAAATTAATGCAAGGACTAAGTATATATATGAAATAATTAAATTAATTTGCATTGGGTACATAAAATTATCGTTTTAGAATGCTGCTTACATACAATTTTTTTACAAGTAAGATACACTAATGGTGTTTTGTTATCAGTTTTGGGACTTCTCTTAGTTGCCTTTTCGACCGGGTTACTATTTCTTTCTTCGGATTGGGTTGAAGTTGGCGGTTCTAGATATCGTTGGGACAAATAGCGTATTTTCTTTGCAATATCTCGTGAAAATGGTACCCTTGGTAATGTTTTTCGTTTTTTCATATAAGGAGTAATAAACTGCATACCTAAATTCTCTAAGAAGTATCGGCGTTTAGCTAAGCAGCCTTCGTTCCAGCCCTGATTAGCGGATGTAAATAAAATAAAAGCATTGTACGCTGATATATCTAATGTATTACTAAATACCACTTGAGACCATCGATTTGTCTTCCTTTTGCTAGTATAACAAGAAACAACTTTATCCAATGTATATACACCACCTTTGCATTTATTGTAATCTAATATTATTTGTGGCTTTTTGTCTGCTCGATTACTAACTTCGAGCTATGGTGCAAAGTACTTAGAAGATTTACTAACTTGTTTTTAGGGATATAAGACAAGAGGGTGGTGTCTTTGGTAAAACAGAAAAATGAAAAAATTATCTGTCGTAACGTTATGACCTTTTAGACCAGCTATCAAATCGAGAACTACACGCATACCTTGGTTTCTTTCAGACATGCCTCCTATTTCTTTGCCTGTATAAAGATGAATATTCCAGGTATAACTTGTAACAAAATCACAAAGAACCCAACATTTTATACCATATTTTGCTAGCTTGGATGGTGTGTATTGCCGAAATGGACATCTTCCTCTGAATGCTACCAGCTGTTCATCTATAGTTACATCTTGTGAAGGATTATAAAGTTTAGGCAATATATCAACCCATTGATTCCACAATTAACGAATTGGTGCAAATTTGTCTAGTATCGTCGTTCGCTTCGTGTGTCTCTATTATCAAATCTTATTACTCTCGACAACTTTTTCAACCTATTTATTGACAAGGTTGCTCCAAATATCGGTCTACCTTTTTTCAGAATTCCATAAA
Organism: Metopia argyrocephala; assembly: GCA_963576795.1. Taxonomy (NCBI): domain Eukaryota; kingdom Metazoa; phylum Arthropoda; class Insecta; order Diptera; family Sarcophagidae; genus Metopia; species Metopia argyrocephala. The sequence goes on along the minus strand of OY756208.1, from coordinate 123,291,698 downwards.
CTTTCTGTACTTTCATTATTTGACCGAAACACTCCAGCTAATAAAAGTAATCCAACAAATGCGAACATTTCGTCATCGTCAACATCACTCCAATCATTACCAAAGACACGTTTACCCTCAATATTTTTTTTTTTTTTTTTTGGTGAGAGGGGAAATGCATTTACGCACTTAGGTGGTTGTTGCCACCCGTTGTGCCGGACTCCACGCAGTTATTGCGTGCCTACCGGCTAAAACCCCTCTCTATATCACCAGGCTCCATCCTGGGACCGTCAATTTATGACATTACTTCAGGATGGAGCCTTATATGCCGGTCCAGTTGGACCCTACGGTTCTGACGACCTTGCCAGGTCTCTCTCCTTCCGACGAAGAATCCCCCTCGCAAAAAAGGCGATCCTACTCCATGCAGCAAGGTTTCCTAACATGACTCCCGTGATGGTATTGGGAGTCAAGATGCCAAGATCCCTCTCCAGTGCACGCCTCTCCAACATCCACTTCTCACACTCAAAGAAAGTGTGGAAAGCGGAGTCGGATTGTGTTATAGTATATTATATTGTGTTATAGTTTAGTTTTATATTTTGTCTAAATTGTAGCTACGACTAATATATTTCTTTTTCAATGATCTTTTATGTAGCTGATACAGTTTAATTAGTAAATTTATTGCATCTAAAATAACAAGTATTAGTAATAATATGTATAGTGTATTTAAATGTTCTGTGTGATCAATTATTTTAACATTATTTACTACGTTAGCATTACTTACTACTTTTGATTTTGTTCCACCCATAGCGGAAGTTTGTGTTGTATAAGATTTTATTCTCTTTTATTTTTTAAAATGTTTTTTTTTTTTTTTTTTTTTTTTTTTTTTTTTTTTTTTTTTTTTTTTTTTTTTTTTTTTTTTTTTTTTTTTTTTTTTTAGACTTTTATAGATATTTTTTTATTTCTAATATTTTTTCTTGTAAATAGTTTCTGTGTTGTGCGCTGGAAGGGTTTATAATCTCGTCCTTCCGGATCTTTAGCTGGATCTTCTGTCGTGACACAAAATCTCGTCTGTTGTTCTTTGTAGCTATTTTGGTGTTTATGAATGGTACTTTTGGCTCTTCTATACGTTGTGGTTTTTTTAGAATTAATGGTTTTGGTCCAATATTGAGGATGTCAGGTTTTGCTTCTCCCGTTCCCTCATTGAGAATTTTTTGCCATCTGTCCTCTGCGGCTTTTAATTCTTCGAGGATATCTGACAGTTGTTCAGTCATATGTTGAAGGATTAAATGTGTCCTTAGGATTTGAGGATTTTTTTCTTTTTTGCCAAACGTGCCAATGCACTTTTTGGACTTTTCTTTTATCCTTTTTCAGATATGCTACAGGCACTTTCTGATATGCTATAGGCACTTTCAGATATGCTACAGGCACTTTCTGATATGCTGAAGGCACTTTCAGATATGCTACAGGCACTTTCTGATATGCTGCAGGATCGCCATATAAAATAAAAGACTGAAGTGTACTTGTCAAAATTAGAAAAATGAATCTTTATTTTTGATTTCTTTTCCTTATCTACTACTTATGTAGTCGCCGTGGTCTAGTGGTTAGTGTGTTGGCTTACTAAGACGATAGTGCCGGGTTCAAATCTCAGCACCGACATCTTGAAAAAAGAAATATGAAAAAAATATTTCTTTCGGCGACTACCTCTCAGCAGTCTTCTGGCAAAAGCTCTGAGAGTAATTAATTGCCATGAAAGAGCTTCTCAAGTCTGTCGTTCGGAGTCGACATTAAACTGTAGGTCCCGGTACTCATGGATAGAAATTTACACACACAACATGAGTGCTGCGAGAAGCTAGGCCGTAATCCTGACACAGGGTTGTAAAGGCCAGTTATGTATGTATGTATTTATGTATCTACTACTTATGAGAAGTTCGCTTTTTGTGTTTTTGCGAGACTTCTCTAACTTAACTTAATTTAGCTTGTCAGTAGAAATATGAATACAAAAAAAAATATCTGGTTAAATTAGTTCACACGCTTTCGGTAATAAAAAAAATATAAATGCAACGTTAACAAAATTTTAATTCACATATACAAAAAAATAAAATAGTGAATTTTTTTTTTTTTAAATATTAGGTTACATCAAAAAGAATAAAACGAATAGCCAAAACGTATCACAATTCTTTAGATACTGACCTGACTTAATCTAACGATTTATTTGAAAGAGTGAAATGTTTAAATGATTTTGTATGTTGATATATTGTATTATTGATAGATACACTACAGTATCATGGCCCCTACTAAGACTATAGCGCTGGGTTCAAATCGCAGGTCTGACATCTTGAAATAAAGAAATATGCTGGCAAAACAATATCATGATATGAACTGTTAAAAACTGCTCATATAGAGCATAGATGGGCATTTTTTGAGTACCAGTACTTTTTTAGTATTTTCTTTTTTTATCGATTAGGGGAAAAATTCAGTATTCAATAAATTTTATTGATTACTTAAAAGAGAAATCAGTATACAGTAAAAAGTACTGATTTATGTAAAAAATTCAGTAATCATTAAATGACTGATAGTAGATACTGTACGCATTGCTCACTTACATCAATAGTGGCATAAGTGAAAAACTGCATTTCGAGAAAAATGGCTTTTTTGTATGTTTTTACTTTTTTTAATTACGAAATGTGTTATTGGGAAAATAAAAACTGATTTATATAGCTGAGACTTCAAATTGAAAAAAATATCATATTGGCGTTAAAAACTCCACTGATGACTTCTGAAGATTTCGGTCTATTGCATTTATTCCAAATATGTGTACATCTATAAGCATAGAAGCAAAATATGGATCGAAACAGTTTGTAGTATGAAGTTTGTCAATTTTACTCCATTTTTTTACACAAATCAGTAAAATTTACTGAATACTGATTTCTCTTTTCAGTAACCAGTAAAATTTACTGAATACTGAAACACATAATGCAGTATGCCCATCTGATATAGAGAAACAAAACAAACAAACAAAAAAAAAAAAACCATTGAAATTGACTGTTTTAAATTTAATAAAAAAGCAATGAAATAATTAAAACATATGTACTTATATTAATTTATAATAGTTATACACAAAATTCTTTAATTTTTTAAAAATTTTCTCTTTATTTTTAAACAAATTTATACTAATAAAATACATTGAAATGTTCTTTCTTTTATTGCTGTCAAAAAGAAATGAAATATAATATTGCAACATCAACGTATTCCTGTTGTTAGATATGACGAGAAATATTAAGATGACATTTTATTTTCTCTGCCGACGTTTTCTTTCATCAAGGTTGATATCAGGTGTAGACCCCATGTTAGATAAATCCAAATTCTGCCAAATACAAAATTACCAAACTAGTTATCCCTTTCAGACCGTGATGCATCGATTATGCGGGTGGGTTTAGGTCTCACTATTTTCATTTATATTTGATCAACATAAAAAAAACCGACATGCATCGATTGCACTGATTGTTCTTTATATTTGTTTCTCACAGTATTCTGCTATTCGATTTACCGTTATTTTAACGGAAGGAACAATTTGTGTTTACAACTAAAAAACTACTAACGGCTAATAAATAGTGAATTGGGGCATATTTTAACTAAAAAATTTATAAATTGTAATGTTTCAAACCATTTGAAGTCATTTGATGCAACAAATATGTGTTTCAGCTAAAAAGGTTAACGAGTACATCAATTGTGCATGTCCTGAAAATCCTTGAAGGATAAAAAAATAGTCAAATCTAAACATTGATTATATTTTCATACGATATACATATGTACATAACTTGCCTTTACAACCCTGTGTCAGGATTACGGCCTAGCTTCTCGCAGCACTCATGTTGTGTGTGTCAATTTTCATCCATGAGTACCGGGACCTACAGTTTAATGTCGACTCCGAACGACAGACTTGAGAAGCTTGTTCATGGCAATTAGTTACTCTCAGAGCTTTTGCCAGAAGACTGCTGAGAGGTAGTCGCCGAAAGAAATATTTTTTTCATATTTCTTTTTTTTTTTTTTCATACGATATATATTCCAAAAATCAGTAAAAAATTCCCATTAATTTAGTGGCAGGTCTGAAAGGGTTATATACAATTTTCCTAATAACTGTACATTTTTGAAAATGTATTATTATTATTATTATCTGGTTTAGACCCAGCACAAATGCAAGACACCGCGACCTATAAGATCTATTGTGTCCCTTTGAGTCTACTGTTTGTTTAACAGACCAACTGCCTTCCTTACGAACACCAGCAGGTCGGAAACTTTGGTGGTGGATATATCCGTCAGTGAGACCATATATCTCCCTAAATACATCCATCTGAATCTATCAAGAGCCACACATTCACACAATATGTGCTCTGCTGTCTCTGATACTTGTGAGCATAGTCTACAAACATCTACATTTGTGATCGCCATTCTCATCAAATGCGCTCTCACACTACAGTGACCCGTAAGAAAATCCGTTAGGATTTTCAGGTCTGGCCTTCTATACTTTAGAACATCAGACTCACCCCCAAATCGCGGACGAATCACAGCCTTGGCGTGCCTAAGACCCGACTGGGCATTCCAATGTTCCAAACATTTGCCAGTTTCCCATTCACTAATTTGACTAAGAATAGTAGAAAGCGGTGCTGCACAGCAGGGCTCCGGACCAATATAAGGCGTCGCAGATCCCCTCCTAGCCAATGCATCCGCTTCTTCGTTCCCGCTTATACCACAGTGTCCAGGTACCCAGAACAGCTGCACCCTGTTTCTAAGCGATAATTTTTGCAACGTGTCGTAGCAATGTTTGACAAGTCTAGATGTCATACGATGAGAGTCAAGCGCCTTTAAGGCAGCCTGACTATCTGAAAATATATTAATTGTCTTGCCCTTGAGCCCGATATCCAGGTTAATCTCAGCACATGCGGTTATGGCCAGGATTTCAGCCTGAAAAACACTCAATGACTTCCCTAGTGGAATTGACAGGTTTCGATTGGGTCCATAGACGCCAGCCCCTACTCCACTGTCCATTTTGGAACCATCAGTATACCAGTTTAGATCAGACTCACTCCGAGCCAAACACCCAGTAGACCAACATTCCCGGTCCGGTACCTCCACCTTAAATCTCCTGCCAAAGCAAAGTTCCAAAGGCATGGTATCCAAGACCGAAATTGGATTCCTGACCACCTTGTGAAGAATGGCCAGGTTCCTTGACTCATTTCGAGGTGTTCTTACGAACACTTTTGCCGCCGAACACGCGGCCACCCTCATCACATAAATATGAAGTGGTGTTAGTCCAATCAGGGCCTCTAAAGCCACTGTTGGACATGTTCTCATTGCCCCGGTTACACCAAGGCAGGCAAGCCGTTGTATCTTGCCCAATTTTCTTATGGTGGTAGACTCCTCAGTCTTTCTCCACCAAACTATTGCCGCATAAGTGATTATGGGCCGAACAATGGCGGTATAAATCCACAGTGTCATTCTTGGCGATAGACCCCAAGTCTTACCAAAAGAAGAGCGACATGCCCAAAGTGCCCTTGTCGCCTTAGCCTGGACAGCAGAAATGTGCGAGTTCCAGGTAAGTCTTCTATCCAGAATGACACCTAGATACTTAACCTCCTTAGAAAACATAATAGTGGTACCCTTAAAAGAAATACAGTCGCACGTCAGCTTATATCTCTTCGTAAAAGGTACAACAACCGTCTTTGAAGGATTCACTGAGAGTCCTTCTTGAGAGCACCAATTCGACACATCCCTCAGAGCATCAGCCATAAGGTCACACAATGTACTCTCAAATTTCCCACGGGCCGTTATAACAAGGTCATCAGCATAACTAATTACGCTGATTCCTTTTTGAGCCAACATGGTAAGCAAGTCATCAACTACAAGCGTCCACAACAATGGGGATAGGACTCCACCCTGAGGGCATCCCTTCGACGCCATCACGGTCAATTCCTCTCCATCAAGGGACGAGCTGATAATCCTGCCTCTAAGCATGGAGCCGATCCAAGCTATAATTGGCCTTTCCACCCCTTTCCGTTCCAAAGAACTAGTAATGGAGTCAAAGCCTGTGTTGTCAAAAGCACCTTCTATATCCAAGAAAGAACAAAGAGCAACTTCCTTGTCAGAAAATGCTTTCTCAATACTCCCAAGGAGAGACAAAATTGCACCCTCAGTCGATCCGCCCTTCACATACGCGAATTGACTCGGGTGCAGGGGACGTTCCACAAGACACGTCTCTCTTATATAAACATCCACCAGCCTCTCCATTGTCTTCAAAAGAAAGGATGAGAGACTTATGGGTCTATACGACTTTGGAAGATCACTAGGCCTACCTGCCTTCGGTATAAATATAACCGCAACCTCCCGCCAAGCTCGTGGTATATAACCAAAACCGAAGCTGGCCTTAAAAATTACAAGAAGTTTAGACACTATTATGTCAGAACTTCTTTGTAGGAGAGCCGGAAAAATTCCATCTCTGCCCGGAGCCTTATAGGGTTTAAAGGAGCCAATAGCCCACAAAACCCTGTCCGGAGTGAATATTTTACTCGCGAGACTTTTGACCCTTCTGGTAACACGTACAGGTGCGGGAATATCCCAGCACTCGCGTACAGGTGCCACCTCTTGGGAACCAGGAAAATGCGTTCCCATCAAGAGATCCAAGGTTTGCCTTCTAGACTGAGTGTACCCTCCGGTACCTGTACTAAGGGACCCTATGCCATTAGAATGATCTATGGTGAGAGACTTTTGAAGGCGGGCCAATGCCGGCAAGCCCTCAATGGACTGACAAAATCCCCTCCACGTCTCCCTTTTAGACCTTCTAATCTCCTTATTGTACTCAGTGAGACTAACCCTATAAACCTGCCAATCACCTGTGCGCTTGGCCCTATTAAAGTTCCTCCTTACGGTTTTCCTCAGCTTTGACAAAGTGTCATTCCACCAAGGCACCTTACGAACAATAGAATGGTCACTATGACGCACACTAATGTCCAAAGAGGATTTTAATGTCGACTGTAGCTGATTTGCCGCCAGATCCAGTTCATCAACAGACTCTATAGAATCTGGCAGCCAGTCAACTTCTTTAGCCACATTTTCTCTGAAGCAGGTCCAATTTACCTTCCTAGAGACTATTGGCCTATCATCGGTTCTAGCAACGCTAACCAGATCAAATCTAATATGCATATGATCGGATAAGGATACTTCGTCTGACACATGCCAGTCCCTCAGAAGATTAGACGTGAATGTATCACACAACGTAATATCCAATACCTCCGACCTTATGGCGTTAACAAATGTAGGCCTGCTGCCCCTATTGGCCACAGCCACATTATTGCTAACCAAAAAGTTGAGAAGGTAATCACCCCTATCGTTGTTGTCCGTGCTGCCCCATACCATATGATGAGCATTCGCATCACATCCAACTACGAAGTGGTGGTTCTTCTCCCGACAGTACCTGATGAAATTTTGGACTTCCAGGGGTGGTACACATTCCATATCCCCTGGGAAATAAGCAGAGGCGCATATTACCTCCCTTATACCAACATCAGTAATAAGTTTGACGCTTACAGCCACCAGGTCCCTAGTAATGAACCCTGTAATGGGAAAGAAGGTGAATTTGGAATTTACCACAATAGCGGCCCGGGGCCTCTCCCCAGCCGCATACACCAACTTACACGTCTTATTTTGAAGTCCTCTGACTCTGTCATTAATAGTCCAGGGCTCCTGTATGAGCCCTAGACTAATATCTTCAGTGGCAAATCTGCGGCTAAAAATGCTCGACGCACCTTTGGCCCTATGCAGATTTGCCTGGAGCACTTTGAAAGTACCTTCCATCATTTGCGCTCATTGGAAAGCGCCTCTGACGCAACTTTTCTCCCTGCCTGGCTCAATTGCCCAGCAAGCTTTGTTGCCTCAGCCTTAAGTGAGAAACCTGGGGATTTACCTCTACCCCCCACAGGTTTGCTCTTTTCAGTACTGTACAGTACAGTTATAGGGGTAGTAACACTCGTGTCGACTACCCTTTTTATGTTTGTGGAAGACACAATTGTCTTCCTTATAGTTGATGCATAAGAGGCATCGCTCTCTAAATTATCAGCAATATTTTTCATCAAAAATATGCGATGCTCGGGTTAAAGAGTCACCTGCAGCATTGCCCGGCTTGCCACAGGAAGGCTAATTAAAACTGGAGGGCGCCTGGTATCCAGAGTCCGCATACGAGCAGCCAAGTACCCCTTGACCATACATCCCTCAGTGTATGCTGTTCCACCTTGGATTTGGGGGAACGGTTATGAGGAGCGTCCACCTCCCGCATGATCCAATTTTAACTAACAGTCAGCAGAGACATGACCTTACTGAACTGCGAGTTGCGGTTACCACCCATAGATGGTAAAGATCACACTTCTATATGAGTTTCCAGATAGCAGGACTGTACTAAGTGAAAACCAAAGTCAACCCTTAGTAGAGTCCCCTGAATACTCATATAGCAAACCGCAAGCGTTGCTTACTTTAGCCATGGTCAAGAGTTGGCCTGAGTGGAAACGCAATTCCCACACAAATGTAGGACACGCGAAACTCACCCAGACCCGCACCGACCATGTTACCAGTGGCCACCACGTGGAGGTAGTAAGTCTTCTTGTGCAGTTGTCCATAAGGATCGTCTATTGACTTTGCCTTATGGGTCCACACCTGACCACCTTTGAAAATGTAAGTATGCACAATATCGTATGGATTTGACATACCAGCTGAGCTACTTCTTTATATACAGTTTTCTTTGGTGTTGTTTTCATACTTTTTGCTGTGGTTTTTCTTAGACTGTCCTTACCCTGACCAACATAAAAAAGCTATGTTGTTTTTGTTACTGTTTTACTTGTTGTAATCTCAAATGCAACTTGTAGTAAGTGTGCCGTGGTATGCACCTATACAAAAATAGAAAATTTTTTTGTCCTCTATAAATTTTAAATTCTCGCATTTGAAATTAGGCAGAGTTCTTTTTATACAATTTTTTGCTTTTTAACGCAAACCGGTATTTAGCCGTTTTTCTTTAAAACGGAATTTCTTTTAATAAGTTAAATGCCTTTGAATTTAACAGAACACAAAAGTAAATACATTTGTTTTTAATTTTTTTCATTTAAGTGGTGTGCTCATATCCGAATTCGACTATATACTTCTTCCCATTGCACATGAGACATTGTTACAGTTGTTATGTTATGTTAGCAAGATAAGGTTTTAGTTTAAATAATTATAATAACCACCGTGTAGCTTGACTGAAATTTCCGCATTTTAGCCGAGTGAGTTGTGAAAACATTTTTTCCAACTAGATTAAAAACGAAGTATAAGTTCTGCTCATGCCATTAGACACTACCTTACGCCAATAAGAAAATGACAAATAATTTAAATTATTACACACTTGTAATTGGGTAATTCATTGAACTTTTATTAAATAAATTAAAAACTCTTTTTTCATACTGATCTGTACAATATTACTTATGTCACCTATTTCAAAGAATTTTTGTTTTGAGAATTTTTTTATTTTTATATGTAAATGTTTCACAGCCCTGGTTCAAAATGATGATTATGCCAAATGAAAATACCACGAAATTTAGGAAATCAATGTTTTTGGGTCCACCATTTCATAATGGATTTTTAGTATATATCATGGCGTATTGATTATAAGGTGCATTTGACATGGCAGCTGAGCTACTTTTTTTTTCAGCCAATTTGTGAATATAGTTGTCAATTTTTGCTTTGTTTTATGTACATTGTTTTTGTTTTCATACTTTTTGTTTTGGTTTTTTTGACAGTTAACTACCCTAACAAGCATCAAAATGCTGTGTTGTTTTTGTTACTGTTTTACTTGTTGTAATCTCAAAGGCACCTTATAATAATTGCGCCATGGTATATATAATATTATTATTATGCACTGCTAATTATATGCTATTGATACTTACGAATAAACACTGCAAAAATGAAAAAAACTAATAATTAATGTGACTTTTAATGATTTCATTAATTGCATATTTTTCTCACCTTCAAGTCTAAAAAAAAGTTAAAAAGTAAAATGAAAATAAATCAGTAATACAAAATCCTATAAATTTCATACTCCATCACATTGAAATACAGTGACGAAACAACAACAACAACTATAATGCTATAGGGCGGATTGATATTGAAGCTACTTATTCCCAGCCAGCATTTACATATAAAAATAAGCATTTTTTAAGCGTTCAAATGTAAGCAAAACACTTACAAAACGCTGCTGTGACCTTTACAAAAGACATCAAAGCAAGTGAGTTATAATCGAAAGGCACCCAACTTTATAAGCGTTAGTCTATGTCCACACTCGGCGAGAAGAGTTGGGCAATTCTTCATCAATTCTCTTTTAAACTTGTCTTCGTGTCCACACTCGGAGATTTTAGTTGCCCAACTTTTTGTTGTTGTTCAGCAATTTTTGTGTTTTCTTTCGTTTGCTTTTTCTTACAATTTGACATTTATGCCGTGTTGCCACAGAAACACTCACAAATTACACATAATTTTATAGATTGCCCAAAATATATTTCATACATAGAATATAATGCTTTTTATTTTTGTAATTATTTTAATATATGAATAAATATTTGTGTATTTATAAATTTCCCTGTAGAAGACAAAGCCTTAAAGTTATTACTAGAGCTATGGGAACAGCCCAAACAATATTAAAGTATTTATAGTTGAATACTAGTGCTAATGAGGACTAGTACTTGAAGTAGTTCGGGAGCACCGCTAAAATTTTGAAGAAGTTTATAAGATAAGACATATTTTATCCTAAAATTAAGGTATGTTAGATACAAAATAAGCTGCAAATAATGAAAATCGGTTGATATAAACAAAATATTTTCTTTTAATGTAATATCGTTATGCTACACAATTAAATTTTCTATCAATGAAAAATAAAAACGTTTCTCTTCCCTTGTCTTTTAATAGCTAGATTATGTATTCACGTATTATGTGTCGATTAGACATTCAGCAGTTTAACGGTCATATACAAAATAACAAAGTAAATTTGCTGTCTTTATTTTCCATTTTAATTTTGAATTAAAATCTATTTTAATTTTTTTGCATACGGGCAGAAGAACTTACATTTCATTAAGATTCTTAAAATTTAAAAAGCATGTTGTCCCCACTGAACGGCAATTTACTTATAGTTTAATAAATTCCAAAAATGTTTGCTTTAGCTCACCAGTGCACATATTTTAAAATTGGTATAAATTTTGAAAAAGTCACCTTGAAAATATTCAAATGTTTTACTATTAAAGCCTGGTATTGAGTTCAATTTTGTGAAAAAAGTTTAGCTACATTTATTTTTCCATTCGAAAAATTTGACATGCAACATATATCCCTAAAAGCATGCACCACCTTTACACTCAACAAATAACACAGTTCAAAAAAAAAAAATTTTTTTTGTTGCTTTTGACAAGAACTAATTAAACTTTCGTTTGGGGCTCAGAATCTACATGTATTTTAGTTTTTCAGTTTTTCTTTTTAAGACCTGCACTTTTTATGCAATCTTTAACAGTCCAACTGCTGTGCAGTGAGTTAAAATTATAATGATATATCATGCATTTTATATACAGAAATTGCAAAAGACCACCTATAATAATTCGAATATCCAATATAACTCTAAATAACCCAACACCAAAGCTATGTCAACAGTAAAAACTCTATTATAAAATCCTGCTCATTATAATAAAAAAAAATTATTATAGGCTGGTGTAAATTTATTTTATTTCGTTCGAAAGAAATGTTGACTATGTTGTTCCGTGCATGAATCAAAATGTTGACAGAAACTTGTTGCAGTTAGAAAAAATGTTGATATGTAGATTTCACATGTTTTTCGCAGCAAGAACAGAGTACTACTTTTGAAACATTTTTTCACAAACATTTCGAACGAAACATTTTTATATGCAATATGACAGCCTTTCGTACGAAATGTTGAACTCAATACCAGGCTTAATGCGTAAAGAATTTTTTTGTTTTTTTTTTTTTTTTATTATTATTTATTCCTCTATATCATTAGCATATCAAATTAAGATTGTCTCAGCATCACTTAGTCATTATTGAGGCGAGCTGGTAAAATATTTACAGCTTTGAATTACACATGTACAATATATAATTGGGGTATTCAAACGGGGTCCTATCAAGTCATATTGTGATAATATCATACAATTTTAAAATAGTTTAAAAAATTTGTTGTTGGTCTTTGAATAAAAAAGTCATAAAACAATAAGACTTTTCAACCAGTGTTTACCATTTTGTCATAAATTGAAAAATAAAAAAATAAAATTAAAAATAATATACTAAACTATGACGGGTTGTTTACAGCAATCATATTTTTTCGTTTTATTGTTTTATGATATATGACTTTAAAACGACCATTTGAATCCCCCAAATATTTTATTTTAAGATATTCATCTAAAGGTTTAATTCTATGTTAAGTGCCGAAGACTCGGGTTCGAGCCTCAGGAGAGGTGTGATCAATTTAATTTTTGTTTTTATCAGAAAACGCTTTAATTAGATCAAAGTTAACTGCAATGTTATTTTTTTGGTAATTAAAGAAGAAATGATGTCCGTGAAGGAATAGTACACTAGCCAAACTGAACAATTGTTTTCGACTCCAGCTACGGTAGTCTCATCAGAGTTCTTTGTGTCCTGTGCATATTCAAGACCAAACATCAACTATTTAACTCACACTTTTTTGGAAATCGCATACTGAAATTATTACCGTATGTACATACACTTGTATGAGTTAGTCGAAGTAAAGTCACACAACAGTTTCTATAATATTCTCCTTTTCTTACCATCATTGCTGTTCTTGTAATTGTCATCTTATTTGGATGAAACAGATATATGAAACAGATATACAGTGCACGCGCGCTAATGTGAACACCGCATTATATGGACACCGCTTAATGTGAACATATTTTTTGCTTCATTTACTATTCTAAAATATGAATAAATGTAAAAAGCTCTATAATTTGAACAGAATTTTCTTTTTTTAATATGAAACGTTAAAATTCTGTGTTTATTAGTTGCGGGATCTCCGTTTTAGGTGTACATGTGCATGTATTATATGTACATATGTATATGTATGAGTAATTATGAACATATTCATATGTGTAAATATATACATATTTAATTATAATTTGATATAATTTTAAAAATAAAAAAATTCATAAATATGTATTGATTTTTGTTTACAGTATGGTATTATTCTGTTTTAAAATTTTCGGTATTCAGAAATGTGAACAATTCGTAAAAGTGAACAACAACGTGCACTGTATAATTCTATAAATGTATATAATTTACAAAGATAGAAAAGAAATAAAAGTAAAATATATTAATATATACACATAAAATTTAATTATTAATTTATAGGATATTGTATACGATTGCTGTAAATCATATGAGAAGAGTTTCTAAGTCGTGAAGCAAATATACCTTTATTCTTTTCGTGAAAATTTAAATTCTTTGTATATTTTTAATATCTTGAGGGAGATTATTAAATTCCATACTATCCGTATATTCAATCCGTTGCTTCGTAGTTTCTATACGACATCTTGCTATCATAAGATTGATATTGTTTCTGTTATTGAATAATGTTTGATTTCTATGAAATGAAATTGTATGGTGACCAATATTATGGGTTAACTTAAAAACATAAAGAATTGCATTCAATTATTATAAATAATTTGATGGAAATAATGGTGAAACAAAACTACATAAAAAATTTATGGTCTAAATATAGTTAAAGAAAAATTGTTCTCTTCCATTTTTGTGTAATTACACATAAACTGGCAACGCTGCACTTATTAAAAAGAAAAAACACAAGAAAAACGAACGCTGCGATTGTATGCAAAAGACGCGTACACCAAAAAGCGAAAAAAAATATAAAAGGAAATGTCAAATAATCAACTACAAAGACAAAAAACGAATGACGGAATATAAAGAATCGCCGAGAACGGGCAAGAATTTTTCTTCTTTTATTCCCCTCACCGTAATCGTCTACAAACTACAAAAGTTGCCGACTCGCCTCGCCGAGTGTGGATATAGACTTAAAAAGATGATTGCAAAACATGTTTTTTAAGTAACGTAATTACACGTTTTCTAAATGCTTAAAAAACGCGTTTTGAAAATGCTTTAAAAACACGTATTTTTAATAAAATTAGTGAGCGTTTTAAACGTTTACTTTGTTCAGGTTTTTTTTTTATTGATACATTTAAAAAATCATTTTTAATATTAAATTTTTTTCTTAAGCCAGGTATTGAGTTCAATTTTGTGAAAAAAGTTTAGCTACATTTATTTTTCCATTCGAAAAATTTGACATGCAACATATATCCCTTAAAGCATGCAGCACCTTTTTACCAACACATAAAACAGTTCAACAAATTAATTTTTTTTTGTTGCTTTTGACAAGAACTGATTTAACTTTCATTTGGGGCTCAGAATCTACATGTATTTTAGTTTTTCAGTTCTTCTATAGTAATTCGAATATCCAATATAGCTCTAAATAACTCAACACCAAAGTTATATCAACAGTAAAAACTCTATTCTAAAATCTTGCTCATAATAATAAAAAAACATTTTTGTAGGCTGGTGTAAATTAATTTTATTTCGTTCGAAAGAAATGTTGACTATGTTGTTCCGTACATGAATCAAAATGTTGACAGAAACGTGTTGCAGTTAGAAAAATGTTGATATGTAGATTTCACATGTTTTTCGCAACAAGAACAGAGTACTACTTTTGAAACATTTTTTCAAAAACATTTCGTTCGAAACATTTTTATATGCAATTTGACAGCTTTTCGTACGAAATTTTGAACTCAATACCAGGCTTTATAAGAAAAATATTAAATTGAAATATAAACTTAGGAACTTCATTGTTGTTTCATTTAAAAAATCATTAATACTTAGTATTTTAGTTTACTTTTCTTATTGTTTTAATTTTAATATGATTTTTTGCGTACTGGAAATATGACTCAGATGCAAACACAAAGTCCTCTTCCTTGCATCCATTTTCAGTGAAAGTTTCTGCAATAGAATTTAAATATTTGTATAAAAATGTAACTAGAAGCCTATTAAACGTATTTCACTTACGACGAATGGCAGTGGCGACAGTGAAGGCCCTAATGCACTTCTTATCTGCAGTTCCTCGCCGGGAAAAGCTCTCAGCAACGTTGTCAGTCATGATCTTCTGCCACGCCTTCGTAACAAATTTTCTCGAATTGGATGTTGACATTCTTTTTAGGTCTGCGTTCTAAAAATAGAAATAAAATCGACATCAGTATACAGTCACCGGACATTTCAAATTTAAATTCTTACCAGCAAGGAAAATTTATCTAAGTATATCTTCCAGAGAATTACACGTTTTGCTTAAATTTATGAAACACTTGCATTTGCAAGCAAATTGTCAACGACATTTGCAAAACTCTTACAGCCAGGACCACGATATCGAATCGTGTAGTTTTAAGCGACAAACAGTTGATTTGCGGCACACTAATTTTTGTGTCGCCAAAAATAAATGCGATTGGTAACACAAAATTTTTTTACACACATATACATAAATAAACAAACAGCCTGTTTCTAGAATACGAATGGTTTTTGACATTCGTCTTTTTATATGTGAAACAACAACAAAAACACGCAAATTTGTTAGTGTTTCCCATATAAAAAGACGAATGTCAAACACCATTCGTGTTCTAGAAACAGGCTGAAAATCAGAATAAGTTTGTTTACTACATTTCTGCATAATATGGCTTCGTGATCTCAGTTGTAAACTAACAATAAGAAGTCAATGTATAATAATAATGATTCTCGATGCACATGAAGAATACTAACATTATCATTTTAGGTTAGAAGCTAAGTTTGGGATATTTTTTCTTTTTCTCCGATTAAAATCCCTTGATCTTTCAGTAATATTACAATTTTGATGTTGCCCCTTCATGTAACGATCTGTAAGCATTACAGAAAAAATTTACAACCAGGCCCACGATATCGAATCGTGTAGTTTTAAGCGACCAACAGCTGATTTGCGGCACACTAATTTTTGTGTCGCCAAAAATAAATGCGATTGCCAACACAAAATTTTTTTACACACATATACATAAATAAACAAAATCGGAATAAATTTGTTTATACTATGTTCACACCTAACGTGTTTAACATCTCAATCGTGTTTAAGCCTTAAACACGTCGATTTTGAGATGTTTTACCATACATTGACGTGTTTTGTTAAACATCTCAAATGAGATGTTTTAAATTTAAACACTTCGTTAAACACGTAAATGGAAGGGTTGCATTTTATTTTGGGATGTGTTCAGTATGTAATTGATGAAAATGCCACTTTTTTATGGTTATTAAACACATTAGCGTAATGTAAAATGGCGGCACATTTTGAAAAATTAAAAAAAGCACCAACAATAATAACAACAGAATTAGTTGTTTTTTCAAATTATTTTAATTTTTTCGCATGACGCGTGGTTTTCTTTTGTACATCCTTTGCTAAGCCTTAAATAAATCATTAATATTAAAAATTCCATAATTGTATTCTTCCAATTTTCGTAGACATATTTTTAATTTTCTCAAACTTGTTTCCAATTTTATACAAGTACCAATATCAGGTGATAAAACGTCATTCTTAAACATCTCAAATATAATGTGAACGGTTATGTTTAGTTATTAAAACATTTTGCTTAAACGCGTTGAAAAACACAAGTGTGAACATAGTATTACTCCATTGCTGTCAAGTTAAACTAGCACACGGTTGCATTTTTTACTGTACAATTTAAGCATTTCAGCGCTTTTTTCGTGTATATTCGCGATTATTTTTTAATATGTTGATATGGCAGCTTTGTTGTTTATTTGCATTACGTTGGTAATGTAAAGCAAAGCGAACGATAAAGTGACAATTAGTGGGCCGCAGTTTAGATTCACAGTGAGTGACTGAGTTTCTTTCGCTTAAGTTTTCTTTCGATATCGTGCGCCTGGCTGTTATTTTTGCCAGCTTGCTGCAATCTTAATTTACAAAACGCTTGCCAATATGTTGGCTGGGTTTATTTGAAATTTTTTTTCTAATACAAACAAAAATAAAAACTTGACAAAACAATATTTATGTTTTTCTTTATTTTTTCTTTTTCTTATTTATTGCGTATTTCAGTAATACGGATGAACACAAATTATATTTTTTATTTGTCGTACGTTGTACGCTTTAATTCAGGTACAACCCTAACAAATATGTATGTGAAGAAAAGAATAGAAATGTATTTCTTAAAGGCATGTTATTGGTTACTATTTTTGTCCCGTTCTTAAGAGTGGACCAAGACTATTTAATTCAACAGCGAATTTTTCTCAAATCTCCTTGATTTCCTGGTGGCTTGATTCATAGTATCCCTTTCTTCTTCCAATATCAGAATTCTTTTCCATTAAATCCACTAGGTGCTGAACTTACTGCTTATTTGAATTTTTCTGTAATAAATTTGTATGCAAACTTACATTGTTTTTTTTTCAATAGACAAAAATACAACTGATAAATTGCAGATATTTAGATTTGACACACACAACATATAAACAAGAGTTGTGAATCACAATAGGGTTAAAAGTGAACGAAAACAAGCAAATGAACAGCTGCTTAAAAATTGTATTTCATAATAGACATTTGCCAAATATAACTCAACTCAACTGTCAATTTTGTTGTGAAACATAATATGGGCATTAGTATAAGTTAGCTACGGGCTATAAAAGTAGTCGTGTTGCCACTAAAATAATTATTCTCATATGCACACATGTATTTTATTTCTGACAGCTAGTGGTCGATGGTCGGTAGACTTTAATGTGTTTATAGCATTAGTCTTTCAACTGTTATTTCTAACAGCCTGTTTCTAGAACACGAATGGTTTCTAACATTCGTCTTTTTATTTGTGAAACAACAACAAAAACACTCAAATTTGTTAGTGTTTCTCATATAAAAAGACGAATGTCAAATACCATTCGTGTTCTAGAAACAGGCTGTAAGACAGCTTTGTACTAGTTGCGTAATTTATTTAGTTGCTTACCATTCCATTCTAAACCAATTTCATTGTTGAAGGTTGAATACCAGTTTCAGTGTGCAACTAAAATTTGCCCAATTTAATTAAAATTATTATTTTTTATATTTAACAAAGCGCATCATTCATGACTTTTCATTCTCTTTTTTTTTTTCTCTTTTGGACTATTTTATTCCTGTCAATTTTGTGACAGTCATTTTACAACTACATATCGTCGATGCAATTAAAGAACGCTGTAACTGATAAAACCTTTAATGTTCACAAGAGCCAAAAAACCTGTATGAAAGTAGAACAAAGATACTGGTATTTTTTAAAAGGCAGATGGGGTAAGTGAATTTATTTTCATCGTAGAAATCTGGGACCGGGACCAATCGACGCGTATTTTTTTTCTAAAAAAATTATGCAAAAACCGTATTTTAAATTTTTTGTCAGTTACAGCGTTTTTTAATTCTTACGACGATATGTAGTAACATGACTGCCTCAAAAGGTTACTAGTTGCAAGTTTAGGTGCAGGATAATACCAAGTATGATAGAATTAAAAATTACGCCATGCGCATGTTTTCCCGTTAGATGACGTAGATTCCCCTATATTTGGGAAAAATAAAGAGTAACAATAAATTCTCTCACTGTTATGAGTACACGTTTGTCTTTTTCGTGGCGTCATTTCACCTAGATGCGCAGAATATTTAAATTTTGTGTGCGTGATTTCGTATTATTTAAGAGAAGTTTAGACGGTAATACAAGTCGTACAACATGTCAAATTTTTGTGTAGACGAGAATGAATAGTATCGTGTAAACTTGATATGTAATGAGAGCGTACGACATTGAGAAAACATACGGATGAAAATTTGACAGTCGTACGAAATTTTTTAAAAAACCATCACATTTCATTAGTTTAGGGATGCATTTTTATGTTTTTGTTTGTTTATGTTAAATGTATTCACAATGCATGTAAATTTTATGTGTATGTGCATTTTATGTTTTCATTTCACTTTTTTTTGGCATTTTACCAACCGTGTAAATGCAAAAAATATCTGTCGTAAGATTTTTACTCTCATTTTTAATTTACGTACGGCTTGTATTACCGTCTAAACCCGTTTTAGTTCTAGTAGTCTTCACAAAGAAAGTCACTCATAAATACGCTGACAGATGAGATTGGTTTTTTATTTGTGTTGTTTTTCACAACTTGAATGAAATTAGTGAAAATTTTCGTCTCAAAAACCTTTAATTTTAAAATTTAAACCAATTTATTAAAATTATTCCTAAAATAAATTGTTTGTAAATGCTACCAACAAATTTAACTGTAGTTAATAAGTTTATGTTGCATATTATCACATCTTCTCAGTGTCTTACCAACAAATTTAGCTCTCTTTAAAACTAATAAAACATCAAACCATACGCAATTTTTGTCTCACACACAAGTTTTTGTTATAATTATGGTTGTCGTTTAGCATGATGAAAAATAAAACAAAGCGCATGGATTTCTTTTCATGAAAGAATTTTAACGTTGCAAATATTTTTATAATTAATTAACTTTTTGATAGGAAAATAAATCAAAAACAGGCTTCCAGAAATTCTAAATGTGAAAGCTGTTAATATTCGTACAGTACGATAAATGAAATTTAACATTAATATAATAAGAATTAATTATAGAGGCAGTTTTGGTGCATTTCAAGAAGCTGTTAGGCAGGATTTTTGTTCAAATGAGCAACTCTTGTTGTAATATTCACGAAGAAAGTAAGAAAAACTAAGTAAATATCCGAACAATTTCGTTAGCTGAGTAATATGGCTGAAGACCACTGTTCTATAATTCTTAGGTAATACTTACTGTTTTTTTTCAATGGATTTGTGATTTCTAATAATACTTACCTTCTTCGGGTTAATCCTTCTAAAACTCAGCTAATGCTATTCACCAGAAGATACAAACCTCCGCTGTTTAGACTGTCCAGAATGGGGAGTCAGACTCTGGAGCTCTCATCCAGGGTCAAGTATCTGGGTGTAATACTGGACCCCAAGCTCCATTGGAGACTTCGTGTAGAGGAACGGGTGAAGAAGGCCTGTGTGGCCTTTTACTCCTGTAAATCTATGTTTGGTCGAAGATGGGGACTCAGACCTCATATGGTGCTCTGGATGTACAACCAGGTAGTCTTGCCAATTTTAACCTATGGTTGCTTAGTGTGGTGGGTGGCCCTTCGCAAGGGCTATATTGTCACTAAGCTGGAAAGAGTGCAGAGGACTGCGTGTATAGGCATCACTGGGGCCTGCAGGACTTGCCCTAATGCTGCTCTGAACGTCATTCTGCACCTACTGCCTGTGGATCTTCAGGCTTTGTCGATTTCAACTCAGAGTGCGATCAGATTGAGAGAGCTGGGCCTCTGGGGACGATTTTCAGGGGGCCATAGTAATATTCTAGTACTACTCCCTCCCCATATACGGGATATACGTACTGACCTGGCCTTCCGGAAGTTGGATTTTGGGGGTGTGCCAGGGTTGTCTTCCCCAGTAGGGAAGAATGGGCATTGGGAAGTGTTGATATGGGTCCCGGGTTTTTGGTCTTCACGGAGGGCTCTAAGATGGATTCCGGCGTGGGGGCTGGTATTTTCTCCGAGTCTGCCAAGCTAGCAGGGTCTTTTAGACTACCTGACATATGCAGTGTCTTTCAGGCCGAAGTGTTTGCAATCATGCAAGCACTGAGAATACTGAGGGAACGATACATAGGGGGTGAAGTTAGGGTTTTTTCCGATAGCTAGGCTGCTATCAGAGCCCTGGCTTCGCCCATAGGAAACTCTTCCCTCGTCCTTCGTTGTAAGGAGGAGCTGAAGCGTCTTGGGGACGTTTGTGGCATCTCCTTGGTCTGGGTTCCTAGTCATAGGGATATCCTGGGAAATGAGGAGGCAGATTAGCTCGCTAGGGCAGGCTCTGCCGGAGGGGATCATGTTGCTTCCTACCTGGATGTCCACTGCTCTATGACCCAAGTTTTTCCTTGGGAAAGCACAGAGCAGGTGGAATTCCATCACTACCTGTGCTGTTTCTAGGACACTTTGGCCACGGTATATCCGGAGTAAGACTCTGGGAATCTTGGGGATTCCTCGACAGTCCTTGTCCAGACTCATAGCGGTGTATACGGGTCACTGGCTGATCGGTAGACACGCAGAGAGGCTGGGCCTTCCCTTTAATCCGCACTGCAGAAGTTGCGGGGTTTCTTCTAAGAGGGAGACTGTGGAATATTTGCTTTGTGACTGCCCAGGTCTAGCGGTCAGACTTTTGAAGTTTTTTGGGGTGCCATTTTTCGACGGCTTGGCGCAATGTGCGAATCTGGACCCCTTTGTTTTACACCACTTTATAGACAGCTCTGGTTGGCTGTAGTTATTTTCTCTTCTTTTTCTACTTTTAGGTAACTTCAGTTTGGTCCTGCAATGGTATCAAAACGGCTCCTTGTGCTAATTGTAGTTGATCAGGGTTTCGGATTAACTGGCCATTCGACCAACCCACCTACCTATTTTTATTATAAAATAATAAATCACACTTTTATTTACACTATAAATTTATTATATTTTCATGCACACATAAGTACATACTTATATGAAAGTTTGCAGACAAAAAATAACAATAAATAATTGCCTTAAATGAATGATAAATATATTTAAATCACATAAACATACATACAGGCAATTATTTATTTTAATTTTTTGTGTGTATCATACGAATGTACTTACATACATATGTACATATGCATGTATGTATGAGCTTACCAATTTCGTACATCAACCATAAATTAACACCAACAAAAAATAATAAAAAAACCAAACAACTAAGCCAGATAATGTCCACACAGCAACTAAACTGAAATCGCACGATGTCACCCCTATTTATACATTTTCTACGAACTCATAAACAAGACAAAACTACCGATATTCACAGCGAATATAACGGCAAATGAGGGTTTATTTTTTTTGCTTTTGAGTGATTTTAGTCGTATTGCTGCTTATGTATACACTCGAGTATATAGTATGCATTTGCTGACGACGCAGTAACGCCGGTATATTTAGAAAAACGAATGAAATTACGCCTTGTTATCATGTCTTAACAATTACTATGATTCAGTTGAGATTTGAAGCTCCATAGTAGACAAACGTACGTATTGTTTCCTGGTTAAGACTATATTTTTTTGTACTTAATATACCACTTTTTTATTTGCCTTTTATTATTTTTGGTTAAAATTTATTCCAAAGTTACCAAAACGAAGAGGATAAAACTATAACACACACACTTAAATATGTAAATTATAATATACTGACAAATTTGTTTAAAGTAAAAAAAAACGGGATGCACAAAGAAAATAAAAATTAATGATTTTTTTAATTTTGATATGGCGGATATGTACATATGCTTGTAAGAAAAAAACTGTCAAAAGTGTGTTCTTAAAGGGTGATATATACATATATATATATGTATATATATGTTTTTTTATATTAACATTACTAAAAAAATGATGTGAACAATTAGTTTTTAATATAATTTTTTTTCCTGTTTCCGTGTAAGATTGCTTATTTAATTGTATGTAAGTGTTTAGCAAAAGTACTGTATGGTATGTGCAAACGTGTGATGGTGGTTCTACTGTTGTTTTTATGTCATTTATTTATTCTTGTTGTTATTGGCTTTAGGTCGTTCGGATTTGTAACTACTTATACAATGGCAGCAACACTCTTTGTCCGTGTATATAACACGTAGATGTATAATATAAGTTCCCTCAGTATGTCAAAAAACAGAAATTCTGTTATACACACCCAAATCTAAAAAAAGAAAACAAATAATTAACCAGTCAGGTTCTCAATTGTTGGCTGCATTTTTTAGTGTAAATTGTTTGTTTCCCACGTTATGACGATAACATACCCTGTTTATTATATAATCATTACATATTCCCAACAAAATATATATATGATTTCATTACTATTCCATAGTTGTGAGGGATCAAAGTAAAAGGAAAAATTTTATTTAAAAATTGTTTAAAACTATGAAATAAAGGCCGCATTAATATATTTACTGTTTGGTAAGTATGGCGAAATTACAAATATCCAACACATGCATATATACTTATATACGTATGTACACACATTGATACGGAAAAATAACTGGAAAAATTATGTGCATAAGAACAAAATCAACATCTTTAAAGTGCGGTGTTTAAACAAGAATTCGGAGAAATATTCATAAATATTTTTAAAATCGTAATAAAATGATTACATAAAATACATATGTATGTATATAGTACATTGTACGTATGTTTATAAAATAGAGAACAGGAAAAAAAGAAATTATGCTGAGAAATATGAAATTATGATCCTAAAACGGACCATCATAGTAATATTATTACTAAAATAATGGCCTTTAAATAAATAAAACTTTAAAAATGAAAAAAACTACATATGTACATCCTATACATATAAAGTATTTTTACGAATCTAAAACGAAGTGCGTAAAAGGGTACAATGTAAAGAGTTGCCAGAAGAAAATTAATTAGCAGAATGCTGCCAGATCACTAATATTTTAATTTATTAAAGGAAACAATATCTGAAGCTAAAATTATAATTCAGTTATCAAATTGCACATTAAGAGAAAAAAAGAAATATATGAATAACAATGGAAACATAGAACAGGATTACACGATTACCCTTAAAACCAAATTTTAAATGGAATTTATAAAAAAAACCTAATTAGATTGAAAAAAAAAAATACCTAATTCATATTTTGTCTGACCGGAATGTGTTTTTTAAGTTTAACAGCCAGGCCCACGGTATCGAAAGAAAACTTAAGCGAAAGAAACTCAGTCACTCACTGTGAATCTAAACTGCGGCCCACTAATTGTCACTTTATCGTTCGCTTTGCTTTACGTTACCAACGTAATGCTATAAACACAACAAACGTTACCGACCATCGACTACAAGCTGTCAAAAATAGAATACATGTGTGCATATGAGAATAATTATTTTAACGGCAACACGACTACCGAACACACGACTACTTTTGTAGCCCGTAGCCAACTTAGGCTAATTTCTATTTTTCTTGGCGACAAGAAACAGTTTAGTGCTGCCAATACAATAAGATGCATGGAAAAGGTGTTTAAAAAACGCAATATATGAAATATATGCATTAAAAATGCGAAAAAATTTAAGTTGCACCACTGAAAATAAATAATCATTTGTTTACATTTCTGTCAAAACAGATGTTTATTTTGTAGCTGTAGTCGTTTTTATAATCAGAGTGGGAAAACAAACAAAACATTTCGCAAAAGTTACAACAAATTCATACACTTTTCAAAATTCTTTTAATGGTATTGTACATGAGCAAACCCAAAACAAATACTTCCTAAATGAGAAAGAGCGCAAATGAAACAATTAGCTTTTCGCTCTTGTGCTTGCTTTGTTTTTTGTTGTTTTTTCTCTTCTTCTATCCTTTTTCTTCTCATTCTTTTTTGTTGTAGCTACGCACATTTGAGTTAGTGTATTTGTAGTACTCAATACAAAAACAATATACAAAATTAAATGGGACAATCTTTCTCACTGTTTCTGTTTTATTTTTGTTTTACTCATTGTAAAGAATACAACAAAATGAGATCAAACGTTCAGTTTTGTTTATTTTCCTACTCTGATTATAATTAAGTAAAGGGTGTTTTTTTTAAAGGTATAGAACTTCGAATTGAAATAAAACACAAGAAAATTGTTTTAATGTCCATCAATTTGGCTTTATTGGAAGGATAATTTTATGCCATTAATGTTTAAATATGATTTCGGGCATGTGGCCGCCGCGGCTAGCTCGAATAAAGCCAATTCTACAGGTCCAATTTTCAACCACTTTTTCGAGCATATGGGGCCGTATGTTGGCAATAACGCTACGAATGTTGGCTTCCAAGTCCCCTATCGTTTCTGGTTTGTTGGCGTAGACAAGCGACTTCACATATCCCCAAAGAAAATAATCCAATGGTGTCAAATCACACGATCTTAGTGGCCAATTGACAGGTCCATTCCGCGAAATTATGCGCTCATCAAATGTTTCCTTCAATAAATCGATTGTGACGTGCGCTGTGTGGCATGTAGCGCCGTCTTGTTGGAACCACAACTCATCCACATTCATGCCATCTAATTCGGGAACAAAATAGTCGGTTATCATGGCTCTATACCGGTCTCCATTAACGGTAACTGACTCTCCAGCATTATTTCGGAAGAAGTATGGCCCAATGACTCCACCAGCCCATAGAACACACCAAACAGTCAGTTTTTGTGGATGTAATGGCGTCTCAAGGGTCTCATGTGGATTCTCTTCACTCCAAATGCGGCAATTTTGCTTGTTGACGTAGCCATTCTACCAAAAATGAGCCTCATCACTGAACAAAACTTTGCGATGAAAATCTGCATCGAGATCAATCTCGTTTTCGGCCCATACACCAAAATCACGACGCATTGCATGGTCTCGCGGCTTTAATTCTTGCACAAGCTGGATCTTGTAAGGTCGCAAGCCAAGATCTTTGCTCAAAATCTTCCATAAAGTTGATGGACAAAGCTCCAATTGCTGTGCACGGTGGCGAATCAATTCATTCGGGTTCTCTTCAACACTTTGCTCTACAGCGGCAATTGTTTCTTCGGTGCGCACTGTTCGACGTCTCTGCGGATGCGTATTATCACATAGAGTAAACGTAGTGCGAAAACGATCCATGGTTAATCGAATTCATTGCTCTGATGGACGATTATGTCGACCATAAAATGGACGGAGCTTGCGGTAAACTTCGCGAACTGAACCATTATGTTCGAAATAAATTTGCACGATTTGCCTGCGTTGTTCTTTTGTCAACCTGTTCATGATGAAATGGCGAACCAAACTAAATATTAATCACTTGACACCTGACAAAATGGCCGCCAGTTAAAAAAGTGATGCCAACTTAAAGTTCTATACCTCAATAAAAAAACACCCTTTAGCTGGCTACTTTCGTAGCCAGCGATTTTTGTAGTCGTGTGTTCGGTGTTCGATAGCCTTTGTTGTGTTTATAGCATAATGCAAATAAACAACAAAGCTGCCATATCAACATATCAAAAAATAATCGCGAATATACACGAAAAAAGCGCTGAAATGCTTAAATTGTACAGTAAAAAATGCAACCGTGTGCTAGTTTAACTTGACAGCAATGGAGTAAACAAATTTATTCCGATTTTGTTTATTTATGTATATGTGTGTAAAAAAATTTTGTGTTGGCAATCGCATTTATTTTTGGCGACACAAAAATTAGTGTGCCGCAAATCAGTTGTTGGTCGCTTAAAACTACACGATTCGATATCGTGGGCCTGGTTGTAAATTTTTTCTGTAATGCTTACAGATCGTTACATGAAGGGGCAACGTCAAAATTGTAATATTACTGAAAGAACAAGGGATTTTAATCGGAGAAAAAGAAAAAATATCCCAAACTTAGCTTCTAACCTAAAATGATAATGTTAATATTCTTCATGTGCATTGAGAATCATTGTATTCATATAACAAGGGTAGTTAAAACTGAAACTGTTCATATAAATAGATCGTGATTAAAATATTTATGTAAGCAAGTCCTGTCAGATTTACCGCCCAATATATAATGTTGTACAGAGTTTACTGATAATGTAGAATGATTCCTAGATTTTTTTCTACACGATCCCTGTAAATACACTTAGTAGAAAAACTCTGCATACATGGAGTATTTTTTTATTTGATAATTAAAAGTATATGTATATACAATTTAATTATTATGTATTATATATTTAATTATTATTATACATTGACTTCTTATTGTTAGTTTACAACTGAGATCACGAAGCCATATTATGCAAAAATAGAAAAAACTTTTTAAAAGAAAATAACAGATAAAAATTTGAGAAAAAGTGCGCATACAAAATATAAAAAGGGGAATTACCGATTTACTTCTAACAAACATTTGGTAAGCTTCCGTGACAATTCTACATGAAACCCTATTAGAGTGCATTGAATGTGACTTTAAAGACTAAGGCCCAGTTTTTAACTTCATATTTAAATGTGAAATTAGTTAATTTTAATTTAAACTTAAATGGCATTTAAATTCAGTTTCAGTTTTTCAGTCATAAATTTAAGTTTGTATTTAATTGCGACAAAAGTACGGTAGCATCACCAAATGTAAACAAACTTTGCAGAATTTAGAAGATAATAAATATTAGAAGATAATAAATATTAATATAAAATAAATTAATAAAAAATAATAAAATAGTACTATAAAATTTAGTTTATGCTACAAATACCAATAGAGTAATGCAGTTTATTATTAAAATAGTCAGAATTGTTATACACCAATACCCCGGTTTGCGTCGCTAATTGGGACTGAAAAATTGAGACGCAAACTGAAGAATTTTCAATTGTTTACGTATTTGATTTTCGTTTAGTCAATGCAGGTTTTAAACATTTTAGCTTAGAAAAAGGGTTTTTAAATCAATATATTATTTTTTGAATAACAGATTTTATTAAAATAAAAATATAACAATTGTGAAGACCACTGATATAATTCGAAACTAATAACTACGCTTAACATGTACACAACGCACACCTGCAAATTTGCTTTCTACTAAACGGGAAATCCCCTTTTTTGCTTTAGCTTTGTAAAAACATTTTCATATCAACCACGCAAATCGAAGCATTTACGACGCAACTTTGAAGCCATGCGACGCAAACTGAAACAAAAACGACGCAACATTGAAATTCCAGAAACTTAAAAAAAGACGCAACTTCGAAGCGACGCAAACTGAAGCGATGCAAATCGGGGTATTGGTGTATAAGCATATGTTGTTGTATTACCCTGTTTTTAATGTTTTGACAAAACGTTGCCGCTTTGATTTAAGGAGGGCGGTTCAGCGTAAGCGCTGAGCGTTGGAAAACATTCCGCTTGCCGCTTTTATTTAGGGATGGATCTTAATTTCTAGAATCAATTGAGTAAAGAGACTTGCCTTTGCAAAAGAACACTTAAATAAGCTCCCAGAGTTCTGGAAATTTAATATTTTCGGAAACTGTTGAACAAGGTGGGGGCGGAGTAATGATTTGGGGGTGTATGGCAAGTAAAGGTATTGGAAGTATGGAGTTCATTGAATCTATAAAAGACAAAAACGATTATTTGAACATTTTGAAGAAAAGCAACGAGAAGCTCAGCCTAGGAGCTCAGTATTACTTTCAGCAGGATAACGATCCGAACAATACCTCGGATATTTTTAGGCTCTGGTTGTTGTTTAACGCACCAAAACAACTTCGCAAATCTCCACAATCACCCGATCTAAACCCAATCGAGCATTTATGGGATCATAAAATAAGAATAGAATAAAATAAGTGCAGAAGAGACAGCCAAAACTGTAAATTCTATGCCAAAATTTCTTATTAAAGGTATTAAACGTAAAGGATACTATACTAGCTATTAAAAATGTTTTCAAAACAATTATTAATTAAACTAAAGTACTTTGTCTAATATTTATTTTTTATTTTCCTTTAAAACGTTTTTTCTTTTTTTGCATAACATGGCTTCGTGATCTTAGTTGTAAACGAACACTAGGAAGTCAATGTATAAATAAAAAATACTCCATGTATGCATAGCTTTTCTACTAAGTGTACCTATAAATTTGTTTCATAAGTATATACGGTATTCCCCGGATAATTGCCCCACGCTTAATTGCATTTCACGCTTATTTACTTCAATTTCCAAATCCCCATATTTTTTCTTACCATTTTCTAATAAAATTTCGCGTTTAATTAACTTTCGCTTAAATGCTTCATTCGCTTAATTACCTCAAATATATTTTCCCCAAAGATAAATTTCCCTTAAAATTCGCTCGTTTAATTACCCAAAATAATTATTTTCTAAAACTGCAGCCTAACTCAACTATGTTTATAGAGGCATAAAATGTCCGTTAAATTTATTTTTAAATTAATTTTTTGTTACAACCTTCCAATTAAAGCCTACCAAGTTTATGTAAAAGTATAAAGTTACTTGCTTTTCACATATGTTGACAGCTGTGTATATGGGCAATTAAGCACATTCGTTTAATTGCCTCAAAGAGGCAATAAACTGTATTCCTTTAACTAACTTCCACGCATAATTGCCCAAAAATTTTTATATTTTTGTCGAAGCAAATATCCGTAGATAATTAATTTAAACAAATCTATATAAATAAAAATCAATGTTGTTCGTTGGTCATCGCATCAGCTGAGAACGGCTGGACTGATTTTTACGATTTTTTCTTTCTAATAATCGTAGTGATCCAACTTAGGTTTTTACAGGAAGAAAATTTTGCCTCGCCTACTTTTACGCCCACTTTTTGATTTACCTAAAATCAGAAAACGGCTTCATCGATTTGACTAATTTTTCTTTCAAATGTTTGTATTATTCCATTTTAAGTTTTCATCAAGAGGAAAGCTTTCCACGCCTACTTTTACGCCCACTTTTTTCTATTTATCTCTAAATACTGGTTTTTGTATATCTTCAGAACGATTAAAGCTAAAATTTTAGAATTGGGTCTGAATGACTTCATGGGCAAGGCAGATCATCAGTCAGAAAGCGGGCGAAATTAGACAAGTGGGCGTGACACCTTCTATACAAGTTAAATATTGATTTCTTTATACATACGTATCTTTAGAAGTGTTGAAGCTAAAGTTTCTGAAGTTCCGAGTTTAAGCTAGTTTATAATTAAAAAAAAATTTTGACAATAAAAATGTTGTTAAAATAGAAATAATTGTAAATAAACGCTAATTGTTTTCAATGTGCAAACTAATTATAAACAGACTTTTACAAAGATAGTGAAATCACATACATATGTATGTATGTACGTTAGAGCGTACCACCTTACAAGGGAAAAAAAGTTTTCCCGTATCGCGTCTAATATAAAGTAAGTATTACAAAGAGGTTTCGAAAAAAATTTTTTTGTCGAACGTAGAGGTCGCCTTTTTAGTTTTTTCGTTATATCTTACGCATTTACATCTCTTAAAGTATGATATATCAATGATTTTGTCCCGAGAAGACCAATATTTTTCCCTTAGGGGCCATTGAATTCAAATATCTCGTTCTAGTATTTTTCCACCAAATCTCTATTCGTATAACCTTAATGTCAGAAAATTTAAGCTCGCTATTAGTTACTATAGTCGCCGTGGTATAGTGGTTAGTGTGTTGGCTTACTAAGACATGGGCCCTGGGTTCGACTCCAGGCTCTGACATCTTCAAAAAAAGAAATATGAAAAAAATATTTCTTTCGGCGTCTACCTCTCAGCAGTCTTCTGGCAAAATCTCTGAGAGTAACTAATTGCCATGAACAAGCTTCTCAAGTCTGTCGTTCGGAGTCGACATTAAACTGTAGGTCCCGGTACTCATGGATAAAAATTGATACACACAATATGAGTGCTGCGAGAAGCTAGGCCGTAATCCTGACACAGGGTTGTAAAAAGGCCAGTTATGTATGTATTAATTACTATTAAACTTTTACTAAGGAAGTAATTCGATAAAATTAAAGCTCTCTAAAATCAAAACAGTTTTGCCAAGGAAGTAGTACTATAATTTCTGCAGGATACTCAGCATTTGCAGTTGGATCTTTAAATATTATGTAACAAAATCGTATCTTTTTGTGTACCCCTCTTGCTTCTCCTCATAACCATTGGCTTCCAAATACTATGCTTTTTTCCTGTTTTTTTTTCTAATATTTCTGTTTGGGAATTTACATTGAAGCGACAGTGTTTTTGTGTACAATAGCTACAAGTACTGGAACGAATAAAACACTAGTTTTACTGCTACTAAATTAAGCACCACTAAATTACCGTCAAGGTGTGATGTTATTAATTTCTGTTTCAGCGTTGCCACAGAAGAAATTTTTTTCGTACCAAAAAATTTCAAAAAACCTATCAAAATCCTCTGCAGCCTACCAAAACTCAGTAATATAAAAAAAAATTTTAAAATAATAATAATAATTTCAGTATCAGCTCTCAATAATATTTTTTTGGTCCGATCGGACCAAAACGGCAACGCTGTTCTGTTTGTTTCTGCGGCATGATACGTTTCGAATTCGAAAGCTGAGAGCTTTTAAACAAAATGTTTGGAAAAGTATTAGCCTTTTGTGATAATTTCATAAACGGAAATTTTTATCTTACTTAAAAAAACACAAAAAAATATATTTGCTTTTGTTTAGAACCGAACATTTTGTAAGAACACACAATTAATTGGTTAAAAATTAAGTAAATATTTGCTTTGAAGTGTGGTCAGATTAAGAAAATGTAAAAAGTCGAATGTCAAAAATCATTCGTATTCTATGAACAGCCTGTTACACTCCGTAAATTTCATACTGAGTAATTTTTACTCAGTTTTTTCAAACGGTGAAAGAAATACTTCACTCCACTCGACCTTCTCTTTATTTACCAGACCTTTATCCGACCTAGGATGGAAAACAACTCTCTTGTATGGGCCGGTGCTTCAAAATCTATTTTGGGGCTTCTCGACCGTATACAGGAAAGGTCGAAAGTGCTTATCAGCGACGGCAGGGTATCTAACTTTATCGATTCGTTGGAGAATTGGCGCAATGTGGCGTGCGTTTCATTGTTCTATCGGTACTACCATGGGAGGTGATCTAATGAAATAAGAGCCTTGATTCGTAACAATCTCATATTTTTGTAGATAACTTGTACCTCTCTCAAAGCCGCACCGCTCGATTATGGAACAATCTTTTAGCGAATGTTGTTCCTGCCAATTACGGCAAAACATATTTTCCTAGACCATCACATTTACACTGCATGAGCAGGAGTCGTCCCCTGAGTGCTGGCCTTAATAATAATAAAATAAAAAAAGAATGGTACCCAAATAGTCCTAATAAAAGCCAACGAATTTTTATACTAGCAAACTGTTACAATAACAAACCCTGATGCTTACCCAACATCATCATTATTTTAGTTCACCATGGATATGCTTAACGCTGATGACATACGTTCAATGTTTTCTTTCAATTTTTTCACACACACTTCTTGTCAAAATTTGTTGAAGTCATAAGCTGTGACGTAGGCTGCATTCAATTTGATAGCAATTTTATTATTCAAAATGCAACACAAAACAAAATAACTATGGCAGTCGTATAAAAAGAAAAAAATAAAAGAAGAACAAGAAAAATAACATGGCGAATTGATAGTAAATTGAAACACTCGCATGAAAAACAAATTTGATATTCAGTTCGTTTCAATGTCTAAAAGTGTCAGTGTTTAGTAAAAAAGTTTGAATGTATTGAAAATTGAAAGCCAGAAATTGAAAGTGTAACCCCCAAGTAAGGAAATGCAAACAATTTCAGGCATTTTTTGTTCTTACTTTTTCTATGAAATGATGCCATATAGTTTGTTTTTATTGCAGTTTGTTTATTTTGCGTTTTTCATAGAAGTAAGATTTGCTTATTAACTATTTCTTCGTAACGCTGTCTCCCACTTACATAAGCTTATTAGATCCAGATAGGATCTCTAACTCCTTTTCCATTCTCCGCCAGCCGTTGCAAGTATACGACTTTTAGACCTGTGATTATTGTACATTTAAATTCTGTAGACAACGTCATTCAGTCTTATGATTTCCTTGTACCATTTAGTCTGCAATTTTTGAGTTATTTTTTTCGCCGTGAGTTAAATAGTAGCTTGGCTTACTAAGACGATAGTGCCAAGTTCAAATCTGATAAAAATTAGCACACACAACATGAGTGCTGCGAGAAGCTAGGCCGTAACCCTGACAGTTGAACCTTTTGGTTATTATCGGTGTTTTTTGCTTCATCATACCTGGCCTTTATTTTGTCACTGACAGTTTATTACGGCTTTTTTGTTTCTCAGCGTAACTCACGTCTTTTTCTTATGTAGTTTTGAAGGGGAATTCGAAATTCTAGTAATTTCAGCTCAGTGTCGTTAATAATCTTGGCTGGTGTTATTCCTATTGAATCGGTATGACAGCAGAAATTTTGGTGTGTGCGCCTGCCTAACACTTTCCGTAGGTATCATTTAAATGGTTCTACCAATACACTTTTCATCTTCGCACCGTTAAAAAATCCATTAACGTTCTGGCCCCGTACACCAGATTATCTCGCTTGTTTTCTTTAAATGGTAAAATGGGCTTTGTTCTCTTTAGAGGCAATCTACAATAACGTAGTTAAAGCACTCAACCTTCTGCTACTTTTCAAGTAGAAGTTGCTTTAACATCTCTCTAATTTCGTTTATTAAGTCCTCTTCCTCCGGCCAACTTTCACAGCACATACATACATACTTTACACTTATAACTCATATAATAGATTAGCGGTCTCCTGCGCCGGGGAGAATGCAATTGTGTGCGAAGATGGTCTTTAGAGCAGTATTCACCGTAAGTTTTATATCAGGGTCACTTACATATATCTCTGATAAACATCTCAATCAATCAGTCTATCAGTATGTAGACTCACAATAACAGTGTTCGAAACAAAGACAAAACTCCAACAAAAATAATAAAGATATAGCAAGTAATAGCAAAAATACATATAATTGTTGTTTTTAAGTGGTACAGTGTTCCCCGGATAATTGCCCCACGCTTAATTGCCTTTCACGTTTTTTTACCTCAATATCTAAATCTCTACATTTCTTGTTACCATTTTCTATTAAAATTCCACAGTTAATTAACTTTCGATTAACTGCGTTATTCGCTTAATTACCTCAAATATATTTTCCCCAAAGAGAAATTTCACTTAAAATTCCGTCGTTTAATTACCCAAAATAATTATTTTCTATAAACTGCAGCCTAATTCAACTATGTTTATATAGGCATAAAATGTCCGTTAAATTTACTTTCAAACTACTTTTTTGATACAACCTTCCAATTAAAGCCTACCAAGTTTATGTAAAAGTATTAATATATACATATGTATGTATTGACCGCAGTGTATACAGGCAATCAAGCGTATTCGTTTAATTACTTCAAAGAGGCAAATAACCGTATACGTTTAAATGACTTCCATGCATAATTGCCCAAAAATGTTGACATTTTTGTCAATGAAATTATCCGTGGGATACTGCAGTAAAATTAATAACAACTGATTTTTACTTTTTGATGTGTTATTTGTTTCATCACGCAAACACTCTGCTCACAATATTTTTATAATAAATTCGGCAAGCTGTCATTTTTGCACTTTTCGGAGTCTAGTTCATTCACATCATTACTTTTGCCGCAGGCTCTTTTATAACCCACATCATGTCTAAAATAAAAATAAACTACAACATATCTTAACATTTTCTGTATTAAACGTTTTACTCAATACCCCTAATTCTTCTTATTTATCAAGCCAATCTATGCTAGCCTTAAAATTACTATCACTAAACTCTATGGGCATGTTTTGATTTCCAGCAGCTGAAAACCAATAGAGGACTGCTTTGTCAATATTTTTGAATATTGGACGAAATCCAGATTCAAACGAGTTGATATGTAATTATTTTTTTTTAAGATCTTTGAGACTGTACCTGCTTCCCTTTTCACGACTTTTCATGTACTTATCACCTAACACAAATGCACAGAACTGATATTACGCAAGACGAAATTCTAACAGCCTGTTCATAGAACACGAATGGTTTTTGATATTCGTCTTTTTATATGTGAAACAGTGTTGCCACTGAAAATTTTTTTTCTACCAAAATTTCTTTCAAATTCTACCAAAATTGTTCAAAATTTACCAAAAATCATTTTTATTTAAAAACCATTTTTATTTAAAAACCATTTAAAAACACATTGTTGAGATGAAAAACAATTTTTATTAAAACTTTTACATGTACATATAAATAACCAAAAGTAAAAAATATAACTAAAAGAGTTCAGTTCTTCGAAAATACATATAACAAAAAATACACATATAACAAAAATAATTCAATTTCTAAACAATAAAATCGAAAATACATTTATAAATACAAGAAATTAAAAAAAAAAACAATTCGAGTTTTCAAAAATAATCTAATTGGATATGTAGGTATAGAAATTTAAATTCTTGCTGACCACACACAGTGGCCATCATTAGCTTTTACAAGCTCTTTACAGAGCATTATATTATTAATTGTATTTATTTCGAGATTGTTTCTCAATTTGGTTTTGATTAAGGAAAGTGTTTACAATTTGCGTACAGCTGCTGAAGAAGTATGCTTAAGAGAAAGTTAATTAAAACAAAGTTGTTTAATTCACCAAAACTTTTCTCATGTAAACCGTTTCTAGTTGAACTAACTTTAGCCCAAAATAATTCAATGTTTAATTCCGTTGAAAGATTTGTTTCTCTTAATCGCAACATAATACTATCAGGATCACAGTCTATAAGATTAGAAAAGTTTAAAACAAGGGACAATATAAGCAAGTTTTCTTTTGACAATACTTCCTTAGGAGCAATTATTTGTAACAATTTAATATCTTCTCGATTAAAATCAAATCTAGCATTGATTTGGTTTAGAAATTCAATATTAAATTGCAAAATCTCATGTTTAACATCAAAAACTTCTTCCTGGTTAAGTTTTTAGTAGTATACATTTCGGCTTTTGTACCGATAAAAATTTTTGAAACTTTAATCAATTAATATTTTTAAAATCAGTTTCAGTGTTTTATATTATTGTATTTAATATGTTTTGATAAAATTGCTTAATATGAGCAAAAAGTTAGCTTTTATGCTTGAATATAAATACGCCAATCTTGAACTACCAAACGAAAAATTTTCTACCAGTTTTGGTAGAATTCTACCAATAGTGGCAACGCTGATGTGAAACAACAACAAAATCACTCAAATTTGTTAGTGTTTCTCATATAAAAAGACGAATGTCAAAAACAATTCGTGTTCTATGAACAGGCTGTAATGCTATGTTCACACGACAATATGAAACACTTGGTTCGCTCTCTGAACGACGATTGCGAAACTCACCGTTCAGACGACAGTTTAGTGTTTCATTTTGGCATTTCTCTTTTATGTATACCACAATGTATAATGTACATACCACACACATGCATACATACTTACATATTTAGGATGGAATTTTGGTTTTTTATGTTTTTGCGTATTGCTTTTTTGATTTTTATATTACATATTTACGTAAATTAATTTCCTAGTTCGTTATTTCTAAAAAAATTTCATTTTTAACAAATTATTATTTTGCTTTTTTCTGTTTTGTTAGTTAGTTAAGATAAAGTAGCGATAAATTGTTATCAAAATTAGAGATGATAGCAAATTCTTCGAGGTTCGCAACATGATTCAAAATGAAACACGATGGTTCGCTCTCACAATTTTGTATGGCGAATCTACTTGTTTCAAACAAGATTCGGTCGCGAACCGCGAATGAGAGAGCGAACCTCGATATTTGCTATTCGTGTGAACATGTTGTAAAGCTTTTTGGTTTTGTTGAATGTTAACAATTGCGTTATTAAAAAAAAAAGATTGTGGCAACCCCAGTGTTCCAAAATGTACGGCGGAAGTAAGCATAAATATATTCTAAAAATTAACCTGTGTAAATAGCGTTATATACTTATAAACAAAATTTATTATTATATACAAAGATATGTATACTTTTTTTCTAAAAAAAATCAAATTACATAGGTATTAATTATTGTAAAAATGAATAAAGTATCACACCAATAACAAATACAAAAAACTCACTCAAGCGAATTCAACACAGCGCCCTATGGCGCATATGTACGCAAGATAATATTCTCTGTTCGAAGTAACTGCGCGCAGTCACTCACACAGAAGTTTTTGTATTTTTACTATTTTGCTTTAGTAGGAATTTCGTGTTCGCTTGGTTTTAAAGTGTTCTTAAATTGTCTGCATTAAATAACTAATAAGTTCACAAAAACAAATTAAAACTGAACTATTGAATAAATATTTATAAAAAATTGTTTAATTGCTAATTGTGTGGAAGTTGAAGTGTAAAGTTATAAAAAATATTTAACAAGAAGCATCTAAAATGTATGAAATAATCTCTGGCAGAATTTTAAATAATTTTCTTAATTATTTCTATGTATATACATAGTTGTTAAAGGTTTTTTCGTCTACCCATATTTGTTGGGTGTGTGTGTGTGTGCATTATTGTGTCGGCATTTATGTTTTGTTTTCTTTCGATCGTATAAACTATTCGGTTTCATTTTACTGCTTCAATTTTGCAATTGTGTTTGTTATGAAGAAGTGTGGTATTTTCTGAGACTGCTTTTACATCGTATTTCCATTTGATGTCTTTGGAAATTTACATTGCAGAATTTTTGTTGCAGGACATTTTTGACAGAATTTGAAGGGTATATTTATTTGAACAAGTAAACGCAGATTCAGACGATGGCTTGTTTTTTATCTCTTGTTTTTAAATAGAATTAAGAAACCGGAATATTTGGTGTCATACTGTGGATTCAGCTGAAAATCAGGGCTGTCAGATAGTTTTTAATTTTTTCAAACGATTTCGAAATTCATATCTCCAAAAATCTCCAAAACACTAATTAAGGCACCCTTACACGACATGTTTTTTTCATATCGTCGCAAGAATTAAAGAACGCTGTACCTGACAAAAAATCGAAAATACGTTTTTTGCACAATTTTTATCAGAAAAAAATACGCGTCGATTGGTCCCGGTCCCAGATTTCTGTGATGAAAAAAAAAATTCACCTGCGCCGTCAGTGTTTTGAAAAATACTAGTGTCTTTGTTCTACTTCCATACAGGTGTTTTGGCTCTGGTGAACATTTAATGTTTTGTCAGTTACAGCATTCTTTAATTCTTACGACGATATGTTTTTTAAGTTTAAAATACATACGTTTTGTGTCTGTCAAAATGAGTTAATTTACATAAGGTTTATAATTTTTACTCGCAAACGTATATGTACAATTACATATGTAAATAAATAATACAATTGCAGGCACAAAATGTATAAAAAAAACTTTTTTACACAGAACTCATCGCCGACTAATGTTTGTGCATGGCATAGACATTTAATATCCTATCTGTGCACATACGAAATTAGAGCATGCCCTAATTGAAATTTTGTCATAAGAATTTTCTTGTGTTTTTTACACAAGCACTATTTTAGAAGTCACACACGACATGGAACTGTTACTCATGTAAAAGTTGATATTAGTCCTGATTCACACTTGTCAATTTCGACTCGTCAATTATCGTCAATTCTTGAGTTTTTGGGTGTTGGGGAAGAAGAGAATGTAAAGGGGTACAGACAACCGTACTCGTCAATTTTGCATTTTCTTTGTCAAAACATCAAAAAGAGAGAAAGTTGTATGCAAATAAAATAGAAAATTGACGAGTCAATCAATTCGTGTGTGAACGCGAATGCAAATTCAAAAGAAAATCCAATAAAAATTGACGAATCGAAATTGACAAGTGTGAATCTCGACTTAACAGTGTAAAAAACATGTCGTGTAAGGGTGCCTTCAGTTCATCCACAAAAATCCCCACAGAAACTGCATCAATAATTTTGCATGTATGTTTTATTTAATATGTAAACATGTACATATATATAATTTTTGATATGAATGTATGTTTGCAATGCTGTCCAATAAAATAGATTCACCAAGATCTAGCATCTTTGTGACCGAAAAACATTAGAAAAACGTGTTTAATCAGGCCTGTCAGAGATTCCGATCGGAATGGTTTTCATTTCGTATTTTCAATTCCGTTAGGTTTTGTTATAGTTTCTTCAGATTCCGACCGATTTAGCAAATTCCGGTTTTTCTATTTTTCTCTTAAAATATGGCAACATAATGTATACCAAAACAAAAATAATGTATTTTAAGCGAATAAGAGCAAAACAAATTGGAAGAATTGTCACAAAGTGAATAAAACAGTTATACAAATTAAAATAATTAATAATAAAAGAAAAAAGCTGGGAATAGAAATATTTTCTTTTTATTTTGGTTTTGAAGTTCGTATTGCCAGAATATAAACTTTTTGTAAATTTAAAGATGAAAAAAATTTGTGGTTTAAAAAATTTCTTCTTTCAGAAATAATAACAAAAATGTGTTTATTTTTAAGAAAATAAATATTAAAAAAATGTATTTGTAAATAAAATAAATCAAAAAGAATAATTATATCTAGGGTTGCCCTTCCTACTGATTTTACCAGTACACGTACTGGTTTTTATTCAATGTACTGGTTTATGTATAACACCCAAATCAGTACGCAAGTGTACTGGGGGCAAATTACGGCATTCGATATCGAGCGAAATTTCATACAATTTTAAAAGAATTTCATACAAATTTTGATCGATATCGAACGCCGTTATTTGCGCACTGGTTTTTTTAAATTTTGCCTCCAAATAATTTTACTTGTTTAAAATTGGTTTACTTTCCTTATTACTTTTGATTTGCTATGAATCATCCAGTTAATTTTCAGTCTTATGTTTTATTTTTGTTTATTCTTAACTTACCACATACTTTGTATTAAATAGTGTCATTAGTGCTTTCCAAAAGAAAATTCTGCTCTTGTTTTCGTTTGGAATTCAAAAATAAAAATGTTAAATGTTAAAAATAATGAAATATAAAAAATATTACTTTCGGGGACTACCTCTTAGCAGTCTCCTGGCGATAGCTCTAATAATAACTCATTGCCATGAACAAGCTTCTCAAGTTAGTCGTTCTGAGTCGAGATTAAACTATAGGTCCCGGTACTCATGGATAAAAATTGACACACACAACATGGGTGCTGTGAGATGTTAGGCTGTGACCCTTGAAAGAGGGTTGAAATAGTAAATTATATGTGTAATACAGTCTGTTCAAAGAAGACGAATAGTTTAAGATGTTCGTCTTTTTATATGTGGAACAACAAAGAACCACTCAAATTTACGAATGTTTTTTTATGTAAAAAGACAAACGTCTCAAACTATTCGTCTTCTATGAACAAGCTGTTAAACTTTGGTAGTCTTCAATTTAATTTGCATACTATTTTTTGCAATTTGCTTAAGGTGGGTTTAGACGATAATACAAGTCGTACGACATGTAAAATTTTTGTGTGGAAGAGAATGAATAGTATCGTGTAAATTTGATATGTAATGAGAGCGTACGACATTGAGAGAAAATACCATGGTATAATCATCATAAGGTAGTCCCAGTTTGAAATAGCATAGAACCCTGTTTTTTGAAACCCTGCTGCTCTTAGAATTGTCAAATAAAAGCAACACTGTAGTTGGCCGTTGTACACAAATAAATATATTATTGTAAACAAACTCTTCCTCTTCTTTTTTTTATTTTGTGGAAAATTTTTTTAAAAGTTGAAAATTTTACTTTTGTTCTGTTAAAAAATAGTTTATTAACAATATAATACATTCGCCGGTTGTAAAATATAATTATCCAGAGGCTACCTCATGGCGCATTAGATGGAGTGAACAGTAGCCCGGAATGAATAGATAAATTTTATTGTAAAAATTTATATTTTCTTAAATATGCAACTGTATTAAAAAAATCATTTGTATTGAGTATATGTGTGTGTATGTCGGAAAATATAAATAAATTAATAAAAATATAAACGTTTTGCAATTTATATTGAAAACAAAAATAAAAAACTAAATTTGGTATTGATAATTTGATATTGCATTTCATAATTTTTAATTTTAATTTCTAATTTGTTGTCAAAGAAAAAAATTTAATTTCAAATTTGCTTAACGTCAAAATAAATAACAAAGAAGAAGAATAAGATTTTGACAATTCCAAGTAAGCAGCTGTAATTGTTTTGGTAAAGCGGGACTACCTTATGATGATTATACCATGGAAAATACGGATGAAAATTTGACAGTCGTACGGCTCTCTTTGTTTTTTGACATTGTTTAAAAAACGATCACATTTCATTAGATAAGGGATGCATTTTTATGTTTTTGTTTGTTTATGTTAAATGTGTTCACAATGCATGTAAATTTTGGGTGCATGTGTATGTGGATTTTATGTTTTCATTTTACTTTGTTTTGGTAATTTACCAACCGTGTAAAGGCAAAAAAATATCTGTCGGTAGATTTTTACTCTAATTTTTAAAATACGGATGGAATTTCAAAATATTTTCTCTTTGATTTTACGTACGACTTACCGTCTAAACCCGCCTTTACAAAATTCGAACGGATGTGGCAACACTGATAATAAATATTCAAACAAAGCAGAAGCAATAATGTGCTCTAGTAAATTGTTGTGTGTAAAATCTGAAGTAAATTTAAAAGAAAATGCAATAAAATAATTCTTCGACTAACGCAAGTTACTTGCTAGTGTGAAAGAAAACTCTTGACTTGACTTGTCAAAAAAATACAAAAGAGTTATTTGTTTTTTAATTCGGAATTCGTGCGACGTTTCTTATCATTCTTAGTCTGTGTTCACACGTAGAGATTCTTACTTTTAAGATTGCTCGTTTAAAGATAGGTGAAGTCGGCTAGGGGTAAAGAAACGAGTACACTTTATCTTGTACTGGCGTTTTACTCCCTCTTTGGTAATTGCACACATGCATACACATAATTGTAAATAACACACATGACGTCAAAAATAAGTCCAATTTCATACCAGTCAAGTCTGACTCGTCAAGTCTTGAGTTTTTGGACGAAGGAGGAAGTGAGAATGAAAAGATGAAAATACTTGACCGTACAGTCAATTTTTCGTTTTTCTTTGCTGCAATTTTGGCTGACGTCCTAAATGCATGTTGCTTTGTAGTAATACATTGTAGCGTATTCGTAAATGCAACCCAAAAAAATTTTACATTGTATTATGTTCCGTTTTGCAACATTGTTGTAGTTAATACGCAAGAAAAAGCAAGAAAGGCATCCAAAAAGAATTAGATGCAAAATAAATTCAACACAGCACTATGGCGATGCAGGAAGATAAGAAAGCGTTTTTTCTTATAATTTAAAATGTATTTTGTTTACTAATCTCCTTATTATTTATTACAGTAAAAAATTTACACATAATTATAAAAACTTTATAATTAATGCAATATTGTATGTGGAAAATATTTTGTTAAAAAAAAGACACGCTTTGTTCTATAAGAACGCGCTTTACAAAATATTAAGTTCATAGATGATACATTTACATTAAAGGGAACGATATACATATGTATACCGGAGATGGAGTTACCTTGTTCGCACATATCTAAACAATTTTGCAATTAAATGTGCTCTTCCGTCATTCGCTTTACTATTATTGATACGTTACAACCCAGTCAGCATTTTTGGTCAATTATGAGTCTTTTTTTAACTCCTCTGGGCGATTAAAATAGTCACTTATGAGCTCATTTATGAGTCGAAAATGAATGTTTTGTCGGGAGAAAAATGTACCCTTGCCGCGACTCCCCTGAACGAGTCATTTGTGACTCCGCACACTTAACGAGTTTTACTTATCTTTTTATTATCTTTACAATAATAAAAATATTGTATTTTGTTTAAAAATGTAAAAAAACAAAAAAAAAAAATCATCAAGCTCAACTGAAGGAATTCTTTATTTTTATATGTATATTATGCGCTTTTTATTGATGAGACAAGTTTCTGGTGGAATAGAGTAGAATGTAGGGAGCGGTTTCTTGAAGACGAACTTCTTCTTATTTTTTTAAATTATAATTTAGAAATACCTTAAATTTTATTTTATAATTTTTGCCCTTTGCTGGGATTGAACCTCGATCGTTTGAATTTCTGTGCGAGCGTCTTACCACTATACCACGACATCACAATTCTTCTTATTCTTTCAAATAAAATAAATCCCATTGTAACGAAATGCAGAAGAAAACAATAAAATACGACGCAAAATAATTATAAAAGCAGTCGTATTTGGAACGTCTGCACGATTATTTTATGATTCCGCACATTTAATCAGTTTTTGATCACCTAAGGGAGTCTTAAAAGACTCATTTTGGTGATTTATGAGCAAGCAATCTTCCAATTGCTGACGGAATGCATATAAAATATTCCTAAACGATTA
Organism: Metopia argyrocephala; assembly: GCA_963576795.1. Classification (NCBI taxonomy): domain Eukaryota; kingdom Metazoa; phylum Arthropoda; class Insecta; order Diptera; family Sarcophagidae; genus Metopia; species Metopia argyrocephala. Next base: position 123,248,689 of record OY756208.1, on the reverse strand, counting down.
CAGAGTTGCAAAGTATTAGTATGCAATGTATTAACAAAGTAACAATACAATGTATCAACTTGGTTGTAATACTGTATTGATACATTGTAAATATACATTTAGGAAGACAGCCTTTCTGCAAGAAGTTGGCTGCAGAATAGAATTTTGACATTTTTCTTTATTTATATTTTCTTCTTTGCGGTATTTATTTTAATTGAGAAAAATATAAAATAAAATTAAATATAAATTAAAAATATATAAAATAAATTGATATAAATAAATTTTATGTATGTAAGTATAAAACTTTCGTGTTAATTCAGTTAAAATGGCGGTAAAGTGGAGTGAAATATTTAGAATTTAAATAAAATAAAAGGAATTGTCAAAAAATACAGAAAGTTGTGAACAAAGAAAATTGATGAGACAATGTATTCATGTGTGAAAACGAATGCAGGTTCAAAAGAAAATATAAAAATACTTGACGAGTCAGACTTGACTGGTATGAAATGGGACTAAGAATTGAATGCCGAAGATAGTTCAAAGTATAATAACAAAAATCTTAAAAATAGAATATCTATGTGTGAACACAGATTTAAAAAGAAAATATCGCCAAACCAACAAAAGCAGTCTTAGTGTTGCCAATCATTTTGTTTGTTGTGAATAGTTGTGTTAAAGTAAATACGCGAAGTGCTGTCAACAAATACGCATGTATATATGCATTTTATTTTGAAATTATTGAATTTTTTGTCTATTATAAAATTAAAACACTGTGTTAAAGGAGATTTCAATCCAATTAAAGGTAATAATCGTGGTTAATAATTTACAATATAATGAAAGGAAATTTTATTACTTACTATGGTATCCATATGCATACATACTATGTACATAAAAAACGAATTTATTAAAGAAAAATAATTCAGAAATATTTATCCATACAGAAATTAAACATTAATATACATAAGTACATATACTACTTTTATATGATGAGTCGTGTCTTCCTAATATCGGTAATTCAAGGTTATTACACAAATACTAAAATTGTGTTTATTGTAAGATTGACAATATATTTGAAATGATAACATACATACATATGTACATATGCATTTCAGAGGTCTAAAGACGCATTCAAGTGCCTCGGATTTTAAAATGATACTTAACTCAAAGTGCTTCAAAGTATATTTTTGGGCATCTAGAACGAGTACAGAAAAGTGCGCAGGTGCTTATCAATGACGGTAGGGTATCCAACTCTATCGATTTATTGAAGCATGTTGTGTACATTTCACTGTCTTATCGATCCTACCATGGGAGGTGCACTGATTAAATAAAAGCCTTAAATTTTTGCTGTCATATTTAGCAATTTATTTTAAAAAGAACAGTATAACTTCAGAAAAGTAAATTGTTGGAACCTAATGTCGTTGATGTTCAGCATATTAGTTTTTGTATACCAATATTGCGTCGTCACCTTACCGGCAAATGACAGCTACTTTCTTATTTCAAAGGAAATAAAGTTCGATGATGCCACCAGCGTGCAAGCCACAACAGTAAGTAAATTTTAATGGATGTAATGGTGATTTGCTTCCGAATTCGCGCCATATATGACAATTTTCCTAAATGAAATATTTATCCATTCAAACACTCATCTTCATAAAATTTCAAATAAAACCAATCAGCAAAAATGCGACGCAAACGATTGCGATTTATCTCCATATCATGCACAAGCTGTAATATATGTAAATGTACGTAAAATTTTACACGACATGCATATATCGGCGTTTACTTTAAGATTTCGATCTGTCCTGTTGAGTTTAAACCAATAAGATTAAAAATATCAAAAACTGAACGGGTTGCTAACTCACCAGGCTGAATATGTTAACCGTAAAATGGACGAAATTCTCCATCCTAGGTCGGATATAGGTCTTGTAATATTGAGAAGGTCAGATGGAGTCAAATATTTCTTGCATGAATGTGATCATTCAAACGGACATCACAATTAATTATCACGCCCAGAACATCAAGAGCGTCTGGCTCCTCAATTTTCACAGATGACAGGATTAAATCATCACAACGTCTATGCGTGACAAAACAACATTAGGTCTTGCGCACATTAAATTCGGCCTTGGTCGTTTGACCCCACTCGGAAATTTTTTCAGGTCATACAATACTAATTAGTATGAATAATTAAGCATTCCTTTGAACACATGAACATTATATACATTAAATTATAACAGTTAAAAAAGAGAAATTCAAATCCAGTTTTTTCGCTTAAAAAGCGAAAGAAAACAAATTATGGTCGAATTTTGTTCGACAATTGACCTACTTTTTTTTTTGTTTGTAAATGTATTTAACATATCGCTCATTAGCGAGAATGCGATTTTGAGAAAAATACATTTAAACATTTTAATTTAGCCAATTAATAGAAAAAGTACAAGATTTTTCGGCGCCACTCAGTGAAAAAGTTAGATGAAAATACAATTTTTAGATAGGTTTTAAATTACAGTTCGTCTCATACATACATAACTGGCCTTTACAACTCTGTGTCAGGATTACGGCCTAGCTTCTCGCAGCACTCATGTTGTGTGTGTAAATTTTTATCCATGAGTACCTGGACCTACAGTTTAATGTCGACTCCGAACGACAGACTTGAGAAGCTTGTTCATGGCAATTAATTACTCTCAGAGCTTTTGCCAGAAGACTGCTGAGAGGTAGTCGCCGAAAGAAATATTTTTTCATATTTCCTTTTTTTTAAGATGTCGGAGCTGGGTGTCGAGCCCAGAGCTCATGTCTTAGTAAGCCAACACACTAACCACTAGACCACGGCGACTACACAGTTCGTCTCATATTTCTGTATTATTAACTCAAAAATATGTTTTTTTTAGTTATGGCAGTCTTCTCGTAAACGAGCGATATAAATATTACATATGTATGTATGATTATATAAATATATATATATATTTTTTTTTTTTTTTCATTTCAATTTTCTTTGTAGATGTACTAAAAAAGGTTTCTACAATAATGCGTTATTAAAAAAAATACGAATTTATAAATCTCACACTAAAAATAAAAAATCCACACAATGACTGAAGCGGAATATGAAGCGAAGTTTAAGGATATGCAGAAATATATACCATTTCTGCAAAAAGTCATTGAGAAACTTAAAGTAAACTATGAACCACAAGGAGAAAATCCGCGCAAAGCGCAGCTGCAGAAAATGGAAATGTTGCATGATTTATTAACAAATAAAACTAAAAAGTAAGGAAGCCACTAGACTTTGGTTTAATTTAGTTTTTAGTTTTACCGTTCTCATTTATTTAGTCTTAATATTATAAAATTAGTCATTACATAATTTTATATCTTTTTTAAGGATAAAAATGGAAACTCTTATAAAATGTGAAGGTGTTTTAATAAAGCTGCATGCTAAAGTTGAAAAGGTAAAGTATTGTTATTTACTTAAAATATTTATTATTATAACTATTTCTACTTCGATTGCTATTGACAGTTCATACTCTTAAGGCCTCGTTACTCAAACGTTAACGTAAACGTTGCGAAACAGCTGTTCAGTTTTGCTTATCAAGCCTATCTGTAAATGATTACTCATACGTAAACGTAACGTTGCGTTGCGGGCGAATCCAATAAATTTAAAATTTTTCTTCGTTTTTACGTATCAGCTGTTTAAAAATTGTAAACCAATTCTAAACCATTCGCTGAACTCGGCCGCAACGTTTACGTATCCGCAACGTTTACGTTTGAGTAACGAGGCCTTTACTATATGTATATACATATCGTCGCAAGAATTAAAGAACGCTGTAACTGACAAAACATTAAATGTTCACCAGGGCCAAAAACAATGTATGAAAGTAGAACTAAGACACTAGTATTTTTCAAAACGCAGACGGCGTAAGTGAATTTCCTTTCATCAGAAATATGGGACCGGGACTAATCGACGCGTATTTTTTTTTTCTAATAAAAATGATGCAAAAAACGTATTTTCAATTTTTTGTCAGTTACAGCGTTCTTTAATTCTTGCGACGATATACATATATAGTATATGTATAAAAATATATGTAGTATATGTTAAAATTTTTAATCTTTAATAAAATACTTTCTATTCAAGTCCAATAAAGTTAAAAAAATATTCTGGTATGTGATGTGGAAAACAATTTTGATTGAAATTGAAATCAACTGAAATTTCAAGATGCTATAACTTCCCAATCTAAAAGGATTTGGAATTCTTTTTTTACTCGTTACTAAAATGTCTATTATAACTAAATATTTCTGAGATTATTTAAATTTTAAAATAATTAAAACAGACAAGTTTCGTATCACTTTAAAAATACAGACGATTTCAATTTCGATTAAAATCGTTTTTCATCTCTTACTGGATTTACACTTTTTTTTTTAATACTCGTAAATATTCATTAATTAAGCTAAAATTAAACAAATATTCAAGAACGCCTAAACATATGCTAAATTTTCCAACTTTTTTTTTTTAACAATAATTAAAAGTAAATGAAATACATACACATTCCAGAATATTGTGCAAATTTTTATTTTGAATTTATTGTATTTTTTGATTTTTATTTTCTTTTCTTTTTATCCTTTCTTTTTTCTCTTTTCTTTTTAAATTCATTTTGGATATTTTTCAATTATTAAGCAAACAACTTTATTACAGTGCGATGATTCTACATTGAATAATGCAAAAGCAAAGGAAATATGCCACAAACCTGCTGCATCGATTACAACAAGTGAAAATGCCAAAGATAAAGAAATTATAGATATAACAGGGCCGGCAAGCCCGCCTCCAGAAATTATACCCATTGAATTAAATCAACCGGTTGTGATACCTACTGAAAGACGTTGTTCACCCATTCACCATAAGAAAGATTCAAGTATTTCAAAACATTCAGACTATCATTCCAAATCAGATGAAAGGTCAGCTCACCATAATAAATCTTCAGATAAATCACAATTCTCGGTTGATGTTAAGAAAAACAGACCAGGTAGTGTTAAACATGATTCTTGCAAAGATGATTTAAAAAATCGTAACCCTATACCTACCGTAATAAACACTAATTGGAAAAATAAGAATTTGTTAAGAGAAGAAACAAAATCTAAAAAGGAGGTTTCCGTACATAAATCACCCAATACTGTGCAAAAAGTCCAAACTGTAAAAGTTGTTATAACTGAGCCTTTAGCAGACCACATAAAACAAAAACATTTTCCATCTAACAAATTTATGCCACGCGCTTCAATATGTCACAACAATTTAAAGACATTGCCTCAAGCACCTGTGAAAAATGCAGAAATGAATGAAGCCTATAATCCGGAGGATTTATGGAATAAATACAATGATTCCAACAAAAAAACAGGGCCGGTCTCATCAAAGCCATCAATATTTAGTAGATTGGGTGAAAAAATAATAGAAGAGAAGCCGCCAACTTTATGTGATTCAAAAACCACATCTATTTCTACTTCTGGTCGTTATACGCCTATTCCTGATGTTTTAAAAAGCCCACCATTATCCGCAACTGATATAAATAATCTCCTCCTTGAGTCTGGTGTTGAAAAGAGCACAAATGATATATCTGAAATTGGTACTAGAAGGCCACCAAAAACGGAAAATAATCAAAAGAGAACGGACTCATCACCTTCACAAATTTTAGAATTTGCTCGAAAGAAATTAGCCCAAACAGCAAAATTATATTCTCCCAATTCAGAAGTTCAACAATCTCCCAAAAATATGGACAACTCCTTGGGTTCTCCCTTACCACAAGAGAGAATAGCTTTAAAGTATAATCCACATCCAAGACAAGAAAGATTACAGTCTATCTCATCTACAGATGGCAGTGAATGTAGTGTTCAAATCAAAAGAACTGATCCTAGAATTAAATCGAAACTTCCACCATCTAATACAATAATTTCACCAAGTCCCACAAATCCTGCAAATGTTAACGTTTTGCCAACCATAAATTTGAATGATCCGCGTTTAAAAAAGCAACATATTACTTCATCCGCGCTAACAACACACGATGGAAGTATCGCTTTAACAAAGCCCCTTTCGACCGGTCAAAATCAAATACCGGGCTATGGGAATTCAAATATGATTTGTTATCCTTCCAAATTAGATCCACGAAATTCAAGAGTTCCAAGTACTGCATCATCCGGAGGTCCAGCAATTGGCTTTCAAGGATTAAACAAAAGTCAACAACATTTAAATTCGGAGGAAGACAAAAACCGTCTACCAATTGAAAGCGATGCAAGGTTTGAATATAGAGATTCCTCTAGAATTGACAATAAAGTTGATTACCGACATAATATAGACGAAAATCAATCCAAAATGAAAAAAACAAAAGCAAAGAATCAGTCTCTATATAATTTAATTCCTGAAAAAGAACGTGTTAAACCAAACCCTCCAAAATCAAACTCTGAAGAGGATTGGGATAATAATTCTAAAAGTACAAATAAAGCTGTTCAAAAAAATTCTGCTTCAAAGTCAACTAAGGAATTATCAAAAACTCCACAAGAAGAGCCCAAAACATATCCAAAAAATTCAAATACAAATAATTATCTTCCTAGACCTCCAAATTCTGATACTGAAGAAGATTGGGATTCTGAACCTGAGCCTGCCAAGTCTAATGTAAAATCAAATGCTTCAACAAATGCCTCACCCAACATACCAGTGAATAAAAAACCTTCAGTACCAGAATTAATCTCTCCAGTGCCCAACATACAATTATCACCAAAGACTTTTGGAAACCATATTATAAATAGTCCATTATTGCCAACTCCTCCGCAACATCTTTTACAAAGTCCTTATGCACCTACTCATTATTCAAATAATCAACCTTTACTAATGCCCAATTCAACAGTTTGTAATCGATTTAACGCTCTTCTAAACGACAAAACAGAGCGAGAGAAATACTTTGAGTCTAAAAAACAAAAACCATTTCAACCTCGAACATACAAGGAGTTTAGAGAGGCTAAGAAAAGGCAACTAGCTGCTCAAGAAGCTGCAATGAAAAGAGCTTCTGAAGAAGAGGCTGAGAAACGTGCTGAAGAATTGAAAGCAACTCATAAATCAAAAGAACCAATTAATTGTGATAAAAAGGAGGACAAAACAGATAAAACTTTAAAAATCAATGAATATAAGGCGGAAAAAAAATCCAATCAATTGGGCATTGCAAGAAAATCTTCGCATCCAAGCAAAGACCAGGCAAATATATCAGCAGAATCGACGTTAGATAAAATGTATCGGACCCAGAATTTCGGCACAACATTTCCTAAAGCCAATATAAGCTTTAAAATACCTAAAAAGAAAACAGAAGAGAAAACAAAAGATGTAACTGCTGCTACTAAAATAGAAGAAAAAAGCAAAACAGAGGAAAAAACCATTCAGAATGCATCTCACAACAATGATCCAGCAAAGTCTACACATAAAGCAGCAAATGATAATGTTCCCTCTGAAAATGTAAATGTAACTAAAGAAATGACTTTTTCTAAAAATAAAGGGACAGAAAATGCAAAACAGCAGGTTAATAAAATGGAAGAAAATTTGGCAGATATATGCGGATCATCAAAGACAAAACAAAATGAGGAGAAAAAATCTGAAAACAAAAATAAATTAGAAAAGAGAGCGGATAAAAATATATCGTGTAATAGCAAGAATATAAATATTCGTGACCCCAGACGCAAACCCAAAGATCATCCAAATCTGAAATCTGAAGATGATATTGAATACAAAGAAAGAAGTAAAAACAACGAAGAAAATATTTTGAAGGATCACCCAAATCTGAAGTCAAATGCTATTGAAGATAAAGAAAAAAGTGAAAATAAGGAGGAAAATATTTTAAAAGATGATCACCCAAATCTGAAGTCAAATATTATTGAAGATAAAGAAAAAAGTGAAAACAAGGAAGAAAATATTTTAAGAGATATTGTTATTACATCTTATGAAACTGAAGTAGTACTAAAACCACAACAAAAATCTGATAATCCAGAAGACAAAAATAAAGCGGCTTTAGACAAATTCAACGAAATTGCACAAGCACTAAATCCTAAGCCACAGCGTATATTGCGTAGACGTAATACAATGGTGGCATTCGATAGTGCTCCTCTTGTGGATAAGGATAAATTAAAAAAAGCAAACGCTATGCTATTTGAAGATATTCAAGAAGAGGAGAAACGTAAACAGAAACAAGCTGAGGAGGATAGACAAAATGCTCGTCGCAATAAACATCTGGAAGAAATGTTTCAAAAAACCGACGACAATTGCACCGTATCAACTCAAAATATTATAGTTGGAAAAAGAAGAACTCGCACAACTATTAACTTTAATGAGACGGTCAATGCCATTAATGTTTTTAAACATATATCCAAAAAAGACTCTGCAGGCACCAATTCTAATTCAACAACACCTCAAACGGTACCATCAAACATCAAAAACACACGTTCGACCACAAAAAGGGTAATACAAAATGCAGAAACCTTGGGTTCTCACAGTATTAATGATAACCATTTAGAAAATGTTGAAAATTCTCAAGATCAATGTGTTAAAGCCGCCAAGAAAATTGAGACAAAGCCGAATGATAAATTTAAACCAAAAGACGATGTCGATAAGAATAAACGTCTAAAAACTAATTTAAAAGTCTGTATTAAACTACCGAAGAATGTGTCAGCCGTCAATAAAATACCGCCATCATCTGCTACAACAACCATTTTAACAGAAGAAAAAAATGAAAGTGCATTCAGGCCTATACACGATAATGAACAACAAAATTGTGCAGTATCTAGCACTTCAGCAGACACAACTTCAGAAGAACAACTTGTATGCTCTACAAGTTTAAGCAACACTGTTCGTTCTGTTAAAAAAGAAGCCGACGATAATGAACCCACCAGTACAGCTAACAAATCTAACAATCCTACACCAACACCAGACGCTAGTGTACAGGTACTGGATGAGATTGTCGATAAAATGTTAAAACCCAATGCTGATAGAGTACATATTTTGGGTTTATTGGGTCAAATTTTAAGTGAAGAGAAATTAAAACTTATTAAATCGTTAATAGAAAACAATAGTCAACAAAATGAGGAACAAACTATAAATAATAAAGAAGATGAAAATAAGTTGGAATTTGAAGACAATGTAGAAGTCAATGAAACAGAAATCAAACCATTGAAAAATTATCAGGAAGATAAAGCCACCATTAAAAAGGGAAAAAGAGCTTTGATAACAAAAAAGAAAAGAAACGAATTAGATCGTTTAAATGAAGATATCAGAGATATGTTTATTTGTGAAGGCGTTTTAACTGCGACTGGTCGTCGTATGTGCACGATTATGGGCCAATCAAATAATAAAGGTACTGATTTAGTTAACCAAAATAAGTCTACAATACAATCATCTACTGTAGCTGGTAAAAAGAATGATAAGGCTACGAAAAAGAAAGATCAAAAAACTCAAAATGATAAGAACAAAACGATTGTTGTTGCTGGGCCACTAAGAAGATCCTTAAGAGGCTGTAAAATAACGAATGAAGAAAATGATGACGAAGATTCCGTCGATGATGATGATGATGATGATGATGACGATGATTATAACGAAACAAACTCTATACACTCTCGGACAACAGAAGAATCTATCGATGATCTTAACAACACATCAGATACTAATAATACAGAGTCCAATGTTACTCCACAAAAAAAAATGCCAGTCTTAAAACCAAATACTCCAATTAAATTAGTTGATGAAGAATGTAAAAATTCACACAAGCCTAAAAATAAAAGAAAATCGAATAGCAAATGTTCTACTAGTCTTCCTATAAAGAAAGCGAAATCATCTAGCAAAGATAATTCAAAAGAAAGGACTGATTTCGAATTGGAAAAAGAGACTGAAGGTGATGAGGAGAAGCCAATGAATAAAAATATTGTTAAGAATACCAACTTAAACTGGCACAATCAATCAAAATTTACAGCTTGGTGTATGGTTTGTGAGAAAAAAATTCAATCAAATACATGTGGCTCCCATTATAAAATTCATCATGGAGAAAATTATATCTCTCGTCTACCACCCGTACTTTTACAGCAATTTAAGCAAGGAAAACTAAGTCAACCTCTTTTCGGTGTTGATAAAAATCCAAAACAGTCTTCTTGGTTTTACAGATGTCCTTTCTGTCTGCAGTATTTCAATACGATTTTGCCATTATGGCTCGAACATTTCCAAAACCATACCACAGAATTTCGATTTGAATGTTCAAAATGTCATTACGGTAGCAATAAGCTGGCTACTACACGACGTCACTTAACTAAATGCAAAGGTGCGACTTTGGTTAATACGGCTATAAAACTTTCGATACCCACACTCATTAAGGGACATGTTTGTCATTTATGTAACTACTTGCAATTAAGAAGAGTCAATCTGGAAAGACATTACATCGAGCAACATAAATTGAATAAGAATACTGTAGAATTATTGGGTTATACAATAAATCTATTTGATGTTGAAAATGTTGAACTTGTTTCTGAAGATAAAGCAACAGAAAGAGAAAAACAAGTCTGGGAATCTATAGAAAAAGAAGAACAGATTATCGACATCGATGATGAAGATGAAGATAAGAACAAACAAACAGAAATCGCAAATAAAGAAGTGGACAACACTTCAAATGCTGAACAAGAAGAAATCTTGACGTCTGTTAATTATAATGGAAAAGAGAAACCTTTAAATGATCAAAGTCAACAAACTCTTACAGAAATTGATAATAATATTGTTGAGCAAGAACCTGAATGCGAGAATTCCAAACAAAATATACAAGAAAGTTCTGAACCAAAAGATATCATTATTCGAAGTGAATCGATAACAGATCCTTCAGATGTACTACCTGATAGCTCAGTTACTAATGAAAATCAAGAGAGTAATGTGACTAAAGCAAATAATGACGACGAAAACAAATCTACAAATGAAATAGAAAGTGAAACTGCAGAAAAAGACTCCAAAGTTCAAAGTGACGATAATGAATCCTTTAATAATGGAAAGGATCTAGAAACAAAGGAAAGTGAAATTATCAATATTGATTATGAATTAGTGAATGAAAAAGAAACCGTTCAAGACATACAAGAAGAGTTATTAGCATTGGCAGATAAAGCTGCCGAAGATGAGAATGAAAATGGAAATCAAACAACAACAGATTCTCAATTAAATAATAAAAGTATTGAACCGGAAGCTACTATGTCTGATATTATTTCCAGTTCGATAGATATGCTTTACAGTCGCAACAGCAGCCGTAAACGTAAATCAAATGAAAATGAAACAGTCACCCATCCAGTAACAAAAAAATCTCCGAATATTGTTTCAAATGCATTTATGCCCACTAGAGATGAAAATAACTCCTCCCCTACAATACAAATATTAGCTCAGTCGATTATTAATATTGAAGAAGAAGCACAGCAAACTGAAAATCCATTAAAAGCCATATCCATTGCAGACAGATTAGCTCAACGTTTGAGAGGTTTACAAAATAGAACAAATTGTAGTTCAAACAACAATACAATAACAACAACAACAGCACCAACAACAACAGCAAAAGAAACAGAAATAATAATTAATAACAGCAAAAACACAGAAAATGCTTTTGAAAAACTAATAAATGATACCGTATTAGAATTGGAAAAGGAAAAGGAAAAGGATAACTTTATTACTAGCAATCAGCCATTAATGCTAACGCATGAAGGGTCAAATAAAGAGAGCGAAATAAATTTGAATAAAAAATCTCTAGAAATTGAAAAAGACACAGAAAAAGAAAAGACTAACTTAAATGAAAATAAAATATCTGAACTTTCTAAAGATCTAATAACTGTCATAAGTGACGATGAGGATTGGGAAGATATTGAAATTACCGAAACTGCACCGGCTATTTGTTCAACCAAATCAGGTAATATTCAAAAGACGAAGAGTAAAGGGCTATTTCAAAAATTCGGCATATTTAAGGGAAATAGCTCTAAACCTAAAAAACACATACCACCTTTGGTATGTTTTCAAAAAAAGAAACCGAAAGAAAAAACCTTAGTGTCCACAGTAACATCATCATCGCCTATATCCACATCTACAATAGATAAAGTTAACACCACAACATCAACGACAACAACTACATTATCCACGAATGTATCTAATGACACCCAAACAGGTTATTGTAGTACACATCTAGGTTTTAAACCTGTTGTCAATATAATGGATGATCTACTGCCCGATTCTCCCTGCAATGACCCTATTGATTTGGTTCCAGAATTGGCTCCATTAGAGCCATTACAAGACTTAAATGACATCTCCTCTATATTGGATTCTAATTTGTGTGCCTTAGAGTCATCAGTCAATATAAATGCTTCCGAAAATCATGCCAGTATAGAGGATGCATTAGATTTTATATCAGAACAACAAGCAAGTGATATACAATGTTTTAATACATCTTTAAATCCGTCACAGAGTAAAACTATAATAAATAGTATATCGCATGTCGGTTATTCGGTACAAACCGTGGGCGAAAGTGCTTTTAAGTTTTATTGCTTATTGCAAAATTGTTCGTTTTTGTTTTCTAGTGATTCAGTAGGATTAGAAAATCATTTCTTGTGTGAGCATTCGAGAATGAAATGGAACGGTTACTGTCTAATGTGTCAAGCTCAGTGTTTTCCTAATAGCGAGAGTAATGAAAGCTATTCTATTTCTCAAGAAATACGTCATATGCTAGATAAACATGCTAATAAACCGAATGTTGAACTCATTACCGATTCTACAACACAGCACTCTACAACATCTAGTCAGGGCAGTGAAGAAAGGCCTAAAATTAAACTTAGACGCTTAACTGGCGATTGTTTATCTCGAGCAGCTCTAGATGATACAGCCCTTAATCAGAATATCGAAAATAGGAATTCTTCTACAACCTCCGCTATGCCAATGTCAATGCTGAGTGCTTTATTGGTGGCTAAGCCAAAGCCACCAACAAAAGATATGCCTCCACAGCCTCAAATGCCCTTAACAGAACCTCTGTTACTGGATAACAATAATAAGGTTGTCACAACTTCATCCGCTTTTAAAAATGTTAGCAATGAGTTTCTAATAACTTCAGTTACCTCAGCAGCAAATTTAGAAAAAGAAACACCTTTGAAAATATCCAACGTTATAAGCTTGCAAGAGGCTCAACCCATGCCTACGCCACTAGGTCAGACACAAATGCCAATTATTTCAGATGTTTGTACTTTGGCACCAAAACAAATTGAAGCTGAACATCAGCAGCAGCACGTAGAAACTGCTGGAGAGTCACTCGAGGTTTCGCAAATTTTAGCTAATGCTGGTAAGCCTTCTTTACAACGAGAAGCCTCTAGAACTATGGATGATTCACCTGGACCCATTGTAGTTGCTGAAACAGTACCAATAGCACAAAATAAAACTGGAGACTTTTTAATTACACAAACTGTATCAGCTCAATATAATGATTTTACTTCAGCTGCTGTAGGTATTAATATATCAATAGCACCCGCATCAAGTGATACCTTAAACAAAGAAACCCTACCAGCAGTATCATCAATACCCATTACATCGCGCCACTATAAATGTAAGGCCAATGGGTGCAAATTTCTTAGTCGTGTTCCCGTAGCTATGAGCGATCATTTACGTTTTCACGAGAGGCGTAATTTTTCAAGCAAACGTGACTATTTTGATTGTGCTTTCTGTTCGTATCAAGCTACGGATGTTGACGATTACATGAAACATACCAATCAATATCACATTATTAATAAAGGTGGTATCTCTGCTACAAACTCGACAAGTAATGAAACCAATACGGCCAAATCCTTAACAAAAAAAATCAATGATATTTTAAATAACACAAATGGCTCAAATAATAACATTGAGAATCAACAACAAATAGAAACAACCCAAGTTCAAGATACGCATGAAGTTTATCTTGAAAAATTAAAGGCAACAATCGAAGAAATCGTAGGACCAACAGGTTTAGCAGGTAAGAAGAAGGCATAATGCAAAACCTAATCTTACATTTTTTAATATAGAGTGGTGGCCTTATAATTAGAAACGATGTTTAATCAAAATGAAATTATAGTGTAACTTTTCTATTAAAACCATTACTAAAAATGACAAGCACAGCTATTCGAAAAGCACACAATCCACATTATTGCCGCTGTAAAAAACTTTGAATTTAAAGCTTGCACTTTAAAAAAATTGTAATTAATTTATAAGTACTTGGCTTTTTTAGCTGGCCACGTAATTAGAAACGTTCATGTTTTCTTTAATTAATTAACTTTTTTTTATTATGAGTCATAAATTTAAAATTCAGTAGATCGTATTTAAATAACTTTAATACGTTTTAGTTTTCAAAACTGGAAAAAACAAGTGATGCACTCCATAAAAAGGGAGGGCATCTACAAGGTGTATCCAATGGAAAAACTGTCAATGTGGGCTATCGCACGAAGGTTTTCATAATCCAAAAAAGTGAAATTTGATGCAGTTCACTTCTAAAATTAAACAAAAGAAGTTTGCAACCCCAGCCAGGAAGCCCAGGGCTAGAAAAACTCCTCAAGTAGAAAATAGAATTATTTTCAGCATCAGTAAAAGTAACCAATTTCTAAATTCACACAAAATTGGGATGAAACTGGGCAAGAAATGAGAGAAGAAATTTTTGCACGCACAATAACAATGCGTTTATTAGCATTTTGGCTTTCGTAGAAGCATTGTATAAAAGAAACCGTATGTCTCAAAAAAATATTAAGAAACACTTACGCTTTGCAAGCAAAATGCTCAACAAATATACATGTTATCTGAAATAGCATTCTCAAAAGCAACGTATTTAATTGTTTTAACCTGGCGAAAAATCTTACGTAAGATGTTCCTCAGTAAAATCCTTGAGCCTTTAGGTATTTTGTTAAAACAGTGGTGGTGGATTATAACTTGGGATGATGATACTACGTGGTGTTGTGTGAACCCATTCTTAGAATAAAGGGAAAAGTTGATTACCATCAATATAAAAACAATTTTAAAAATGTAATAGAACAATATTTCTTTTGAGAATATACTCACTCGTTCTCAACATGATAGCGCCTCAAATCAAAATTCTAAGTTAATGACATACTGAATTTCGTATAAAAATATTAACTTTTTGGACTTGTCATCGTAAAATTGTTATCTAAACGCAATTGAAAACTTATAGGCAATTGTAAAAGGGAATCACACGAACAACAGTCCAAAAAACAAAAAGTATATTAGTTCCAAATGATGCAGCAAACCTAGGGAAACATGTCTCTGTAAACATGCCAGCATTTAATACAAAATTTACAGAGAAGACAAATATTAACCAATATTGTCAAAAATAAAATATTCAAGAGAATATCCTATTAGAGGATATGTCAATTTTTGTTCACTTTTGTGGAAAAAATTTTAAGTTTTGTGAAAACATTTGCGTCGTTTCTAATTATAAGACCAACATAAAAGTGCTATATTTTGTTTAAAGTTAATTTTTTTTTAAATGTTATCTCAGCTGTAAATATTCTTATTATAAATTCAATAATGATAAAATACTTTACAATTTATAGTATTTAGTTTTGGTATTGTGACATTAATTTTTAAAATATATTAAGAAAGATGTGTGCTGATAAGTCGTTTCTAATTATATGGCCACCACTGTACAACAAATCAACTTCATACTTGTTTTTTTATATTTTTAGATGACCAACTTTATCGTTGCGTTGTTAAAAATTGTCGCACCCAATTGACTGAAGCAACATTCCTTAATCATATTATGTATCATATCACAACTGTGTCTAGCAATCCAAACAGTTATATTTTTAAATGTCCCCATTGTAGTGCTCAATATCATAGAGCAGCCGGAATTAAAGTTCACATTAAAAATCATGCTCGCAATCGCTTTTTCTGTTATCTTTGTCAAGACACAGCAACTAATCCTGGCCAATTGTTAAAGCACTTTTCCGATAAACATTGGCACACATTAAATATGTACACTCATGAGTTGGTAAAGCCAAAAACATCTTCAGATGGTTCTGAAGAAATATTAGAATCTGCCTATTATGTAGTCTATACCCAAGAACTGAATGAGGAAGAGGTGAAAAAATTTGGTGAAAAACTAATATTAGAATGGCAGCGTAAAAAATCTGGTTCGAAGACACACTTTAAATCTTCGGAAATCGATTTGTTGCCCATGTCGGCAATATTTCAGCGTGAAATAAATTGTGGGGAATGTGAATATAAAACAAAAGTGCGCACCAATATGTATAGGCACTTGCAAATGCATAAACAGAATCCAGGCGCTAGCAATTCAAGTGGTGGTGTAATTAAGGTCTGTAGTGTAGATCCTGTTAATCCGGTACCATGTTTAAATAGTAATGAGCGATTTTTTGACAAAATGACAAACTTAGCGTCATCATCTTTGATACCCTCAACATCATCTAGTGCTGCTAACAATACTATTAGTTCCAATACAACGAAGCTGGCTATGAAAATACCTTACAAATATATTCCAGAGTCGAAACGTTATCATTGTGGCTGCCCAGGGTGCAATTATCAAATAGTGTCTGAAGATATTTTTCGCATACATTTATCTACACGTCATAGTTCGGAAATGTCATATCGTTGTAGATTTTGTAAAGAGGAAATTTGCAAAAGAGGCATTGGCATAGAACGTATTATGAATCATTTACGATTTCATGGTTCCATAATTTATCGATGCGAAGAGTGCAATTATGTTCATCACCTTCGCTATGTTGTAGAACGGCACATTAATGAGAGACATGCCACTATGAAAATTAATATCATAGTACATGATCGAACAAACGAAGACAATGAAGCTGGAACTATACAGATAATACAATTTGCAGGTTAGCTAAAATGTTTTAAACATTTTTTTTTAACTATTTTATGTATTACATGTATAATAAATAACAGGAAAACAAAAATAATTTAAACGACTTCCATTTTTAATTTAGGTAAAAAATATAGAGAGACAACAGACAATAACAATATAGCTCAGTCCTCGTCAAATTGTGAACTCTCCATTACGGCATTTACGATTCCTAATAGTAGTAATAATAAAGGCAAGGGAAAATGGTTATGTGATGTATGTGGTCATAAAGCATTAAATGTCAATCAAATACAAAGCCATTGCCAACAACAGCATGGCGTAAAGAATCAATATAAATGTGCTCATTGCAACTTTGGTTCTCAACAATTATCACAAATTCTTTATCATATAGATGAGAAACATTCAGGAAAAACGCGAGAAGCTCGTTCTATGTATCATAAGTTGGTTACTTCAAATGAAGAAGTGGCCGATACTCGGCCATTATGGCAGAGAAATGATCCCACACGTATCCGTCATATTCGGGGAATTTTAATGGAAGATGAAGAAGAATCTGAACAATATCGTAAAAACTTAGGTCTAACAGATGATGTGGATAATAATGAAACCAGAGAAGGTAGTAAACAAAACGTTGAACAAAAAGAAAATAATGAGGATCTTGTTACGCCAAATTATATAAGAGGGTATGAGTTTGTCTGTTTCCATTGTGATTTTAAAACCCAAATATTCGAAGACTTAAAAACACAACACTATAAACATGCTCATAATTCAAAACTAGAACTGGCCAAACCATTTTGGTTCCGCTTGCAAAGACGCTTTTGCTGTCCGGAATGTCGTACATTTATAGGAAACTATTGTGAACTTCAACAGCACATACAACATGTTCACCAAAAATCTCGTTATTATGCTGCCGATATATCAATGGCTGAATATGAGGATTCTTCTCAGAGAATACCATGTGGTTATTGTTCATTCCATTGTAGCAATGTTGAGCAATTGTACAGACATCATCTTAAAATGCAACATTATCCGAAAGATATACGCATTGACCATAACAGGCAGTTTATGAAAATATTGGAAATTAGCGAGAAAGCAGATTTATATCAGTGTTCTTTGTGTACCGATATATATCCAAATCGGGTGGCTGCGGTTCATCATGACTGTAATAACAATACAAATAATATCGTGTCAATTAGAGATATAAAAGATGATTGCATGTATCGTTGTATCGCCTGTCAATTTACTAACACTGAAGAAAAAGTTATGTTACGACACATGATTGATCATTACAGCCGTTTTACTGTATGCCAATTTTGTCAGGAACAACAATCTTCTTTCAATGTTTATATGCAACATTGTTACGCTGAACATCGAACGGAAATACAAAAGTTTAGAACAATTTACACTATGTTGGAAATTGAAATGTATTTGATGCAAATGCTTATAATTTTTCGAAATGGTCTGGTACTAACCAAGCACAATCTTATAAAGACGCAATACGGCAATACAAATTTCATTATAGAGCTATATGAAGAAATGTACAAAATTTCGCAACAACCACCCATACCTAGGCTATCAATAGCCAGACTAGTAGCTCGCAAATCAATAGAGGCTCAACAAAAGCAACAGGATTCACCACATCAGGGAGAAATATTAGAATCACTTCAAACACTGTCTAGAGCTAAAGGCATTTCCAAGCGACGATGTACGGTAGCAGTAAGCCAAGAAGATCACCAGAAGGCAAGTAAAAAGACTCAAGCAACGGTTGAATCCATGCCGGCTAGTATATTAAAAAGAAGAACAACAATTTTTCATGACAACCCAACTAGTGTTCTAAAAGAGCAAACAACAGAATTTAATGCACCATTACAAACTAAAAAAATATCCAAACGCAGGTGTACAGTAGCTGTGGATCGTGATACTTTATTCTCTAAGAACTTGTCGAATTCGTTTTCAAATTCTCTTTTAGTTGAAAGGGAATTTAGTAACAAGAAACGAAAACTAATACACACAACACAAACATCCCAATGTATAAATGAAGCCACTGTATATCCTTTGAACCTAGACATGGAACCTTTTTCGTTTTATGGTAAAAAACCTGAGAACGTTGATTTGACCAAAATTTATACAAAAGTTGTTATAGGTGGTATAAAAACTCCCCTAACAATAGATAAATTTAAACTACTCTTTGATATAGAATGCCAGCTGAAATTAACTAAATGTGATAATGATCTTGAAGCTGTACAAACCCTGTCCTATAATGACTATAAACATATTCAAAAAGCTTGTCCTGCAAGTCATAAATTAATTTATAATTAATTTTAGAATAAATGAATTAATTAATTATTGATTTTAATAAATAATTTATAAAACTTCCTTTCAAAATAGAAGAGAAATGGAAATGTAAGACTTTAGAATTTAAAATTTTTTTGTTCTTTTTTTTATACTAAAATAAGAAGTACAAACAAAATGTGACTTCTCAATTCAGTTACAATTTACATATGTATGTACCCAAAATTACAATGGTATGGTGGACACGAACACATTAAATTTTTAGTTATCTGAAAAAATCTTTATTATTATTTATTTATTTTTATTTTTTTGGTTAATGAGTAATTATATCATGTACATAAATTCTATTGTTAAGATATATGTACGTATCTCTCTCTCTCTCTCTGTTTATTTTGAAAGCAGATGCTGTGTTTTTAGCACTATGTATTAAAAAAAGCCTAGATTTTATATACTTGTTAATATATATATATTTAAGTTATGTTTTTCATTATTCTTAATAATATTAATCACTATTATTTTTTATTATTATATTAAAAATGTTTTATATAAATGGAATAAAATATCAATATCAAAAAAACATTGTACATATATTTGTATTTGCTGCGTTAATAATGTATGGATGACATTTTGCCAAAGGTTTCGGGGGGAACCCGCACTTTTGTCCTTTTTATAGCTAGGACATTGTGAACATAACTACTTTACATACACATGAGGCGTTTAACAAATTTAGTTTTAAAGCTTCGCAATGAATGTAAAGCAATTTTTGTTCTTCTTAGAAATAACAATTTATATTGAAGCTCAACTGCTTAACTTTTTTTTTATTGAGGCCAATACTCAGAGATAAATGCCTACCCTTGTAATGGAATTTTTGTGGAAAGGACAGTAAATTTTTTTCTTATATAATTAAGCGCCTTAGGAATGAAACAAATTACTTAGAATTATCATTCAAAGGCCAGGGGGCTTATTCTGTATTGCGATGCGAAAGTCGAAAATACATATATAAATACGGCCAACTGCAATTATGCGTTACGATGATGGAAAAGTAAGTTTTTATTCGCATTCAAAATTTATTCGACAACAAATGAGCATTTGCAAAGCACAAAGTTGTAAGTAATTTATTATGAAGTATTTATTTTTTATTTGAGGCCAATACTCAGGGGTAAACCCCTACTAAATGCTGTGCATTGTATTGGAATTTTGGAAAGGACAGTACATATATTATTATTATTATTAATTATATTATTATTAAGCGTCTTGGGAATGAGACAAATCGCTGTGAATTGATCATTCAAAGGCCAGTGTTATACCTTCACCCTTGAATGATCAACAGCAATTGCCCCATCGTTGCATGTTGACTGCCTTCGCTAAGTATCTACTACTTCCCAATAGGTGGCGTTTTTCTCCTGATCATTCGTCTTTGTTGTCGTCAATGGTTAAGGTGAAATAGAGAGAAATTTCAGGGAGCGGCTTCTATGTAGATGGACTTGGAAGGAGAAGGGGGGACCTCTTATTTTTTAAATTAAAATTACGAAACACCGCAAACCTTTTTATTTTTTACCCTTGCTGGGATTTGAACCTCGTTGGTTTGAGTTGGTCAGAATACAGAATAAAGCTATGCGCACAATTTTAACATGTAATAGATATACTGCAGTACAACAAATGTTGGATTGCCTCAAATGGACGAACATACATCAAAGATTGGTACTTAACTTAATTTTATTATAAAAATGAAAAATGGTAATACTTAATTGAACAGCTGCAATTTGTAAGAGATGCTCAACCTTATAACCTCAGGAATGTTGAGAATTTTCGACTACAAAGGGCCACAACAACATCCATGACAAAGGACTAAAATAATATAATATGTTGCCTCAAAATATTAAAGTCGATAATAATATATTTAGTGTAAAAAAAGAAATTATTAAATTTGTTAAAAATAGTCAGAGAGAATTTATATAATAATTTATGTGATAATTTATGTAATACATAATATAATTTGTGATATTTATTTTTTGTTAATGAGTTTTAAAAAAGTATTTATATTACTAATAATAAATAAATTGTGCAAGAGCTCTAACCACTATATCTCGCACCAGATCTTTTTTTTTTTTAATTTAGCTGAAGAAATTTCTCCATTTCTTAGTAAAATTATTTATTGAATAACAGTTGGCCACGTTAATCTTGAATAAAATGTAAAATATTACGGTTATATAAATTTTAAATAGAGTTGCTTTCGACTTTTAAATGGAATATTGCCAACCACTTTAAAATTTTTGACACTTGTTTGCAGTTTGCCGCAATATAGTAAATGTCAAATAAAACCGCTTGCACTAGTAGGAACAAATAAAAATAAACGAAACGCAAAAGAAAACTCAAAGAAAAGCAAAAATACATAAAATAGCAAATAGCTGTTTTTTTTTTGCTAAAGTGGAGAGAGAAGAATATTATTTTTCATTTTAGTTATTTTATTTAGAAAAAATATATATTTTGTTTTAATTTTTAAACGAATATTTTATGTTTTGGTAAAGGAAAAAGTTAAAATAAATTTATTTTCATAAAGGTAAGCATTATAAAAAGGTTTTTTTTATTAAAGTGTTTTTTATGCTCGTAAAAATGTTTTTGTAAAAAAAATGGAATATAATCAAGATAAGCCTTGTTTATTAAAAACAAAATCATATATACTTATTAATATGTATGTGCATATCAGCATTCTCGTACGTAGGTATGTACATATTGTATATATATGTATGTACATACATATGTACATAAATGTATTCTCCAAAAGATTTGTGTTCTATATGTTAACGAGTAAACCAAAAATAGAAAACGGACACATTTTTTTGCATTTTATTGCTTTTTCTTTGCGAATATAGCCCATATTTGTGTATTGTTTTGTTTTTTATTTTAGAATTTATAAATTACATACTATTATTTTCTTCACAATCTACTTTAAGAAGTGATATTTTGTTTTTTAAGTTTCGTTTATGTAGGTATTGTTTGTATTTCTTATTGCATAAAATTTATGGAAAGGGTTATAATAAAATGACATCAAAACAAAGTAGAGCATAATAAAGAGGTCACCTTGATTTACAAGACAAAGGTCATTTATAAAAAAATATTTTTTTATTTTATAACTGATAGTAAGCCTGGAAATTTAACCTTTAATTTTCTCTTTTTTTATTTTAGCCCATAACTATACTACAATTAACTTAGAAAAATGTTGAAATTAAAAAGTATAACAAATGCATGCAACACCACTGCATTGCGGTAAGTTTGTAAAAATTTCTTGTAAAATCAGCACAACATACCAGCAACATGTTTGGGAGTACATACATATGTGTATAGACACAATAAAACGAAAGTATATAAATGTTTAGATACAATTATTTGTTAATAGAACACAGTAATTTGCCAGGTTATCTTTTCAAAGAATATATCACAGTTTCGTGTAGCCAACTATAAAGAAAAATAACGAAAAATCGTTATTTAAATATACAATTTTAAAATTAAATACATACATACATAACTGGCCTTTACAACCCTGTGTCAGGATTACGGCCTAGCTTCTCGCAGCACTCATGTTGTGTGTGTCAATTTTTATCCATGAGTACCGGGACCTACAGTTTAATGTCGACTCTGAACGACAGACTTGAGAAGCTTGTTCATGGCAATAAGTTACTCTCAGAGCTTTTGCCAGAAGACTGCTGAGAGGTAGTCGCCGAAAGAAATATTTTCATATTTCTTTTTTTGAAGATGTCAGAGCCTGGAGTCGAACCCAGGGCCCATGTCTTAGTAAGCCAACACACTAACCATTAGACCACGGCGACTACTACGACTATTTAAAATTAAATACGTATAATAATATGACGAACCTTAGTTTTAGCGATTTGCATTACTGCGTTTATAACACCCCGTCTATACGAGCTATAGATTTGGTATATCATGAACAAATTTTCGGTCGATCATCGATTTGGCTCGTGTAGACTCTCTAAATCAATGTCATGTTCTTTGTCGACCATCTTTGGTAAAACAATTGTTCGAACAACTATGTGCTACCATCAACTATCATTTTTAGTTTGACGCCATCTTTTTTACATTCTCAACCGCAGAAATAAACGAAATGCACTTGATGAAAAATTATAAATTATGATTTGGTAAACCATACGTAGTCACCACATACACAAATTAGAACAAAATTTTGACATTTGCGCTGCTGACGTTTTGTCCATGATATACCAAATCTATGGTTCGTATAGACGGGGTGTAACGCATACAGTTATAGCGAACTTTTTTCATGTGTCCTATCATATCATATTACTATAGCCTTATTCTCTTCGTTGCAAAACCATATACTTATGCCTGCATTTTGTTATTGTTTTACATGGTTTCCTACGTTCTCAACACTTGCAATGGTATATGCAACGAAGGGTGATTACCGCTTATATTATGTTGAATAAATAAATAATTGTAATGAACTTGAACAATTTTTAAATGTTAAAAACAACTGATGAAACTCCTATAAATACGCCTCTCTAACTTAAAAAATAGCATTTAAAGAAAACAGGCAAAATAAAAAGTGTCGGAAAAAAACTGTAGTTGTTTTTTTTTTTTTTTTTTTTTTTTTTTTTTTTTTTTTTTATTTAAGACCAATACTCAGGAGTAAACCCCTACTAAATGCAGTGCATTGTATTGGAATGTTGAATACATAGATATACATAGATACATAGATATACATAGATGTTAAGCGCCTTATGTCAATGGGACATAGGGAACATATACTTACATATGTATTTACATATGTATATGCATATTTAATGGAATTATACATACTCTTTTTTTTAGTTCCATTTCTACAAGCATTTCTTTAAATGATTCGGATTCATGGTTTTCGAAATTATTAGTACGTAAAATTGAACCAACGAAAGAGCCTCATAGTCGAATGTTGAGCGACAAAGAAATAATATATGCTTTACACACTCACAATGTAAGACCCGATTCAATGGCTGAATACCTAAATAATTAGTAAGTTGTTTTTCAAACGAAATGAATGATTGAATGACACAAAATATTTTTTACTAATGCTAAATACTTTTCTTTCAGTAAAACTACTGTAGAATTAATAAAATCTAAAAAAGCCAATTTATCATGCGATTTAATGGCTTCTTGGACCGTCCATGTAGGTGATATGGATCAGTGTTTGCATTTATGGAAATATACTGGTGGCTTTGAAAAGATTGATATAGCAAAAGAAGATTTGTGGCATGATACGGTAGGGTATATTTTATGTAAGAAATTATAAATTTATTGGTAATCTTTTAATAGGAATACATGAGTCTCATGAAAGAGCGCTCAAAATTTTTAAGATCTCGCCATTTACAATATTTATTGGCTTTTAGTTACTGGCCACAAATTGAAATGCGTTCGGGTAAAAATATTTATGAAATGCGGTAAGTTTTATATAAACAATTAAAAATAGAAATTATTCTTATTTAGTTTAAATAAAGCTCTTATCGCTTAAAACCTGGCACTATGATTGAATGGGGTAATAACTGGGCCCGTGCTATTAATTTCCGTAAACATAATAATGAGGCTTTTGCTGGGTTCTTTTCACAAATTGGTCGTCTTTATAATGTCCATCATATTTGGTGTAAGTGTTTCAAATTTTAGTGTTAGAATTGCATTTATGTACATACAATATTATATATATTTTTCTTCTTCTTATTTTAAGGTTACAAATCCTTGCATGAACGTAAGGAAACTCGAGAAGCTTCCT
Organism: Metopia argyrocephala; assembly: GCA_963576795.1. Taxonomy (NCBI): domain Eukaryota; kingdom Metazoa; phylum Arthropoda; class Insecta; order Diptera; family Sarcophagidae; genus Metopia; species Metopia argyrocephala. Next base: position 123,223,786 of record OY756208.1, on the reverse strand, counting down.
GGCGTTCTCCCGGTTGGGATGAATGTGTCGCTTATACCGTGCCATTAATTAGAGAAATGCACTGCCGTATCTTGGCCCCTACAGAATTTTCACCCACACAATAAGATTATTGTTAAAAGTTTAAACATTTTTTTCATTTTTTTCATTTTTTTTCTCCGCAACCAATTAATAATGAAAGATATAATGAATTTACAATATACAAAGAAATATTTTATTTACAGTGATCTTAGCTTCAACGAAACGCACATTATTTGATTTTATATATCAATTTTCTAATGAAAAAATATTTTGTTTGCCTACACAAAATAAAAAAAGAAAAAAATGTATATTTATAATATAATATTTAAAGAACTGTTATAAGATATTAAAAAAAATATTGTTAAATATTTAATTGGCTTTAAGGTTTTTGTTAAATTTTAAGAGAATAAAGTTATAAATACACATACATATGATAATAAAACTGTTGAACAGCATTTAATAAAATAATAAAAAAATTTTTTAAAACAAAAAACAAGTACTTGTCATAATTTTCAGCTGCGTTTGAAGTACGTTTTTATTTTAAAATAGGTTATTAACTTGATCAGCAATAAGTTATTAACTCAACATATTTAGAACTTTACTTTCTGTAAGAAATCAACTAACAACGTCGATATCTATCTACTGTGAAAATTTCTACGAATGCCGATTAATCTTTCATTTCTAAAACAACATTTAAGACAATTATCAACAAAAATTTGTTATTTTAAAAGGTGGAATAAAAATTTCGTCGTATATGTTCATAAGAGAGGTATTATTTTTATTTAAGGCTTTATTCAAGGTAAAAATTATCAAATTTTTTTATTTAAATTTGGTTGTATTTTCAGTTGATACTGTTTTGTTGATAAAATAATACAAATAAAATATTAAAGTATTTTAAAAAAGGTTTTAATTCGAAAAATAATTTTTGTTGTTGCAATAATTGCTAAAAATCAAAGGGAAAACATTAATCTTATTTGAAAAAAAAAGGATTTTTTGTTATGATGTATTTTGATTTTCAAACTGTCTTAAAATGTAACCACAAACGGTTTTTGGCCTCTACTGAAATTAAAAAAAAAATTCAGTTAATACTAAATCCGAAATCAGGGGATTTTTCGGGATTTAAAAACATTAAGAATATTTCGAAAATCTCTTGCAAAACTGAAATATTGCAAATGTATTTTAAAAAGAATAAATTGTAGAACAAATGTGCCGTGAGATGTGCCAGCATTTTCCGTGCAATTGATTTAAGAATCTACAGCTCATCTGATGACGAATTTAGTTTAAACACGAGGCAAATAACTTTTGAACATTAATGCAAAATGAAATTGTAGTAATTCCACGTAGCTATTGTGGTCTTACTAAAGTTTTGTACAAATCACTTCTTCACAAAAAGAAATAAAAAATACTTATTTAGAAAAAAAGAACTACTTATTTAGCTCTATATAATTTTTCAAAAATTTAAATAAAAAAAAAAAATAGATTTTGATAATAATTTGGATATGATGTAAATAAAATGTGATTTAAAGGCATTAATCTTGAATTTCGCAAAAAGTTCTGATTTAATATATCACTTTAAATTTATGATAGCTCAGTGGACAAGTTACATACACTGTGGTACAAAAATGAGGAAATGTTTATATAAAAGAGAACATCTTTAATATATTTTTAACGCTTATTGCGTAGATATACAGAATTATTTACAATTCTAGATACATACATACATATCGACGATGGAATTAAAGAACGCTGTAACTGACAAAACCTTAAATGTTCACCAGAGCCAAAAAACTTTCATAAATGTAGAACAAATACACTGGTATTTTTCATTTCGCAGACGGCGTAAGTGAACTTATTTTCATCGTAGACCAATCGACGCGTATTTTTCTGCTGATAAAAATGATGCAAAAAACGTATTTTCGTTTTTTGTCAGTTACAGCATTCTTTAATTCCATCGTCGATATGTTTAAGAGGAAAGTAAAATAACAACATAAATTTTTATTCTCAAATTATTCTTTAGAATACAGTTAAAATTTTATTTTAAGGGCATTGCCTCACTTTTGCATCAATGCTAAAATGATTGGAAATGAAGCCTTAATCAGCATCTGAATCTGAATTCTTTGGCTTTTTTTTAAATTAGTTTAGTCTTTTTGGCATTGACTCATACAATCTTGTCACAAAAAGCGTTGGTATCTTCGACCAATCTTATTGAACTATGTCCCATAGCTGGCTTATACTATTTGGCTGTTCTTATAGTCTAAAAACCTGGATTTCAAGGAAGCACACATATTCTCAACAGGTTTGAGATCTGTGCTCTGTGGTGGTCATTTCCTTATGCTAAACTTTGGGAACTGAGACATTCTTTCATAATGTTCGCTGGATATTTTGAGCCATTGGGTCTTAGGTAAATTATCCCTATTTATGCGTAGATAATCTTTTTTGTACATTATTCCTTTGATCCGTATTAAAGAACCAATACCCCGTGGGGTTATTTAACCTTAAATCATTAGCGAACCACCTCCATGATTAATGGTTTGGTGTACGTTTAATAAGTCTGGAGTTTTAGACGGTTTGGCCCAATACCAAACTTTTACGTAACACTGATATCGGTTTATTTTGGTCTCGTGAGACTAATTAACCTTAAAATGAAAAAAATTATATTAAAATTAGATATTACAGATCTTTTACCGTTGCCTAATCTGAAACTATTCAATCTATATACATATTTCGCCATAAATGATCCGGTTTCTTCTTTTTAACCCTTAACTACAGACGTCCGGTACTTTTTACCGGTAAGCAGTTACAATTTTTCAATTTCGGAGGATCCCGGTAAGTTACGCATTTTTACGTTTATGTACCTTTTCAGTGTTTAGTGTAACTTTGTTTGCTGAAGTGCCAGTTGTGTGCAGTGAGATTTGTTTAACTTACTACTATTTAAATTTAGTAACCGGTAAAAATTACCTGGTGTCTGTCTTGCCGTAAGAATATTTTTAATTTGTGTTATAATTTAAGTGGATAAAAGTTAATTTTATTTACATTATTACTCTGTGTTTTTAATGTGGAATATAGTAATGGATGGTAGAAGCAGTCCGGGCTCTTCAAAGAGGGTTAAAATGGACCAAAAAAATTTTTTTGAAGAGGCTGTGAAAACATGGCTGGAAGAAATTGATTCTGATATTAGTGGTTTAGATTCTGATAATGTGGTAAGTAACCATGACATTTCATCTGAAATAGAAGAAGAAAATGAGAACATTGATAATCCACCCACTGATGTCGATTAAAATACCAACTATTTTCATGGTAAAAATCGTTTTAAATGGACAAACGATCCTGCAGTCCGACCTCAGTTTTTAACCAAATTTACTTCTTGCAGGTTTTTTTTCAAATGCATATTTTTCTTTTTCATTTTTATATTTTGTATCTGAATATATTATATTTTAAGTTTCTATAATAAAATGAATTTGTGTTCTGTTTAAGTATTTTTTTATTGTCATTTTTCTACAACCTTAAAAAATACTAAAAACGGTAGCTGAGTATATTTTGCTTTAGAAAAAAATTGTACGGATTTATTAAAGTAAATAGTTTTACAACTTTTTCTAGATCTTGATATACAAGAAATATAGAACAGATGTATATTAAACAAATTTATCAATTGTGTTATACAAATTTTATATATTTTATATAACCGGTAAAAATTACCGGTGGTCTGTACTACCGTTTATATAATTTGACGTCTGTAGTTAAGGGTTAATACTGGCCCTAAAGCCAACTGCTTAAATAGCAGCACTATGCAGTACACATCAATTAACGGTATTTTGACAAGCAGAAATAATAATACTTTAATTTTGTATTTTCTTTTAAAAACTACTAACTATTGTCTTGGAATACAAAATAATAACTAATAAAGTGCCGCTAAAAAAGAAATATTATGTTGTTCAAAAGTGAGAGGAGATAAACATTGACTTTCATGTAAATTTTACATAAAACTTCTAGTAACATCAAATTATAACGGTAGTTTTTTGTGTGCATATACAGATATTGAAACAGAAACATTGTCTCATTTTTGCACCACAGTATATGTGACTGTTATTTAAGTGGTCAACTAATACCGTAGACAGACGTTAATTTGCATTAAGAACTTACTACCCTGACAGGCGATAGTTTTTGCATTTATAGCGTAGACAGACGAAAACGTTAGTTTGTTTGTGTGACAGGTTTGTAACTTTGCTTACTTTCTATCTAATGTAATTACTAATAGTAAATAATTAGCCAAAAACTGACTGATTTTATGTGATGTTGCCCGAGTTAAAAAAGCTTAATGCAGTAAAAATTCAGTTTGGTTTTGTGCATTTACATTGGAGTTAATGCGCAAGTTAATTTGAATTAACTCAACTAATCCACCTTATCGCCGTCGTCTGTTAACGGTATAATGTAATACATTTTTTTGCTACATATGTATATATATAGAAAATACGCACTAAAAATAAAATTAATGATTTTGTGTAAAAGGATTATTACATAAAAAACATATGTAAATAAAAAAATTGAATTCCGGGATTTTCGAAAAATTTAGAATTTCGGAATTTTCCAAAATCAAGTCCTATTAGCATTTCCACTTAATACCCTCTTGTTGATCAAGTACGTTATGTTGTAAAAAAAACATACTATTTAAGAACAATACTTCTAAATGCAGCCGTGTTTATTATTTAAATAAATTATGGTTGGCAACGTATTAATTTTCCTTCTACATTTCACTTGTCATTCTATTCTATTCATAAAAGTACTTTTTTTCCCATTGGCAAGTGAAGTTAGATTTTCGATTTTATATTTTGATGGAAAAAATAATAAATAATTTGTTAATTAAATAAAATATTAAGGTTTAATGTGTGTTATTTACAATGGAGTAAAAAATGTAATAGATTTCAAGCTTTAAAAAAGAAAAAATTGCCAGTGAAAATAGATTTTTTCCTATGGTCTTATACAAAGAAAAAGAAGAAGACCGCGAACATAGATATAAAAGAAATTGTAATAAGAAGAAAGAAGAGGAGCGCCACCATTGAACGATATCTCATGTGTATTTAAGTCTTATTTTTTCTGTTATTTTTTCCTTCTCCGTTATTATAACGGTTTTAAGTTATTTAACCAAAATATTAAAGTAAAAATAATAGAAATTCCAAGAAAAACACCGCCTTTAGGGTGGCTGGTATTTTATAGCTGGTAAAAAACAAAACCAACCACACTGTAATATAAATGCACTCTCATACACACGAACACAAGATGGATACATCTATGGATACTATAACCTGTAAATTACAATCACTGGAGGAACGTTTGCAGGCAGAAAATGAATCCATATTGCCTATAATGCCTCTTACCAGGCCTAATACCTTAGGACGACCACAATTAACAGGCTGTAAGTATAAAAGAAAAACGCTAATGTTAAAAAAAATGAAAATGTTTTTCGGAGGTGGGGATTTTTTATGTACTGCTGTTTGTAGTTTTCAATAGCCATGCATTTAAAAACATTTCCACTTGAGTTTTTAGTTTCGTTCTGTATTATTTCCACCACTTTTTTCCAACTCTACCCACCCTTTGTAAAAGTGTTTTGCTAAAAAAAAAAAAATGAGCACTAACAACATTCTCCAAATTTTTTGTTTTGTTTGCTCTGTATTATGATCTTATTTTTTTTTTTCTTAAATAATGCTATTTTGTTTTTGTTTATACATATAAAAGATTGGGTAGATTTTTAAATCAAACTAACTGGCCTATTGGAATATTTATTTTAAAATTTCTGTTATCTCCGGAGACAAATTTCATTAATAACGTTTTAAGATTTCGAATCTTTTACTTTTGAATTGGTTTTTACAACCGATATTTATAAAATATCATTCGATATCGAGTAAGTTAATTTGTTAGTCAAGATATTAAAGCATTATACAATGCAAATTACAATATAAAAGGATAAATTAAATATTAATAAAAACATATACATGGATATTTATTAACTTAAATATTTTTGTAAATGCGCGTAAAAATAACAAAAATAATTGAATTTTAACCACTCACTGCAAATAAAATAAACAACTTAGAACTTTTATTTTTGCAGTTAATGATGTAGAATTTTGTCTACTTTTAAATTTTTTTAAATTAATTGCTACTTTCTATACCATTCACCCCAGTGGGCATCGCCTTAATTTTTAACTTCTGTAGCCTTATTATTTGTTGATCTGAACAGCATGTTCCTGTACAATATTGTTGGTCCAAATTCAAAATGTGGTTTAATCATTGTGTTGTCAATGTATATTGATGTAATAGTTGATATTTTACTTCGAATGACCTTGAAGAATCCGATTTTTCCCCAACTTTTTTTTACAAATAATTTTATTTATTTATTTAATACCAATACATAGAAAGCCCATAGGACCATTTATACATATATGGTAGGATTAGCTGCGTGCAACTAATTAAGGACAGTAGTACTCAATATTTAAATCATTATGTTGAAAATAATACTATTAAAAACCGCTAAAATTTTACCCTGTTTAGTTAATCCAACTTTGTTTATTGAAACTTCCAATGGCAACCCTATTTTTACCGTTATTTTTTTCTTTGTGGTGTTTTTCATAATTTGTGAAATAAATTACTCGTGCACTTAATTAAGGACAGTGAAAAATTTTTTAAAATTTTAAGGTTCAAGTAAGTTTTAACAGTTAAATTCAAATAAATGAGATTACACAAAGTGTTGTTCAGAATTTGATAAACTTTCACTTATTGCTAAACATGGGTAAAAATAAGTCCTGTGACGTCAGTACTCGAAAGATATTTGTACAAATGCATCAGGAAGGAAGCTCTTATAGGGAGATCGCAACAGCCTTAAAAGTTTCTAAAACAATGGTTTTCCAAGCGGTGCAATATTTCAAAAAACATTCGACAGCTGAAAAGGTGCCTCGCAAACAAAGAAGCCGAATTACGACAGTGCGTGAAGATGCACTGATTGTCCGCGAGTCGAAAAAAAATCCGCATAAATCAGCAAATGAAATTCGGATAGCAGTCTTTAGTGAAAATGGAGCAAAACCATCTGTAGACACAGTAAAACGTCGATTGCGGGAAGCTGGCCTCTTTGGAAGAATTTCCCGAAAGAAACCATTGTTGTCTGAGCGTAACCGGAAGAAGCGAATAGAGTTTGCAAAAAAATACCGCCATTGGACCGCTGTGGAATGGAAAAGAGTGTTATTTTCGGACGAAACAAAAATTAATAGAGTCTCTCCCGATGGAAAAAAATATGTTCGCCGCCAAAGTTAAAAGAATTTGATCCAATATACACCCGGGCCACTTTAAAGCATGGAGGATGTTCGATTATACTTTGGGGTGCTATGTCGTCACGCGGTGTTGGACCGCTGCACAAAGTTGACGGAAACATGGACAAGTTCCAATATGTAAGAATCCTAAGCGATACAATGATGCCGTATGCAGACGAGAATATGCCAGTAACATAGATATTTCAACAAGATAATGATCCGAAGCATTGGGCTCATCACGTCAAACAATGGTTTATAAACAATTCGGTCACTGTACTTGATTGGCCTTCATGCAGTCCAGATCTCAATCCGATTGAGAATTTATGGCAAGTTGCAAAAACCAAAGTAAGCGCAGTAAAAATAAACAATTTTAATGATCTCTTCGCCGAAACAAAGAAAGCTTGGGAGGCCATTCCAACTGGTGTATGTGAAAATCTGGTTAGCTCGATGCCTCGCAGGTGTCAAGCTGTTATCGACAACAAAGGTTTTGCAACAAAATATTGATTTTTTTTTTTTAATAAAATTAAGTTTTTCTTAAAATTTACGATGTGCCATTAATTATATGCACGACTGAATTCAATATTCTTTAAAATATGGCTCACTGCTTTATAAAAAATAATTTAATTGACACAATAAACAGTTATTTTCTACGACTAAGAGTTTAAATAACTAAACTCGGAAAAATTTTGACAATATATACAACTATTTTTATTTTTTTGCTTCAAGCTCACATGTAAGCTTTGTGTTCTTAATTAGTTGCACGCAGCTGTATATATTGCAAATGGAATAAATAAATAAAATAAATAATTTCCAGTTTTCCAAACCTGATTTTTTCTTATATTTTTGTAAAAAAGCAATTCTGATAAAATGAAAAATCTAATGGTTTAGAAAAATTTCTAAAAATGGTGAGAGCCATATGACTGTCAAATTTCTATCCGTATTTTTTGACAATTCATTACATATTAGGCCGTATTCCAATTGGTGACGTCGTCGTCGTGTAACGACATTTTTGTAATAGATTAAACGCACGAGAAACATTTTTTCTTTATTCTGCTTCAAAAATGTCGTCAGACGATAATGACGTCGCCAACTGGAATAAGGTCGATTGTTTTCACACTATTATACTTTTGAATTTTATTTGAGTTTTTGACGCGTCGTTATACTCAGTGGAATAGTGTAAAACCACCTTAAGTAAATACAATATAATTATTATAATTATATATGTACTATCGTTTAAATTAATTGAGATTATAAATGGCTCCCCAGAAATATAAATATATGTACATATGTATATACAGCACAAGAAAAAAAGAATAAAACTAAATAAAAATATAAGTAGGAATCCAATTTGTTTCTCAATACCAAATATTAACAAATTCAAGGCGTATTTTTTTAAAGTTGGAAAGAGTAAGAAAATGCTTTAGAATATTCGATAAATGATTCCAGGCACGATGTACTCTTATTATAAATGACCAATCGGAAATTGTCGAGTTAATAACAGAAAATAAATATACAAGGATTTGTGGTTGTCCATTTTTCGTCTTCTAATATATAAAAATTAATGTACATTTTGATGTCATCACTAACCGCGGAAACGGATGGATCGATCTCATCATATGTAGGGGATAGTCTGTAGATTGTATATGTGAAGTTTGCGCGAAATCGGCCTATTGGTTCCGGAGATATGGTTAAGAAAAATCATCAATCAGAAAGTAGGCGTGGTACCTCCCGTGAAAGTTAAATATTAATTTTTTTATATCTTGAGAAGTGTTAAAGCTGAAATTTCTGAGTTTGATGTAATTGATTTTGTAGTGATTAAAACTAATCAGCCGAAAAATGTAAAACGGTAGGTGTAGCGAAGCACGCCGGGTTTAGGTTAGTGATTTTATAAAAGTGTAAGAGATACGCAAATGCAAGTAATTTTGAAAACTGCAGCCTAGGAACCTCGGGACTAATTCGAAGACAAAATCATGTTCAGTTATTCCTTAAATTTTAATACCCGTATTCATATAAAATATTTTAGTTTTTTTGTTTTTTTTTTTTAATGTATAGTCCGAATAGCTTTGAGAGTAACTGTAGGCCCCGGTACTCATGAAAAAAAATTGACACACACAACATGGGTGGTACGAGAAACTAGGCCGTTACCCTGAAATATTGATATAATGGCCAATTATCCGTTTATTTGCTTTTTATCAGCCATCTTTTGGGAGTTGCTAGGAATAGCCGAGTTTTAAGTAGATGGCGGATACTAGATTTATTGTGTTAACACAAGTATCTCAGCCAACTCATGGATTGGTCGGTCTTCATACGAAACCATAGCGTATCCTAATTAAATCTGCTATTCAGATAATTCGTATTTAGGAGTGTTTAGTAAAATATGGAAGATTTGTAGCCTTATGAAAATACGTAAAAGATAGTTATCACCTTTTCAGAATTTCAAGCTGCTACGGAAATCATGTATCATGGGACAGTATCCCAATAAATATTCCTGCAATTTAGAAATAGAAGACAACTCTTATTCTTATATATGTTTGATGTAACAATACTGCACGTTCACTCATACCTAACCAGTCTAATCGAGTCAATTGTGACATCAATTTTGAAATTTGCAAGCATTATACTAGCACTTGCGAGTTTATTTATTATTACTATTTCTTTATTTATCTAAATTCGTTTTCTGTTTTTGACAATATGTTTTATAATGTTAAATACAGTGGCCGACAAAAGTCTACATACTACCCCTTTTTTTGCGATTTTATCAGTCCAAGTGAATAAATGAAAAAAATAATGATGCAGTTTTGTTTCAAATCTATATTTATTAATATAAACCAAAATAATATTTATTCCGATATAAACTTAAAAAACTATTCAAGAAAAACTATAAAAAACATTCGACAAAAGTCTACATACGACAAGAGTGTTCACAGAAAAACTTAGCGTAAATGTAAAAAACCATCACCTATTAATAAAATTAATATTTTGTCGGACCCCCACGGGCATCTATAACTGCCTGCAGTCGCCGAGGCACCGAGTTCACCATATTTTCTAATTCTAAGGGTTTTATGTTCTGCAATTCTTCTTGGAGCCTCTGTTTTAACATTTGGGCATTAGTAATTTGGTAGTTACGTATTTTTCGTTGTAATATCTCCCAAACGTCCTCAATAATATTTAAATCTGGGCTTTGAGGTGGAGTGTACAGCTGTCTGGGAGCATAGTATAGCAACCAATCTTTCACAATTTGAACAGTGTGCTTCGGGTCGTTGTCTTGTTGGAAGTACCAATTTCGACCAAGGCTTAGCATATCGACGGAGGGTTTTAGATTCTGTTCTAGAATGGAATTGTAAAGGTGCCGATCCATATTACCCTCAATGAACACCAACTTTCCTACGCCAGAAGCAGCCAAGGCACCCCAAACCATTACACAACACCCACATGCTTAACAGTAAAAATTATGTAAGTATTTAGGAGCCAGTATTTCTTTTTCACCACACCTTAGATCTACCGTCACTACCAAAAATGTTATTTAGATTCATCAGTAAACAAGACCCGCTTCCAAAAATCAAAACCTTTGTCAATATGCTTTTGGACAAATTCTATACGAAATTTGCGTTTTTTTTCACTTATTAATGGCTTTTTTCGAGCAGTTCTGCTAAAATAACCATTTTCATTCAATGTTTTTTGAATAGTACGGGGATTTACAATCACTTCTAATCTTGTTGCAAGCTCTTCGGCCAATTTTGTTGTATTAATTTTAGGGTTTTTGTCCATTTCTTTTAAAATAAAGCTTACATCTCTGCGAGTAAGTGCTTTTGGGCGTCCACTACGACGCTTATTTTCAACAGTTCCACTATTTTTATAATTCTTAAATATTGTCTGAACTGTAGATTTACTTAAATTTAATAGTTTTGCTATTTCTCCAAAGGATTTCTCTTCAGATCTGTACTTAACCAATAAATTTCGGATATCAATTGAAATTTCTTTACAAGAAGATATTATTTTACTTAAATATACACCGATGAAGACTAAATTACAACTTAAAGCTGTTTAAAACAATCTATAAACTTAACAAAGAAAATTTTGTAATAAATAACGGCGCTATCTCGTTATTTAATAGCAACAAACGCCTGGGTATGCTGATCGTATGTACACTTTTGTCAATGCATTTTAAATGTTTTTCTTGAGTAATTTTTCCTATGTTTATTGAAAAAACGTAAATGTTGGTCTGCTTTAATAAAAATGTATTTGAAACAAAACTGCATCATTACTTTTTTATTTAAGTATCTTGGGCTCCTAAAATCGCAAAAATATAGGTCGTATGTAGACTTTTGTCGGCCACTGTATATCACAAACTAATTGTTACAATTTTAAAAATTTTGCTTAGCATATTGAATTATTTTACGATTAAAAAAAATATACAAATTATTCTCCTGCTTTAGATCCTGTGGTATTTCGTAAAAAGTTTGAGAGGTTTCTATAATAACATATGCTGATCATTACTGGTATAATCGTTTGTATTTCTTAAACTGTATGGTTTGACGCCACTGTAGTTTATCTACCATATCTCTTGTGTGTCACTCTAATACATCTGAGAAAGCATCTCATTCCTTTATTTTGCAATTTTTTTTAGTCTGTCAAATGATAAAAAGGAGTTTTAAATGGCAGTTAATGTTGAAATTTTATATCGTATTTTAAAAACGCGATTTTTTTAGATAACTTTTTACACACATACTCAAAATGTGGCTTGAAATTTAACTTTTTGTCCATTATTATATAAATAAAATAAAATTATTATAATTCATCTCCGTTACGTTCAGTTTGATGTGATTCAATTACTACAATTTGAGTTTGATTTTAAAATTTTTCTTTTTTATTACTTTTATTATTACAATTGTTATTCTAAGTTTGTTATTATTTTTATTATACATACAGTCACATCACATTTTTTGATAAATTCGCCTTCAAATAACTTAAACAGCGGTAATATACAATAAAGCGATATTTATTACATTAAACATAAATAATCACATAAAATGTATTTAATTATAATTAAAAAAAAAAAAAATGAGAAAAATTTATATATTAATGCCCGTATTCATAAAAACTATTTTTGGTTTATTGAGGACTTATTTGACAAATTTCTATGCAATACTTGTCAAATAAACCCTCAATAAACCTAAAATAGTTTTTATGAATACGGGCATTAATATATTAATTGAAGCCTGTCGAGCAAATAAATAGGTTCATTGAAAAGAGAATGACATTTTTATACAAAAAGAGTGCAATTGCAAGAAAATTTCTAATATTTTGTTGAAAATCCCTTATTTTGAATCACCGCCGAACATCTCCGGGGAATTGATTCGACAAGTGACTGACAAGTCTCTAATGGAATTGAGTACCAAGATTCCTTCACTTTTGTCCACAAATCTTCTTTATTTTTAGCCTTGAGTGGTGCAATTTTGTCCTTAACGATTCTCCAAAGATTCTCAATGGGATTTAAATCCGGCGATTGTGAAGGCCACTCCATTAACTTTATATTTTTCTTTTGGAACCATTCTTTTACGATCTTAGAAGTATGCTTGGGGTCATTGTCTTGCTGGAATTCATACTTTAAAGGCATTTCCTACTCGGCATACGGAAGCATTACTTCTTTAAGAATATGCAGATAAAGATGTTTGTCCATATTTTCCTTGATCCAGAATATTGGCCCAACACCGTACCAGGAAAAACAACCCCATATCATTATGTTGCCGCCGCCATGCTTCGTGGTGTACTTTGGATCATATGCTTTATTTTTTTGACGCCTTACCCATGTTCTTCCATCAGGTCCGACTAAGTTTATCTTGGATTCATCAGATCATAGTATGTTTCTCCATTTTTTATACCTTCCGGGCCGGCCCATTCAGCATGTACTTTTGCAAACTCAATGAGCTTTTTTCTTTGTCTGTTATTAAGCATTGGAACCTTCTGGGCCGATCTTCCGAATAAATTTTTTTCTCTTAAACGACGTCTAATGCTCCACTCTGATACGGGAAGCTTTAACTCATTTTTCAGCTGAACTGCGGACATAAAAGGATTACGAGTTGACAACATCTTAATGCGATCATCGTCTCTTTTCGAGGTTTTTCGCTGTTGACCCCTTTTAAGTTTTTGTTTTGGAGACTGCAATGCATTTCTTATCATATTTTGCGATCTCCCAAGAATTTCAGCAATTTTCCGTTGGCTATAACTTCGGCTGTGTAGATCCTTTATAATCTTTTCTGCCTCTTCACTAAAATGTTTAGAACGTCCCATTTTTTAAATTTTTAGAGGTATTTGCTTTAATAAGCTCTATTAAAAGGCTGAATCTAAAGTTTTCTACAATAATTTTTATAATTTTCGCGTTTAACATTTTAAACTAACAAATTTTTCAAAGTGAACCTATTTATTTGCTCTTTGATTTTATACGGTAATTTTTTTTTTTTTTTAATTTTGGGCAATTTTTTACATAATAATTTAATAATTGTGATGCAGTATTAAAAGTGGGTATTTGCTTTAGTAGTTAGCGACTTTTCCTTTTTTATTGCTGTAATGTAAACTATAGTCAAACAAAATTGATTTATCATTTTGATGTGAACCTATTTATCTGCTCGTAACTGTATATATGTAATGCTATTTTAATATTTATTGTCTTATGTTAACTAATTTTCATTTAATCATCTGTCTTAACAATAATGTTTTCAATATTTGTGACTTCATAGTCAATTAAGGATAATGTATTTATTGTTATTCGTGTAGGATTTGTAACCACTTACTTGAAATATTTGTCTCTTATAATTTCCTCTAATTTGTTCCTATAAGAGCTAATTCCTAACCAATCGATGTTGAAGTCTCCCATCATTATATAGTTTCCTTTTTCGGCAAAAGTCTCCATTTTTTATCGAAAAATTCTATAAAGTGTCGTTTTGCCTATGCGGTGATCTGTAAACTCCCAATAAATGATGTGACATTTTCGTATATAATTCCGATATCGAGCCGAAATTATTTTAAGATGTCATTTGTTATGACATATGTACTGTCACAACGTATCAAATTGAAATTTGGCAAAGACATTTCCTGTTATCTATTTCCTTAGTTAAGATGTGTCTCAGAGATTAAGGGTGGTTAAATATTACGGGCCGATGTTGATTTTGAATAAAACACAAATTATTTAGAAAATTATTCTCATTTCGGCAGGCGGCACACCTCAGTCCTATGGTCCAAATTTTCGATGACGCTGGGGCATAATTGATGTTCTATGCCGTTAATGTTCCGAATTAACTCCATATCTTCCAATTCGGGTCATAAAAAGTTCGTTATCTTCTCACGGTAGCGAACACCATTCCAGTAACTGCCTGAACGGCCTTATTTTGAAAAAAATTCGGCTCGATGATCCCTCCAGTCCATAAGCCACACCAAACAGTCACACTCTGCTTATTGACGAATCCACTGATGTGAAAATGTGCCTCATTACTGAAGATGATTTTCATGGAAAATTGATCATCAACTGTTTCCATTTCGACTTTTGGAATGATCAAAGAGGCTTTAGTTCTTGAGTCAATCGCAGCTTGTAAGAGTGTAAATACAGGTCTTTATGCATAATGTTCATCAATGATATTATTTTCACATTTAAGTTTCTTTACCTGCTGATGTTGGTTTTTTTTATTCTTTGTCGATTCCTTTTTCGCATCATTTACATTTAACCGTTGCTCAACTGATTTGTTGGTATTAATAATTTCTTCAGCTATTACACATTCGCTTTCCTTTATTACACTGATTAATGTTTTGTAATTATCATTCGTTACCTTTACAATATTAATACATCCATCGCATATATATTTGAACTTTGAATACTTAAAAAGTGCATCATAGTCATTTTTGAAAGACCAACGCATAAGAAGTAGTCGCCGTGGTCTAGTGGTTAGTGTGTTGGCTTACGAAGACTATAGTGCTGGGTTCAAATCTCAGCTCCGACATCTTTAAAAAAAAGAAATATGAAACAATTATTTCTTTCGGCGACTACCTCTCAGCAGTCTTCTGGCAAAAGCTCTGGGAGTAATTAATTGCCATGAAAAAGCTTCTCAAATCTGTCGTTCGGAGTCGACTTTAAACTGTAGGTCCCAGTACTCATGGATAAAAATTGACACACACAACATGAGTGCTGCGAGAAGCTAGGCCGTAATCCTGTCACAGGATTGTAAAGGCCAGTTATGTATGTATGTATGTAACGCATAAGAAGTGCAAACCTGTCTCACAGTAACGGCCACATTGTATTTCAATATCATGGCTATTCTTATTACACCCTCCATAATTTTCTAATAAAAAACACGTCCGATCAGACCGACAGCTTTTATATTAATTGTTATGTGAGTAAATAAGCAGGTAAAATGCTAGTAAAAAAAAATTTAGATTGAATTGTTATACATAATCATTTAAGTTAGAAGATCTGCTCTCAAAGTCTACTAAGCTCCGGAAGCAATGGCCTAATTTTTATTACTATTGTAATTTATATACATATGTATATATTTTTTTTATAAGTTAGTTAATGCATAGTCTAAATTAATTTTTTCACGTACCCTTTAAACTGGCATGTTTAATACTAATGCTTGATACAATTTAAACTTAATGTTCAAGTTAACACAATCGGGGAGTCTAGTTTCAGAGTTATTTGCATACTTAAAGCATTTATTACAGCACGCTTCTTAACAATGTTGTGAAATTGGAAGTAGTCTAAAATCTCTTTAATGTCAACAGTCGCCCTCTAGAGACTTCCAGTCTCTTTTCGACCGACAAAGAAGGAATGCATATTTAATGCTATGTATCCAATGAATGTAAACGCTAATGTAAACGCTGCGACAGTCACACTTTGTGTGCAGCCTTTATAAGTACAGAACTAATGTGGGAGTTCTAGTATAGTCTTCTGTACAGAATCACACAAATGTATTTAAATTCATTGGAATATTTAATGCTGTCAAAGTAATTCTGTAGTGAAAGGGAAAGTTTTTCGAGTTATTACTTTTAATAAAAAATTTTTTTCTTTTTTTACAGTAGACAATATACCGAGTCGTCCTAACATGACCAATCGTACAAATATGACATTGGCTTTAACAAGACCATCTGGACCTGCCGCTGAATCTGAAACAGATAAGAAATTAAAAAAGATCCATAAACAAAATGGTATATTAACTATAAATGATCATAAATATCACTCGGATATAAAAGATCTCGAACATTTGGGAGATTTGGGCAATGGCACAAGTGGGAATGTTGTTAAAATGCGTCATAAACCAAGCAATACAATAATAGCTGTTAAACAAATGCGTCGTACGGGTAACTCGGAAGAAAATAAACGCATATTAATGGATTTGGATGTAGTTTTAAAATCACACGACTGCCAATATATAGTACAATGTTTGGGATGTTTTGTTACGGATGCTGATGTTTGGATATGCATGGAATTGATGTCAATGTGTTTTGATAAGCTATTAAAGCTATCAAAGAAACCAGTGCCGGAACGTATTTTGGGAAAAGTAACAGTAGCGGTAAATAAGATTTCAGCTGTATTTGTGCATTTCTTATTAATTTATTATTTCTTATTTCGTGTTAGACGGTCAAAGCTTTGTCTTATTTAAAAGAAAAACATGGTGTTATACATCGTGATGTGAAGCCTTCAAATATACTAATAGATGAACGTGGCAATATAAAATTATGTGATTTTGGTATTAGTGGGCGTTTAGTAGACTCAAAAGCTGCTACACGATCAGCCGGTTGTGCGGCTTATATGGCGGTAAGTCTATCGGGTATGTGAAATTAAAATCGAGTGTTTTTTTTAAGACGGAAAAAAATGCATATTTGCTCCAATTGTTTTTCAAGTTTTTATAATGAGCGATATTTCCCTAATGGTCATTAAGAGAATGAATAAAAAAAAAAAATATAAAACTTTTTCACATTATAAAATTATAGCTGTTTGAAATTTCATTCGATTTCAACTTCACTCATTTTCGGCATATGTATATCACATACTTGTATGCATATATAATAATTATATTGAGTATTTTGAAAACGAATCAATTCTTTCCGAAACTATTTTCAGCCCGAACGTATTGATCCTAAAAAGCCAAAGTATGATATACGTGCTGATGTTTGGTCCTTGGGTATAACATTAGTAGAGTTAGCTACAGCGCGCTCACCTTATGAAGGCTGTAATACAGATTTCGAAGTATTAACAAAAGTGTTAGATTCAGATCCTCCACGTTTGCCAGATGATGATAAATTTCAATTTAGTATTGCATTTCATGAGTTTGTTAGTAAATGGTTAGTACTTGTGCTTTCTTTCTTATTTGTTTAAAATTAGTTTTATTATATTATATATTTTCTTCTTCTTTTAGTTTAACAAAAAACCACAATTTGCGGCCTAAATATCCTCAACTACTAGAATTAGAATTTATAAGATATTACGAAAACGCTGAGGTTGATATACCACAATGGTTTAAATCAATTGTTGAACCGTCTAACATAAAAACTCAACGTAGGCAAGTATTTAAATTTTATTTCATTAAAAATGTATTAGAAAAATCAAATTTTTAACTTGCTTGCCTATTTTACTTTTTCTTTAATTTGATTATTTCGTTATATTGCCGTTAATTTTTTCTTTAACTAATAGTTGTAAAAATAAGAAAAAAAATTTTTTAATTTAATTTTCTTTCCATATCTGACTTTAAAAATAACGTACTAAAAAAGTTTGGTTTTGATGATTTTGTAAAAGTTGTTTAATTTTTTTTTTACCTATTTTTTTGTTATTTTTATTTTTATTAATCTTTTTATTTGTAGGTAACTTTAAACCTTAAGCAAAAAAAAAAAAAAAAAAAAAAACTATAATCCCCCTACAATAAAAACAATTAAAAAATATATATGATTTTGTTAAAAATATAAATACGAAAAACGTAAAAAACATTATCATACAAAGATTTATAAACAATTAAAAAAAGATTAAATCAAATTATATAAAAAAATTTCATGAAACTACTTTCCTACCCCCCGTAAGTATTACAAATATTTTATTTTTTTAATTTTATTCAACATACATACATATTTCAAAAGCTTTTTATATAAAAACTACTAACAAAAAGTGTTCTTTTTGTTACATATTCAATTCGTTCAATTGACAACAATTTGTTATTAAAATTTTAACTTCTTTTTTAGAAGTTGTTTAATTGCATGTTTTATTTTATTTTACTAACATTAATAAGAAAACATTTTTTATTTCAATTTCTTTGTTTAAAAACTAATTTTGAAAAAAAAAATCCTAAAAGATTGCATCCTATTTGTAAATTACCAATTTTCTATTAAGAAATTCATAAAAAATTTAAAAAAATATATTATTGGTCTTGTCATAAATGGATAGAATATATATATATATATACATATCTGTGGAATTTTGAAAAAACGTCTTCTCTCGAAATAAGACAATTTTCCAAGATTTTTATAGTAAATATAGAATTTCCTTGTCCTTCTTTTGCTCTAATCCCCGTATTTCTACGACCTTTGGAAGGCAAGATATGCAGTTGACTTATCGACCTCTTTCAGACTTTCCCCCAATTTCAATTTGACAAAACGACTTCTTTCAGAGAATTAAGAATAATTTAAAAAAATTTCAAAAATAAAATCAAAAAAATTTTGACAAAACGACTTGTATGGTGGAAGCTAATTTTTTCTTTAAAATTTAAACAACAAAAATTTAACAAAAGGTCTTAAATTAATTTTTTGTCGTTTTAAAGAAAACTATTGCTTCTAGAGGGAAAAAAGGTCGCATAATGTTCGTTAAGTATTTGTGTATAATATCCAAGTTCAAAATTTCTTTAATTTTCTAAGCAATAACTTGTATTAGCCTTTTTAACTGTTTTTTTGCTCTACTGAAAAGTTGTTGATTTTGAAAGAAGACGTTTTGTCAAATGTCCACAGATATGTATGTATATGTATAATAAAAAAACTTCATATCTACATAGCATCTGTCTATATCTCAAAACATGACATCTATATGTTGTTTGTGTGAAAAAATTTACATACATATATGTAATTATAAAAATATTTTATTTTATTTTGAAATTATTTTATTGTTTTCAATTGCAGAACTCTAATACCATCATCAACAATAACACTTGCTACGTATGATGCCACAAAACATCATTTTAAAAATCCTATAACCTCTTTAGCCTCAACTTCAAGTATAAATTCGACAACCTCATTAATGGGTGCAATAAATTCAGCAACAACGACAACAATGACAATAAATTCTTTAACCAAACAAACACAATCCCAAATACCAAGTTATCATGGTGGTGTAAGTAATATTGGAGCCGGTGGAATAGGTTTAGAGCATTACAGACAGCAGCAACAACGTTCAAATAGTTTTAAACATCAATATCAACGCCAATATCAACAACAGCAACAGCAACAGCAGCAGCAACCATCTCAACTACCTCATACTTTAAATCAATATAACCATAGCAGTAGCATTAAACCTACTACGAATAATTCAACAACATCATCGACATCAACAACAACAGCAACAAATAATCAGGGATTCAATAGAACAAGTGGTAGTAATACTGGCTCTGGCAGTAGTTCAGCAACCAGTTCTAGTCCTTTATCACCACCCAGTGTTTCATACAATATCAATAAAGATGATTCGAAATTAGTAAATGAAATGAACAAGCTTTATCGAAAATCTCCATTTATGCAAAAGAAATTGAATGGTTCTTCATTTAATCGTTATAATGCTTCACCAGGTGATGAAAGTCCCAAAAAAGAATCGGTTTTATCCAGCATAGGTATACATTGTATTTTTAAATTCCTACACTCATATATATTATGTATTTAATATAATCTTATTTTTATTTATATATATACATATATATAAAGGTCACTCAATTTTAAGAAATTTGACAACATCACCATTTAGTCAAAAGAAAAATACTAATACGTCTAATGTACAACCCAATCAAATTGATCCCTTATGGCATATACCTACAACACAAGATGTTTCATTAGACTTTGATGTTTGTGATACAACAATAACTTCTACAAGTGTTGCTTCACCAGCTTTACAGCGCAAAAGGTTTCAAGTAAGCAACGATGCGAAAATAAATACAGGTTCTGCTAAAAAAACATCAGTAGAGACTGATAAAGAAGATATCAATAAAACCTCTATGATACCTTTAACCAAAAATGAAGCACAAGCTCAGCGAGTTTCTGGAAATCATAGTCCAATAGGTATTTGCTAAAAGTGCATATAATTTTGCATTTCATACTTTCTAAAACCGTTCTCCTTTTTAGTTCTTCAACGTTTTTATCACCAACAAAATCAATTGCGTGAAAAAGAATTAGAACGTCAGCAACATCATACAAATATGTATAATAAGCATTCTCCTTCGGATGGCACAAATCCTTTTCATACGAATTTTTATCAAACAACATTATTGTCATTGTCATCGTCACCACATCAACACAATTCTTATATACCTGTTGCATCAACAACAACTCTGTCATCGTATTCAACATCTAGTCAATCATCAACACAATCTTCGCAATGTTCTCAAATTGGTGTTAGCGGTGTCGGTGGTGAATCTACTTCTTCAACAAATCAAGAGGGACCAAGAAGCCTACCTTTAAAATTGAATGACACAAATACCGCATTACCTACATCACCGGCAACTTTAGGCTTTGGCACTACAACAACATCACCTTCTGCACATTTACAATATCAACCACTGCCACAGCAATATTTGAAAAACCAAACAACACCTTATGGCAGTGGCGGTGTAATACGTACTTCTAGATCTCCAGCAACATCACCCGATACTCTATCAGAGTCGGCAGTTTTAAATAAAACACAACAACAAATAACTAACAATCCTAGACTAATCAATGTCACAAGTCCTACGGTTACAAAATTAAGTAAATTATATAATCAACGTTCTGGTTCAGCGTCAGCATCTCTAGCAAATGCAAATACTGCCAGTGGAGCCTCTAAAGAAAATAATCTTAAGTCTGAAAGTGGTAAGTTGTAAAAGAAAAAAAAATGTTTTTTTTAACAATATTTTATTATATGCTTGACTTAACCTTTATTTGCTTTATTTGCACTTAATCACAACAAACTTTTTTATATTCTTCACATACTCACACTTACAAAATGGTATATTTTTCTTTTTTTTTCTCCACTCATATAATATTTTTATAAAATTGCATATTCTTTTGCACTTTCTGCTTTGAATCTCGCATTTTTGTTTGAAACGCCTGTCCTGTGCTGTGTTCTATTTTGTATAAACAAAATAATGATTTCTTTGCCTTAAAACATTTTTACTGTCACAACAAAACAATGAAATAATAATAAAAAACACAATATGCTCCTCTTACTCATTATGCGCTGTGTTATGTTGTATGTACATATGTATGTATATATTGTTTTTGAAATGCTTTAGGCTGGTTTAATACACTGACTGGTGCTATGAAACGCCAGTTAACAAGTTATGTAAAATCACAAACAAATAATAATTCTCAAACTTTAAACTCAGCTACATCACCTACGAATGGTCTAACAAGTGCTAATGACAATGTAGTAACAGGAGGAGGTGAACGTAAAGCCCAACTTTATTATCGTACCATGTCATGTGGTAGTAGCAGCTCTGGTAATAGTCAAGCAACATCACCCTCAACAGAAACCGGTAGGGGTAGTATTGAAGGCTTTCAAGAGGGTTCTAGTGCTGCAGGATTTATACGCCGCTATGCAGCTACAGGGGGCGCAGGTTCTAATATAAATAACAGTGGACCTACCTCATCAATGCCCTCTACTCATACACCTGTTCATATTTTAGCGAATTTAGAAAGAAGACATCGTTCTCCAGATCCACCACCACGCTACAATCGTGGTCAGTCTCCGTTATTATTGCGTAAAAATATTTTAGAATTAGGTGGTCAACCACCAGGTACTTCTCCTATGTTAAATAGAAGGTGGGTTTAACGTTTCAGAACATAAAGTAATAAGAGCGATTAATAGAATATTAGTTTTAATTTAGATTTGTTAATGCCTCACCTCCATTACCACCACCACGTCGTGGTTCAGAGAGTGTACCAGGTTCACCACAACATTTTCGTACACGCATCCATTACACTCCAGAACCACAACGGCGCATCTATCGTACTATAGATCAATGAGTAGCACTGCAAATAATGGTTATGTGATATTGGTATGGATTTGTTGATGACGATAATGCTGCGACTGATGGTGGTGACACAACAAAAACATCTAATACAACCACTGAGAATAATGTAACGAGTTTTGATATGGAAGCACAATCATCGTCTGCATCAGCCAGAGAATATTTAGCAGCTACTGGTGGTATACGAAGTTTCAGCCATAGTGGTAGTGTTACAGAACGTTTGGATTCTATGATGTCTTCATCGAGAGCTGGCTGTGAACATGATGATGGTGATAATGAAGTTAATTGCATACCAGCTTCCGCACCAGCATTTTCATCGCTATCCTTAGATGCCGACGATATAGATACAGCTCGTATGCGTCGTGCTAAATATTGGTTACAAAAGTAGCAGCTTTTTCTTATATTTTGTATGTATGTATGTTTGAACACGCTTAGTTTCTTTGCCTATGAAGTTACCAAAGTATTCGAGAGTTTCTTAGGAATTTTAATAATTAAACATTTTTGGTAAGTTTTGCTTTTGATTTTTTTAATTAATTAAAAAACAATGCAGTTGAAATTATATAAAGCTAAAGTTTATTTGCATTGTTTAGGGCAAAAAAAATATACTTTCCACAAGCAGACCATACTTTTATTTTACAATCTTTTCAATTATGTATGTACGTATATGCTATACTTTTATCTATAACGAAAGAGAGAGAGAGAGAGAGAAAATTTCTTCAGAAATATCCCTAAAAAACAAAAAGTATGTAAAACACCAAATACAAAGCAATATTTATAAAGCAAAAACGTAAATATATATACATATATATACAACTAACAAAAAATAAAAAGAAAACAAGACAAAGGTCTTATATTAAAAAAATAGCAATACAAATAAGATACGAAGTATGGATGGAAAAATATAAGCCTAAAGTATAAAAACGTTAAGAATATTGTATCTTTACTCCTTAAATATCTACAAAATGTTTAATGTATAAAAAATTTGTTTGACTCTAATATTTATTATAAATAATGTCTAGAATTTTTGTTTTCATACATATGTTGTTTTTCTATTATTTTGTTTAGATTTTTATTCTTTGATATACAAAAAAAAAGTTCCTTAAGGTTAGATTTTAAAATAAGCGTTTGAGTTTTTTCATTCAAAGTTAGTCCCATTTTAAACGCTTAACTCGCAAATCTAATATTTTGCTCATTTGGCGTAAAAATGTAAACATTTATTGAAGACTTGTTTTATTTTTTAAGCTTTTTACTAATTTTCAATTTATTTTCTTTTAATAAAACTACACTGACTGAATAATTTTATCTTAATTTATATACATATTTATACCTTAAAAAAAAATAAAAATTGTGTATTGAAAATATATAAATAATTATTAATATTAGAAAAGAAAAAACATTACAAAATGACAATCTTAAACCAGACCTTTTTAATTTTTTTAATGTGCGCGATGCTTACCTCCTAAGTTAAAAAAAGTAATAATATTTGTAAATTTTTGGTTATAATTTTTACTCTATCTATGTTTTGTTTTTGTTCTTTTCTTAAAAAAAACAAAGTATTTAAGTGTAGCAGTTTGTAAAACAAAACAAAAAAACAAAAAAACAAAACAAAAAAAAAAAAAAAAAAAATAAGTGAAAAACTTAAAAACATTATAAAAACTTTGTTAGTTTTTTATAAACTATAATCGAAATTAGTCGACTACTTTAATATATTTAAATTATAAATTAAATAAAGAGAGTAAAATACATATTTAAAATATAAAATTAATAAAACGATCCAAATATTATATAAAAAAAAATCACAATATTTAAGAAGAATGATACGTTTTATTAATAAAACTTAGATTTCTTTGGTATTTAATTGTGCATATATTGTTATATACGATAATATAGTAAGATAATTTAATATAATGCATATGTAAGAAAAACGATGAACAATAAACAAAATTATAAAAAAAAAATTATATATACCATACATATATATTAAACTAATAATCCGTGTACTTTAAAATGTGTTTGGTACACTAACTTATGTATAAAAAATAACAAAAAGTTTTCGTGAAAAATTTTGGAAACGCAAACTTCAATGGTCTATACCAGAGGTGGGGAACCTGCGGCCTCGAGGCCGCATGCGGCCTCCGCGAGGTTCTAGTGCGGCCCTTTGCCACCTAGTACAAAATAGTAGAGTTCGTTTCAAACAACTATTGTTCATTAACGCCATGACAGTTGCGCGAAAAAATTATTTAGAAGGAATATTGGGAATTACAAAATTGTAGAATTTTCAGGTAAGTGAAAAATTATTTATTCGGAGATTTCAGAATTTCAGAAATCAATTATGATTTTTTCTGAGTATTGCCGAAATGTTGGTTTTATATCCAAATAAACAATTTTTCACTTTAATGAATATTCCACAAAGTTTATGTAATTTACATATCTAAAAAAACGAATAATGTTTTATGTCCTATTTATTTGAAAATAAATTAAAATTATAAAACACTATTTACAAAATTTGTCATACATAGTCAGCTAATTGTGTTTGCAAAAAAAATTAAATTAGCGCTAGCAGCGCCAACTACCTTGCCTAAGAAGTAAACATAACTCGGTTTCAGATCTCCCATTTGAGTGTCACACCTTGCTTTAGCTTCTCTGACTCGCATCTCTCAACGCTTCCCTGTTGAGTAATTTATCATTTTTCAAAACATTGCTTGTGAAAATAAAATATTCGATAAATATGTAGGTGTCTTGGATTGTTTAATAGAAGAGTATACTAATAGATTTTCTGATTTTGATGAGCACACTCCTGCTATGAAACTAGCATTTGAACCACAAATGGAGTTAATTGATTTAGAGGAAGATAGTATCATCAAATCCCTTTTTATCCATGTCTTCGAGAACATGCTCGCCGTTTACTTTCCTGCTTCGGAAGTACCTACTGTTGCGAGACAATCGGGGCAATTCCTATTCTCGCTTTCACCTCAAATACGCTCATAGAGTTTATTTTTTAATTCTATAATACGTTAGGGATGAACCACTTGAAAACATAAGTTTTTTTTTTCATTTTCTATATATTCTAAAAAACGTTTTCACCATCACAACCAGTCGTTTTTCTTCGTCAAAAATTTTTCTGCGTTTTATAAAAACAATCGGTAAAAAAAATATATCATGAATAATTAAAGAGAAGGCTTTTTTTTACCGAATTTTGCTAGAAGTAAATCTATTAAGAAAAAAGCATCAAAAATTAATATATAAAAATTTGTTTTCTAAAAAACAGTATTTGGTTAACTTATTGGAAAATTGTTTTTGCAATATTTAGGGCTAAAAGACAAACAACGTCAGGTCAATTTAAATTGATGGTTGATTTTATGATGGAACATAAGGGCATTGGAAGATGAGTCAGCACATTACGACCAGAAGATCAAAATGCTTTACGGAAAGAAATTACACAAAATGTTTATATAAATGTCCCTCCTGCTAGAGATGTAGCAGGATGGACAAAGGTAAGTGGATCTAATCAAAGGCTCAAATTTGAATTCTACTTCCAATTATCGACTACATGTGAATATTAAGTAGTTGTGAAATTTCTGTAAAATCCCATTTGGAAATGACTTTTCATATCTCCAAACTGGGTAATAGCAATATCCGCACACATCCTAAATTTAAAATATTTAATTCCTAAGGTCTGGCGAGACCAATACAAAAGCAAACTGGTAATAAATAAACAGCAAATGGAGGCCACAGGTGAAGTTCTAACAAAACCATTGCGTTAAATGATTTGGAAGATGCAGTGTTTACTATTAAATTATAAAACATCCGTGAAAGGGGTTTCAAATGTTAATTCACTTGGAGTATTTGAACAACCGGAAGCATTAGAAGAAGGAGTTAGTTTAAATATCAATAACAGTCCTGCTAAAGAGCCAGTACCTAAAAAAAAAGAAAAAATTTGAACAACCGAATTTTTTGCAGCAGCAATTAGAAGAGTTTTATTAAAATTACCAGCCTGTTTTTAGAACACGAATGGTTTTTGGCATTCGTCTTTTTATATGAGAAACACTAACAAATTTGAGGGTTTTTGTTGTTGTTTCACATATAAAAAGACGAATGTCAAAAACCATTCGTGTTCTAAAAACAGGCTGTACGTTACTTTAAAGAAATAATTGGGATTTCTTAAAAAATAACTGAATGGGAAGTATTCTTTGAATTATTTCTTATTTTTGTATTTTCTAGTAAAAATTACTTCTTACTATTGTAGTTATTGGACTTCATCATCTAATTTTTTATTTAATCAAATAATAAAAATAAAATTTTAAGCAGTGGTGACAAAAATATGACAGTGGTTATCGATAATTCATCACACGTATTTAAGAATGTATAGAAATTTAGTTGTCGAAAGTGAATGGTCGCATTCGACAATATAAGGAAAGTATTCCCGAATTGCCCTGAATATTTTTTCTCATGTCAAAAATAAAAACAAAGCTGTGTGTTACGAAGCTTTCTCCAAATATACAATTACTGTCAAACAAAATCAAAGCCGAATAAGTCACGAACTTAGTAAATAACGAAATATTTTTTATTGTATTTTTTTATAATATTTTTATATTATTCTAAATGTATATTCTATTTAAAATTTTTTTGTATTATTATTTATTTTTTCTAAATAAATTGTTAAATATATAGAAAGGCTATAATAATTTCATAAAAAGTCCTCTCGTATTGCTGACTAATTGAAATGTGGCCTCTAATGGCAAAAAGGTTCCCCACCTCTGGTCTATACAATTCAATACTTACGGTAGAATATGGGTTTTCAAAAATGGTACTTAGAAAAAGATTTTATATTTCCTTAAATATTCAAAATTTTCTGTGCATCCCATGGTAACTACTTTTTTATTTGCGATTTAACTAGATGATTTGCATTTAAAATGGTTTCCTCTTCTTTTAAACACTAATTAGAGTTTGGAAATATGTCAAGTTTAAATTTAGAGTTAAGCTGCCTATATCTACGAAAATATAACTTGTTTTTATTTATTTGAAAATTCATTTATTAATTCATCCATACACGAGATACTTAAGTATAATGTCGGCCGGTATCAACCTTGACAGTTCTCTATCCGAAAAATGATAATCACCAATGTGCCCCCTCATACTTTGCATCAATGCTGCTCAAATATCAAATGTGTGGTCTGATGACTCGATTGCATCATTGCAGAATCTGCACAAACCATTCGGAACGATTCCCATCAGTCTGCAGTGACCGGTTAGGAGTCCCGGTAGTATCCTTAGATCTCAGCTTTCTCAGATCTGTTATAAAAGACTTCTGCCATCCATCTGTCATGGAGTCCCCTCCCCTTTCTATGGCTCCATGAAAAGTGTTATTAAATTCAAAGATTCTTTAATCTTTCTCACTATCTCCATAAGAGCGGTTTGAGTTAACCTGTACACGTGTTGCACAGGATAAAATGGCACACATTGCAAAATTCCAAACCTTATGTGGTTGTTGACCACTTTTTCAAGGGTTTTCAACACAAAAGGTGTCAGGCTAATCGGTCTGAAGGACTTTGGGTGAGTAACGTTCTTCCTCTCCAACTTCAGGTTAAAATCTACCCTCGCCCTCCTCCAAGCTGTTGGGTTACTCCCTATAGTCAGGCTACTGTGGCCTACATTAGGTATGGCAAAAATTCCTCCAAGCCCTTTTGCAGTAGAGCAGGAGAGATCCCATCCCTTCCTGGTCTCTTGCTGCTTGTTCCTCCAAATCATGTTCGATGGAAAGTGAGTCAGCAATTCCGTCCTTTTCAACCCACTACTGGTAAAGCTATCATCTTCACTCTTGGGCAACATCACTATCCCCGATCTGTTTTTAGTAAAGATTTTATACACCTTTGCAGCTTCTGGTGGAATTTTATGCTCTTACAGAAGTTCCTAAAGGTATTCCCTTGACCTGTTTCACACTATCCATGAGTTCATAACAGCTACGTATTTACTTGCTCGATGAAATGGCCCGTAAGTTCGGGGCCAGTGGCGCCTTATATTTCTCGCAATTTGAAGAAAGCTACCGGAGTCTCCAAACTTTCTAAGTAGAATTAATGATACTATGAGCAGATAGATATTCTTCATCCGATACTCTCGAATCTTTTACAAACCTAGCAATGCTCGGTCTAGTTGCGGTAATGTCGAAAGGCTCCTTTTTAACACTTGTAAAAAAGTAGGTTTATTCCTTAAGTTCAATACTAGGTTAAATGCTACTAAAAATTCCAAAAGGTACTCATCTGGAATAGGTACTACCTGATCTGGTATTGTGTGCATTCACATCGCACCTCGAAAACAGTGGCAGTTTTATACTACAAAAGTCTACCAACCGCCGGGAGAGGTAAAATTTCTTTCCCTTGAAACTAGGGCGATGCCACACATTGACAGGCTTTCTGCGTCCGATGTTGATGCTGGCCTATATGAGTGCTTTACAGTGCCTTGTAATAAACTCTGTAAGGCAAATATAACAAATATCTTTTATTAAAATACAGGTGTAGTTATTTTTATTTATTTATTTATGTATTTTAATAATTTTTTATGTATTTTTTTTTTTTTTTTTTTTTTTTTATAATTTTGTTATTGTTTTGTCACATTCAAATATATATTCCTGATGATGCTACGCAAGGAAGTAGCGAAATATCGTAAAATAAATAATATAAATATTTATTCGACCTTAAGCTCAAATAATTTATCTAATAATAAAATTAATAAAAAGGTCAAGGAAAATAATACAAATATATTTATTTATTTATTTAAAAATTTTCAAGTAATATAAAAAGCCCTTCAAGGCCAATAAATATATATATATTACAAAAGAAAGAGGAATTCTGAATTTACAAACATGTGTAAGTATATGGAAAAAGTACAAATAATAAATAATTAATTATAAATAATACAGTAAGCAAAAAGCGTCTAACAAGTTGGCTCCCCAGCCACAAATTAAAAAGAAAATAATATAAAATAATGATATGTATGTATATACATATGTATGGTCCAATACAATAGTAGACTATCCAGAAAATGTAGAAAAATATTTGTAATAAAAGCTCCAAAAGAAAGTTCAGTTGCGAGCAGAAAAATCCCTTAACAATTTTAACCGAAATGCATTGTTAGAGTAAGAAAATAGGCGAAGGTCAAGAGGCAGATAATTCCAACATCGAGCCACCCTAACAATAAAGGACCGCTCAAAAGAACTACACCTGATCCTAGGGATAGTAATTTGAGGATTTCTCATAGAGTGAGAAAAGGTAAATTCGGAACAAAGCTGAGATGGCAAACCACTTTTCTGAACTCGGTAGAAGAAAAATAAATTCCGATTCAAAATAAACTCTCTAAAACTACACCCCAGAAAATCCTTTACATACTCAGATATATGCGTACGTCTCCGAACATTAAAAACAAAACGCACAATAGAGTTAATCATGCGATTTAATCTAGCAATCATTCCCGTCAACGTGCCAGACACCACCTCAAGGCCATAAAGTACATGGGGCATTAATAAAGCATAAGCAAGTCTATACCTCATGTAGGACGACAAATATATACTGCTAGAATATATTCCACGCAAGATACTAGAAATTCTAGAGTAAATATGATCGATAATGACTCTCAAATGTTAGTTTATCATCAACATAAACACCTAAACATCTCAATCGATCAACAAATTCGATACGATCCCCCTCAATGAAAACATTCAAGCCAGTAAAGGAATTGGTAGGATTTCCAAAAAGAATAGCCTTAGCCTTAGAGGAATTGATCCTCAAAGAATTACAAAAAGACCATTGCCGAAAATGATCCAGGCTATAATTTATATTAGCCTCAAGCACATCAGCATTGTCCCGGTCAGCACTAAATAAAAGAAAAACGTCATCGGCAAAAAGAAAAGACTTGCATACACTATTATCAATATAACTCGGAAGATCATTCACATATAATATAAAGAGTAGTGGCCCTAAAACTGATCCTTGAGGAACCCCGGACAACAATGGACGGATTCCAGAATAAACACCATTAATGTCGACAAATTGGAATCTATCAGACAAATAAGAATAGATAAGTTTACAAGCAGAATTAGAAAATTTAAAAAGCTCTCTCAATTTGCCAATCATTATTGAGTATGAAATAGAATTAAAAGCCTTGTTCAAGTCAAGAGATATCAACGAAGCTATTCTCGCATTATTTAAGTTACACCTAATACCGTCCGTCAAACTCAACAATAAGGATGTGGTATTATGACCACGACGAAAAGCATACTGAGAAGGGGCAATGTCCTTGTGTACAAAAGATAAAATTTGATCTTTAAGAATATGCTCCACTACTTTAGACAAAGCAGGAAGAATAGAAATTGGCCTCAAATCCTCTAATCCTCTAATAATTCTAGATTTGGGAATTGGAACAACACGTGCTAGCTTCCAGTTAATCTCCGCTATTGCAGCTCAGTTCTCTTATTGCACCCTTATAGTGCCAGGGCTTTTGGATACATATTATGCTCAGGTTAATTTTAATAAATGTTCTTGCAATCAGTGCCGAATTACCTTTTGCATGATTAGGGGACTTTGCCCACTTTTGCCATTTTCGCTTCCGTCCGACTTCGTCTCTTCATTTCCAACCTTCATAAGGGCAGTTGCCTCTGACGTTGACGGAGATATTGCATCTTCTTTCATCGTCTTTTTTGAAATCGGGCTACTTCTAGCAATGGCATGGGCCGGAATTTAATCAGATCTATAACTCATGACCTTATCTGATCGTTTGATGGCCTCGAACGATCCGCCGCCCATGCCTTCAGCACTCGCCCAGGTTTCCTCTGGGCTCAGATATTATTCTAGATAACTTAGGTACCATCTGCAGCCTTCCTCATTGAGACCTTTTCGCAGTGGATCATCTATTGCTCAAGGGTGGCCAGGAAGTGGTATCTTTGGCAGACGTCGGCTGTTGTGCTCGAGTACCTTCTTTTTCTAGGTAGACGTGACTTTTATGCCCAGTTTTTCTCTCAATACTCCATAGCCCGATGATGTGAGTCTATCATTCAGTATTTATCGAATCTTTCCCAAGATTTAGCCGCAGTTAAAGCAATAGCAAAAACTTCAACAAAAAAAAAAAAAACTTGAAAATTTCAACCAACAGACATGTTCGAAAGTTTTTTGTTTGGGTGACATTAGCTTAAAGTTGATTCCGAAGTTAAAGAAAACTCCAGCATTTCAAGCGTTTATTATTTGATTGAAGTTAAGTTTTATTGAAAAGTTCAGTATAAAAGTTTTCGGTTTGACTGTACTTGAACCGGATGAGGAAACAAATTTATACTCTGATTTGTAAAAGCTATGGTCACATTAGAGGAATACTTGACGAAAAAAGCGTAACCACTGTTTTATGAAAACATTTTATGCAAAAATTGGTTTTGTATAAAAGATTCTTTAACAGTTTTTTATTAACAAATAATATAAAGAAATATTATTTAAATTTTTAATTAATTAAATTTGAATTAACAAATAATAATAATTTTTTTTATAAAATAGTGGTTACGTTTTTTCGTCAAATATTTTCAGCTCTAACTAATGCCATCTTGTCTGAAGGAGAAATATGTATATAAATACATATCTACTTACACCAGAGACGAAAATTACATTTTATCGCTCTCGTGAAAAAGATTTACTGCAATATTTTTCCCTCTGAAAAGAATTTAGCTTAATGTAACAATATTGAGAACCTTATACTCGTATTGATTTCGCGGCATTGGTTTTGATATTCAAGTGTATTTACAAACTTTCTAACACAAGGCTAGAATATGTCGTCTATTATAGTGCTGCAGCTTTTGGTGTGCTGCACTTTTTTATTGCTTCTGTTTTAACGTGGGAATTAACTTGAAGTTAAAGTCAGTCAAACAAAAAAATATTCAAATAAGTCGACTACTGAAGTAGTTCGTTTTTTTTTATTAATTTATAGTTATTGCTTTCACTTTTACTGTTTGATTTTTGAGAAGCATAAGTTTATTAACAGTTTGTTTCTGATCAATGGAAAATGAAAAGTTGCAGAAATTGAAAAACTTCACGACTTTTGCTACTTTGACTGCAGTTTTATACTAAAATATGCATATGTATGTACTTACTTATATTTTTCTTTTGTTTTAAAAATTGTATTGTATGTACTTATTTAACAAATTTATGTGCATGCATATTTATTTGTTTTCATAAGTATTGTTAAAAAATAATAAAAATATTTTTCTTTTGTTTTTAATTCGACGCCGCAAAATACACATTGCTCTTCTTGCCGAAGTTTAAATTCTCTTTGTCTTGTTGTTAAGAGTAAAATACAATTAAACCATATATTTTCTTCCGGTATTTACTAATTAAGATGGTTTTTGGTTCATAGAAATTAATATAAACGAGCAAAAAGTTGTATATTTATTCATAATCCTACTCGTTATTAAACGGCTTATAAAGTACAATTAAATGTTTGTCTTCTCTGCATACTGAATTTCAAGTTGCTACAATTTATATATAACTCGAGAACCACTAAATCGATTTACAAACTAATACATGCGTTAGAAATGTTTATTTTTTCTGATGCTCCAAAAATCTTTGTCATCAATACATATCGCTTATTTGCGAGAAGAGTGGCATAACTCAAAAAATAAATACGTTTAAACATGTTAATTCAGGCAAACTTCTATAAAAAGTAGAAAACACTTTTGGTCGCCATTCAATGAAAAAAGAGATAAAAATAAAATTTTTAGATATGTTTGTATAATTTTCCTTGAACTTTTTATTAATTTTATTATTAGTTGAATTATTATATATATGTACATATATTATCATATATATATTCCTGATGATGCTACGCAAGGAAGTAGCGAAATATCGAAAAAGAAAAATTGATATTTTAAATATTTATTCGACCTTAAGCTCAAATAATTCAACTAATAATAACATTTTTAGATATGTTTTAAATTACAGTTCGCCTCATATTTCTGCATTATTAACTCAAAAAATGTGTTTTTTGTATCATCAGTTATAAAGTGGGCGAAAATAGCTAGCAATCCATACAAATTGATAATTGATTTTATATATCTAGAGGAAAATAATAGTAAGTTACAAAATTTTGCCCAAATAACGTAGTGTTCCATACAAATCATCAGAAAGCGGGCGGAATTAGATTGCTGGGTGTGGAATTAGATCGGTGGAGTTTTTATCTTGATAAAAGTAATAGTCAAAGTTTCTAAATTTGGTCCAGTTAAACATTGTTATCAATACAAATCATCAGTCAAAAAGTTGACAGCATTGGGTAAGTGGGAGTTGCATGTTCTATAAGAAGTAAAATGTACTTTTACAGTTTTTAAATTAAAAAAAAAAATTAAAAATCCTTTATTGTTCCATTTACTTATATATCGTTATATGATTACAAACAAGACCTAAGTTAGAAAAATTCATAATCTACTGTTTTATTAATTATGATGCATCGTATCAAAATAAAAATCAAAAATTACGATTTTATGGGGGAAAATCGATTGAATTTCTGTGTAACAACATTGCTTGTTGAAAAGGTTTTTACATCTGCTGTAAAATTTTCTCAACGTAACTTAGGGCTTTTATGAATTCATTTGACGATATGTATATTTTTTGAAAATGTTGGGTTTTTGTTAAAATAGTTTAACATTTGTAAATACACGGATTTTAATGGCATTGTCACACACATCTAATAGTTTGATCAGATGCAATTGTTTTAACGATTCTAGTGAAATATGTTTAAAAAAGATTAAAAAAAATATAATTTTTACTACCTTTAAAGCATAATTTTGAAGCCTATTAGTTTGATGTGGATTCGTCTGAATTTGGCAAAATCTATCTATCTTAAAAAGCAATAATATGTAAATGAATAATTGAATTCATGTATTTGCTGTTCTAAGCGAAATAAAATATGAATTGCCAATGTAACGGTCACAGTAGCAATTATTTGACGAAAAAGCAGCGCCACCACCATTTTATGTCAACATTTATTGCTTTCGTTATTTGTTGTATTAAACTTTAGTAATATTACATAATATTATTTCTTATTATCTAAATTAAAAAAAAATAAGAAATGAGATTTTTGTATAAATTTTTTCCATTAAATGGAGGTCATGGTTTTTGGACAAATATTTGTCCAAATATGTGATCATAATTGTTTAATCTATTTAAGAGATACGTATGTAGCCGAGCTTAAAGGCCTCGTTACTCAAACGTAAACGTTGCGGCCGAGTTCAGCGAATGGTAGTTACTGGTTTAAAATTTTTAAATAGCCGATACGTAAAAACGAAGAAAAATTTTAAATTTATTGGATTCGCCCGCAACGCAACATTACGTTTACGTATGAGTAATCTTTTACACATAGGCTTGATAAGCAAAACTGAACAGCTGTTCCGCAACGTTTACCTTTGAGTAACGAGGGCTTAAGTTTTTTTGTTACTATGTATTTATAAATGTTTGTGTGTATATGTATGTAATTGAAAATCTAAGTATTCATATGTCAATAAGTCGTTAACAAATCATTTTTAATTTATTTTGTTTTTTATTTCTAACAAAAAAAAAAAAATATTACAGTAAAAGATCGCATTTCTATAGGGTACACCAGAAAACTATGTACATATCGCACTTAAGCAAGTTTTTCTTTACCATCCAGTGATGTGATTGCTCTCTTTTGTATTAAGTAGTAGAGTAATATGTGTACACAGTCTTACAAAAGTTTACATACGATTTAGAAAATTAAATTTTTTTTGTAAATTTAAAAATATTTTTCATGTTTTACTGATTTATATTACTCTAAATAAAAAACAAAAAACATTAAAAAAATCCACAATAAATACTTAGTTCTATTTCCTAAAATAACAACAAAAACTTTAAAATGCTTAAAATGTCACGTTTACATAAGTATACATACCCTGCAAAAAACACAATGTACCGTTATGAGTACCGCTGCACACTTTCTTAATATTTGCTTTAAATCATCAGTAAAACTTGAAACTTCATAAGAAGTGGTCAAAATTTAAATTCTTTGATATTTAAGTGTTTATAACTGACTAAAATGGGCAAAGGAAAGGAAATTCCAGAACCAATTCGAAAAACCGTAGTCAAGTTGTGGAATGAAGGTAATTCTCTCAGTGAAATTGGAAGAATTTTAAATTTAAAGAAGCCCACAGTGCAAACAATAATCAAAAATTTTAAGGAAAGTGGAAGTTATGAAAGTAAGCCACGTGCTGGTCGCCCTCGAATTTTAGATGAGCGCACAGATAGAGCGGTTATTCGGTTAATAAAAGAAAATCCCAAACAAAGTGCTGTCGACATAAATCGCAAAATAAAAGACAATCTAGGAGTAAACGTTTCTGATCAGACTATCCGCAGAAGTATCAAAAACAATGGTTATAACAGCAGAGTTGCAAGAAGAAAACCACTCCTCAGATCTGTGAATATACAAAAGCGCTTGGAATATGCCCAGAAATATGAAAACATCCACGTAAGAGACCCAACGTTTTGGGAAAGGGTAATATTCACTGATGAATGTAAATTCATGGTTTTTGGGGGCGACGGTCGGGCAAGAGTCTGGCGAA
The DNA here is from genome assembly GCA_963576795.1 of Metopia argyrocephala. Classification (NCBI taxonomy): domain Eukaryota; kingdom Metazoa; phylum Arthropoda; class Insecta; order Diptera; family Sarcophagidae; genus Metopia; species Metopia argyrocephala. Next base: position 123,187,646 of record OY756208.1, on the reverse strand, counting down.
AATCGAATACCGCCTTAGAACCCCAAAACGTAAACCCAACAGTGAAACATGGAGGCGGTTCAGTCATGGTCTGGGGATGTATGGCCGCAAATGGCGTTGGCAAATTAAGAATAATTGATGGCATTATGGATAAGGCTATGTACATTGATATTTTAAAGGATAGCTACCTCCCTAGTGTGGAAATGTTAGATTTGGGTGGAAATGCAATATTTATTCAAGACAATGATCCGAAGCATTCTTCCAAAATGGTAAAAGAATGGCTACTTTATAATGTCAAACATAAGCTGGAGCATCCCCCACAATCTCCCGATTTAAATGTTATTGAACATTTATGGGATACTTTGAAACGAAATCTAAAAAAACGCCAAATAACATCAATTTCAGGCCTGAAGGAAGCACTTATGGAGGAATGGAGCCAAATTACACCTGAAGTTACAAAAAAATTGGCATTATCCATGCCTTCTCGCCTAGCAGATGTAATAAAAGCAAAGGGAGGCCATACTAGATATTAAATTTAAATTTTCGTGTATAATTTACTTAGCGTATGTAAACTTATGTAAAAGTGCCTAAAACGAAAAAATTGACTATTTTGTGTTACTAATTATAAATTTACGAATTTAAACTATTTTTATGTTTACCTTTCAATATACAATATTTTTAACTAAAACGAAAGAAAAATAAATGATTTTATATGTATTTTTCTTTTTAAAATTGCAATTTTTACGGTCGTATGTAAACTTTTGTAAGTCTGTGTATATTTTATCAATAATAGAATTTGTCATAAAAAATTCTGCTAATGAATTTCCATAGCCACTTTGTGTGCAATAACAAACAACAATGTCTATTGCGTCTCATCGCACTTGATTACTTTGTGCTGTCAAAAAATCAAAAACAAAAAACAGTGAAGTGTGTATGAATGAATAAAAGAAAAATTATGGAGAATTAACAAAAGAGCAGAATCAATGTCGCGATATTTAGTGCTACATTTGAGTTCTGAGTGAGCGTATCGATTAACACGCAACGGGAATAAGAAACAGGGCAAACGATTTTCTAAAGTTTTTTGCGCGTGTTCTTAATATTTTTGATTTTTATATCGTATATAGAAAAATTTATATACGGTCAAAATTAAACCATTTTTATACTAGAGAACTTAAGATTCTTTTTAAATACAATGTCTGATCAAGTAAAACAAAAGGAATTGCCGCCCTTAACCAGGGCTGCTTTACAAGTCGTGGCTGGTGGCTCTGCCGGCTTTGTTGAAGTTTGTATTATGCAACCCTTGGATGTAGTCAAAACAAGAATGCAATTGGGTGGAGGAGCGGTAAGTTGAAATTACTCAATATTTTTTTATATGTATGTACCTACATGTATATGTATGTACTAAATTTTCACTCTTTTTTTTTATTTCCATTTGATAAGAGACTTACTTTTTTTAATATGTTTAAACATAATTATTGCTACAAAATAAGTACATATTTAAAATTTGCCTAAAAATGTTGCTCTGTTACAGGTAGTAGATAAGTTTATTTAATATTATTTAAAGCAGAATTGGGTACATACATACATATTTTAAAACATATTCAAGTTTTTATATAAGTAAAGTAAATGCCATTTGTTTTTGCCTGTAAATAAAACTGATTTGTTTACTTGGAAAAAAATGTGTGTCAGTGATATCAGCTAAACTTGTACTGTTATGTTAGAAAAGATGTGTTTATAAACATTTCAATAAAATTATTTTAAAAATTTATTTTCAATTTACGAGTATTAACCATCAAACAGTAGAGATGTTATAAATTAGACATCGATTAATAGTATATTTTTAAATAAGAAAGCCATTTACTTACTTTACATAGAAGACTAAAAAATAATAAAATTTGACTTCAAACAGGGCGAATTAATAAATGTAGTTCTAATTTGAGCTACTTTTGCATGGTCACTTTAGACAAATATTTGATAAGAAAAGCATTTTCTATTGCTTCAAGTTTGATTATTTATAATATTGAAATAATATTTTTTACTAAAATTTATTTTTAAATATTAAAAAAAAATTTCGTACAAAACGATATTTTTACATAAAATGCATATCGTCATATTAAATGCAAACGGACGTAACAACACTTTTTGTTTTTTTTACAGGAGAAGCAAAAAACCTTAAAATCGAAAATTTTGTAAATCCTGAAAATCATAATTTTTAGGATCAATATATAAGGATTTGCGTCTGTATGTAAGGTTTTCATATAAATATATAAATATAATTTCGAAATTTTGTGTAGTTACGTCCGTTTGCATTTAATATGACAATATGTATATAAAAATAATAGTCGTTATCCTTTTTGCGTCAAATATTTACCTATTGTGACTGCAGCTTACGACAATAACCCAAATAAAAATTCAAAAAGATGCTTTTTGTAAACGTTATGAATAACAAATAAAGGGCTTGATTTAATTTTGCAATTGATTTTTAACGAGTATGTATGTATGTATACAGAAAGAAGTATTTTAAAAACGGTGTTTATGTAAAACACATTTTTATTGTTTTTGGAAGTAAATAGTTTAATGAGAATTAACGATTGTTTTGTTTTGTCTGTAGTTAAAGTCAAAGGCGTAGGAAAATATTTAGTAACAGTAAATAGGGCGTAATTTTAAAAATAACAAATATAATTTTGTAGAAAAATATGTATGTACATATAGTAAGTATACATACATATGTAACGTCGGTTGACAAGTAAAACTCACTAAGTGTAGCCAGACCACTTAGCACTTAGTGAGTTTTACCTGTCACCCGACGTGTGTAATAAAGTGAGTAAGTATTTAATCTAGGTTCCAATACACTAATCTCCAAGCATTTTTAAGATTTTCATTGGATATGTAAAAAGAAAATCTAATGATTCTTTGTCCGTTTGTCAAAAAATCAAATCGACAATCTTGCGTGATAGTCGGCATTATCGATAGTAGGAAATAGTTTTACAAACACTATCGATAGTTTTCGATAGTCTGTTAAACTTTTAACTGAGCTATTTAAGTAAGTATGTTTATTGATATCAGATTAGGAAAATAAAACGAAACGTTTAATCTCATATTGTTTTGTTCTTTACAATGAGTAAAACAAAACAAAAACAGTGAGAGCGATTGTCCCATTTAGTTTTGTATATTGTTTTTGTTTTGAGCACTACAAATACACTAACTCAAATGAGCGTAGGTACAACAAAAAATGAATAAAGAAAAACAAAAGACGAAGAGAAAAAAGAGCAAATTATACGAATTTAACGGAATAACAAAGCAAGCACAAGAGCAAAAAGCGAATTTTTTTCGTTTGCGCTCTTTCTCATTTAGAAAGTATTTGTTATGGTTTTGCTCATGTACAATTCGATTAAAAAAATTCTAAAAGTTTATGACTTTGATTGGTACATAGTATGTATATTATTGGTATATTTACTGAAAACATTTTACAATACCTAATAAACTTAAATCATACGTTTTCGGCAGCAGTAAGTAGAGGAGCCGTTTTTAAGTTTGACAGCAATGTACTAGAAATGTATTCATTTGTTTCAATTATGCGTTTAAACATTTCCATGCTATATAGTCACCGTGGTCTAGTGGTTAGGGTGCTGACTTACTAAGCCAAAAGCTCCGGTTCAAAAAAAAAAAAAAATTAAAAAAAATATTTCTTTCGGCGGCTACCTCCTAGCAGTCTTCTGGTAAAAGCTTTGGGAGTAACTAATTGCCCTAAAAATTCTTATACATACTAAAATTGTTGTTATGAAGTGGTAGTAAAATTAATAACAGCTAATTTTTACTTTTGGAGCCGTCCTTTCTTTCATCACTTTATGCACTGTGCTCGAAATGAATACATTAATTTTCATACAGAAAATGAATAAAGGAAAAGCTCCAGAATGTTTAACTGATCCAATTTGATATGTGAATGAGATGCAATCATACTAGTACCACAGTGCATACAGTGACGAAACTCCAACAACTATAACAAGAATAGCACACAGTATGATAGCCGCAACAAAATTTTGGCACACACAACATCACAGTGTATAACAAAATAGCCACAACAAAATTGCACACACAACATTACAGTGTATAATAAGATAACAAAAAAACACAGCTTATTTTAAACTTTTTGAGCTGTCATTTAATTTATCACTGTATACACTGTGCTAGTACAATCTAAGAAACTCAAATAACTTTAGCATACCGAGAACGACGACACATACATACATACATAACTGGCCTTTACAACCCTGTGTCAGGATTACGGCCTAGCTTCTCGCAGTATTCATGTTGTGTGTGTAAATTTTTATCCATGAGTACCGGAACCTACAGTTTAATGTCGACTCCGAACGACAGACTTGAGAAGCTTGTTTATGGCAATTAATTACTCTCAGAGCTTTTGCCAGAAGACTGCTGAGAGGTAGTCGCCGAAAGAAATATTTTTTCATATTCCATTTTATTCAATGCATAAATTCCTGTTTCACTAAAGTTGCCAGCTTTACAATAGGTTTTCTGGCTACATAAAACTTGATAGGAATACCAGTGATTTTAAATCAGTGATTACCATTTCATAGCACAATTGATATTCACACGTATTGCTTACGCTCTTTTATTTTTTTCAGGTTTACTCAAAAAAATTGATCGATTACACTCAAAAAATATTTTATGTTAAAAAATTTAATTTTTTTAGAAACAATAATAGCTTGGTTAGTAGGTTATTAACCAAAATTAGATCCTAAATTGAAAATCGCGATTTCAAGCTTAAGAAAAAAATGTTAGAAAGGATAGATCATTTAGTGATGGTGTTTTTATTAAGCAATTGTTGAAAAAAATTTGAAAAAGGCCTAATTATAATACAAATATTTTCCGACTTAAAATATATTTGTTCAAGCAACTGTTGCGTTACATTTTACAAATACGAAACTGTCATATAAGTATAAATGTAAAAGATTTTATCTTAAAGCCCAGTTATATACAGTTACGAGCAGATAAATAGGTTCACATCAAAATGATAAATCAATTTTGTTTGACTATAGTTTACATTACAGCAATAAAAAAGGAAAAGTCGCTAACTACTAAAGCAAATACCCACTTTTAATACTGCATCACAATTATTAAATTATTATGTAAAAAATTGCCCAAAATTAAAAAAAAAAAAAATTACCGTATAAAATCAAAGAGCAAATAAATAGGTTCACTTTGAAAAATTTGTTAGTTTAAAATGTTAAACGCGAAAATTATAAAAATTATTGTAGAAAACTTTAGATTCAGCCTTTTAATAGAGCTTATTAAAGCAAATACCTCTAAAAATTTAAAAAATGGGACGTTCTAAACATTTTAGTGAAGAGGCAGAAAAGATTATAAAGGATCTACACAGCCGCAGTTATAGCCAACGGAAAATTGCTGAAATTCTTGGGAGATCGCAAAATATGATAAGAAATGCATTGCAGTCTCCAAAACAAAAACTTAAAAGGGGTCAACAGCGAAAAACCTCGAAAAGAGACGATGATCGCATTAAGATGTTGTCAACTCGTAATCCTTTTATGTCCGCAGTTCAGCTGAAAAATGAGTTAAAGCTTCCCGTATCAGAGTGGAGCATTAGACGTCGTTTAAGAGAAAAAAATTTATTCGGAAGATCGGCCCAGAAGGTTCCAATGCTTAATAACAGACAAAGAAAAAAGCTCATTGAGTTTGCAAAAGTACATGCTGAATGGGCCGGCCCGGAAGGTATAAAAAATGGAGAAACATACTATGATCTGATGAATCCAAGATAAACTTAGTCGGACCTGATGGAAGAACATGGGTAAGGCGTCAAAAAAATAAAGCATATGATCCAAAGTACACCACGAAGCATGGCGGCGGCAACATAATGATATGGGGTTGTTTTTCCTGGTACGGTGTTGGGCCAATATTCTGGATCAAGGAAAATATGGACAAACATCTTTATCTGCATATTCTTAAAGAAGTAATGCTTCCGTATGCCGAGTAGGAAATGCCTTTAAAGTATGAATTCCAGCAAGACAATGACCCCAAGTATACTTCTAAGATCGTAAAAGAATGTTTCCAAAAGAAAAATATAAAGTTAATGGAGTGGCCTTCACAATCGCCGGATTTAAATCCCATTGAGAATCTTTGGAGAATCGTTAAGGACAAAATTGCACCACTCAAGGCTAAAAATAAAGAAGATTTGTGGACAAAAGTGAAGGAAGCTTGGTACTCAATTCCATTAGAGACTTGTCAGTCAGTCACTTGTCGAATCAATGCCCCGGAGATGTTCGGCGGTGATTCAAAATAAGGGATTTTCAACAAAATATTAGAAATTTTCTTTCAATTGCACTTTTTTGTATAAAAATGTCATTCTCTTTTCAATAAACCTATTTACATATTTGCTCGACAGGCATCAATTAATATATTAAATATATCAATTTTTTTAATTTTTTTTTAATTATAATTAAATACATTTTATGTGATTATTTATGTTTAATGTAATAAATTTCGCTTTATTGTATATTACCGCTGTTTAAGTTATTTGAAGGCGAATTTATCAAAAAATGTGATGTGAACCTATTTATCTGCTCGTAACTGTATGTATATACTTGCACTTTTAAAGAATATTTTTTTAAGAAGAAGAAATGGATTTTTTATTTTCCAGCAAATATATAAAAATATGCCCTAAATATAGTAAAAAATTTATAACTTTATGTATGTATGTTGATGAAATTAATGTCAGAATAGCGTATATTACTAAAATTTTTCTATGACTGTAAACAAATAAGTTCTCTCAATTTCTTTTTTCTGTCTTACTCACTAATACACAACCAAAAATTTTTTGGTAACCCCTGTTTTAAATGGAAAATTGTATATTATTTAAAAATCTATAACCAGAGAATTATATGATAGTTTTTCAAATATTTACTTCTTAAGGCACCCTTACACGACATGTTTTTTACAGGTGTTTTTTAGGTTTCAAATACATAAGTTTTTCTTTGTGCATGTCAAAATTAGTCAATTTACATAAGGTTTATAATTTTTACTCACAAACGTATATGTACAATTGCATATGTAAATAAATAATAAAATTTTAGACACAAAATTTATAAAAAAAACTATTTTACACATAATTCACTACCGACTAATGTTTGTGCAGGAATAGAAATTTAATATCATATGTGTGTACATACGAAATTAGAGCATGCCCTAATTGAAATTTTGTCATAAGACATGTAACTGTTTACTCATGTAAAAGTTGACATTAACAGTGTAAAAAACATGTCGTGTAAGGGTGCCTTTAATAAATAAATAAAAAAAGTAAGACGTCGAATAAAAAATATAATTCAAATAAAATATATGTACAGCTCGGCTAATGTGCATTTCCTTCACGAATGTTATGTTTCTCTTTAAATTGAGTACATTGAGTATTACACGTTTATTGTAATCTATTACATTGTACCTACTATTGTATATAATTTTCTTGTACATACATACATAATTGCCCATTACAAACCTGTGTCAGGTTTACGACCTAGCTTCTCATAGCACCCTCAAACCTTTTATAACTGTACTATATACATATAATCAGCATTAATTTGGCTCTGTAATATTATTTAAAAAGCTGGCTTTATAAATAGTACTGTATATAAATATATATATATAAATGTATAATAAATAAATAAATAATTAATATAAATTCATCTAACCCTAGAAAACTAAACTTTTTTCTAACGGTTTAAACTAATCCTCGCTTGTGAGGCTACTTTTTTAAAAATAATTATTTTTTAATTTTTTACGTATTTTTTTATTAGAAGACAGGTTTTATTTACTATGTATATGTTGACGTACTCAATTATGTATAAAACAAAAATATGTTTCATTAAATTGTTAGTAGAAGTCAATAAAATACGAGCTGAAGGCAGCACTTCATTTTTTTTAAGAGCTTATTTGACAATAACAAAAATAGCTATTTGCACTAGGTTTCATTAAAATTAAAAAGTTTTCACAAATTACTTATTTGCATATTGCTTTGTGCACTGTAATTAGTTCTGGCCTTCTTTTCAACATCACATTGATAGCAATTTGGAGATCGATGTTCAAAACAATATGTTTTATTGCACTTTACTCAACAATAAACGCTCATACTCTTCTTGCTTAAAAAACAGCAATTGCACATTAATCTTTTCCTTTAATCTTTTATTTGTAACCTAGGCTCTTATTTTTTTTTTGCTAGGAATTGCAAGCATGAATTGAGTCGCTTATTGCCTCACAAACTTGTTACCGTGTAGACGGTCTTTCCTCAAGAGTCTTAGAGGGTCATTCGTGCCATAAATTCCTTCTAAAATCCTTCATGAAATCCCTTCTGCTCATTGGCGTTATTTTTAGAATTTAACTATTCAATACGGCCATATTTATCATTCCATGAAATAACCATAATGCTCAACAATGGCTTACAAAAGTTTTTGAAAGCTTGATTATAGGAGTATCATTAAGTACATTGTTCTTTTCTTTGTACAGCATCTGTAACCGAATCAGCAGTGGTTAAATTTAAGGCCCACGATTGTATTTTTCAACTCATTTTCCGGTTCAACTTCAAACTTTGGATCAACTTGACTGTAGTCTGAATTGATAACTTCTTCTAAATTGCCCCTATTTCTCTTTTACTTAACGACAACCCTTCCAGTCATTTTTCTATCTGTTAATCAGAAGTGCACATCTCTAAATTTAAAAAATTTTCAAAATGTTAAATAATTTTAATTTTTGTTTCGTCAGAAACGCTTTAATAAGATCAAAGTTAACTGCAATGAATATTTTTTGGTAATTAAAGAAGAAATGATGTCCGTGAAGGAAATAGTACACTAGCCAAACTGAACAATTGTTTTCCACTCCAGCTACGGTAGTCTCATCAGAGTTCTTTGTGTCCTGTATATATATTTAACTCATACTTTTTAAAAAATCGCATACTGAAATTATTTTCTTTCGTATGTATGTACTCACATACATTTGTATGAGTTAGTCGAAGTAAAGTCACACAACAGTTTCTATCATATTCTCCTTTTCTTACCATCATTGTAATTGTCATCTTATTTGGATGAAACAGAATTACAATTTATTTTGTTTTTGCCCTTTTTATTCCACCTTATCTACATTAGTCGACATGAATGATATGTACGACTGTAGCAGTGGTGGTTAGAGCGCAGCGCCATAGCCGAGCGCGAAGTATGTTAAGGCTCGGGTTCGATTTCGAGTTCGAATACGGTTAATTGCCTCTTTGAGGTAATTAAACGAATATGCTTAAATGCCTGTATACACTGCCGTCAATACATATGAAAAACAAGTAACTTTATACTCATACATAAACTTGGTGGACGTTAATTGGAAGGTTATAACAAAAAATTAATTTAAAAATAAATTTAACGGACATTTTATGCCTATACAAACATAGTTGAGTTAAGCTGCAGTTTTTAGAAAATAATTATTTTGGGCAATTAAACGAGGGAATTTTAAGTGAAATATCTCTTTGGGGAAAATATATTTGAGGTAATAAGGCGAATAACGCAGTTAAGCGAAAGTTCATTAACTGTTGAATTTTATTAGAAAATGGTAAGAAAAAATATAGGGATTTAGAAATTGAGGTAAATAAGCGTGAAAGGCAATTAGGGGTGGGGCAATTATCCGGGGAATACTGTATTTAGTTTTTTTTTTGTGCAAATTTGAATTACATACAGATGTATGTAGATCAGTAAAATTTTTTTTATCAGCCAAAACTTTGTGCTTTTGTTTGTTTAATCATTATGTTATACTTGTTTACGTTTCCTTTATCTAAATGAAATATATAGGTGGGGCAATTATCCGGGGAATACTGTATTTAGTTTTTATTTTTTTTTGTGCAAATTTGAATTACATACAGATGTATGTAGATCAATAAAATTTTTTTTATCAGCCAAAACTTTGTGCTTTTGTTTGTTTAATCATTATGTTATACTTGTTTACGTTTCCTTTATCTAAATTAAATATATAATTAAAAAATTTTGCAGAATTTTTAAATAAATCCCAGTTAAAAGTAAATTTTTATCAAAATTATTATTATGCATTAATTTAAAAGAGCTTTTCATAGCTAATCAACAATACTGTACGAGTATATGTACATATGTATGTACTTACAGCTGCGTGCAACTAATCAAGGACACGAAGCTTAAATGTGAGCTTGAAGCAAAAAAATAAAAATAGTTGTATATATTGTCAAAATTTTTCCGAGTTTAGTTATTTAAACTCTTAGAGCCACTTTTTGAGTTGGAGATTAAAGTCAAGTTTACGATTTAGTCAACTAATCTAAGATTAAATTTAATCCGGTATAAATTGTGTTTTGTGTTTTTGAGTAAGAGTTTAAACCTATTAGTATTGCCATACTGAATAAGACAAATGGCAGCTTCTTTTTTGCAAATGTCAAATATATTTTCACAACATTCTAATAATACAGAGTTAAAACATTTATAAAAAAAGATGTCTTCAAACAGTGAAGAAAAAATATTTAATATGAAAATTCGAATTTTACTTCAAGTGAAGTAACCTATTTATTAAAATTAAACAAAAAAAAAAAAAACATTATGGAGTGCAAAAAAACCATGTGCTGAACCTGGCCAACGATATTTGTGATCATTTAAATCTTTAACATTACTGGAACAATCCATTTTTATTTAACTTTTAATTTTTGTGTTTTCTTCTTTCTATTAAATAAATGAATAAATAATACAATATTTTCAACAGTTGTTTATATTACGCACATGGAATTTGACAGTTCTCCCTTAAGATTAAACTACCAGCATCGGTCGATTAAACTAGCAATTAACAATAAGATTATGTCAACCCAAAAAGTGAAATCAAAGATTAAAGTTAATTTAATCGCTAATCTCCAACTCAAAAAGTGGCCCTTAGTCGTAGAAAATAACTGTTTATTGTGTCAATTAAATTATTTTTTATAAAGCAGTGAGCCATATTTTAAAGAATATTGAATTCAGTCGTGCATATAATTAAGGACACATCGTAAAATTTAAGAAAAACTTGTATTTATTAAAAAAAAAAAATCAATATTTTGTTGCAAAACCATCGTTGTCGATAACAGCTTGACACCTGCGAGGCATCGAGCTAACCAGATTTTCACATACACTAGTTGGAATGGCCTCCCAAGCTTTCTTTGTTTCGGCGAAGAGATCATCAAAATTGTTTATTTTTACTGCGCTTACTTTGGTTTTTACAACTTGCCATAAATTCTCAATCGGTCAAGTACAGTGACCGAATTGTTTATAAACCATTGTTTGACGTGATGAGCCGTATGCTTCGGGTCATTATCTTGTTGAAATATCTATGTTACTGGCATATTCTCGTCTGCATACGGCATCATTGTATCGCTTAGGATTCTTACATATTGGAACTTTTTCATGTTTCCGTCAACTTTGTGCAGCGGTCCAACACCGCGTGACGACATAGCACCCCAAAGCATAATCGAACATCCTCCATGCTTTAAAGTGGCCCGGGTGTATATTGGATCAAATTCTTTTAACTTTGGCCGGCGAACATATTTTTTTCCATCGGGAGAGACTCTATTAATTTTTGTTTCGTCCGAAAATAACACTCTTTTCCATTCCACAGCGGTCCAATGGCGGTATTTTTTTGCAAACTCTATTCGCTTCTTCCGGTTACGCTCAGACAACAATGGTTTCTTTCGGGAAATTCTTCCAAAGAGGCCAGCTTCCCGCAATCGACGTTTTACTGTGTCTACAGATAGTTTTGCTCCATTTTCACTAAAGACTGCTATCCGAATTTCATTTGCTGATTTATGCGGATTTTTTTTCGACTCGCGGACAATCAGTGCATCTTCACGCACTGTCGTAATTCGGCTTCTTTGTTTGCGAGGCACCTTTTCAGCTGTCGAATGTTTTTTGAAATATTGCACCGCTTGGAAAACCATTGTTTTAGAAACTTTTAAGGCTGTTGCGATCTCTCTATAAGAGCTTCCTTGCTGATGCATTTGTACAATAATCTTTCGAGTACTGACGTGACAGGACTTATTTTTACCCATGTTTAGCAATAAGTAAAAGTTTATCAAATTCTGAACAACACTTTGTGTAATCTCATTTATTTGAATTTAACTGTTAAAACTTACTTGAATCTTAAAATTTTAAAAAATTTTTCACTGTCCTTAATTAAGTGCACGAGTAATTTATTTCACAAATTATGAAAAACACCACAAAGAAAAAAATAACGGTAAAAATAGGGTTGCCATTGAGAAGTTTCAATAAACAAAGTTGGATTAACTAAACAGGGTCAAATATTAGCGGTTTTTTTAATAGTATTATTTTCAACATAATGATTTAAATATTGAGTACTACTGTATATATAATAATACATATACAAGCACGTTTAATAGCGTTTTAATCGACTGTTTTGAATAACTACACTAATGCTTGGTTTATACTTATGTTTATCAAAGAATTAGAATTTTCCACTTTTAAGGTAAAGTTTTCTTTTTTGGAAACGGTGTATTAATAACATGAACCAGTTTGTGGAAATGTAGGCCAACAATAACATAAATTTTAATACATTCATTTGTATTTCGGTTCTTAATAGAAGTTTTTTTTCTTAATATAAAATAATGTTTAGAAAATTTTATATTTAGAACGTAATTGTGTCCATAATTATGAAAGTCGTCTAAGTTATATATGTACATATTTCTTATTTCGAAATATATGTGTTTAACGAATTGCATTTAAATAAATAAAAAATATTTTTGCATTTTGCGGCATTTTAATTTTTTTATAATTTTATTAGTCTTGATTAATGGAAATTTATTACGAATATTAAATTTTATGTGAATTTCGTACGAAAATATTGTTTATAAAATTTGAATTGATTTAGACCATTTTCAAAATTAACTGAATTTCCAATAAATGATTTGTTTTAATTCCGAACTTTTTCTTTTAAAAAATACAATAAAGGATAATATTAAAAAAGGCAATATTTTCCTAAGCTGAGAGAGAAACAAATTAAAAGGGCGACTTTTTTTGTAGAAAAGAAAACGCAGTAAGATTCATTAAATATATCTAATATATATGTTATATACATTAGGGTGGGTCAATTTGTTCGGGACCGAAAAACATGACAAAGCGTATAGCAAGGTCGTAATCTACGAGAAATTCTAAGAACTTTTCCCAAAGAAACCATGGTTCTAAAATTAAAATCGAGCTTCCGGTTTTTTACGAGAAAATTTGGTGTTCAGGTAATCCGAAAATAATGCTATTTTTTTGGAAGTATTCATTGCAATTGGTGAATAGTTGACCTGTAACGCTGGAAGAGGGCTTATTTTAAAGGAAATTATCTCAGCTTTCTATATCTGTCCTCATTTATAGAAAATTGTTTACCCAAATAATAGTTTTGGAGGTTTATGTCGAAATAATAATAGTAAAACTTTTAAAAACCTAAAACTATTATTATTGTGACATAAACTTTCAAAACCATTATTTGGGTAAACAATTTTCTATAAATGAGGACAGATATAGAAAGCTGAGATAATTTCCTTTAAAATAAGCCCTCTTCCAGCGTTACAGGTCAACTATTCACCAATTGCAATGAATACTTCCAAAAAAATAGCATTATTTTCGGATTACCTGAACACCAAATTTTCTCGTAAAAAACCGGAAGCTCGATTTTGATTTTAGAACCATGGTTTCTTTGGGAAAAGCTCTTAGAATTTCTCGTAGATTACCAATTTGTTATACGCTTAGTAGGCAAAAAAATTGACCCACCCTAATATACATAGATAATTATTTACGTATACATATATAGGTTAAGAACATTATAGACGAAAGCTGAGATAAATAGAAATGTAAAATAAGAGAAATGTAAGATAATAAAAAACGTGCATATTCTTTGTGCAGTCTATAGTCTCGTGTCGCGGTGTTTGTTGCCAAATGTTGAGGTACCCGCCCCAAGGGGAAATTTGTGCCTCACCTAAATAACGTACCGACGTTTATGAAATTTAAAACTGGATATGTATATCTGGGTACCGTAGAACATATGTATGTATATGGTTTAGAGTTTTTTTAAGAAGTTCTCAGAGGGGACGATAGAGGGGGTATTTCTCCCTATCACCAACTATGAAACTGAAGTACCGAAAATGGCGGATAATCATTTATTATAATTATTAGTAATGCAGACATTAATTGCTCATATCAATATTGACTTTTGCAGCTCGGTGAAGAGTATCAAATATATTTGAACTAAAAAAATGTTTCCTAGAGCAAATTTATATGGCAAAACAACGTTTGCCGAGTTAACTAGTATTTATATATAAATTTATATCGTATATTTTTGGTCTTTCTCTTTTAGTTGAAAATTAAAAAACGTGAAATTAGAATTATTTAAAGAAGCTTTATGGAACATTTTAGAACGTTATTTTTTCAAGAATCTCATCTATTGAATTTGCAGCCAAGAAACAGATTCTATCGTGGTATCAAAAATGAATTTCCTTTCATTATATTCTTCGCGATCTCAACATTTTTTTTTACTAAAATCAATCCCAGTTACTTAAAAATGTTTAGTTATATATTGACAAGCTTTGATTTTTTTTCTCGTGTAGTCTTCGCTATTAATTCCCAAAATTTTTCTGATATTTTATGCGTAACTACCTGAATTTCTTGCTCATTTTATTGTCTTATCTTTTTCTATCTTCCCTATTTCTGGTGTTTCTGAATTTACAGGGAAATCTTCTTTTCCCTATCTTGGAAGTATTACGTGTTCGAATATCCGCAGATCACATCATTATTCGAATAATAATTAATATATTTACATAAAATGTATGTTGTTATTAACTGTGCCATTTTATATAATTTCTTAAAATTTTTTAATTAGACCACATTCGTAATTAACACTAAATGACTTCCATGTAATGTTGAAATTACAACCACTATTTTATGGTTTATATATGATAATTCCGAAAAAATTACATTCAAGAAATTTAGTTTAAAATAATGTGATGTTAAAGAACCTATAAACTTATTTTTCTTAAATTTTGATTTAAACCACTTTCATAATTGTTTCTCTTGAAACAACTTTTACAAATTTCATGGCAATATCAATTAAATGCATAGACATTTTTGAATTTTTAGTGTGGGAATTTTATTCCTTTGGGAATAAAACTATTTTTTATGATTTTTTTAATTAATACAAATAATTTAGTGTTTAAATGTTATATCACAATTAGCACTTTGCCGCCCAATGAACGACAACATCATTTAATAAATTAGGTGTGTTTTTTTACTTTTTGGGTAAAGTTCGGTAAATAGAGAGTAAGCAATAATTTCTCTCAATAAGAGACAAATTTACCCAAAAGTACGGGAACGCAAAAAACCAAATATTTTACCCATTCGCATAAAAATATAAAAAAACACAACTTTATGTCACACACACACACATATTGAACATGTACTTTTGCAAAAATAAACGACAATAATTCGACTTATACATGTTAACTAAGGCAAAGATAAACTTTTTTATATAAATATTGAATTAAATTATACTATAAGCCTTTCACTGCAGGTTTATAAATATTTTTTAATTCAACTTTTGAAATTCTTTTAGTTTTCTGAACTTTTCATTTTTCTGTTATTTTTTTAAACAGCTGATTTTTGTTTACTTGCACAAACTAGCCCGAAGAAAAAGTACGGGCTATTTCGGGCATGAAGAAGAAGAATGTTACTCTCTCAAATTTTCTCTCATTTACCCAAATTTTGTGTACGGGAACGCTTTTTGGTAAAATTGGGATCCCGCGGGCGCCCAATGTAGAGTAAAGAAACAGACTTAATATTTATTTCTTTGATTGCAAATGTTTTCATAAAAAAAATGTATGCAATTCTTGTTATACATATACATACATATATATTATTATGTACATATGTATGTATGTATGTACATTAGACCGTACCTCAAAAAAAAGTTTCCCCGTACCGCCTCTAATATAAAGTGTTCTTGAAAGGGGATTTCGAAAAAACAAATTTTTTTAGCTGAATGTAGGCGTGGTCTTCTCATCAGTTTTTTCGTTATATCTTAGGCATTTTCAGTTTGCTCTTACAGTGTGATATATCAATATTTTTGTCTCGAGAAGACCAAAAACATTGATATATGTACATATAATTTTTTTTTATTTTAGATCAATACTCAGAGGTAAACCCCTGCTAAATGCTGTGCATTGTATTGGAAATTTTGTAAAGGACAGTGCATATACATATATTTTTTCTTATATTATTAGTAAGCGCCTTAGAAATGAGACAAATTGCTGTGAATGATCAACAGCAATTGCCTCATCGTTGTATGTTGATTGTGTGGTGAGTGCCTTCTTCGCTGTGTAGGTTTAGCTGTTGTCTGCTACTTCCCAATAGATGACGCTTTTCTCTTGTTCATTCGTTTTTTTTTTTTTTTTTGTTGATATTGGTTAAGGTGGAATAGAGTGGTTCGTCGGTTAGCGGTTTCTTTGAGGGGGAACCTCTTATTTTTAAATTATAATTTTGAAAAACCGCAAACTAACTTTTTCATTTTTCACCTTTGCTAGGATTTGAACCTGGGTCGTTGGAGTTTTCGTGCGTGCGCTCTAACCACTATACCACGCACCCACCACAATCATACTTAAAGATCGGAGTTTTAATGCCTAAGATATAACGAAAAAACTAAAAAATCGATCCCTATGTTAGTAAAAATATTTGATATTTCAATGTTTTTGTCTCGAATCGGAATGTATGTAAGTGTCTAAAATGTAACGAAAAAAACTGAAGAGAAGACCCCTACGTTTGACTAAAAAAATTTTTCGAAATCTTCTTGCAAAAATACTTTATATTAGAGGCGGTACGGGGAAATCTTTTTTTTTTTCCTTACATATAAGGTGGTACGCTCTAATGTACATACATATATAAAAAATTAAAGACTAAATTAACCCGGCATTACTAACCTTAAATCATGTCGCATGATTACTAACCATGGGTCTTATCGACCCTGAATTGTATTATCCATTGAAATCGTCTCAACTTATAAATTGATACAACGTATACTTCTTTTGGTAGATTTTAGTCTTTTATTGTTTAATTTTAGTATACAATGGTGTAAATTAAAACAAAAATATTTAAATTAAAATTAAGTATGAATTCATTACAACATAGCTAAAAAAAAGTGAAAAAAAAGTTATCCAGCCGAATTGCGCATAAAATTAAGAGTTTTTAAGATATTGACGTCAAATAAAGTGCACTTAAAACCTGAAATATAATAGTAAAATGTTAGAAAGAAAAATTGGTACGGCTAAAGCAAACAATTTTCAGTTATGTTCTGTAAATGTTACCTTTTATTCGGAATTTTCCTCATAGAACATATCATCACAAATGGATTTCTCTTGTGCAGAACCAATGCAATTTGAGCACAGTGCTTCTGGCAAATATATTTTCCACATTTAGAGGACGTGGTTTTGGTTTTGCGTTTTAATTTATTACAATGCGAATAAATGATCATATATTTTTTGTATAACGGTATAACTAACCTGGGTCTAATCGACCCATAATCTTTGTTACATTATTGCTAACTATGGGTCTAGTCGACCCATAATCTTTGTTACATTATTACTAACTATGGGTATAATCGACCCAGGCTGTTTTTTAAAATAATTTTATATGCATAATATCATAAATTTTATTTATGTTTATTATTTATAAACGTTTAAATATAAACAAATTTAGATTACACATATATCTTGAGTTAAAATATCGTCATGTTTTTTTTTAATTTAAAAAATTTGCGCGTCTGGGTCGATTCGACCCAGAGGTTAGTAATGTAGGGTTAAAGACTAACTAATTAATTTTTTGTTTGTTTATTTAATTAATAATTTCAAAGCAGGAAAACCCAAACTGTTTATAAAATTATCACCATAATGAAATAGTAAAATATATAGTAGTAAAGAAGAATGTTTTCTTCACATATAATACATCCAATAAATTCGTCACTTTTTAAATTCATGAAAATTAGCAGGAACAACTAGATGTCAAAACAGGTAATTTGCAATGATTTAATAAAAAACGATTTGAAATGGTTTTCTTTAATTGAAAAAGTCGTGGAATCATGCATTATGCAAGGCCACGCTAATGTTAAAATCCTATACGAGTGTGTTTTTTTTTTTAAATTTAACCCTGATTCAACTGAATTTTTCGCATGTAAAATTTATAGTATGTACATTTGTATAAGTATGGTGGGTCAATTTTAGGGTGGGTCAATTTTTTTGCCTACTAAGCGTATAGCAAAATCGTAATCTACGGGAAATTCTAAGAACTTTTCCCAAAGAAACCCTGGTTCTAAAATCAAAATCGAGCTTCCGTTTTTTTACGAGAAAATTTGGTGTTCAGGTCATCCGAAAATAATGATATTTTTTTGGTAGTATTCATTGCAATTGGTGAATAGTTGAGCTGTAAAGCTGGAAAAGGGCTTATTTTAAAGGAAATTTTCTCAGCTTTCTATATCTGTGCTCATTTATAGAAAATTATTTACCCAAATAATGGTTTTGGAGGTTTATGTCAAAATAATAATAGTCAAACTGTTAAAAACCTAAAACTATTATTATAGTGACATAAACCTCCAAAACCATTATTTGGGTAAATAATTTTCTATAAATGAGCACAGATATAGAAAGCTGAGAAAATTTCCTTTAAAATAAGCCCTCTTCCAGCGTTACAGGTCAACTATTCTCCAATTGCAATGAATACTTCCAAAAACAGCATTATTTTCGGATGACCTGAACACCAAATTTTCTCTTAAAAAACCGGAAGCTCGATTTTGATTTTAGAACCATGGTTTCTTTGGGAAAAGTTCTTAGAATTTCTCGTAGAATACGACCTTGCTATACGCTTTGTCATGTTTTTCGGTCCCGAACAAATTGAGCCACCCTAATGTACATATATGTAAAAGAAAGCCGGTATACTGAAAATATAAAACCAGAGTGGGCAAACAAACAAAGCATTTCGCAAGCGTTACCACAAAGTCATAAACTTTTCAAATTTTTTTAATGGTATTGTACATGAGCAAAACCAAAACAAATACTTTCTAAATGAGAAAGAGCGCAAGCGAAAAAAAATCGCTTTTTGCTCTTGCTCTTTTTTCTCTTCTTCTTTTCTTTTTCTTCTCATTCATTTTTTGTTGTACCTACGCACATTTGATTTAATGTATTTGTAGTTTTCAAAACAAAAAACAATATACAAAACTAAATGGGACAATCGCTCTCACTATTTGTGTTTTACTCATTGTAAAGATCAAAACAAAATGAGATCAAAGGTTTCGTTTTGTTTACTTTCCTACTCTGCATAAAACTAAGGCCACATTAAGCAAATACATATTTGGTGAAAATAGTTTTATAAATTTTTGGGAATCTCTGTAAATAAAAGAATAATTTGAAATGTGTAATAATTTGGACACGGAGAAAAACTAGTTTTATTGTTTGATATCCAATCATTTTCTGTTACACTGTGGGAAATTTTTAAAAAACTAATAAAATTATTTTATTTTTTTTTTGTTACAGCATCAATATAAAGGCGTTTTCGATTGTTTTGGTAAAATGTATCGTCAAGAAGGTTTATTATCTTTTTGGAAGGGTATTTTGCCACCAATTATAGCGGAAACACCAAAGAGAGCTATTAAATTTGTAATTTTTGAACAAACCAAGCCCCTGTTTCTGTTTGGAGCACCAGCACCTACACCATTGGTAAATTTGACTGAAAGTTTTTATTCGCGTGTATTTTTACATTTGCTTTTAAATGATACTCAGCACATTTTTTAATCATAACTTATTGTTAATTATCTTCCAATTTGAACCATTTTAGACTTTTTCCTTAGCTGGTCTTACTGCCGGTCTTTTAGAAGCCATTGCCGTTAATCCCTTTGAAGTAGTTAAGGTAGCACAACAGGCTGATAAATCGAAAATGAAAGAAGCCCAAAGTACTTGGGCGGTTACCAAACAAATTATACAAAAAGATGGCTTCGGTTTTCGTGGTATAAATAAGGGCGTCACTGCTACTATGGGTCGTAATGGTGTTTTTAATATGGTTTACTTTGGTTTCTATCACAGTGTCAAAAATATTGTACCTGCCTATGAGGACCATACCAAAGAGTTCTTCCGCAAAGTAGCAATTGGTTTTACATCTGGTACTCTGGCCTGTTTTGTTAACATTCCCTTCGATGTGGCGAAATCACGTATCCAAGGTCCCCAACCTCAACCGGGTGTTATTAAATACAAATCGACTTTCGGTTCGATGGGTTTGGTATATCGTGAAGAAGGTTTTCGTGCTCTCTATAAGGGTTTAGTTCCTAAAGTTATGCGTTTGGGTCCTGGTGGTGCCATTATGTTGCTGGTATTTGAATATGCTTACGAGTTTTTGCAAACGAAATGCATTTAAATTATTGCCGATTTTTGATTCATTGACCTTTAACGGTACAGTATAAAATATACACACCTATTAAACGTGTATAAAATATTAGTGAGTACATAAGTTATTATTATTATTTTTCTAAGTGTGTACATTGTAATTATAATTGCAAATGTATGTTGTTTATGAGATTTTATTAAAGATTTTGTTATTGTTTTTCAAACAAGTTTAACGGTGAATTTTTGTTTTAAACATTAAGCTTTGGCACAGACAAAATCTTTACGTTTCACTTAAAGTTATGAAATAATTATAGAATAGATGGATATGTATGTTAAAATCACTATAACTTTATATCAGTTTACATATTATTACTTTCGATGCATTGCCCTTCTGAAGAATGTTGTAATAAATTTTTTAGTAGAAACAATATTAGATATTTAAAATATTATTGCAATCGCATTACCTTTTACTTAAAAGTGTTTTCTTATTTAAGAATCTTGTTTAACTCTTATTTACATACTTTTCCAAATGTGCAAATTAGCTTCGTTTCATTTCAAGTTTTTCAATGAAGTGTATGTACTATATTATTATTGAATTATTAATAAAACAAACAGGTATTTTATATTAATAAAAAAGTATAAAAAGAATTATATAATATTAAATAAACATTAAATTAAATACATGCATGTATGTACATAAAAGCAATGAAATGACAATGATAGAGGGAGTTTAAGCAAACATAAGAAATCAATAATAGGATAAAGAATAGCCAGCTGGTGAAGACGGCTGATATTGAGTGCCGTAGTCGTTGTAAGAGTAATATTGACCCCCCGCTGAAGGATCAAAGTTACCAATATTGGGAACATAATTTCCACCAGCATTATTAAATTGATTTTGAGCTTGCAAGGTTGGATAATGGGGTAAGTTAAAATTGAAATCATCTGGAGACGGATTGTTACTGCTATTATTATTATCGTCACTAGCATTATTGGGATCAATATAATCGTCCTGTGCATTATTGGCAGCATTATCACCTGCATTATTGTCCGTATAATCATCATTGGTATTCATTGAGGTTTCTTCATTATTTTGTGTGTCATTGTTATTGCCATTGCTTGACTGCGGGTCTCCATCATCATTATTAGTATTTGTAGTAGAGTCTGCTGCTGCTGGCGGTTGTGCGTTATTTTCAGCATTATTGGTAGAGGTATCTGCAAAGTGAGCGTGAAAATCCTATATAACGGCAATTATTTTCAAGATCGTTTACTATACCATCTGGTTGTCTAAATTGATACACAAAGCGATTGCGTAACTGTGGTACACGTCCTTGGGCCCGGGCACGAGCTGCTGTTGGTGGCCTTTGTGCTCTGGCAGGCGGTGGTGGTGGTGGTGGTCGACGAGTAGGAGGTTCAGATGTTGTTGAATTAGCTTCCTCAGTATCATCATCATCATCATCGTCTTCATAATTATAATTATAATCGTCATCATTATAATATTCAAATTGTGGTACTTTTTGCTTGCCAAATAAACCATAAGGTCGTCTTGGTATTGGTCTTCGTCTAGTTGGCTGTGGTTGTTGTTGTGGTGGTGTTGGTGGCGTTGTTGGTCTAGTTGTTTGTTGTGTAGTGACAGTTGTTGGCCTTCGTCTACGACCAGGTCTTACAGTTTGTCTAGCACCATAATCATTGTAATCAAAATTTATAAAACCACGATTATTACTATTAAATTTATTATTTAAATTAATTTTATTATTGAAGGGAGCACTTAAATCAAAAGGAAACTTCAAGGGTCCCTTATTAAAAAAGAAAGGTGCTACTGTAGTTGTTGTAGTGGTAGTAGTTGTAGTAGTGGTAATACGTCTACGAGGTGCTATATTATTGGCTTTTAAATTTACCACATTACGTGCAATATCGCTTTTAACATTACTAGCCGCAGCACTTTTTAATAGTAAATTACGTACAAATAGACCAAAATCTATGGCTCGTTTATCACGTTCTTCTTCTGCAGCTAAAATATTATAATTCTGCCCCTTTGCTACTGCATTACTGGCAATTAAAATAAATGCCATTAAGTATGGCAAACAGAGTCTCATTGTTAAATCCGTTGAATTTTCTTTTTGCAACCGTTATGTTTAATAACTAAATAAGAACTGTATTGTAAGTGTCTTAATAATAAATAATTTGGTGCAAATTAAACTTGCCAAGCTAACTAGATAGATAAGTAGATCAATATTACTCTCAATTTTTTTTTCAAACTCTTACAATTGGAGCAGTTAGACTGGAAGTTAAAGTAGTTGTTTGATGTATAGAGTTGGCTATAGTTTGAATTTTTTGTTTTTTGCTCGCCTGTAACTTCAACAAGTTTGTCAAGTTCTTGTTATGATTGTATGCATTTTTGTTTAATTCACATGGCTTTCATTTTCATTGCGATAAATTGCACTACAGATCAAGCGACATACTGACCGACCAGTAAGTATTGGGTGTTAGTGATTAACGTAATTTTTAATTTTGCATTTATTATTTGCTAAATGCAGGTTTTAATTTTTACAAAACAGTCGTAATAAAGGTAATAGAGTAATTATGTATGTATATTTTAAACTAAAATGATTTTAAGTAAATTTCATTATTATAAAATCCAGCATGCAGCACACTGTTGTTAAGCAGGTGGCTTTTAAGAAAGATAAGAAAATTTCCTCTAAAGTGTCTTACTTACAACTACTCATTTCAAGAAATATAAAATCCTTTTGAAGTAAATATTGAAAAAAACTTTACTAAGTTACAATATCATTGTGTAATATGTAATTAGTTTTTGAAGTTTGTGCATAAAAACTAAGTTTGTGTTTTCCTATTCGTTACGCTGTTATTGAGACAAACTAGTCTGTATGTATTTGAATTACTCGCACTAGGTATTTGTGTGTTTTATTACATTTTTGGCTTAAACCATTAGCAGTTATTGTTCATGACATTGTCTCTTGGTGTGTTTGTCTCGATTAGTTCTTAATATGGATCCGCTGAGAAAATAGACTGAAATTTTTATTTTCTTAAATAATACTTTAGAAATTTAATATATTTGATTAACTTATGCCTTATTTTGTTTGTCGAACCTAAAACTTTTTTATTCAATTTCGTAAATGAAATAGAATTTAAACGGTTGGTTGTGTTTTTAACGAATTCGTGTAAAACAGTACCACAGCACACTCGTAATCAGTACCCGAGATCATGAATAAATTTCAAACTATGATGCTCTTAGTGACTTATACGGAGGGTCGGGCAATTGCTAAGAAAGAGCTCGACTGTCTTCTCTTCCTCCGCAGAATACCCATCCAGCGAGCATGGTTTCCAATCAGCAAGAGTCCAGTTAGTATAGCCACCAATCTGGTCATGTCTTTTTATTACTACCTATAATATCAGAAACAGTACAAGTCAGCCTCGAGATCCTGCAGGGATATATTACCCTCCACCTGGCGTTGGCAACCCTTTAGAAGTAGATAAGGATAACAAAAGTTAAATAACTTTTTATAGATTCTAACGGGGCAAGACGGAATACTTTCGAGACAAAACCATTCCGAGCCACTTCATCCGCCAGTTCATTCCTCTTAAACCCACGATAGCTTGGATTCTAAATTTGTGTCCTCCCAGCCAGAAGGTTCAGTGCATCTTTGCACTCCTATACTAGTTGAGAGGTACATAAAAATGTACGATCCAAATGCAAGGAGAGCCGCCTGGCTATCCACGCAAATGAAAATGAAGCAAGCAGTCTTTTTCAATACCGAACATCTCCGCATGAAAAACATTAGAGTTGGTGGGAAGACTATAGTAGTTAATACTGACTTAAATGGTTACTATTAATCAGTTTCTGAAAGACCTAAATATAATCTATATATGTATGTACATTTGTATCTTTATCAGAAATACAACAACAACAAAAATCAATTATTATGTTAATGTTAATATGTACATAAGGGTTATAACTTACAACGATTTTATGTGACATCTACAATCGGGAACGTTCTAGAATCAGAATTCACTCGAAATTATTTCACTTCATTCTTGGTGTTATACATTCCAGATACATATTTATTTCTGTATTTCAAGTGGTGGGCAACTGGAGAAATTGGGCCACATCAGTTGGCCATAGCTAGAGATTCACTTGACGTAAGGAGGTGGGTTTGCCAGGGAAGTTGAACAAATGCACCGTGTCATGAGGGCTTTGGTGACAGGTAGGGCAACGATTATGTGTACCGGGAACAATTCTTTCCCGAAAGCAATTGAGGATACTGGGGCAGCCAGATCATTTTTTAATGAGACCAGTACTCAGGGGATGACCCCTACACATGCAGTACATTGTGCTGGTCTAGGAAAATATGAGACGTAGGAAGAAAAAGGGTGTGGAAGTTTGATTCAAACTTACTAATATCATATCTGATATCTCTCAGAAAAACCTACTTTAAAAATGCGACCCGCAAGGAAATCGGTTCCTGTTGATTGATTATTCAATGGCCAGTGCTATGCCTTCACCACTAAATAATTCAGCAAGCAGCAATTAACCCCAAGAAGCCCATACAGTGAAGTTTAAACTAGGAGAGGAATAAAAGTGTATAATATAATGATATTGGAAATAATGTTCTTGTTATTCTCCTTCCTTGACAGAGAGCTATTGCACTCCGCCAGCTTAGCCAATTGAGTCCTTGCAGTGTAAGTCTCTTCACTACGACAAGTTGATTATACTACGCAGATAACTTAATTGTGCATAGATGGAACAAGTCTGTCTGGGGAGTTGCCTCTCATTATTCGAAATCACAAGCGGGTATTCATTTTGAACTTTGTTGCTTTTAAAGCCATTTATAGCCTCAGTTCCTAACAACGTTTTGCATGCTATCTTTAAAGCAACGAAAGTCCTTTCGGATGTCTCTAGGGAAGGACCCTCCGTAAAAATATGATGACTAGGGTGGCTTGACGGATGACAGCTATCAGGGGCCTATTTCACTAAACTACAATTCTACAAGTTTACAAGTTACAATTACAAGTCTTTTTTTTACAAGTGATAATGAATTGTGTTTCATTAAAATTTTTATAACAATTGTAGATTTTTGTACTTGTAAACTACAATTTCTACAATTACAAGTTCTTTTGTATATATTGGATATTAATTATTAAATTCTTGTTTATTATTACTTAAAGTGCTAAAATATCCTATAAAAATGCAATGTAACACATTTTAATAATATTTCGCAAATTTTTTAAATAAAATAAAATATTTTTACAAAGTTATTTTGATAAATTAAATTAAATTTTGATACTCTATTATAATTTTTTTTTGTTTTAATACAAATACAACATGTACTTATAATTCTAAAAATAAAAACTGTGTTAATATTTAATTAAAATTTTATTTAACTTTTCTAACATCTGCTTTCAATAAGAACAAAAGTCAAATTTTAACTTTTATTTCTGACTTAAAAAATAAAAGTCAAATCTTAACTTTAATTGTTGACTTAAAAAATAAAAGTCAGATTTTAACTTTTATTTTTGACCGAAAAAATAAAAGTCAAATTTTAACTTTTATTTCTAACCGAAAAAATAAAAGTCAAAAAATAACTATTATAAAGTGACTTTTTAATAAAAGTCAAAAAAATTAAAGTCTTTTAAGTTTATTAATCCTTAGCATAACAGCATCAATATGCTGTATTCAAATATCTGATAGACAAATTATATCCACCTGACTTTTTGATTTTAAATTTTAAAAATAACTGTTATTTTCGGTCCCTGTTTATAATTGTTGTTATATAACTTTGTATGACATTTCGTTTACATCTCCTGCTCATACCATTTCAGACTAGCTCATCTCTCAGAGTAGATTCTCAACCCTCTGGCCACTTATGTATATAAAAAATTTTTTTAGGTATTCTGCAAAAAAGAAAAAAACTACTTAGAACATCACTATCCAGGAGCCAGCTGTTAACCCCAATTATCTTTTCCCATCCATATCTGCTCCATACCCTGAAAATTCACTACAAAGTAGAACCCTCCAACCATCCTTATCACCTTACCACCGAGTTCACCAACCCTTATCAAATTTTATTACATTATAAACTTAAAAGAATATATATGTAAATATATTTAATACGTAGATTCAATAATATGCTTCACTTTAAATAATCTAATAAAATTGATACAATATGTTAATTTACCCCAATCAACACAAAATATACATATGTATTTGCGTTTTATTTCAAATTTTACCGTTACGATATTAATTGAAATTTTAGTCGGCGTGGTCTAGTGGTTGGTGTGTTGGCTTACTAAGACATGAGCCCTAAGTTCGACACCCAGCTCCGACATCTTAAAAACAAAAAAAATATTTCTTTCTGCGACAAATTCTCAGCAGTCTTCTGTAATTAATTGCCATGAACATGCCAAGTCTGTCGTTCGGACATTAAACTGTAGGTCCCGGTACTCATGAATAAAATTGTACACACACAACATGAGTGCTGCGGGAAGCTAGGCCGTAATCCTGACACAGGGTTGTAAAGGCCAGTTATGTTATGTTATGTTATGATATTAATTGAAATTATCCTCACCCAGGATTAAATCTTTTATATTACCAGGCATGTCCTGAAAATCACATGATTTCAAATCACATGTGATTTTAAAATCATTCAAGTGATTTTTAGGTGTTCTGAAAATCATAAGCTTGTTAGTTTTTAAGCCAGACACTCACGCAGAGTTTTAACTGTCAGTTTAAACTGTTCAGTTATAACTGAAAGACTGAACTGTGAACTGAGATGTACACATACGTGAAGTTAAATACTTCAGTTTTTTGGCTTGATCATGGTACTCGCTAGATTTAACTTGCAGTAGGCAAGGTTCAGATCTATATATTGCAATAAAATCAACTATCACTTGGTTCTGTTTACGCGACATGATACGCACTCTCGCTCGACACAAATTGAATTGAGAACGGTACAGTTGAACCCCCACACACGTTCTCTTCAGTTGAAACTGTCAGTTAAAAATATAAAAATTTTAAATTTCTCAGTTAAACAGTTGAGTTGAACTGTCAGTTATTACCCACATACATACTGTCAGTTTCAACTGTTCAGTTGAGTTGAACTGTCAGTTATTATCCACATACGTTTTAACTAAACAGTTGAAACTGACAGTTAAAACTGTACGTGAGTGGCCGGCCTTAGGAAAATAACAAAAAATAAAAGCAATTTGTGAAAAATGTAAACAAACCACAAAAATGAATTAAAATTGAATGTGTTCGAAAATATGCAAATTTGGGAAATTTTCTGAATGAAATTTTATTTTTTTTATTGAAGGAATATATACAAAACAAATGAAATTGTGTTTGTTTCCCTTTTTTCGCCGAA
The DNA here is from genome assembly GCA_963576795.1 of Metopia argyrocephala. Classification (NCBI taxonomy): domain Eukaryota; kingdom Metazoa; phylum Arthropoda; class Insecta; order Diptera; family Sarcophagidae; genus Metopia; species Metopia argyrocephala. The sequence continues at coordinate 123,159,839 of OY756208.1, read as the reverse complement.
TTGTAAGTAAAATATTATTTAAAAAGGCAAGTGATTTGATTGACACGCATTTACCTGACCGATTTGAAATCACAAAATCTCAAACGATTTTGGTGGCAGAACACGAAATTCATTCTACTTTCGATCGGAATGGATTTCTGTTACAGGCCTGATTATTGAAATTTTCCTTTTTTAAAGAAAAACATCGCATCACAAAAACGTGTGAATTTGAGGACACTAATTTAGGAGTTCTGGTTATTGAAAAAATAAGCGTTTTTTAAAAGAATTGATATCTGGAACATACCTATATATAGGATTTTGTTCTATTTATTTTTTTATTAAGGAAAGTTATTTAGTCTACTCATTGCTGGAATAAATATTTTTCTATACAAACATTTAAATTTTAAAGTTATAACAGCTTTCACATTCCATAAACTGCTTTAACGACAATAAAACCAGTTGAACACTAAAAAAATTTTATACACTTGATACTGCTTTTACCCGATGTATAGGGTTTTTGAAAACTCGCATAAAAAATTCGTGTAAAAAAGATAGAGTACCTCTAAAAAAAGAGAGGATTGGTTCCACGCAGTAATCCCTAGAAAACTTAGACAAGTGTTTAAATAGCATGCTTAAGCCCAGCTTATTACTCTTATTTTAATGGCATTTCAATTTAAATACTATTTAAATCCAATTTGAGTTTTTCAGCGCAAAGTTAAATTTTTTCGTGTTCTTACCTTCAAGGGTGAAGGTATAACACTGGCCTTTGAATGATCAATTCACAGCAATTTGTCTCATTCCTTAGACGCTTAACAGTAATATAAGAAAAAAAAATGAATGTTATGTCATAAATGTACTGTCTTTTCCAAAAATTCCAATACAATGCACTGCATTTAGTAGGGGTTTACCCCTGAGTATTAGTCTCAAATAAAAAAAAAATCAACACGTGTATAAAGAGAATGAAGTGTTTTTAAAACCGCGCTAAATCATATTCACGTAAAAAAATCGTATATGTATCACCCTGTGCTCAAACACTGCTTTAACAATTGGTATTTAATTTTATGTAATAATTTCTTTAATAAAGGAAAAGTAGTTTTAATTTATGTATTTTCTTATATGTAAATATGGTATAATTTTCTTATTAATCTGATTTAAAAACAATTATATTCATACTTAATTTATTTTATAGCACCCTGTTTTATAAATGTCGTCCAATAGCGACATGTCAAGACTTGCAGAAAATAACTGTATGCACTTGTCAAACACATGTAAAAACAGCAGCAAAGTAAACGAGAAAAGGTAGAAATTTTTCCACAGTGCGAAACGACCTTAATAGAAAAAAAGATTTACTTCTTCAAAAAAAAAACTTAAGAAAATCACAAATTAATTTATAGAATAACATTATATTTAAATATGAAGTGTATGAAATATAAATATTTAGTAATTTTAATGAATGTGTATAAGAAAACATGATAAAATTAAAAATTATATTAAGTGATTAATGGCACTAGTGAGGAAAAAAAGTGAAATTTAATAGAATGACGATGAGAAAACACGACAATTATTGAAAAATCAAAAAAACAAAAACAAAAATTTAATAGAAAATTCTGTATCAAAAATGATTAACAAACAAATAAATATTAAAGTAAAGGTTTTTATTTTGAAATAATAAGTTTATGTAGAAAAAATAACAAGTGTTGCGAAAAAGAAGAAAAATTTTTTTGTTACATACAATTGTATAAACACATACATACATGTGTATACAAGAAAAAGAATCACTTTTCTCCCGGGAGTCTTGAGTTACACATATATGGTAACCAAATAAAAAAGGCATATAAATTGCCAAGTATATTGATAACACAAAGTAAATAAAAAAAAATTGTCAGCATTTGTAAGAAAAAAGAAAGAAGTGAAGCCGTTCTTTTGGTTTTATATCCATTGGCAATGCCTGGGCGTAAGCCATGGGTTCTCAGACCTTGGAAATATTACGTCAAGGCGTCTGGGCCTCTTTAACTGGTGGTTGGTTCTATGATCCTCATCAAAGTGTCTTCTGTAATGTAGTTCACTTGTATTTATGGTTGTTTTTATTATGTACCCCTTTTGTGGCCTATTTGTACTTTCCGGGAACATGGATAACCTGGTGTATATATTGTGTACTGACCAGTATAACAGTGCTTGTGTTAAAAGTGGCCAATATGGCTTTACATCGTCTATACGATCGGGCTCAGTCAATGTCAGAGGCCAATATAAAGCAGCATTTTTTCAAGGTTACCAAGGAAACGGCTACAGAAAGGTAGGTGACCTACATTATTATTATGTGTGTGGAGGAAACATATTTTATTTGTTTCCTTCGTGTTTTTGTTTGCATTTTACTGTGTTAAATTATGTGGCATGTACAACCACGAGTATGCGTTTGGTTGTATATTGGTCATGTTGTATGCATTTTATCAATGTAATATTTTACGTCATTTGCAGAAGTCGTAACAATGAACCTGGCATTGAAATGAAGGTAATGCATGAGGGTGAAGAGGTGGATATTGTAGCATCTGTGGATAAGGCTATCAATGAAATAAGTGCAGAAAATAGTATGGTTTCAATCGACAATGTCAATAGCATAATTGGTAAGGCCACAATACCTTTTGCTAAATGAAATAAAACAAAAATACATTCAAAATATCTTCTTCTTTTTAAAACACATAGATTTAAAAGTTGATGTACATCGTAAAAACAGTTCTGAATCTATTGAATGGATGTTTTATGCATCATCTATGATATCTGGCAACAGCCAACAGGATCAACAATCTCTAACTGGCACAGCTAGTAACTCAAAATCTATACGTTCCTCGCATACAATAAGCCACAATAATAATAACAACTCCATAAGTATAGCAGACCCACAAGCCAAATATATATCAGTGTTTCCCAAAGATAACAGTCCTGTTGCCTCTACAAGTTCCAATTGCAATAATATCCATGGAGGTAATATTAATAAAGCAACCACTCTAATTGGTCCCAAACCACCTCATTTAGTTAGAAAATCATCAGAAATTGTTAGAGGACATCAGCGTAGACGTCTGGAAAGACAGTCGAGTTTGGATGCTGCTGCTGAATCGGCCATTGTTGCTAAATTATTGAGACAATCTTCGGATACATCGTCCTCAAAACTAGTTCCATTAAGTTCATTCGCTAGCAATGCTGAAAAATGTGATAGCTTTTTACACGCACAAGTATCGAAAGCTGGTACTTCTTCTACGTCATCAACGGTGGTAGTTGGAAATCCTGCCATTCTGGGACAGACACAACGATCAAATACAACGACGACAACTTCATCAGCATTGACAGGATCTTCAACATCCGGTCTCAAGACTTCACGCTTACAGAGACATCGCTCATCAGAGACTCATGACGAGCGATTGAAACAACAACAGCGTAATGGTGGTAGTATAAGTGGGTCAAGTGCTGCTCCAGGTGGTGGTATTTTTCTTTCAATACATCATGAGCACGGCCACCATCATCATCATAGACCCCATCATACTCATCGGCGAGGAGGTAGTGGTGGAGCGGCACCTATAGCCAGTAGTGGTTCAGTGGTAGTTTTAGGTTCGGGTGTTAATGCCAGTGATAGCTTTGACGTTGATGATATGGAATTGGGTTTGGGTGGTAGTGCCAATATTGTAGCTCATACCGGTCATTTAAGCGGCGATAATAGGATGAGAGCCTTACCATCATGGATTTTAGGTGATTTAATTTTTTTGTTAGATCTTTTTTCTAATTTCTTTTCTTAAAATAATTCTTTTTATTCAATAACAGGCTCCTCTTCTGATATGTTTATAGAAGATGACAGTTTTACTAAATCTGATTTAGGTATTGAAAAGTTAGATGATCGTGCCAATTCTTCATCTACCCGCGTCCATCCACATGTCAATCAGTATCGTTTAAATCATTCTCATCAAACTGCACGTAGTGCCAATATAACAAAAGATCCCATTTATACAATATCAGCTTTGCAGCTACACAAGCGACCCCAAAGAGAAGGAGCAATTAAGCGACGAAGGCATTCGAATGCCACAACATTATTTAAAGCACCCGCAGACAGTTCCTCAAATGTTGGTAGTCAACCAACTTCAACAACTACCGTACGACGCATTAAAAGTGCTGCCTTAGAAGTTGCTTGCCCACGTCCCTCAGTATCGAATTTATGTCCACATCCTAATAGTGTGGAGGCTATAAACGGCCAGCAGCAAATAAAAAATCCTCAAAATGCATTACTACCACCGCCTAGCAAATGTTTGGTACGCAATCCTCACCTAAATTTATGCCCAAAATTTGGTGGCAGTTTTGGCGACAGCTCAACCAATAGCAGTTTGGATTTTGGTTCTACGAATGCTCTTATAGATCCCGTCTACGAACTAAAAGAAAAAAATAATAAACAAAAGAAATCTGATACAAAACTGAGTGATGAGTTGAATAAAGATGAAGAATCTAGTGAAAACAAAGCCAAATCGGAAGATGTAGTAGATGATGATACGCTGGGAGCTGTTGGTGGAGTTTGCCCTCATCATTTTTTACATACTCATACACATCGTCCACATCATCATAGCGCTGAATCTGACGTTGGCCAAATATTAAATGATAATAAAAATGACGAAGATGACGACGAAAGTGGACAGCTTAATATTGAAAATGATTCGGAAAATAATGATGATGGCGATGAGGAAGAAGTTGAAGAAGAAGATGATGATGATGTGGATGACGAAGTGGAAGAGGAAGAAGAAGAAGACGATGATGACGAATTTAAAGATTTTGATTATAATGTCGAACACATACTAGAAGTATTAGAGCATACTCAAAACCAGTTGGATGATGATTTGAGAAATCACCAACAACAACAGAATTTAAAACAAATAGAAATAAATAAAATGAAAATAGGAACTGAAATTCATGCCAGAGAAAAAATGCCGGCAGATGATGAAGAGGAGGATGAGGAAGACGATGTAGATACTGAAGGTGCTATAGCCTTACGAGAACGTTTACATTCCACAGATTCTGAAACAGATAACAATGGTTCGAGATCTCCCTTATTAAGTACTACAAAGAAATGGGCATGTACTCCAAAAGAGAGGAATAACGAAAAAGTATTAAAAGAAGAAGTAAAATCGGTACAAAAACAAAAGCATTCCCTTAATAAAAATCAAATAGTTATTGCCAAACTAGAACAGCCAGATGGGGATCCACAAGCTCCTCCAATTGATGCTGTAATTCCAGCTCAACAAATTGAGAACAGTATGAGAAAAATTGAAACTGATTCTGGTTGCCCTTCCAGCGATTGCGAACAAATAAGTGCCAGTTCTAAAGATATCTTATTATCTTCCATGGAGTTGCCAAAATCTTGTAAAGATGTTGAAATGATTGAAAAAACAAAACCTTCTTCAGATTTGCCAGGTTTCTCTAATTCATCTTCCGTGGGGAAACGTTTAGGAGCAATTCCAAAACAAGTGCAATATAGAGAAGTAGACGAAAGATCATCAGATACATTGCAGACAACAGGTTGTTTTCACAATTATAAACGCCATGCAGGTAACTGGAGTTCAGTAGCCCCCACTAACCAATCAACCCAGACTTCGGCTATGAAGGGTATTTCTAGAACCTCTTCATCTTCCAATAGTTCCCATAGTGTAAGTGCCGAATCATTTACTGCTGACATACACAAAATGCTATGGCTTATGCATGGTGGAGCTGTAGATGAACGAGGTAGACCAGTGAATGCTGAAAATTTATCAACTATACCGCCTGCTAGCCAGGGTAATATGTCAAATGCTCATTTACAATTTTATCAAGATGCTTTAAAAGCCCTAAACTCTGCTTCCTCAGCTGAAAGACTAGCTTTAACTGAACGTTTGTATCATCGCGAACAGCTCTTGAGACGCAGCTCAAGGCAACGAGATGTGGAGTCGAATAATAGCAATGCTATAGAGCAGTGGCCTAATGACAGTAATGCAGCCATGTCTCATATAATGACATCTACAGCTTCTCGTTCTTTACCTTTGCCTCAAGTAATGATTGATTCCCCTTCCTCATCAAATGTTCTAAACAATCGTAATGTTAGCACCGCAACAACAGTATCTTTGAAAGGCTTTATACAAGAAATAATTAATGATGAATTACGTAATTTAGGCTCAGCTCAAAGAGTAGGCTCTACGCCTTTAGCAGCCAGTAATAATAATGCCGCTATGGCGGCCATACTTAATGTAGATGGTCATCATATAGAAAACTATTGTGATTATTGGCGTCCAGCATGTATGCTGGGTTCAGAAAAACCATCCACAGCTCCAAAATCATTTTACAAATATCGTTTTAAACTCGGAAACTACAAACAGGAATTTAAAATATCGATGGATCGTTTAGAATTATTGGCCTTGTTTGACCGCGATATATACTGGATACATATATTTTTATCGGTGTTTCTTAGCGCTGCCGTAGCCTATTTAGGCTCATCAATATTACAGCATAATTACTACAAAGATATATTTGCTTTTCTGTTTTGTGCTGTAATAGCGGGTTCACAATACTCTCTACTAAAGAGTGTACAACCGGACGCTGCCTCTCCAATACATGGCTTCAATAAGACAGTGGCTTATTCACGGGCCATATATTTTTGTGTATGCGCAGGCTTATTACTGATGTTCCATCAACTAAAAGTCGAATATGATTTGGCAGCTATGAAGGGAGAGCCCCAGACAGAGTATACATTTTTCGGTATACAATTTCAGCCTGCCCAAATGAATGGCTTGGTTTTACAAGCCTTATATATATTTCTATTAAGTTTTCCTCTTATATTTTCACTGGGTTTGTTTCCACAAATAAATACATTTACCATGTATTTAATGGAACAAATTGATATGCATGTCTTTGGTGGTAATGCAGCCGGAAGTTTAATAGGTGAGTGAGTGAAAAAATTAAAAAAAAAACGCAATGATAGTATTTTTGTTTTTACTTTCAGGCTCCATTTTGTGTGTTGCACGTTCCTTTTTGGGTGTCATGTTGTTGTATGGACCGATATATGCTGCTTTCATTGAAGGCAAAGGCACTCAACATATAATATTTTCTATATTTTGTGCTTTGCTTATACCACTTGGTTATCATTTGTCACGTTCAGCCAGTGATTTTAGCCATATATGGGCTATTATTAAAAATTGCATAATGTCTACGTACCATGATGATGACGATGAATTAAGTAGCACAAGTACACAAAAACTAACATCCAGCACATCAAAAAGAAATTCTACTGCCAAAAAAAGAGTTGATGATGAGAATACACAACAAAGTGAAAATATTGAAATGTCTTCACTAGATAAAATTGGAGAACAGCATGAAATCAATCACGAAGAAGAAAATGAAGTGGAAAAAGATCAAACTTCTTTGGGTCAAAAACGTAGTAAATCTAAAGCCTCCTCTTTGGGTAGTAGTAGTCAAACGTTAGGTAAAACATTATCTACAAGTAAAAAGGCAATAACTGCGTCCTCTAGTTCTTGTAACTCCAATCTAGAAACAGAGCCAAATATAAAGGAGGAAAACGAGTCTGTAGAAGCAAATGATAAAAATGAAATTTCTCCTAATCGTGTGAAAGAAGCAGATGCCGATAAAATGTCCACATCATCCACCACCAATCCGGCAGAAATATCCACACTAACAGGTGCTCTAAATGAAAACGATAATGAGGTATATACCATGAATTGTCCCGATGTTTCTAAAGTTGAAACAGAAAGTAATTCAGATCCTTTGCCAAAAAAACTACAACATACTGTTAACACACGTTTGAAAAATGATTTCGTAGTCACAGTATTTTTGGCAGTTGTTGTTTTGGGATTACATTGTAGTACCGTTTTTACGGTATTACAGCCAGATTTGAATATTGTTTTGTATGGTTTTACGGGAGCTTTAGGTTTTCTTCTACACTATATTATACCACAAATGCGTAAACATATGCCCTGGCTGTGCTTTGCAAAACCATTGCTTAGACAAAAGGAGTATGGCCGCTATGAGGTAGCTCATGCTCCAAAAATAATGTGGTTTGAAAAGTTTTACATATACTTGTGCTTGCTGGAGAAAAACGTGTTATTTCCATTATTGACCATATCAGCTTTAACAGCTGATGCCTCCTTAATAGCGGCCAAATATGGCATAGCCTGGGGTTCGTTAATAGTCTCAGTTTGTGCTTTAAAATGTAAGTTTTATCAAAAGTCCATACACATGGTATTAGGAAAAAATTCTATTTTTTTTTTATTTTAGTTGTACGAAATGCATATTCGGATCCTACCAACCAGTACCTGATTGTAATGTTTACTGTATTATTCTTTCGAATTGATTTTGCCATGGCTTCGGAAACATTTCTTATTGATTATTTCTTCGTTTCATTGGCCTTCAGAAAGTGCTGTGATTTTTTCTTAAAAGTAAGTACATATTCAAAAATGTATTTTCAAAGTTGACTTTTGATTTTTGATATTCTTTTTTTTATAATTCAGCTTCAGTTTATAGTCACTTATATAGCACCTTGGCAAATAACTTGGGGTTCAGCATTTCATGCGTTTGCACAGCCATTTAGTGTGCCTCATTCGGCCATGTTATTTTTACAGGCTGGTATTTCCTCATTACTCTCAACACCATTAAATCCCTTTTTGGGCAGTGCTATCTTTTTGACATCCTATGTAAGGCCTATTAAGTTTTGGGAGCGTGATTATAATACCCGTCGCATTGATCATTCCAATACTAGATTAAGTTCTCAGCTAGAACGTGATTTAGGTGCCGATGATAATAATTTAAACTCGATATTTTATGAACACTTAACACGTTCCCTTCAACATTCACTTTGTGGTGATTTGCTGATGGGTCGATGGGGAAATGTTAATCAGGGTGATTGTTTTGGTAAGATTTTCATTAGTTTATAATAATTATATATAATTATGAAATTTTTAATCGTTGATTTCAGTTTTGGCTTCTGATTACCTAAATTGTTTGGTTCACATTATTGAATTGGGTAATGGTTTGTGTACCTTTCAAATGCGTGGCTTGGAATTTAGAGGAACTTATTGTCAACAGCGTGAAGTAGAGGCAATAACCGAGGATGTTGAGGATAATGATGGTTGTTGCTGCTGTGATCCGGGTCATTTGCCTCGTATGCTTAGTGCTAATGCCATGTTCTCTACACGTTGGTTGGCTTGGCAGGTAGTGGCTTCACAATATGTTGTAGAAGGTTATTCCATATCGGATAATTTAGCCAGTGCTACTTTACAAGTATTTGAATATCGTAAAGTATTGATTACCTATTATGTTAAAGTAAGATTTTTGAAACTTCATCTATTTGTGCAAGGCAATATATGTAAATTGTTTAAATGTTTTTAGAGTATTATATATTACGTTATTAAAAATCCGAAGTTGGACGAATGGTTGAACTCAGCAGTCATTCAGGAAGCATTACAACACACTATGACTCGCCAATTTGTAGATTTGGATCCAATTTTCAATTTTAATTTAGATGAGGATTTTGATTTTCGTGCAGTTGGTATTACGCGGACTAGTTTTTGTTATGTTTATCTCAATTGGTTAAATTATTGTTACGATAAGCGCAAAGAATCGCTAAATCCCACACAAAATCCTACACCAACTTCTGCACACGGTGTCACAACTCAACAGCCAACAGCCACAGCTTCCACAAGTACTTTGGCAAGTACCCCTAATCTTTCAACGGCTCAACAGAAATCACAATCGCAACAGCATCTTAAAATAAGGCCTCAAAAAAGTACCACTATAACGGGCAGTAATGATGGTGTAGTAAACTCTGTTGAACAAATGGCAACTTCACATTCTTTGGCCAATATTTCGCGGCAAACTTCGGAAAGTGCTCCAGGGTTAACAAGCACTACACCTTTAACAAGATCCAGTAAATCAGCTCCATCTGGCAGTAAACACGGCTGCCAGAAAGGAGATTGCTCACCTTCAGCCCGTCAGGAGACTAGAGCGGCTTCTGCTGAGCCCTCTAGAGGTTCAGTTCAGGAAAAGCCACCACAAATCAAGCTTAAGGTACCTTCCATAGCTAAAGACTCTCCCATAGTTTCCCTTTGTTTAGCTTTAAGTTTGTTGGCTCGACGGTCGTTGGCCACTGCTTCGCATAGTTCTTTAACAGGCGTGGAATTCTTTTTACATGGACTGCATGCTTTGTTTAAAGGAGACTTTCGAATAACTTCACCCCGTGATGAATGGGTATTCGCTGATATGGATCTGTTACATGCGGTAGTCGCTCCGGCTGTTAAAATGGCCTTAAAACTACAACAAGATCACATCTCTAATCCAGACGAATTTAGTGATCCTGATGCTTTGTTTGAAGCTATTGATACCTGTTCTAAAGATTTGGTAATTTCTCACGAAGCAGATCCTGTATGGCGTAGCGCAGTTTTGAGAGGAGCCCCTAATTTGCTTGCCTTACGTCATGTAATGGAAGATGGCTCTGATGAATATCGCATCATACGTTTGACGAAACGTTTTCTTACATTTCGTGTTATAAAACTAAATCGTGAATGTGTACGTGGTTTATGGGCAGGCCAGCAACAGGAATTGATCTATTTACGCAATCGAAATCCGGAGCGTGGAAGTATACAAAATGCTAAACAAGCGTTAAGAAATATCATTAATTCGAGCTGTGACCAGCCCATAGGGTATCCCATTTATGTTTCACCTTTAACCACCTCATATGCAGATACAAATGAACAATTAAAAGATATAATAGGTGGACCGATAACGCCTGAAGCTATAAAGACCAATATTTTGGAGTGGTGGCATCATATAAGAGAAAAATGTAGACAAGGTTGTAGTTCAGGTTCGTCTATAGAAACAACACACTTGGGTTTACCTTCGGGCGCTTGTAGTAATCTAGGAGAAAGTGGTGACTTAAGACCAGTTTACATATCACCTCCCATCTATAATACTCTCACAGCAAGCTTAGCAGCTACCGGTGTACCTGGAGCTACTTTAAGCTCACAATTCGGCAGTGACGGTCTATCATCTATGCGCAGTTCAATAACTGTAATAAAACCCTCATCAACTACTTTGCTTGCTGGTCTGCTCAATCGCGAGCAGGAATTGTTGAGAGAAGCTAAAAGTGGCTCCAACAAACAACAACTTTCTTCATCCAGTATTAGAAATTCAGAACGTGAGCGGAGAGCTACTTTACCAATTGCGAGTACTAGTTCTGTATTGCCAGAAGTTATAAAGGATTCGGATGATTCTTCACAAACTTTGGACAAGGATGTTTCAAGTGATAGTGTGGCTTGTGGTGGCGTTGCAGTTGGGAGTTGTGCGGCTACAAGTAGCCCACGTTATACCAAAATCTATTGTTCCTCGGGCAATCTTGGTATTGGTAATATAATTACTAATCCCGGCGATTACCCGCGTAAGACAAAAGGTCCCATATGTCTAACAGCGGCTTCAGCATCAGTTCAACCAAATGGAACACCTGCACATTCAAATACGAATCAAACGGGTATCTCCATTGTAGCTTCAGGTGAACTGGGTGCCTGCACAAGTAGAGCACTACAAGAACAGCAACAAACGGCACAGCCAAGATTTGCTCTCTTTGAAAAGGTTATCATAGTGGATGAAAGAGAGGTATGTTATTATTAAATTAATATTTTAAATAATTTAAAATGTTCGTTAATTTTTTATTAAATACAGATTTTTCATAACATTGATCAGTGTCGTCGTATTGCATGGCCTTTTGAAGCCTTACGCCAGAAAGGTGGTCGTCTGTCATGGGATGGCTGGGAACCACGTGCCGGCATGGTAGGCTACGTTATACACATTTGGCGACCAAATCATCCCAATAAGATATATCGTACGCCCTTAAATCGTGATGTCTATCTAATCGAAATTGGTAAAAATTATGTTCCTGTAACTGCCAGCGGCCTAAGGCATTACAACCAAGCCATGGATAGTAATCAAAAAGATGCTGAAACTTCACGAAGAAATTCCCTGCAAAAGGAAATGACTGAACTGAGGCAACAACAAGCTGATCGTGGTTTAACACCTATACTTGGCAGTAGTTTAGAATCTCCCACCTCTCTTATGGCCGACGGAGGATGCAGTTCATCAATGGGCAAAGCAAAAATACAAGCGGTGAGTAGTAGTTCATCTGAAGATGAAAGTTGTTTATTAAATTTACAAAAAGAAAGACAAGAAGAATATTTAAAAATTTTATGGCAACAAGTCATTGAACAAGAGCAATATATTAAAGAGGAAATAGAAAATACTGCAATAACTGTAAACGTTAATGAAACAAATACAAGTCAGCTTTTAAGTGACAAAACAAATACAAATGAAAACCAAAGCGAAAGTGATGAGTTTAAACATGATAAAAATAAAACTATACAAAATATTAACAACAATAATAATAAACAGACTGAAAATGAAACCATGACTGCCCATAAAGATCCCAAAGCCAAAGAGTCATCACCATTAGACTCTAGTAATGTTTGTGCTAAAGAATTGGTTGAACAATTAGTTGATCATGTTGTAGATAGTTTATGTGATACAGTTGAAACTGAAACGAAAACTTTGTTAGACGAGGAAATGAAAAAACAAACAGTAAGTAGAGAAAACGTTAGCGCTTCTGGTAGTGTTGATGAAATTGGGTTATTAAGTACTCGTAGTATAGGCGAACTAGAAAATAATGCAGAAGATATAAAAATAATTGAAACAAAATATAGTGATAATAGTACAGATGTTTAGCATCTACATAAAATTAATAAGAGGAATAAGAGTATTTTAAATTTAATTAGACAAATTTCTAAATACTTTTAGAGAAAGACAGACAGAGAGAGAGAGAGAGAGTGAACATTTTACATATTTTTTTCAACAAACTCTTTTTCTAAACTAAACTTCTCTATGAAGCATTTGTCTTTCGTTTTCTTAATTAATTTTCTTTATTAAATTGCTTGAAAGTAATTATAGTCGGGCCTCGACTATCTGTAATCTGCTTAACCGGTAACCCCGATTAACCATGATGGCCAAAGATCAGTCTATTGTTTTTTGTTTACAACATTTTCAAATTGTTTGCTTTGGTTAACTGTGATTGCCTCTATTATCGGTGATGAAAACGGGGAATTCTCTGTCTGCCTATGATTGGTCAGAAGCATTTACAAATGATTGGTTTAATTTTGAAATTTGAGAAGTGCGGGTGGTTAGATCTAAATATATTTAGTATGGCATCCGTTACCAGTGGTAAAAAGACAAAGAAACGTTTGAAATATTGAAGATAAAGGTAAAATAATTAACGATAATAATTAGCTGTTTATGACATTACTATCTTCAATTAATTTTTTTGATGTGAATATGTATGTTCACTTGTTAAATAATAAAAATGTTGAAAAAACTCTATAATCATAATTGTTATTCGATTAACCCTGAAAATCGATTATCCGTAATGCTTCTGGTCTCGACCATTACGGGTTATAGCGGCCCGACTGTACAAAAAAAACCTTTATAGCTTTTTAATCGATTTTTTTTTATTTAGGAATGCTTAGCAATTTGCCATTTTCCACGGTGTGCGTTGCTATACTAAACTGTTCACTTTTATGTAAAGTTCTATTGTTTTTACTCTAAATGTATATTGAATTTAATTAATATTTCTGGGTAATTATTTTTTCTCTGTTAAAATTTGTTGGTTTTATTTTTGTTATTCTACTGTTGTAAGAAAATATTTTCTTTTCATAGAACTATTCGTTTTTCGAAAAGTTTGAGATAAGGGAGGTTACTTTGTATTGCGATTCGTATTAAAAATCTTACGAACTCGTAAAAATTAACGAATTTTCGAAAAATTTTTTTATTCCTTATTGATTTTTCGAATGGGAAATTTCTTTCGAAAGCATTCTCGATACGAAACGAAATACAAAGTAACCCCCAGCTTTTATCTCTTGCTTAGCTGTATATATGTATTTGTTATGCAGATAATAATTATTAAAAAAAATTAAATTATGGTTGTTCATTATACAAAAGAAAAAAAAAAGGAAAGATTATTTATTAATAATATAAATAGTGTTATAAATAAAACAGGGTTATTTAATTAATTTATTATATTAACTTATCATATAATTAAACAATTTTTAATACAATTAAATGTAAAAACAAGCTTAAAAATAAAAAAATGCTCTATTAAAGGGCGTACAACTTCATGTTGATTAAAAAAATATATTATAAATTCCAAATTAAATTTAAAAAGTAAATAAAAACCATTAATGCTTAGTTTATAGCAAAAAACAAATACTCCATTTTTTTTTGAAATGCTTAAAAAAATATATATTTTTTCGTCATTAAAACTATTCTTGTTAAAAGATAAAAAAAAAAATCCCATAACACACTTTTTTGACAGCACACAGAGTTTTTTTTCTTTAATTAAAGCTTCACTATTTAAAGTTTTAGAGAAAATAAATATATATAAAAAATTAATAAAAAGAATAAAGCTTTACAAAAACAAAAAAGAAATAAAAAACGTTTTAAGTTGACATTTTGTCATATTCTTTGTAACTTTCTTTTATTCGTACGGCTGTTAGCTTTTAGTAGATTTAAAACAAATGAAATGAAATATTCAGGTGTTTGCAAAAAATTTTTTTTTTGTGAATTAAGAAAAATTTAGAGTGATCATAATATGTTCGCCGTAATTCTCCACTCTTATATTTCGTTTTAAAATTGTTTGTTTTTGAATTGATACATTTTTCTTTAAAAATTTAAACACATTTTTTATTAATTTTTTTTTTAGAAATTGAGCTAAAAACAAAGAGGAAAATATATATAAATATATATATAGTTTTAAAATTTCTAGTTAATAAAAGGAAAAAAACAAGCTCTCATGTTGCCTTACAAAATTAGACTGATTTTTCTAACAATATTAAAAAAGCAAAAAAAAAAAAAAAAAAAAAAGTACATAAATGAAACATAATTTAAAATATAGTAATATTAAAAACCTTAATAACATAAAGATATATTAAATACTAGTTAATTACCCAACTCTTATACGTATAGTTATAATAAATTTATAAAATTTCCTAATCCTTTTAACATGTATTTTACGAATTAGCTTGACATAAACACTTAACATTATGAATAACCCCCTTTTTTGTAAAAAATATATTCGATATTGAAGTATATACACACTTATAAATTCCCGTAACCCCTCATAAACCTTTTTTTTAAGAAAAATTCGTTCTAAGTATTTCAATATTAAAGATGAAAAGACAAATTTTCCTTTAATTTATTTTTGTGTTTTAAAGTATATTTTATCCATTAAATATTATATACCCAAAGAATATTATATGATATATATGTATATGTATGTAATATATATAATATAATTATGTATGATATTGAAAAAAAAAAAATAACATTTATTTATTAAAATCCTCTTTTATACATATATGCAAGCATTTTTCTTTCTATTCTATATTCTGTACAAAAAAAAAAAAAAAAAAAAAAATAATTATATTCCTTAAAATAAAAAAAGCATATCAGCTATGTAAAAATGTTGAAGAAAACACACAGAATCTTTATTGGTGCATATTTTTCTTTATAACTCAAATATTAAGTTTACTCTCTTAAAGAAAAACTTTAATAGTTTTCTTTTCCTTTACTATAAAACTGTGCACTACCACGTAAACTTAATAATCTTCAAAGTTAAAGAACAATTTTTTCCTTCAAATATTAAATCGCATAAAATAAAACAATAACATAAAAAGTTTCAAACATTTTAATCACTATATAATGCATAAAATAATATAGAATATAATATTACTATTTGAAAAAGAAAAAAAGTAAATAAACAACAATATTAGCTTTGTAAATATATTAAGATACATATGTATAAAAAAAACTATTAAACAAATTATGTATATTTAATATTAAACGAGTATATACTATATATATGACAAAAACAAAAATCGATACATTATTGAGTTATAATAAAACTTATTCAAATATATTCATATATGTAGTTTCTTCTTAATTTGATGGAACAGCTGACAGTAAGGATTTCTACTATTTTCCAAAAGGTTGTTTTCTTCTCATATTTCAACAGTATATATCTTTTCTCCATCTTTTCTTTTATTTTTTAAATTATTATTAATTTTACAGAAATTAAAAGTTAAAGTCGAGGCACGCAGAATCCTTCATTTGTCATATGTTGACTTTTACAACTGACAGCCAAGTAAAACCATACTTACATATGTATATACGAACTTTGTTACATTCAATACATCGTAGTCAGCGCAAAGTACAAAGTCGAGAAACCTTCAACATACTACGTAGTGTATTTCGACAGAGCTATTTGTTATTTTTTTCTTTGTTCTTATTTTGTTGTTTCCATATATAAAGGAAAAATATAAGTACACCTATCCCCCGATTTACACGGTACTTTTTTTACACGATTTCACTTTTACACAGATTTTTTCAAGATCTCTCCCCCGATTTAAACGTTATTTTTCGCTTTTTCACGATTTTGAAACTGAACGAATTTTACAAAATAAAACTGTTAAAAACAAAAATTTGTGTTATTTGGCTACACCTATTTTTATATATTTCAAACACTACTTTCCAAATTTGTAAAACGACAGCACTGAGTACAACCCATACAAAAAACTGGTACCAGTCCATCAACTAGAGAATCGCCTCAGATAATATCAAGTGATGAAAGTGACATGTCACCAATCAAGAAAAAAAGGTTAAAATCTTTGATACATTTTTTTTGTAATTTTCTAATTTTTTTTAAAAATATGTAATTCTTTTTACATGTACATATTTGTTATTACAAAACTGAATGGATATTTTGTTTCTTTATTAGGTGTATATTTTATTTTTATTTAGAGTAAATGAAAGTAAAATAAATGAAGAAAATGTATAAATAAAACAAAAATTAATTTAATTAAAAAACTAATTTGATTTTACTTATTTTAGACTTTTTTCGTTTTACACGATTTTTCATACAAAAAATTTGATTTCGATTTACACGGTTTTTTCAGGAATAGATCTTCCGCGCAAATTGGGGGATAGGTGTAATGATATACATATCGTTGGTCTCAGGTAGAAAGGCCCAACTCGCATTTTTTCACAACTTACTTTTTTTCAGTAAATCATTCAATGCATTTTAGAAATATTTCGCTCCTCACAAAGAATGTTGACAATATTATTAAAAATAACGTTATTACAAGCAATTGTACAGCATTTAATAAAAAGTTATATATTAATAATTACAGTATCTGTTGTATTTTTACCGCCTCCTGTAAATTTTAAATTATTTGAGTTAGGCCCTTTCTACCTGAGACCAACGATATGTATGTAACTAAAATAAAAAAATTAATAATTTTTATTTTTTTTTGCAAAAACATGTTATAAAAAAACAACTGATTTAATATCCATCAACAAAGTATTCATTGTGTCAACATCATCCATTAAATACTTTAAAATTTGTTGCAGAATGTAACGTATGACGTATGTTTCTTTTTTTTTGTTAAGTCAAAACTTTTCTTTATTTTTACACATAAATATATTGTTAGTATTAGTTTCAAAGATTTAAAACTTTCCTATGCTCTTAGTTTAATTTGGTGGGCGGCCATATGGCTGTCAATTCGCTAAGGGATACGTCATACAACATATTGTGATACTCTTCCAAAAGAACTAAAAAATAAAACAAAAAAAAAAAAAAAAAGAATAAACTATAAAATAGATGACACAGTATGTATGTATGTACATTAGTGGTGGATAAAATAATAGAAACGATGTAGCAAAATATTTCTTAAGAGTAACGATAATAGTTGATACAATATAATATGAATTAATGTTAACGAAATAAAAAGACGGTTAATGAAACTTTATAATTTTTATCGTTCAGTGACCACGTAAAGAGAAAATATTGTGTTAGGAATATATAATATAAACGGAATACATATTACTAGAAACTATTACATTTTATATCATTTTAATTGTTAATTCAGGTAAGTTTCACCAAATGAAATAAATTCAATACGAAATTATCGCTGTACTCGTACATGTATGTGTGCATTTACAAATATTTTTGTAGGATTATAAACGATAATATTTGTGTGGGATATAAATAACCATTAAAAGGTTGAAGACAAAAGAAACGATTATATCCAAAATTTCTAAAATAATGGCCAAGACTAAAGGAAATATTTTATTTGCTTTTAAGTTTGTTCTAAAAAAGATCGTATGAAAAACATCTCAATACCATTATGTTACCGCCACCAATTTTTATGTTTTTTTATATTTCGGAAAGAATTCAGTATTAGAGGGTCTTTTTACAGTGAAATTACTTCTTTCGGATTTAAACAAACTAATATTAGTTTCGTCCGAACACAAAATATTTCCCTACTAATACTTAATGGTATGAGGATCATTTTCATATTATGGCACATGACCTGTATTTAGAATTGAAGGTACAATGGATTCCGTATACTACAAAAATATTCTATACGCCATCATGACGTCTTATTCTGAATGGGATATACCACTTTGATGTGTGTTTTAACAACACAACGACAGAAAACACACATTGAAACGAGTAAAAGGTTGGTTTGAAAATAATGGCGGCAATATTTCGTTAAATAATATATAATACATTTCGTTTCCGTTATTTTTCCCCTACTGCATGCATGTACGCGAATATACATACATACATACATACATATTACGTACATACATAATGATATCATAAATATCATATTTTTATAATTTTAAAAAAGAACTTACAATTTGAATTTTTAGTCCACACATCCATTAATTTTTGTCTAGTATTAATTTGTTTTGTCATAAAACAACGTTTAAATTTTAAAATATGCTCATTTAGATTAGACCAACTTTTGGTTAGTGAGGAGGGAGTTGACTTCAGTTTTGATTTATAGGCTGAAAGTTGGGGACATACTTGGCCATCTAATACAAACATAGCAAAATAACTGAAAAATAAAATATATATAAATATATGTATATGTAAAAAAAAAAAAACAAAAGTAAATAGTATTACCAAAACGCCTTTTCTTCCATAGGCATTTCAATTTCGGTTAAAGGCAATTCCCAGCCTACTTTGCCAAATGTTGCATCTACAAAACAGTAAATTTTACCTTCCTCCGGCTTGTATCTGGGTAAAGGTTCCTCTTTTATACCTCTTATATTACACATTAAAGGTACGTAGAGTAATAACCATTCGGGTTCTATGGCTGTTATGCCTCTGATAAACATTTTCGTATCATCACCATTTTGTATTTCGTATGCCTCTTGATAGATAA
This sequence comes from Metopia argyrocephala, assembly GCA_963576795.1. Lineage (NCBI taxonomy): Eukaryota > Metazoa > Arthropoda > Insecta > Diptera > Sarcophagidae > Metopia > Metopia argyrocephala. The sequence goes on along the minus strand of OY756208.1, from coordinate 123,140,526 downwards.
CCCATTCTGGTAATTTTTGTTTAAGAACTGAAGAGGAGTGCATGAATACTGGTTCTTCCATATCTGTACAATTATAGGCATATTTTAAGCGTCTTTTTTCTTCTTTATCACTTATATCTGCTAAAGATACTTTGCGTGCCACTTTATCACCCATGCCTGCTAAAAGAATTTGTCGTAAGAATCTAGCTTGTGCATCAATAGGTGGCTCCATAGCTGGATCTACACTTAAATTCACATTGGTAATGCTTAAATTTATTTCATTGGTAAGTTGGACTCTTAGTTTACGCACTTCAGTAATGGCTTTATGGCGTAAACCATTTTCGTTACAGAATTTTACAAGTTCGCCCTTAGAACCTGCATACTCTGCAGCTCCTACAGCTCTTAGTAGAACCATAGGATCACCTAACAATTGATAATTGCCACTAGAGGCCCATGATTGTCTTCTTTTTTGCCATTTTCCCACTGTAAGAGAAGCATCTTCTTTTTCTCGATCAAAATTTACTTCCAATAAAACTTCTTGCACCGACAGAGCAGCAACTAAACACACTGTGTAGGGCAATAGATTTTGCTGATGGGATAAAGCTAACATTTTACCAAAGCGTGGTGCCACCGGAAATCTGGAAATAATATGACCCAAACGTGTTACTTTGGGAGGAATTTCTTTAATATTGTTTGTCGTTTGTATGATTTTTTCTAATGCTCCCAAAATTATCAAACGGTTTTCAGCCGCCTTCAGCTGCTCAACGTCAGGTGGTGATGGAAAGGGAAAGTTTATAACCCGATCTATGCCCATACAGCGCATTTGTAACATTAAATCATCGACAGGCTTTTTTTGTATATCGGGCACAGAGAAATCCTCAAATTCATCATTATAAACAGCACTGGAATACAGTCTATAACAGTGTCCAGCACTAACTCTACCAGCGCGACCAGCTCTCTGATCTGCAGAGGCTTTAGAAGTGAACGTTACCACAAATGCACTTACACCGGTAATTTTGTCATACAAGCGTGTTTTCTGTTTGCCACAATCTACCACATATTTTATATTTGGTATGGTTAAAGAAGTTTCTGCAACATTCGTGCTAACCACACAAATTCTACAACCTTCTGGTGCTGGTTGAAATATACGATTTTGTTTCTCTGTAGAAAGCAAGGAGTATAACGGCAACACCCACAAAGGCTGTTTGGTAGTTGAAGCTGCCACATCTTCATCCATTTCATTAGGATTTACTTCGTCGTCATCATCATCCAAATCATCCTTTTCGGCAGTTGCATTCTCTGAATCAGAATCTTGATTTTCCAGTAAATCAGCTTCTGTATCATCTCCCGGCAATTTGTAATCATCCAAATTTATTTTGGGTAAAGCCAACTGAGATAAAAACTTTTTCTTAGATTTACGTACACTACGTATTGCTCTTTTCATATCGAATTCATCATCTGTGTCATGATCTTTAGGTTCTTGTTTATTTACTTCCATTTCTGTTTCATTTTCTTTAGAATCGCATTGTTTATCCTTTATTTTGTTATCTTCTTTCTTTTTAAACGGAAATGTTCTTCTTAATTTGCGTACCAAGTGATTGACTTCCTGTTGACCAGTGACAAAAATCAATATACCACCTTCGGGCAATTTGGAATGAATTTTCACTGTTTTACGATAAGCTTCTTCTATGTAATTTTCAGGTGTACGCTTTTGAAAGTGTATGGTAACTGGAAATTGTCTCGCCTCGACCTTAATAAGGGGAGGTGGAATTTTAAATAAACGAGTATTGGCTGTGAAATCTTCTACTCTAAGAGTAGCAGACATAATAATTAATTTTAAAGGATTGTCACCACGTTTTAGTCTCAACGGGACTATTCTTGACAGTAAACCTATCAATATATCGGTGTATGAGCTTCTTTCATGGGCCTCATCCAATACAATAACTGAATAGTTTTTAAGCAAAAAGTCCGATTCGATTTCTTTGAGTAAAACACCATCGGTCATAAATTTTATTTTAGTTTCAGGGGTGACATTACCCTCAAAACGTATTAAATAGGATACTTCCTTTTCTGAAAGATTCATTTCTTGACCCACACGCTTTGACATGGCTATGGCAGCCACACGTCGAGGCTCTGTAACGCCTATAAGTTTATTATTCTCACAGTAGCCTGCTTCATATAGAAATTGAGGTATTTGGGTAGTTTTACCAGAACCAGTCTCACCAGCTACTATAATAATATTGTTTTCATTGATGACTTCCATGACATGTTGTTCTTCAGCTAGTATGGGTAGTTTTAAACGAGCTGCTTGTATTTCTGGGTCTCGTAAAACTGGCACATAAATTGTGGGTCTAGCTGGTGCTAAAGATTTTGGTTTCTCTTCTTTAGGTTTTTCTGCTTTTGGTTGTACTTTTGGCATTTCCTGAGCAGTAATATAATTTTCGTTTTTAGATTCCATGGTGACTTCTGTGACGACTTTTTCTTGAGGTTTTTCAACGTTTGTCTCATCCTCTTCTTCTTCATTGTCGTCTGTTGAGTCATAATCATGATCATCCTCTTCTATGCCTACAATATTGGGATTTTTTCTTTTAGCTTCTAGATCAGCTTCCTCTTCTAATAACATTTTACGTTTGGCGGCTCCTTTAATTGAACTGATTTTACCGCCTACAGCTACTTGTATCTGTTGCTGCCTTTGTTGCTTTTTAGCCATTAACTCTTCAAGAGTATCCAATTTTTTGACACCTACAGTTTGCACTTGACTTATAGAGGTGTATTGCTTTAATTCAGCTTCCGGCACTTGGACCTTAGCTAAGGCTTCCAATAAATCTGCGCGCTGTTAAGATAGTACGTTATATAGAGTTAATGATTCCTGCTTTCATTCATTGTGATGTGTACTTACCCCTTCCTTTTTTTTCTTTTTATCAACTATTGCCTGCAAATGCTTTCTTTGCTTTTTGGTTAAGATTTTTACATTTTGCTTATGTTCCACTTTAATTTTAGTGGCTCGTTTTTTTGAAGGCAAAACCAAAGCATTAGATTCATCGTAGCCTGCCGAAGTACCCTCTCCAAAAGCTGATAAATCCAATTTTACCTGTTGCCATAAAATTAAATGCAATGAATTTAATTAAGTTAGAGCAGAGAATAGAATTTCTTTAATTTAAATACTCACATTTTTTAAAGTTGAATTATCAACTATAGTTTGAGGATTTTGTCTCGCTTTAGCATTATGCACTTTTTTACCCATTTTCTTTTTGATAAATAAAAATCAGAAAATTTTCACAAAATTTTTAAGAAATCGAATGAAGATATAAATCTAGTTCTCGCGAAAGTGCACGTTTTTTAGTTCTCTCTTACTTTTTGTAAATAAACACAAGTTGTTATTAAATGAACAGCTGATTGTGTGTAGACACGCACAACAGGGTGACGACAAGAACGTTTAATAATTATTTTGGAAAAATGTGTAAAGCCGTTAATTTTAAAAAATGTTTTTAAATGAGCTTTTTATATTTCAATTCTTATACACTCCTCTTCACTTATTTAAAGACACAAAAGATCCCATATTCAGGAGCCGGTATCTTTTGTAATTTTTAACCGATTCCAGAATTTTAAAATAGAAATGGAAGCTAGATATCTTGAGACATTAACAAAATCATGACCATGGTGGTTTCTTAACTAAGGAACCTTTTTTTGAGGAATTTATAAAAAAATCTAAAAATGTGGTATTTTTTTAATGTGCTGGAGGCCCGAGGTTCGAGCCCCATTAGTAGACAAAGACAACGAAACCCTTCCTTTAAAATTTTTTCCATACCCCTCGGGGTCCTTGATGTAACTGTCGACAACTGTTGGGCTTCGTCCAATTTTTTTAGCTATTGCGCGGTTAGAATATCCTTCAGAACGGTAAACATCGATTTTAGCCCTTTTCGATAGATTTAAAATTTTTTGTTTTGCCATTTTGACTCGTAAATCGACTAAGATGTAATAAATTCCAATAAACAAACGCCCCCAACAAAAAATCACCGCTTACTTTAAAAATAATTCAAAACCAACAAAGTGCCTTTATTCAAGTGAACAAAAAAAAAAAAAATACCACATTTTTAGATTTTTTTTATAAATTCCTCAAAAAAAGGTTCCTTAGTTAAGAAACCACCATTGTCATGATTTTGTTTATATCTCAAGATGTCTACCTTTCATTTCTATTTTAAAATTCTGGAATCGGTTAAAAATTGCAAAAGATACCGGCTCCTGAATATGGGATCTTTTGTGCCTTCAAATAAGTGAACCGGAGTGTAGATCAAGTTTCAATCGTCAAGTCATTAGATTCACGAGAAATTCAAAATGTGAATGCAAAGCAGTACAGTTCTGAACGGCGATATTTTATCCGTAATATTTTACCGGAATACAGAGTAAACTGAAATTTTATGAGGCGGGCAACATCAACGGCGATGCAAAAATCAATATTTTCTAAGGGTTTTATAAACATTGCCAAATAATTTGAGATTAGAGCAAAATTTTAATTTGTTTTAAAGAGTATGTGTAAAATTAACAAAAAAATATATTTTGTTAATGAGTTCTGTAAATTGTTTAATACTAATTTCAAACCAGCAATTTTATTTTTGCGATTTCGTACACTTGAAAGTGGTATCATTATTTTACAAGTATTTGTTGTATTATTGATTTGCTGTTGCTGCCTTCAAAATATTTATGTAGCAGATAGCATAGCTGCATTTGCTGTTTGCTGTTGTCTATGTGTTTAATACTTTATAATTAATATTTCGAAGGTTAAACTTTGATTTTAATATCATTTTAGACTTGGGTTTTTAAGTTCCTTTTATTGATCGCTCTTTTTAGTATAACTCTCTTAACTGAACTAGGTCGTTCTTTTATTTCGTTAGTTTGTATACGGTCAACTGAATGTACATATCGTCGTCCCTATATTATCTTGACGTAACTCCAAAAAATATTTTTTTTGTTAAATTGAATTTAAAGTTTTATCAGTTTATAGAAAATAATTAAGTCGAAAAAGGTGACTCAAAATTTTTATCAGATGTAGTGCTAATAATCCTTAATCGAATAGTACAGAAAGTTCTTAAGTCATGGAGAAAATATTTAGGTTTTAAACATTTTTAGCTCCAAATGAAAAAAAAAATAACATTTTGCCGTATAAGCCACTTTTTGGGAACATTTTCTCTATTTATGACACATACGTTAAAATAACACCGATAGAAATTTTGGATTGTTTTTTTTTTCTGAAATTATCTAGTATATATATATATATTTAGTATTTGTTACTACATTTAGTAATGAAAAAGTACGAACAAATACTCCACTCTTTATTTTTGCATATATTTTTTGTTAGCAATTCAATATGCATTTTTTTCAAGGTTATTTCTTAGTAAGCGCAATGGCGTAGCTGTGTTATTTCAATATGAGTTTTCCGTGCTCGCAATTGCTACTGCTTTAAAAAATCGCCTAAATTTTTAGAACGTTCCATTAAATTTAAAAATTAAAGCAATTTAATATAATAAATTGAATTTATTTTCTTTACTCTATAAAACATCTTTAAGTGAAGGTGAATTTCGGTCATCAAGTTTAAAAAAAAGCGAGAAAAGGAGTTTTTTTTCAAAATCAGAAGAAATGTTTGAAAAAGAACTCAGTATAAGTCGAAAAAAAAAAAATACTTCTGAAGATAAAAAAAAAATTTTTATTAAAAACCTATTCCCATATCTTCCACATAATGATGTTCAATTTTATTTAAAACTATTTACATAAATTATAACATGTTTTAAGATTGATTTTTAAAAGGAATTATTCTTAAATTATATATGATGTATTTAGTCACCGTGATCTAGTGGTTAGTGTTTTGGCTTACTAAGACTTACTTACTTACTGTGCAAGCCAGCTTAAAACCTCAATGTTATTATTTTGAAACCAATCTTGTGAAGAAGTAATTTGCGGTCGGACGAAAATAAAATTAGTTTGTTTATTTTCGAATTAAGTAATTGATCTATAAAAAGGCCCTTTAATACTGTATGATTGATTGATTTTTTTTTTACTTATATATGAGAAACCAAGTCTCGCTTATAAAACCATTCTTTCATATGAAATTCTTTCATCGTGTGTTCCGAAATAAAAAGCAAAATAAATTAAATTATACAATATAAGCAAAAAAATTTCAAAAATCGTCGATAACTTGTCGGCTATCCCCATCCCCAAATTAATTTTTTCTAACTTCATTTCAGAAAAAAATCCTTATTTTGAGGATAAATCCCCTGACATCACTGTATAAGAAGAACTAACGAATAAAAACGATTTAAGGAACTAAAAGAACAAATTGTTGCGACCGGTTCACTCAGTTCCATTGAGTGAGTAGTTCAATTGAACTAGGTCGTTCATGTACTATACAATTCTATAACATTTACAAATCTGTTTGGCATAAACAAAATTTAGTGCCTACAGAGAGATTGAGGAATAGTCTTCCAACACATATCGACATTTCGTCACAATTCATCAACATTTTTTTTGTCCATTCTCTTTTGAACTGTACTTCACAAATTCTCAATAGGATTGAATGGTCATTTTTATCTACCAAGCAGCTTTTCACAAGCCATAAAATGCGCTTACGATCTATGTTCTACCATATTAACGGTAATTTTTCCTTCGCTTATAGTATAATTGTAATTTCTTTTACGTTTCTGTAAACGTGTTGATCCATTCTTGGACTAATCTTCAAAATTGGCTGAATACCAAGCCAAAATAATGCGCCATAATGTTGCCGTCACCATGCTTAATTGCTTTGATGGTATGATTGTGTTGTTAGTTAACTGGATGCCATACATTGCGTTTTCCATCTGATCTCTATCTGAAAAATTTTCCAAAAACTCATTGATTTATTATTGATTTATTTGGCAAAATTCAATTCAGTTTGAATTTTAATGTTTTTCTGGACACGAAAGGTTTTCTCTGTGCGATGCATCCATGTAAGGAAGGTTTGTTAAGCTACCGTCTAATGGTTTTAACTGATGTATTAATACCATATGGTGATTCTAATTCATCTTTGAGATGTTTAGTGGGTCAGCTTTATAGGCTCTTGCGAATTATTTATCTTTTCTGGCTGTAGCTTAAGGTGGTTTGTTGACTTTAGGTACATAATTTGAGGTTCCAAATGAATCAAAATGTTTTACTGCATTATACATTTTTTCTCTATAGTACTCAAATAACTGGGAAATTTAATTCAAATTGGAGCCTTTAGGATTACCTTTCTGTCCTTATCGGAAAAATTTGGTCCTATTCCCATATTTGATGATTATTTTTGTATATATTTTTGCTGATATTACAAAACTTAACACGTTCACTGTCCAAGCTAAAAACTGGGGAGTGCCCCACACGTCCGATTTTTTTTTTTGCATAATCGGTGTATTTCGGATAAATATACAAATAAACGATCCATCCACAATTTTAAAGCTCTTTAAATTTGTATGGGTAAACAGCCCACATATGTATGGGCAGTGGACTGCTGGTGCTTTCCGTTCATAGCCCATATATGGGCTGTGGACAGTGAACGTGTTAAAATGTTTTAATTATACTGGGCGACAAATATATACATGCACCCGACCCTATAGGTGCATTGATTTTCAAAATCTTTTGAAGTCAAAAAAAAAAAACTGCTGGTCAATCTGGTCGAACCGAGCACAGGTTTTGCTAACCTTTGGTAGTACAATCGAACCTATACTGTCGAATCCGTGCAGTTTTCTTACTGTTGCTTCTATATGAGCTTTAAATACAACACCCTCACTAAATATTATCTAATTTGTTAAGAAAACGGAAAAGAAAAGGAAAATAAAGAAGGAATCAAATGCACAAGAGATCAAACTTATATTTCCAGTGGAAAAGTCCCCTTAAAATATTACTTAATATTTTTACATATAAAAAACTGAACAAATGGGAGATCATAGTTGTGGTTTAATTATATGGCCATTTTCATTATAAAATGTGACAAAACAAAAGAAAACAGAGTAAACAACCAACGTTAGAAATTAAAGCCAAAAGTGATGTTTTATCTAGACTGAGGACTACAATGTTTTCCAGTAGAATAAGTAGTAGATGAAACAAACAATAGGTAGAATGGCTGTTTCTTGATGCTACGAATATTATTTTCGTTATTTCTTGTCTTTTATTTTCTGAAATAAATTTAAATGTCAAAGGCACCTTATGATAAAAGCAGTTAAATTAAAAAAGAATGCTTCTATATGAGCTTTAATGCATTTGGAAAATCCTAAATTATTATTATTATTTTTTTTTAATCAAATTTTAACTAGACTTAGTTTACATACATACATATGTATGGATATACATGTAAATTACATATTAAATTACAATTACAGTTACAATTAAACTTAACTTAAAATAAATTTTCAATGTCTTTCTATAAAATCATCGTCAATTTCTTCATCCTGCGTTTTATGCTCATAATTGTGATGATGATGTACATGCTCCTCTTCATCATCATATTCCTTAACTGGTTCTACATGCTTATGTTTATGTTGATGATCATGTTTAGCCTCATGATGATGATGATGTTCATGCGAAACTTGTTCCTTTTTAATAACCGGATAATGTTCCTCTATGATTTTCTTTTCCTCTTTCAGAACAATTGGTTTATGATGATGGTGTATATGCTTTATAACAGTATGGGTATGTTTTTCGATTTTTTTATGGATGGGTACATGTATGGTGATCTTTTTCTTCTTCTGATGTTTACTGCAAAAGAGAGAATGGTAAGTAAAAGAGGTGAAATTATTTTCTTTTAACCAAATTTTAAATTAAAATTGTAATAAAATTATATTTAGTTAAAATAATATCTAAGATAGGTCGCATCTCTCTCACTATTGACCATCTATTATAAACAGTGATGCCAACTGTTTTGAAACAAAAACATGCCACATTGAAAATAAATCATTAGAAAAAAGTTTATTTTGAGTAAAACTGCTTAGCCATGAAGTTTTTGGTTGCAAAAATTTTAATCCAAGATAATGATCCTAAGCATTAAGCCAATGCGAAAAAGCTTTATTGTAATAACGAACTCAGAGTTGCCATTTTGTTCACTGGAACCAATATAACTGTTTTAAACTCTTAAGGAGATTGCAAATTTGTTGAAAGGCTTGAGATGATTTTTTTTTTATTTGATTTATAGGGAATGCTGAGCTTTTTAATATTTTTTATTGATCGCCATATATCAATGGGACAAGTTGCTATCAGTTGATCACTCAAAGGCCAGCAATTGGTTATGATTAACAGCAATTGCCCCATTTGTCGGTTTATGTTGATAGTGAGCGGTGACCGTCTTCACTAATTAGGTTAGTTGCTATCTTCCCAGAAGGTGGCGCTGGTGGAATAGACTGGAAATGTCAGGGAGCAGTTTTTCTTGCAGATGGACATCTTGGAAGGGGCGGGCGGGATAACGTCTTATTTTCAAATTATAATTTAGAAAAACCGCAAATTTTATTTTATAATTTTCTGTGCGACCCTCTCGTTTTTTTTCTTTTTTAACGTTTTTTACAGATTTTTTTCTGCAGTTTTTCTTGCAGATGGACATCTTGGAAGGGGCGGGCGGGATAACGTCTTATTTTCAAATTATAATTTAGAAAAACCGCAAATTTTATTTTATAATTTTCTGTGCGACCCTCTCGTTTTTTTTCTTTTTTAACGTTTTTTACAGATTTTTTTCGAAATTTAAAATTTCTTTTTTCATTTAAACTAAAATGTTAAAGCAAACTGGAAACGAAAAAAATTAAAATAAAAGAAACCCGTGTTTCTTTATTTGCAAACTAAATGTTCACTTTAAAAAAATATTAGGTAAAACCTAATCCCCAATTTATAGCATGTTTTTAAAACTATTTTAAACATTTTTTTAAGAAATATTAATAATTGTGTACATTAAGTTTAAGAAAACAAAGTGCAAATTGGAGGCATAATTAAATAAGATGTGGTGCTGAAGAAGCAGTCTGATAAAGCTTGTTGTGTTAAAATTGCTTTGTTTTTTTTTTATTTGAGACCAATACTCAGGGGTAAGCCCCTACTAAATGCTGTGCATTGTCTTGAAATTTTTTGGAAAGGACAGTACACATACATATATTTTTCCTTATATTATTATTAAGCGCCTTGCCTCATCATTGCATGTTGATTGTGTGGTGAGTGAGGTTTAGCTGTTATCTGCTACTTCCCAATAGGTGGCACTTTTCTCCTTATCATTCGATTTTTGTTGACATTGGTTAAGGTGGAAAAGCGTGGAATGTCGGGGAGCGTTTTATTTGTAGATTGTCTTCTTGGAGGGAGGGGGGGAGGGGGGAGGGGCACCTCTTATTTTTAAATTATAATTTTTAAAAAACCGCAAACTGGGCCATTCGAGTTTTTATGCGAGCGCATTAACCACTATACCATTTATTTTGATTCTTTTATTGTGTTCATATAGTTTTTTGACATTAAAAGCTTCAAAAGCAAAAACAGAATCCCCAATTGTTTGGAGATTATTTTAGGAGAAAACCTTATTGCAGTTTGATTTTGTTTTTGTTTTACTGGAACAGGCTTTTTAAGTGTTTTTCATATTTACTACGAATATTTTCAGTCGTAAAATTTATTCCTTTTACCTTTTCTCCTGTTTTAAATTGAATTTGTCAGCGAATTTGTTCACTTTATTCCCCGGTTTTACACAAAATTTGTCAAAATAATGATTGTCACTAGGGATACCAAAAACCCACAAAAAATTTACAGAAGAGTCTCACGATGGAATGGCGATTCATACGTACATATATTTTTGTATGTTTACAATGAAATAAAAATATTAATTTCAGCTGGAAATAGACGGAAGTATTTGTAAACAACAGGCAAAAAATTGCTAAAAATTCTTCCAACAAGCCTTGAGTGTGAATGTTGTTTTTTTCTATGGCATATACTCGGCAATAAATAAAATTGAAAGCCAAATTGGAGGTACTATTATTATTCATTATTGCTAAGCACTATTTTCTGCTGGGTATTGACAATAAAACCAGACCAAAACTTTCAGATGACATACTGAATGCTTCAATTCTTTGAAAAGTTTTTGAGAGAAAAAAAAGAAGTTTAATAAATCGAAGACTAAATATTCAACAGATATTTTCTCTATAGTTTTAAGAATTAGTATGTGTGAAAATAAATATGTATTACTGTGTACAAATATGAATAAGACTTTTCAATTTAAACGCTTCTTGTTTATAGATTCGGACAAATGAAAGTGTTTTTGATTGCCACAAATTATTAAAATAAAATCATCAACAGAATTATAGAAGTGGTGCTGCAGAAACGTCGATTGGCTACAAGAGAGCTTATCGATATTTTTGATATTTCAAATGTATCAATCAACACAATGTTAAAAGACATTTTATGCCTGAAAAGAGCCATATCTCGTTTGATTCAAAAAACACTTAATTTTTCTTTTCTTTTATAATTGAGACCAATACACAGGAATAAACCCCTACTAAATGCTGTGCATTGTATTGGAGTTTTTGTGGAAAGGACAGTACATTTATGTCCTTAATAGTGAGACAAATTGCTGTGAATTGATCGTTCAAAGGCCAGTGTTATACCTTCACCCTTGAATGATCAACAGCAATTGCCTCATCGTTACATGTTGATTGTGGTGAGTGCCTTCGCTAAGTACGTTTTAGCTGTTATCTGCTACTTTTCCATAGGTGACGCTTTTTCTCCTGATCATTCGTTTGTTTTTGTTGTCAATGGTTAAGGTGGAATAGAGTGGAATATCAGGGAGCAGTTTCTTTTGTAGATGTACGTCTTGGAGGGGAGGGGGGGAACCTTTTATTTTTTAAATTATAATTTTGAAAAAACAGCAAACTAACTTTTTTAATTTTTCACCTCTGCTGGGATTTGAACCTGGGCCTTTTGAATTTTTGTGCAAGCGCTCTAACCACTATACCACACACCCCCCAATTTTCGGCTAATATCGTTCCGCAACCAACGAATTTATCTTACTTAGCAATGCGTTACTTCTAGCTGTTCAGAAAATTCAAAAAGACCACTTTGGGAATACGGTTTTGTTTCGTTTAAATATAAGTAAGTAGATAAAAGCTGAATCGAATAAGGTAGTGATGGCCATTCCGAAAGTAGAATGTAAACAATTTTTTGAAACTTAGAAAAAGCATTGGTTGGCATAATTGCATTGCATTCGGGGGATAATTTTATTTGCTACTTTGGTTATTTAAAAATTTTTTTTTTCTATTTTTTGTTATTTTTTATAATAATAAATTTAAATATCCGGTTTTAGCAAACACCAATTCCATGTGGCATAATTGTTTCTCATTTTTTGATCACTTTTTTTTTTTTATTCTTATCAATTGGGTTGAATGTTTTGCTCAACAAGATTTCAAACTCGTTACTTGGGACATTATGTTTGTTTCAAAAACCAAAATAAAATAAAATGATTTGTCTCTTTTAAGAATCTATGTATTTAAAAGAGTATTTTAATTCAACTTTTTTACGTTTTAACACTTTACTCACCCTGCTTCCGCATTATCTGTAAACAATACTAATGCCATGCCAAAAACAACGAAAAACTTCCACAACTATAACACAAATTTCATAAATTTTTTTAATTTATATTTGTTTCTTTCAGCACTTTTCTTACCAATAACCGTTTGTTCATAGCGTTTATTTGGAAATCCACAAGAGGATAAAGGAAAAAACCTTTACAAATTAATCAAAAACTTTTTTCTAAGCCTTTTGATTGTTAAGGAAAAAGGAGAAAAAAAAACTAAACTTTACTCGTTAAATGTATTTTTGAAAATGATTAATAATTTTGCTTTGGCAATAGTTTTTATAACATGAAATAATTACAAGAGCCTATAAAAACTGAAAACAGCTTTTGGCCAATATATGTGTGTTACTTCCTTAGACATGTTTTGTGGCAGGCAAAACTATTAAAAATGTTTCTATTAAAGAAGAAGATAAAAAAAAACACAAAAAATTGGGTGCCTGATCACTGAATTGTAACAGTTGGTTTTACTTTTGAATTTTCAGTTCACTAAGAAAAAATTTTTCTTTCTTTTTGGTTTTATGTGGTGGTGGGTGTTTTATTTTTTCAAGTTATTTTATTATTATTATTATTTTTTGTTTTTTAACAAAGTATATGTACATATATTTATGAAAATTTTAAGTTAATTTTTTTTTCTTTTTTGTAAATGCTTTTCTTTTAATTGATAACGGAAGCCTTATTTTTGCAAAAAGAAATAAAAAATTAGCCAACGGAAATGATAATTATTTTATTTAAAGTCAGTCATAAGTTTTACGTTTCTTATACGATTACATATGCACTCATATGTTCGTTACGTACTGCTAGTACGCAAAAAATAAATAAATAAATACATTTTTTTCTTAATGCGTAAAGGCAGCAATTTAATAAAAGAAAAAATTCAAATTTTATGAAAATTTTCAATTAATTATAAAGATATTATTTTAACAGTTTGACACGTTAACCAGTCCACAGCCTACGAGTATATATGGGCTGTGAACGGAAAGCGGCTGAAGTGTACAGACCCATATGTGAACTGTTCATTCATACAATTTTCTAGAGCTCTAGAGTTAGAGACGTTGTAACAACATCGCTTATTTGAACATACAAAAGACAATATGTGCTGGCAAACTGTATGATTTTTGACAGCTTGGTTTACATTTTCTCAAACAGCTGATAATCAATAAGCTCAGTAAGGCCACCTAGTATTGAATTTGCCTTGATAAAAGCTAAGGATTCTGAAGACGATTTTTAAGATTGCGGAAAAATAAATGTTTGGGTAGTAGTGTTGTTGTGTAGAATATGGCTATTATTTGTTAGTAAATAAATGGGTAAAGTGTTTATTAAAATAGGAATGAATATGAGTATTGTTATGTTGCTCATGATGTAGGCTTATCTTATATGTTGTGTGTGGGAAGGTCTATAAAAGGATCACAAATCATTGATGGGCTTATGATTTATTTCATACAGTAATTGTAAAAGTTTACAAATAATGTAGGTACAGCTGAACTCGGATATTACCACGCCGCACATTGGGGATTTTGAGGAAAAAAGTCAAATTTTTAACATACTCTTCATGCAAGATGCAGTGATATTTTGACATTTTAGACTAAATGGTACAATCAAATCAAAAAGAATTACTCCGATATGACTGCGAGTTTTTTTTCTTATAGCCGTCTCAAACTCAGTGCTTGTATGTTTTACCAAACCAACTTAATTTATACAGTTATAAATAAATGTATAAAGGAAAACAAAATTTTTTTTTTGCCTAAAAAATTAAATTTTTTTTTTTAATCATAAAAAATCCAAAACAGTAGAAACGTATCAAGTTCTACTACTTTCGCGTAAAGTCCTATGAACAAAATGAGATATAAATCATGAAAATCAATGAACGCGTTTCGCTTTTATTCACAATTAAGTAAAGATATGAATTTAAAAAAGTTGCTCGAGATATGAACAAAATTCTTTGGAAAAAACATTAAGGACTTTTTTATGATTCTCAGAATTATAAAAAAAAGTAGTAAACAAAAGATTATTTGATTTTTATAATTACAGTAGCAAAGTAATAAGCGATAATAAATTTCACAAAGTTTGACAAAGGCAGAATAAAATTAAAACAGTTTTTGCAACAATCGCACATTGGCCTAACTAAACGAAACTAAAGCATGTGAAATTTTGGATGCAATATATAAATTCAAACAAAGATGGCAGGATTCTAATCGTGCGAAGTCGCGATTTCAAAAAAGAATGCAAATTGACTTGAATGCACATTTACAATTAAGTTAACTGAGGCTGAATGCCCTACCAGTTCTGCACTTGGTTGGACACGTAAATCGTTTGAGGAGTGTACCTCTGCAAAAACTGTTGGATCATACTTACTGCTGAAAGAGTTTTAGAGACCAAGTCAGTAGTAAAGGCTCAAAAAAGTCGTAACAAAGACTATCACAACTATCGCCTAAGACACTCCAGAAAATGTATTTAGCCAGAAAAAGCATACTGTTATAAGCTCTTTTATAATATTAATTTAAAAATAGATTTAAAATAAATAATAAATTCAAAATTAAAAAAATCATTTAAATTTTTTTGTTAGTTATGGCTTTTTACATTGTAGGTAACGATATAAATTTCTCTAACTTTCTTTATTTTGATTAATTTTGTGTATTACTATATATGTATATATAGATATATAAATAAAACTGAATTTGTGATAAAATCACTACATTTTTTGACAAATATATTTTTTTCCTCACCTTCATACAAAAATCCCCAGTGTGCGCCGTTTAAAAGGAAAGATCAGATATAAGCAAACTAAATGTATTTACGTGCTGGAGGCCCGACGTTCGAGCCACAGGAAGAGTAATCAATTTTTTTTGTTTAATTTTTGTTTCGTCAGAAACGCTTTAATTAGATCAAAGTTAACTGTAATGAATATTTTTGGTAATCAAAGGAAAAATGATGTCCGTAAAGGAATAGTACACTAGCCAAATTGAACAATTGTTTTCTACTCCAGCTACGGTAGTCTTATCAGAGTTCTTTGTGCCCTGTGTATATTCGAGACCAAACATCAACTATTTAACAAACACTTTTCAAGAAATCACATACTGAAATTATTTTCTTCCATATGTATGTACATACACTTGTATGAGTTAGTCGATGTAAAGTTACACAACAGTTTCTATCATATGCTCCTGGTGAGACCATCATTGCAGTCTTTGTAATTAACTTTGATCTAATTAAAGCGTTTCTCACGAAATAGAAATTAAATGTATTTACTTTTGTTTTCTAATAAATTCAAGAAAAAAAAATCCGTTTTAAAGAAAAACCGCTTAAAAGAAACAGATTTTGCGTTAAAAAGCACAAAATTGTATAGAAACAACTCCGCTTAATTGCAAATACGAGTATTAAGAATTTATCGACGACAAAAAAATTTTACCACTACCTACACAAGTTCGTCCACTTTTCGTCTTATGATTTGTATTAACAACAAAGTTATTTGGACTAAATTTTAAAAAATGTTACTATTTACTATTCTCTTTCTATGGATACGATTCCCAATTCCACTCATATTTTGGCGGATATTGTTTATTGATGGAAAAGTATTTTGGTCTAAATAGAAAACCTCTGACTAGTACCATTTTGAAAATACAAACAAATAAATAAAAATGTTGTATAGGCGTGTCACCCTCCATTTATAAAAAAATCATTAATGAAAGTATACGTTTCCAAGACATGTATTATTTCCAAAAAAAAAATACAAAAATAAAAAAAAAACCGACACTCCTTCTTCTCTGCCTTGGACTGTTAATGTCTTAAATATTAAACAAAAAAAATAATATCCTTTCGCTTTATTCTAAAGGCTAATGGGTCGATTGTGTATGACAACCGAACTTTGTTTATGTTGCCAGTTACTGACAACGGTTGCACGGTTGGTCAAATGGCAATGCAATTGAAATTCAGCCCATAATTAAAACATTCGATTATGAGGAAAATGTACAACTAATTAATTTTTTTTAATTGTTCTTAATTTTGGAACTAACGACTGTCAATACTAAGAAAATTTATGCATTCGAAAGTGGAAAATTTAAAAACGTTTGACTACTTGAGATATAATTTTTCTAATGTTCCTGTTACTCTCTGCCACCACATTTCTTCTACCACCATTTGAGTTTAGTGATGGACAAAATTATTTCTTTCGGCGACTACCTCTCAGCAGTCTTCTGGCAAAAGCTCTGAGAGTAATTTATTGCCATGAAATAACTTCTCAAATCTGTTGTTCGGAGTCGACTTTAAACTGTAGGTCCCGATACTCATGGATAAAAATTGACACACACAACATGAGTGCTGCGAGAAACTAGGCCGTAACCCTGACAGAGTGTTGTGATGGTCGGTTATGTATGTATTTGCGTTTAGTTAAGCACGAAATATTAAAAAATAGTTATTTTTAACGTTTTTGTTTTTTTTTCATCTCTTGAAAATTAGAAATATCTGTTATGGGTAATATTTTATATGATAAAATTTGTGGTCTTTTGAAATTGAAGTATTAAAACTTAATTTTAAATTGTTTCGTCTAAAAACAACAACCATCACAACATATTAATTAAACATTTTTTTTTTGTTTTGTTTGAATTTTTTTAATAATTTTAAACCGTTAAAATGAATAATTACTTCCAAATCACCTATTAAAACAAGTTAATACTTAAAAAAATATTCAATAATCATACTATTCGTATAAAGTGTTAAAATTTGGAAATCGCTTAATTTTCTTTTATGAGAATTTTTCTTTATGAGAATTTTTGTTTTTACATTTTTATTTAAAGAAACATTTTTTATGTATTGTTTAGTTTTATAAAGCACAACATCCAATAACAATTTGTAAAAGTCTTAAAAATGAAAGCCCATAATCTGTTAAAACATTAGAAAAAGAAAACCATAAATTTGATTAAAAAAATGAGAAAAAATAAAAAAAAACGTTGGTCTCCTGTTAGTAATAAAAAATATTCTTCTCGTGTGTTTGATAAAGAAAAATTCTTTTTCTAAATTACTTCGATATTTAATAAGTGAAAGTTTTTAAAAAAGAATATCAAAAACGATTAATTTTGATAAAAATACATGTCTTCGAATATATAAATTAAAATGATAGAAAACAAAAGACTTAAGAAACAATTCCTCAAATAAATATAAACAGCAGTGTTGCCAGCCGCACAAGAAATCAACCAGAACCGTTTGCTGCTTACCAAAAATCATTAGTAAAGATTTTAAACTTAACTTTTCATTCTTCAATTACTTTTAATACACACGTGTAGTCACGTTTTTATTCCAACAAACATGCGTGTTACTTGTAAATTTTTATTTTTATTTTTTTTTAAACAATAAATTTCCAGAAAAAATATTTGCAATTTTTTTTTAGCAGATTGTCATTTTCACAAGTACTGATTAAGAGTATTTAAATTGGATTCATTTTATATGACTCAACTACAAGTCATGAAAAGTCGCATCTTAAACGACTGGTTATGAGTTGAAACCATGTTATAATGCTTATTGGCTGTAGTGACTTTCGTTTGCAAATTTATGTAAGTTCATAGTTCTCAAAGAATTTTTTACTTCGTTTTTAGAAGGCTAATGAATAGTTTCTTCTACTGAAACTTCACCATCACTCTCTGTTCCACTTAAGGCTGTATCCTTTGATTTGAACAGTAATGCTCAACAATGTCATCATCTGTAAGAAAACCAGTTGTGAAAAGCTTCAATATAATCTTGAACAGTAGTATTGCAAGTTCTTTAACTACAGTCGTAGTCAAGATTGTTTTAACAAACGTTAACAAAACGGTCATTTTATACCGAAAATAATAGAAAGAAAAACAGTTTTCAGTAATTTTTTTTTCCTAAAAAAAATTCTATAGTTTGAAGTCTCTGTAAGTCTAAGTTTTTTTTTTGGGATAAACGCTATTCGAGTAATGGAAGACGACTGCATTTTACTATTTATTTATTAATAATATTAGTTGCCACTAAAAATTAAATATTTCTAATTTTTAACAAAACATACATAGTTCTTACAATATTTATAATTTTTCACAGTTGTACGTGTGTATATGTTTTTATTTGGGAGGCCATCCTATAGTGTTGTTACCATAAGATTTCTCAGAACAGAGATTTCTAATAATAATCATTGTAATAATGTAATCGCCGTAGTCTGGTTGGCTTACTAGACATGAGCTCCGGCTTCAAAACCCAGCACTGACATCTTAAAAAAACGATTTCTTTCGGCGACCACCTCTTATTGCCATAAACAAGTTTCTCAATTCTGCCGTTGGGAGTCGATATTATATATGTATAAATATACACCCCTATTCTGACTTTCGATTACGTCTCCGCATTCAGTTACGCTACAATCGAAAATTGGTATTCCACACAAAAACTGAATCGAAAGAACAAGAAGAAGACAACAATGTTTACAAAATCAATTGTTTCACTTCGGAATGTGGAATAGAACCAAAGAAATAAGCAAGTTTGTTACTATTTTAATCAACAAAAGTCAAATTTAAAATAAAAATAAAAATTTGCGCAGTTATCAATAATAAAAAACGCAAAAGATTTACTTAATGCCTATTAACTGATTTACCAATAAAAATAAAATATAAAAGACTTGTGTACTTACATATATCTTTATTTATAATAAATCATTTTATCAAGTGGAAGTGCTTTTTATAATTTCAAGTAGAAATGGAATCCATAGCAGTGGCTTTGATGGTGGAAGAGGAGGACAACGTGGCTCAGAACACAGAGGCATGGCTTGAAAAACGGAAACTGAGGGACAATTGCAGTCCATCTGAAATGAGTGACCAGTTGTAAGAAGTTATATTTAATGAAATTATTTTTACTTAATTTTTTAAATAATTCTTTAACTTTTAAAGGTTCAAAAAGAACTTTCGTTTAAACAAAGACGCGTTTAAATATGTATTTGAAACATTTGAGCAAGAAGCTCGGCGCTGCTCCCTAAAATCTTCATTTCCGCTTAACCTTGTTGTGTCCTTGGGTTTCTTATGGTAGCCGCAAGCAATATCTGGTTTTGCTGACATTATATCTGCCAGCTTTTCGTACTGCTCTGGCGTCGTTGTTTTTGACCTGACAAAATAAATCTTTATATTTTAGCACAAAAAAATAAAAAATGTTTAACATTCAATACATACATTTTTTAAATTAAACAATTTTTTATTTTAAAAACAAAATCGAAAAAACCTCCGTCACTAAAAATACAACTTAGAAAAACGTAACTACGATCTACATGCAGAATACATACAATCGAAAGAAACAAAACGGAATCGAAACTCAGAATACCAAACTTGCCAAACGGAGATAATTTCGATTCGAATCGAAAGCCACAATAGGGGTAATAGTGTCCGGACAGTTCTACAAAATTTATGAGAGTTATAATTCGTGAGAGTCTACTGTTGTAACTATTGGGATTACTCTTCAAAAGTCTAATGCGCATAATGTGGCCTTTGTTGCATTACGATGTTAAATTTGTAATAAAAGTTTATGTAAATTTTTCAGAAAAAAAATATAAAATAAAAAAAAAAAAAATAATAATTGCGAATACTATCTGCTTAATTATGAATAAAAATTGCTCGTGAAATTTTTACTCCTTTCTCCTATTTTGAATCAAATCAAGTATCTCAAATTTGAAATTTGATTCCTACCAAATATTCTATTCGCATAAAATATGCTTCTAAAATTGTACTAAAATATGTATGTTTCTTTAAACAAATACACAGAAGTAAATTCATAATCCCGAAAATCTCGGGATTCGGTATATCCCGATCGCCATCCCTAGTTCGTACCCAAATTTTATATTAGTTAGAAAAAAAAACAGGCAGAAGAAAACATAATCCCGTAAAAAGGCGACCCCTACGGTCGGTAAAATTTTTTTCGAAACCTTCTTGCATAAATACATACATACATACATAACTGGCCTTTACAACCCTGTGTCAGGATTACGGCCTAGCTTCTCGCAGTACTCACGTTGTGTGTGTAAATTTTTATCCATGAGTACCGGGACCTACAGTTTAATGTCTTGCATAAATACTTTATATTAAAGGCGGTACGGAGAAACTTTTTTTGAGGTACGGTGCACAGTGGAATTTGTTCATAGAATGTTGAAATTTTGCTCTCAATTAAGAAAAATTTAAAGCTTCATCGAAATTGGCCACGCCCACTACCCACTGCCCATAGAACCCAAAATTTATTTTTGGCCCAAAGTTTTTCAAATTTTGCTCTGAGCCTTTGGTTAGCTCAATTAACGTCTACCATTCACCGCCCATATAACCCATTTTATATTTTTTTGCACAACTTTTTGTTTCGTTACCAAAACTAAATAAATTTTAATTTTTTTAATTAAAAATTTCATGAATTTGAAGACTAATTTTATGATTTTATAAAAGATAATTAATTATTTAAAGTTTTTTTTAATTAATAGAATGGAGTCTTACCTTTCTTTTTATCATAGCGGGAGCACCTAGCACGACCTAGCAATCTTCTTTTTCTTTCAAGAAAGTTTGCAATCACGTTACAGATTAGAACAAATTTTAAACCATATGAGCGAACTTTATAATTTTTTTGTTAAATACGTAGGAAAGTCTATATTTGAAAAAAAAATCACTATTTAAATCAGAGCAATAGAATTATCTTTATGTACAAACACTATAGAAGTGCGTAAACAGTTTTCGATATTTTGGACTAAAATTTACATGTGACTTTACTTCATTATTTCAAAGACAAATAAACGTTTTTTTGGGATACAATTTATTTATTCTTCATACTGAATAAAATTTCTTTAAAACTGCATCATTACATTTTCAAATTTTATGTGTCGAAAAAATTACTTATTGCAAAAAATTCCACTGTGCGGTCATATGTAGATAAATTTGTTTAAAAAAAAATATCTTTTAAACTTAAATGCTCCTGTGAATTGTTTTTATTTTTAATATTCACTGAGTTTTTTCTTCAATATTTAAAAATTAATTTTTATGTGTGTTACTATTTCTTCTTTTATGGGATATTACATCTCATGAATTATTATACAATATATGTATACTCAGAGTGTTGATTAAGTTTTTGCTTCTTTTTTATTTATAACAAATTATTATTTCTTGGTATCATTACATAATTCTTAATTATGGTAATAAAACCATCTATTAAATATTACATCGTATTATGAGAAATGTTCAAGAAAGATAAACGTAATTTAAATAATTATTAATTAAAGTGAAACACTTTAGATAGAGAGAAAAAAAAATCAACTAATAAGTACGAACAGTTTGTTTGTAATTTGTTACACACTTTAATTCAACAAAATAAACAATAACAATAACAAAAAAAAAAAATAAAATTCAACTCAAACAACCAAAATATGAACCATAAAAATCAATTCAATATTGTCTGCATGTTCATGCACCATTAAAAATGCATAACAAATCTTATATTTACCTGTGTTTGATTAAATTTTTCTTCATTTTCCTAAATAAAATTGAAATTGAAACATAATGTTGAAGAAAAAAAAAACAAAGAAATAAAACTGAAGTATGCACGCAATACAAAAATAAAAAAACCTTTAAAGCGCCATAAATAAAAAGAAAAAGATAAAAAAAAAAAATCAAAACTCAACCTAAAGAAAATACAGAAATTCCCTCTATTCACAATGTAAAGCTACTGTAGTAACTTTTAAAATAAAACCATGATTTTGATGTGTTTTAATTTCTTTTTATTACTTATTTATGTGAATGAATTATTTGCTATCCGTTTGTCCGTCCTTTGGTACGCCTGCCACCGTTGTCTAAACATGTTTTTAATTTTCTATTTTCTTTTAATGTAAAATCTGATATAGGCTGTCAAAACTATTATTAATCAAAAGACATCATATACTTACTTAAAAAAATTTGATGTTAAAAAAAGGTTTTTCATCAAAAAACAAAAAAAAAAAAAAAATAAAAATTCTGTATTGTGTGTATAAAGGAAAAACATATAAATAATATTATAGCCGGCTTTATTAGCCCCTATAAAGTTTAACTTAAAATAAGATTTGAAAAACTATGTTTTGAAAACACACTCACAAAATTTTCATAAATAAATATTGGGTGTAAAAATCTTAAAAAAATATTCGTTTTTTAATACAATTGATAAAAATTTTTAAATATGGGTTTCTAACAGAGTTGTAAACGAATCATTCATTTTTGAATTAATTCGTGAATCATTCATGCAATGAATTGGTAAAATTTTGAATTAATTCTTTTCTTAAAAAAACGAATTGAATTAAATTTGAATCAATTCATTTGAATTAAGCGAACATGAATTGCAATTCATTTTCAATTCAAATGAATTGGTAAAAAGAATTGCAATTCATTTCCAATTCATTTGAATTGATTTTGAATTAATTCAAATGAGTTAAAATATAAATTAGAATTCATTTTACCAATTCATTTGAATTAACTCGAAAAATGAATTTGTTATACATTTCCAATTGCAATAATGCAAAAACATCACCCTTTTTCCAAGTACTTCTATTCTGTACTTTATCTATGTCTATTGCTTTTAATCCAAGTATTTATTACTTATTTATAATAATTCTCTTTGTTACATTTATTTTATAAGTAGTACTTGAAGAACTTGGGGGGCCGTGGCATACTGGTAGAGCGCTTGCACAGAAACTCACACGACCAAGGTTCAATCCCAGCGAAGGACAAAATTATAAAAATAAATATTTGCGGTTTTCTAAAATTACAATTTAAATTAAAAATTAAATTTAAATAAAATAAGAGGTTTCCCCCCCCCCCCCCCCCCCTCCAGCAAGACCATCTGCAAGAAATCGCCCCCTGACATTTCTAATCTATTCATCAGAAACCAATGATCAGGAGTACAGCGCCACCTTCTGGGAAGATAACAGCTAATCTACTGAAGACGTAAACATCCACCGACAGATGAGGCCATTGCTGTTTGATCATTTGAGGGTGAAGGTATAACACTGGCTCTTGAGTGGACAAATTACCAGCAACTTGTTTCATCAATAAATAAAGGCGCAAAATATACAAAATCTATGAAAAAAAAAAAAAAAACAAAAAAAAAAAAAAAAAAACTTCTATCAACCATCTTCACATTCCAATACAATGCACACTGCATGAGTAGGGGCTTACCCCTGAGTATTGGTCTTAAAAAAAAAAAAAAAAAAAAAAACCAAACTCCAAACACCAAGTTTACTTCAATTGAATGCAATTCATTTTTGATTTGATAAATTTGAATTACAAGTTACTTTTCTAATTCATTTGAATTAATTCCAAATCATTTTAATTCAAATGAATTAGAAATGAATTGCGATTCTTTTTACCAATTCTTTTGAATTAAAAAATGAATTGCAATTCATTTTGCCTAATTCAAATGAATTGCAACTCATTTTGCCAAATTCATTTGAATTGGAAATGAATTGCAATTCATGTTCGTTAAATTCAAATGAATTGATTCAAATTTAATTCAATTCTTTTTTTGTTGAAAAGAATTAATTCAAAATTTAGCTAATTCATAATGAATTGAAATCAAAAAAGATTGATTCATTTACAACTCTGGTTTCTAATTATCTAAGAACAAAAAACAAAAAATTGCAAAATATTTTCACAATTTCCTTCAACATCGTCTTACAGAAGTCTAACGCAAAGACGACTGGGTCGAAAGCTGTTAACAATGTACTAGAACAAAGCCCCTACGAAAGATCCAGTTAAAGAATTAATTGTCAAATCCACTAAAACGGAGACAGAAATAATCAAAATGGCACAAGGACAGCGACACTCTGCAGTAAGTAAAACTAAAGAATTGGCCGAGAAACAATTTTATATTCCAAAATTAGAAGACAAAACTGAGGTGGTGGTAAATAGCTGTGTAGAGTGCATAAAAGCCGAGGCAAAAACGGGAAGAAAAGAAGGTATGCTTAACTCGATCGACAAATCGGATAGACCATTTATGACATAACATATCGACTATTTCGGATCCACAGAAGCTACACATAAACATTAAAACCACATACTAGTCATAGTAGACGTTTTTTCAAAGTTCATTTGGTTGTACACGACTAAAAGCACGGAAACGGTGATGGTGGTAGATTGCCTTAGGAAAAAATTGGCTGTGTTTGGTAACCCTTCAAGAGTGATAACAGATCGAGGCACTGCATTTACTTCAAGCGAAGTTAAAGAATACTGCGAGGCAGAGAACATACGACATATTTTGATTGCGACTGGTGTACCACGAGGTAACGGGCAAGTTGAGAGAATGCATAGAATCTTCATGCCAATGTTGTTCAAACTTTGCGTATAAAAACGGGGTAATTGGGCGCCTCGACAGAGCCCAGCAAATCATAAATAATACAGCGCCCCGTAGAACCCATACAACGCCATTAAAATTGTTAACTGGAGTGGACATGAAAATTGCTGATGACAGCGACTTAAGAAAACTCTTTTTTTTTCTTTTTTGAATGAGGCCAGCACTTAGGGGATGCCCGTACTCATGCAGTACATTGTGCTGGCTTAGAAAAATAGGCGGGGAAGGTGCAAAAAGGTTGGGAGCTTTGATCTAAACTTACTAATATAATATATTGGTTTCTGCTCCTCAACTGCCTTTCTGAGAGACTCTGCCAGTTTAGTTTAGTTTCTGGGAGACTCTGCCAGTTTAGCTGGGTGAGTCCTTGCAATGTAAGCCTCTACACTACGACAAAGTGCTTATCCCACGTACAGGGACGAACTATCTATACAAGAATTTGAAGACGAACGAATTCTGATAAGAGAAGAGGCTAAAATAATATATGTAATTTTGCATACAAAAGGAAAATAATAAGACGTTCGACGGAAACAGAGTACCAGCTAGTGAATCTAAAGTAGGTGATTTAGTAGCAGTGAAACGTACACAATATGGAGTAGAAATGAAACCAAGACCTAAGTTCTTAGGCCCATACAAATTAATATCTAAATTAAACAACGACAGTTATGAAGTGGTAAGAGTCGGCGAAGATAACGGCTCGAGAACTTTCTATACAGTAGAAGAATGTATGAAACCGTGTAATCCAGCCTCGGGATCGAAGCCATCATCAGGAAATAAAAACGCGTTGTTTGATTTACCACCACCGATGGAGGTAGTACCTCCACACACATTTGTATTGCATTCCTATATTCCAACAAATTTGTCAGTTTTTAATCACATGCAGTTTTTTTATATCTTATCTTTTTTATATCTTAAGAAATACTTTGAATCATGCATTATGCATTCGTTTGATTTTTTATTTTAAAATGAGTTAAATTTCTCTAAGAAAAGTCTAAACAGTAGCCTTAAAACGCACGTAAGATAGCGCATAGTTTAAGCCTAACAATCGTTAGTTTAAAAGTGTATGCAAAAAAAAAAAAAAAAATGTTTGCAGTACTGAATTGTAAGTTTTGATGTTGGCAGTACCATATAGGGATTAAACTATACAAGTAAATACTCGATACTTTTCTCTTGATACCAAATACTTTTGGTGTTGATACTTTCCAACCGAGTATCAAGTAGTTATCATATTTGAAATTAAAACTATATTATTGCAAGACTACAATTTTATTTTTATTATATAAGGTGTGCGTCACTATAAAGTGTAACACCCATTTTTCTTAATAACTTTTTTCACCTTTAATCAAAATTATTTTTCTTAATCACAATATCTTTGAAAAATGTGTCAGATTTTAAAATGTATCAGTTTGTCAAATTTGACTTGTTAGTTAGTTCATAATGGATAATCAAAGACAAGTGCATACAAAAATTGTTCAAATAATTCAAAAAAACCATATTGGAGTTATACAAAAGTTGCTAGGGAAGTCCACGTGACCAGGCAATGTGTTTCCAGAGTGGTCAAAAAGTTCAACAAAGACCTAAAAATTGAAAGAAAGCCTGGAACAGTTAAAGCAAAACTGGTAACGAACGACGCGAAAGCCAAAAAGGTTGAGAAGCTTTTGCTGGCTCTTCCAAACATTTCTGGTCGCGAAGTGGCCCGGCGCGTGCAATGTTCGGAAAGTTTTGTGCGCCGAGTTAAAGCTAAAGCTGGCCTTAAAACATTTAAAGTTCAAAAAGTTCCGGATAGAAATGCTAAGAAGAATATTGAAGCAAAAAAAAGAGCAAAACTCCTCAAAAAAGAATTTTTTCAAAAGTTCGAATGTTGTGTAATGGATGATGAAACTTACGTTTTTGCAGACTTTGCGCAGCTTCCTGGCCAAGAGTTTTATGTAGCGGATAGTAGAGGCAATGTTTCTGAAGAGTTCCGAACTAAAAAACTATCAAAATTTACCAAAAAGTTCCTAGTTTGGCAGGCTATTTGTAGCTGCGGCAACAGGAGTGCATCGTTTGTTACATTGGGATCAATAAATTTAGATATTTATATCAAAGAGTGTCTTCAAAAGTGGTTGCTCCCATTTCTAAGACAGCACAACATATCAACATTTTTCTGGCCAGATTTGGCAACATGTCACTACAGTAAAAGCGCAATAGACTGGTATAATAAAAATAATGTTATTTTTGTTCCAAAAGAGGCTAACCCACCAAACTGCCCAGAGCTGCGGCCTATTGAAAGATATTGGGCTCTGGTCAAAAGAGAACTAAAGAAGAGTACATCTGTTCCCAAAACCATTACTAGTTTTCGATATAAATGGACAGCTGGTACCAAAAAAATCACCGAAAACACTATAACATTGCTTATGGATGGCATAATACATAAAATAAAAAATTTTATAAAATTAAATTAATTTTTAAATAAAATAATACAGAATATAAATCTGTAATAAAAATGCAAAATAAAACTGTTTAATTTTTAACTCTAGCTTACTCCAGTCAGTTTTTATTTGACTTTTGATGTGTTACAGTTTATAGTGACGCACACCTTACTAGCTTAAACCCCGCTACACCGAACACTATCATTTGTCCACATGTTTTGACTGATGATTTTTAGTGACTACGGAAAACAAAAACTTTAACTTTTACTGATTTCATTATATACGGAACTTAATAGTTTTAGTTTGTCTGGAGGCTACCAAGTCTACTTGTTCGCCCTTTTTTCTACTGATAATTTTTTATGACTACGAAATCAATCACACTAAATTCAGAAACTTTAGCTTCAACATTTCTGAAGATACGTACGTATAAAGAAATCAATTTTCAACTTGCTTGGAAGGTGTCACACCTACTTTTATAATTTCGCCCACTTTCTGATTGATGATTTGCCTTGCCCATTAAATCTTTCAGACACATTTTCGTAACTTTGGCTTTAACCGTTCTAAAGATAAACAAAAATCTGTATTTAGAGGTAAATAGAAAAAAGTGGGCGTAAAAATAGGCGTGGCAAATTTTTCTCTCGATGAACACTTAAATGGTTTAATACAGACATTTGAAAGAAAAATTACTCAAATCGTTGGATGGATTTTAGGTAAGCAACTTTTGATTTTTGAAAATTTTTTGGTTTCAAAACAAAAAAAATTATGATTTTTTGACGTTATAATTTCGAGAATATGGGTATTTCACTATATTTACTGTGATGGAAAAAAACTAAAACTATATCAGTACTCTATGGGCTTCCACAAAACAGAATTGCTATGCTAGAACCCCTTGATTATTTTTGGTGTAGTACAGTGTTTAATAATAACACTATATAAGAAGGTAGGGTATCAAAGAACATTTTTCAAATTGTGTGTGGCACAATTAGCTTCTTCTTGTTTTTTTTTTTTGAAAAGAATGCATTTCAAAAAATAAAAGCTTTTGACTGTAATACTCCAAAAAAAAAAAAAAAAATTAAAAAAACTTCTAAAGAAAGTAAAGGTTAATAGCCCTTTGTTCTTAAATAACAAGAACAACAACAACGATAGCTACAAGAATAACAATTTTAAAAACCTCAAAAAAGAAACACAAACAGATGGATAGCCATATCAAGTGCAACATAATGTGCCCATTGTAAGCTGAGCTCTACACACATTTTTTTTATGAATCACTAGTGTTTTAATTTTTTTTTTATTTTTCTGGTAACACATGTTTTAATGGCATTTACATTTAGAAAAGCGAATAACAAACAAGAAGAACTGTTATATGTTACAATTTGTTGTTAAAATTTAAAAGAATTTTTTATACATTTTTTTTTTCAAAGTAAATATGTCGGTTTGAGTGACTCTATTTTAGTTTTTGTTTTTGATAAATACTTTGATAGGTCCATAATCTGTGTGTATTACATTTTATTATTTTTGAAGTAAATCTGTTAATCTTTTTCATGGATATAAACAAATTTTTTTTTTGTTATGGTTGTTTTGGTGGGAGCAGGAAATTGAAAATTCTCCTTTTTTGTTCAACTCTTTTCTTTCCTTTTATGTATAGATTTGAAAGAGTTTTCTTTAATCCAAAAAAAAAAAAAAAAAAAAAAACAAAAACAAAACTTGTAACACTAATCGATATTTAATGAGTGTAAAACTTTTTTCCCATTAGTATCTGTACGAAATCTATACAATTTTTACGCTCTATATGTATTTTATTTTATAGGAAAGTAATTTAAAATTAATAGGGTTATATTCGTTTTATCTGTTCAATACCCATCTTTTTACATTCTTATGAGTTTAAGAGAAACATACACGAGTACGTATATTTTGCAGTTTAAAGTAATAATAAATTATTTGTTTTGGCGACTACTTCTCAGCAGTCTTCTGGCAAAAGGCCTGGGAGTAATTGTTCGGAGTTGACTTTAAACTGTATGTATGTAAAGTAATAAAATTGAAAAATTAATTATTTCCTAAGAGAAATTACGAATTTTTCTTACAATTTCTAATGTATGAAACAAAAAAAAAAATAAATAAACTCATTAAGCTTGAGTTAAATGTAACCTTAAAGTGGTAAAATTTATAGTTTTCAGGGACCACAAATAACAGTTATTGCTTAAAAATTAAACTAAAAAAATCATCGTATTAGAGTCGACAGATATATATGATGTTATATACCAAATTAATCGTCTTGGAGAGTTCTCACAGAATCTGAGGTGATCTCGCATAAGTGATCATTAATCAGATTTTAACTGTTACTTCTTGACGGAAAAATAAAAGTTTAGATGAAGCCTTTAAAAAGAGAGTTTTATTATTCCGTCATAAAATAAAACTCATTTTGAGAGTTTTATTTTTTCGTCATAAAATAAAACTTATTTTTGAGTTTTATTTTTCAGTCGGAAAATAACCGTTAGGAGTTTTATTTTTTAACTGAAAAATAAAACTCGAAAAATAACGGCTATTTTACGACTGAAAAATAAAAAAAATAAAATGAGTTTTATTTTATGACGGAATAATAAAACTGTATTTAAGAGAGTTTTTTTTTAACTCTTATTTTTCCGTTGAAAAATAACTTTTTCTGCTGACCTTTTTTGGAAAAACTCTCAAAATAACCATAAAAAAATAAGTTATTCGATATAACTTATAACCGTTACAGTCCCTGATAGTTTTCATATCTGTGGCAATACGCAAGAATAGCTTAAGTCGACAAAAGGCCAAACTAATTTACTATATAAGAAGCACCATAGCAGTGAGGATAAAACTTTAATGTAAAGTATTATATTTTAAAGCTGTTGTGTAGGGTATTCAAACGATTAATCGCTAGTCGATTAATCGAAGAATTTTGTTCAAATAATTGTTCGAACAATTAAAAATAGTCAAATTTCGAATAAGGAATAACTCGAATAATTTCCTACGATTAATCGATTAATCCATATAAAAAAATACTTTATTTATAGAAATAATAAATGGTATTAATAAACTTCCTAAGTGTTGTAAAATATTTAATAAATCTAATGAAAAACAAAAGAAATTGTAAACATATGTTATGCTGCAAGAAAAGAAAAAGAAATTCGTCTTGTACATGATGTAAAGCATCGATTGTCGTCTTTTTCTACCATGATTGAAAATTTTCTTCGTATTTGTAAATACGTAAATTACGCTCTATCTGATTTTGGTTTGACGACTTTTACAGATATGGAAATTAACGTTTTATCAAATTTGAATAAAGCCCTTAAACCACTTGATGTCGCTATTACAGAGCTAGGCAAGGATTCTGCTACATTGATAGATTTAGAAGGCATTATAATACAATTTGTTATTAATACAATGGAAAATGCAAACAATCCTTTTCCAAATTATTTATTAGAAAGGCTTAAGATTCGAATAAATGAAAGACGTGTAAAACTACTTAGTACACTTATTTTATATCTAAATTCTGGTACATTTTCACTTTTTTAAAATATTGCACAAAATCTGAAAAAAAAAGATTTTTTTGAAAATGTTTTTAGAAAATATGGAACAAAATGTGTCAGATGATGATATGATTGCAGAAGATTTAATTGAAATAAACGAAAATAATCGATTATCACAATTAAATGAAACAATTAAAAGTGTACAAAATTTCAAAAAACCTAAAGAGGCTGCAATGATTTAATGGATGATTTCTAAAATTATATATTTTTTGCCATGCACTTCTCTCAATTTCTCCAACATCTACAATCAGCGAGTGAGTGTTCTCAAAATCGAGTTTTATTAAAACTAAAGAAAACAATCGGTTGAAAGCTAAACATTTAAATTACATCCTTTTCTTAAAAGACTATTGTATATCTTTTTTAACTAATTTTTAAACCATAATATGAATTATTTTTAATTACTTATTTAATATTTTTATTGCATACGAAGTAGTAAATTATTACTTTTATATATTAAATCGTTATATATATGATCTCAAATATTAAAATTAATTAATTTATTATTTATGGTTTAGTTTTTCAATAATATGTTTGAAAATAAAATATGAGATCTCATTACATTTTCTATTAATTATATATAATTTAATATAATTAATTAATTATATATAATTAATGAATTTTTAAAAAGTTATTACATTACTATGTTTTTGGTTATTTGTTTTTTTGAATAAAACGTTTTAAAAATACACAAAATTGGTATGTTATTTTATATAAAACAAAATGCGATTAATCGATCAATTTTGAAATTTTATTCGATTAATCGATCAAGAAAAAAACCCGAATAATTACTCACTCGATTAATCGACCAACAAAAAACTCGAATAATTGAATACCCTACTGTTGTGTAATAAACCCATTATCAGTATGTTAAAGTACAGATTGTTGGCGAAAAATAACTGCATATTGAAAAATTTACACAAGTTTAGGTTTATCTCAGAATGTTATTTTTGGACTTAAACTGTTTTTGCATACCGACACAGATATACTTATACATACATATATATTAATTTCAATATTGTTAAAATTTCATCAAAACTCATTAAAATTTGAAGTTTGTACAATGAATGTCAAATATGTGTAGATTGGCTCAAACTATACATTCCGGTTAACTTTTTCGAGATCCTACTGTACATATTTCGATTCACTAGTTTCTTTCTTTCTTATCTATAGTTAAGTTTGGTACTATTAATTTAACACACATGTTTTTAAGACAATACATTAATGCCCGTATTCATAAAAAGTATGTTAGTTTTATTGAGGGTTTATTTGACAAGTATTGCATAGAAATATGTCAAATAAACCCTCAATAAACACAAAATAATTTTTATGAATACGGACATAAAATTTTAAATGAAAAATTAAATTAAAATTAAAAAAAATCGAGTAAAACATTGCCAGTCAAATTTTTGCGTTTCGCACCATTCTTTGGGTGTTTTTTTTTTAATTTTTGTACGAAAAGTTTCTTAGATGATGCGTGATTCGCTTTTTTTCTTTTTTTTTTTTTAACTTTTGGTGGCAATAAAGCACATTCAACACAACTTCTTATTTCAGTGTGAGAATAAAATTTTTGTACAATAAAAGACACATGCTTCAATAGCAGGGCAACGTTTTAAAAATCAATTTTACAGACCACAGAAGAACAACAGGCAATAGTGTTTAAGATGTACTAAATCATATCGTCACCTTAAAAACTAAACAACCTATCAGCAGTTTTCAAAAGTTTACAGGAGAGAAAAAACGTTATAAAATTGGAACTATTTGCAATATGAAACGAAAATTATGCCCTTGGTTCGACACCCAGCTCCGACATCTTGAAAAAAAAGAAATATGAAAAAAAAAAAATTTCTTTCGGCGACTACCTCTCAGCAGTCTTCTGGCAAAAGCTCTGAGAGTAATTAATTGCCATGAAAAAGCTTCTCAAGTCTGTCGTTCGGTGTCGACTTTAAACTGTAGGTCTCGGTACTCATGGATAAAAATTTACACACACAACATGAGTGCTGCGAGAAGCTAGGCCGTAATCCTGACACAGGGTTGTAAAGGCCAGTTATGTATCTATGTAACGAAAATTATATATTCTGATTAAAATGAAACCAGAAGTATACATCGGTGGAGAAAGCTTTGTTTTTCTAAACACAGCTTATGATATGGCGCTTAGGTTCTTTGGAATTGTAAAAATCTGAAACCAAACAACCTAGCAGCAATACTAATTAGTATGAATAATTAAGCATTCCTTTGAACACATGAATATTATTTACATTAAATAATAACAGTTATAGTTCCTTTTACTTGTTTAAACAAAAAAGTGCTTAATGTTTGCATGACTTTTGATGATTTATTTTCCTCTTTTTTAGTACGTCACGGCCTTCTAAAGTATACATTTTTTATTTTTTCTAAAATTTTTAACTTTTAAGTAAAGTTATAGATGTTTTTGCAAAAAATCTATTTTTTATATACATATTTTAATGGTAATAACTAGGGCAACCAAAAATATGCATTACTATTTTTTTATATATGTTTGACGAATTTAGGTGTATTGCCAATTTTTATTTTTTCAAAATAATTATTACCTATTGACACATAACTTAAGCATAATCTATTAAATAATAAGGGTGCTCTTGAAAACGCTGTAAACTAACATTTGTGAATTTGGGGAAAATTGCGAGAATAGTTCATGAAGCTCCAAATTTTAAAACTGATAAGAAAATTCTATTTCGTAAAGTTTGCACTAAGCCAGTGTCAGCAAAGAAAATATTTACCATAAAACGACACCTCGGATATTGAGTTCAACGCAAGAAATTAATCTAGGAAACGTTTGCTTTCAAATGTGCACCAATTACTCCCGTCGATGTCGAAAGGACTTCCTCGATGTAAAAGGACATTTTACGATAAAACAGAAAAAGCTTCATGTTTCAAAATTTGTCATTTATTGCAACAATAATTTAAATTATTTTTTTACTCTTTTGTTTTGTACTCTCGTTAGTCTGAATTTTTTGACATTTTTTATATTTGTTTAATTTTGGAATTAAAATATAATACATACATATATGTAATATAAAGGAATTATATATTTTTTGGTTTGTGGCTAATTTTAATTTATACTTTTCATGTTTTTTTTTTGAATTTTGAATTTGAATTTATTTATTTATTTGAATTTCTGCACAACAAGACATAAATCTTATAGTTAAAGTACAGAATTAATTAAATAAAATTAACAATTCAAAATTTGAAATATATGTAAGTTATTGTAAAATTAGGGAGCATGATTACTAATTACAGTAATTAATAATTAAGAACTACAAAAGGTACAGTAAAATTAATGTAAAAATAAGGCAATACAAACGATGAAAAACAAAAAAAGAAAAAAAATATATAAATAATAAAATGGAAAATAAAGTTACAATTAATAAATTTAAAATATAAATAAAATTAAATAAGCAAGAAAATATAGATAAATCAATTAGCAAAGAAATGGTATAACCGTTTTTTAAAATGCGTTACATTACTAGTGAGTTGTAGGCTATGTGGAAGTAAATTCCAAAGACGAACGGAGTGTATGAAGAATTGCCACTCAGAAACTAAAGTGTGATGAATGGGAGGTATTATTCTTTTACCCCTATTAGATCTAGCAAAGACAATTTTGTCAAACAAAATTAAAATTTTTGCAAAAAAAAAAAAAAAATTCACTTAACTTTATATCAACATATGTATGCATTATGAGTTTTATAGAGCATATTTTTAACGCTTAAAACTTTTTTCAATGCATATTTTAGACGTTTAAAACTAATTTTTTAGAGCATATTTTTGGTTGCTCTAGTAATAACTAAATAAGAAGTTAAATAAAATTAAAAAAAAAAACATTCTTTTAAATAAAACTACCACAAAAAATTATTTAAGAGGTATGTAATCATAAAAGTAATTACAGTCTGTTGAAAAAAAAAATTTCAAATAAATAGTTACTCTGATTTCTTCTTTAGCATGAGAGTTGATAGCTATTTGTTTTCAGAAAATTGTACACTTGCTGATAGTGTATCGATAGAACAGTGAAACGCCCGCCACATTGCGCCAAAGCTTTAATTAATCGATATAGAGTTGGATATCCTACCGTCACTGTTAAGTATCTTCGCTCTTTCCTGTACACAATCGAGAAGCCCCAAAACAGAATTTCAAGCATTTTTGAAATTAAATTTGTTTTATGGTCAGATGAAAATATTTCTTTTATTAATTTGGAATAATTATTAGAAACTTGTGATTACTTTTTAAGAAGTTTTAAGCAGAATTTATAAAATTAATATACAAAAATGAATCAGCTTGTACAAAGTAATACAAACATATGTGTTTGTTTAGTTCTTATTTTTATTTATTTTTTCTAAAATCCTTGAACTGTATAATACATACTGTTTTACATTGTTAATACAAAATTATTATACTTTTTAAGCAGAATTAATTAATTAAACATTCTACTTAAATAAAAAATAAATTCTAAACTTGGTGCTTTTTTTTACTGAAATTCAAAGTTGACAACGCTGATTGCAAGTCTTTTACTCGATATCGGCTAATGTCATTAGAAATTTCGATATATTCACTACAATAACGGGTATAAAATCAGTCGGACGTTCGTGATAGAAACTAAAGTTCGACCAAGTATTTGAAAATTGTTCACATTTTTTGTGTGTGTTTTTTTTTTAATTTTGTTTGCATTTTATTAACAATAATAAGAGTGTTTATGTATAATTAAATTTTAAAAAATTATTGAAACATTTTTATCACATACCACATTACAAGTAATAATTATTTTAAATCTGGTTCTTTTTAGTTTAATTCTTTAGCTTAGGCTATGTATTACAGGGTGTCAACTAAGAGTTGAAGAAATATTTTGTTTTTTTTTCAAATACTTGTATTTTTTATATTAAAATGTTTTTAAATGGTTTAAAAAACCATGTCACTGGGCCTCATTTAATTTAATTAAAACAAAAAAAAAATTGTTTTTCTTATGCGCGATGAAAAATAATTCTCACAAATGAAAGTATTCTAAAGTCATTAAGAAGTAGACCGGTAACACCAGTTAATAAAGTGTTGAAAAAAAATAAACATTTTAAATATAAAAGCAAATGTTTCAGCAAAATTTACTTTCATTTTAAATAAAACCGTTAACGAAAAAGAAATGAATTATTTTTTAAAACTTCTTATTAAAAAATTAATTTTAATCGAAATTATAAATATTTTAAATACCAAAGTGTTGCTTATAATCAAATCTCAACCGTTGGGAAACTATAAAACATTACAAACGGGTACGTTTTATTTGAATAGTGAACGGCCTTTATGGATTTTACAGGATCAAAAAAATGATACCAGAAGTGCGCATGCCCAAAATCCATTCAAAGAAAAATTAAAACCTATTTACTACGAAACTAGACGACAACATATCACACCGTCAAGACAAAGAGACTTGAGGATTTTAAAAAGCAACGCCCAAAAGCGTTTTTCTGGTCATATGAACTACAAAGGTTTGCAGTTGCCACGCCATTACATACCCCTAAAAAGTAATACAAAATCGAATGGAACTTTTAGCTTAAGACGTTATAAAAATTCAAAATTTATGCAAAATATGCCGATATTTGATGCAGTGCCGGGTGAAGAAGCCTACGCTGAGTCGCGGCCAATATTTATATATACCGGTAATAAGGGACGCATGCTTTTAAATACTATGTTGAGTGATAAGAAATATCCCATGCAGGAGCCAGTACCAGGGCAAGTGCTTTATCCTCCCACCACTGTCGTATTTCAACCGAAACCTTTAGTGGAGAATTTAAAGCAGAAAATCAATGTTACCATGATACCCTTTTATGCCTATGAGGCTATAGATCCCAGATCCTTAATAACAACCCCAACTGCCGCCACTACCATTGCTAATGAAAACTATAAATTGGCTAAGAAATATAAAAAATCGAAATTTTATCAGGCTTTTCATACACCACAAGAGGTCTACTCACAGCCCGTAACTGATTATGCCCAATACCATAACCGATTGCAATACACCACTAACTCCCCACCCACCCTAGAAAATCCCTTTAACAACCATCGCTTTACCACAGAGCCTTCAACGCCTACAACTACTTTATCCCACAAAAAGTTTGGAGTTACTTATGATGATGGTTCAGATAAATTTCAAATAATTTACGAGGATGACACACCATCTACCTTTTTGGAACGACCCATTAATTTAGAAACCACTACAACACAATATACCACTACACCAGTTCCCGTTACTTATGAAAGTTATAAATTTGATCAAAACTATTACGCCTTTCCGCTCTATACCATGTCTAAGCTCATCGAAACTCAACAAGCCACAGAAGCCTCCTCATCAACAGATGTGGAGATATCTGTGGAGCAGCAAAGAATTGAAAAATTAATAGACACTGCCTTAAAGGAGGAGAATGAGAATCAACGTAAAAAATCTAATGAAGACACCTGGTTTATATTAAATTCAAGGTAAATAGAATATAAATTTTAATTTCTTTTTTTTTTTGCCTTAACAAAAGTATTACTCGTATAAGCGGTACTCTCGATAGCTTCGATAGAAAATATAAATTATTTAAAAGGTAATAAAAATGTGTTACTAGGAATACTTGTATTTAAAGGCTGAATGGTAGTTTAAGTAGCTGGATTAACTAAATTTATCTTAACAATTGATTTTTAGCAAATACTTAGTTGTAATTGAACCAGTAATTCAAACATTTTAAATACATTTTGCTGTCTTATCGACGTACACCTTTTCTTTCAAATAACCCCAATAAATCGAAAGAAAGTCCAACGGTGTCAAATCACATAATCTTGGCGGCCAATTGACATCGCCACCACGTGAGATAACACGGTCATTGAATTTGTGACGCAAAAGAGCCATTCTTTCGTTAGCTGTGTGGCAATTAGCACAGTTCTGTTGAAACCACATATCGTCCACATCCATATTTTCCAATTCGGGCCATAAAAAGTTCGTTATGATCTTACGATAGCGAACACAATTCACAGTAACTGTGGACGGCTCTTCAGCCACACTATCTCGAACAGCAGCAATATTTTCTGCAATACGAGCTGTAGGTGCATGCACTGTTGTTTTCATATCTCTTACACATACATGGGCATATTGCATTACTTTTTTACTGCAATACTCAAATCAGTATTCAGTAAAAAGTACTGATTACTGAAAAGAGAAATCAGTATTCTTTTCAGTAAACAGTAAAATTTACTGAATACTAATTTTTTTTCACTAATCAGTAAAAAAACAAAATACTGAAAAAGTACTGGTTTGTTCAAATTTTTGCACAATTTTTCCGACTGTACGCACTTTTGGACTGTTAAATTCACCGAAAAAATTACGAAGTACACGATATGCATTTTGATTTTAACGCCTATTTTCATAATAAGCTTAAATAACTTTAACGCGTTGCTTGATTGGGTATCTTTCTTTGGTTCAAATTGAGTTAGTCTGAAATTGAGAAATGTCAAAGGAAATGCAGAAAAAAACTTGATTTTTAGGTGTGGTTCACATTTATATTAAACTAGCTGAACACGGTGTGCTTCGCTACCCTCTCGTTATATAATAAAATAAAAAGTATGTATATATTTTGCAGACAGTTGTGGGAGAAAGAGAATGAGGCTACCCCACTATTTTAATTGAAATGTATTTTAAATTTTAATTATAATTTAAGGTAAAATGGGGCGAAAAAGTGGGATTTGGTAATAAAAAAATGTATGGCTACCTTATCTGTAGATAAAAAGTGTATACATATTAAAAAAAAAGTATTTTGTATAGCAATCATTGTTAGTGGAATAAGTAAGTATCTGAATTAAACAAAACGGGGGCGGTGAGGTGGGAGTGGTTCATAGTTATATGGCGACGTTAGCAGTTTTAAGACCAATATACTACCAAATAAAAAAAGTGCGTTTTCAATTTTAATACTAAATGGAATCAATTTCGGTAGTTTTCTACCACTTTTTTTTGAGTGTACATATTTATAAGTGTATACTGTTTTACAAACTTCAGTTATATTAATAAATATACCCTGTAATACCGTGTGATGTAGCGAATATTTATACAATAGTATTAAAAATTTTATGCACGAAACACATTAATAACCTATTTGCAATAACATACTAAGTCACTATGATGGCTTTGCATGCCATGGCATGACACTGTGCTTGAGACAACATGACATAGCATAGCATGGTTTTTTTTTAAATGACATTTTTACACAAACTGTTGCGTTTGGTAGTACTATAGTTCAAATAAATGTAATAAAGGAAATTTCTAACATATCACATCCAAATTTCATGACTTTTTATTTTAAAAAGTTTAATGGAAAAAAGTTAAGAAACATAAAAAATTCCCATTTAACATGAACCTCGGACTCAGGAAGAAATTATATTACAATGTCCTATAATTGAGTGCATCCAACAAGTTTTTCAAGACGAATATGCTAAAAATCTTTTTATAAACCAATCCAGTTAAAAATGTACTAAAAATGTCTGCAATAAATATACTTTTAAACTTTTATTACGTAAAATTGCAGTGATTTCTTTGCATTTACATTTGTTTGTTATAGTTTGTGATAGTTTTCTTTCAAGTTCTATTTTTATTAATGAGCCCTAGAGACTCATGCTAGTAAGAATTGTTGCATTTTAATGTCAGTAAGAAGCAATTAGTAAATTTTTTTAGTTAAATTACTTAAAACTTACTTTCTTTACTAAACTAAAATTAGCCTATTTTAACTGGCTGCATTACATTTTGCTTCATACTAATATTTTGTTTTTCTCTTATTTTTTTAGATATAAAGGTCCCCGCAGAACAAATGTTTCAAATTTACATTCCTCCAAATACATACAACAGAGTACACCAAACAAAGTACTAAATGAGCTGGATTTTAATAAAACAAAATTAAAAACATCGAATGCAACAAAATCGACTTCTTTAGCTGCAAACAGTAAAGCAGTATTGCAACCTAAAATGCGTTCATTACAGGGTGAAACTATCAACATAATATTATGAAATAATGAATGAAATGAATTTTATATTTGATTTGAACAATTATATAAGAAAATAGAGTACAAACTAAAAAATAAATAACATTTGTAGTTTACTTAAAGAAATAAAAAACAAAAGTAGTCTGTTGCGGCATGCGTCTTAAGTCTTTTGATATTTACGAGTAGTTGCTTTAGGGCAAATACAAGTGTTTAATAAAGTTGTTTAATACAGTTTGTGGTTTAAATTTCTTTATTTTAAAGTGTTATTGATATTTCTTTAAAGAAAACTCAAGTTTTTTGTTTGTTTTGAAAAATTATGTATTTGCTTAAACAAATTAATAAAAATTAAGTTTTTTTTTCTTTTTTTTTAAACTAATAATGCTTTAGCATTTATATGTTAACTAATAAAACGTTATTATAAATCGTTTTGGTTTTGTAAAGTTCTCGTACATAAAAGGGTTAACCTCTAAAAGAGATTTAAAAATTCTTATGTTTTTGTCTTTCTATTGATTTTCTTTTGTTTTCTTTACTCACATCTTTTCTATTAGACTTTAACATTCTTTTGCGGTTCATTGATTTGTTGCATGCTTGTATTGGTATTCTCCTTCTCTTTGTTGTTCTGCATGTATTTTTCTAAACGGCCGGTTTTTATTGATTGTTACTCTCTTGTTTATTTAGTTTCGGTACTTTTTAAAGTTTTGTCTCTAATAAACGGTAAATTATAGGATTTAGTTTTTTTGTTGTTGTAATAAAAATCTCTTTCTACGTCTGTGTATATAAAAGGGAGTTCTTATGGTGAACTGAGTTTAGAACTGTGAAAACCGTAAAAGTAGTCAGAATCATTAACGAAATTATTGTGTGAGGGAAAAATATAAAGAAGGCGTTTTAAAATATATAAAAAAAATTTCGAAAAAGGATTGAGTGATTAAAAAACAAAAACGGAAAAAAATGTTGCAAATGATGTTTAAACATTTAGTGGTACGTGGATATTACAATAAATAATAAAAAAAGAAAAAATACAAACAAAACTCTTAAAAAGCAAACTTAAAAATTAAACATAAAAAATATGTAACAGATTTTAATCAAATAAATATACAATAATGTTGTAAATTTAGAGAAAGGATTTTTCTAATCCTGCATCATTTTGTTTTTAACAGCATTTAATTTAAATGAAAAACTATTTTTTTTATTTGAAATTTGTCTATTTTAAGATATAAACCAGCAAATATCTTGAATACTATTTGTGGGTTTTATTACAACTAAAATCCGTTTTTTTAAATAATAATCAGGGGTATTATAAAATACGATTTGGCGAAATTGCATTCGAAAATGTCATAAAATCCAGTGTTATTTATTGATACGAAAATCGACACTAAGTGCAGCGGAAATCGTTTGAAACTATAAATTTGAATGATTTTGAATTTTGCCTATATGAAGAAAAATAGTTTTTGTTTTTTTATTAAAAAAAACTTATTTTTCTATTTATTCGCTACCGACATTTATGCCAACCGGTGAATGGCTTGCTGTGGTAGAACAGAAAAATAGAATTTGAATTTAAAAAAAAAGTATTGCTTTGTAAATTCTTTTGTTTGTTTTTTATATACTAAATGGGATATGATTCTCATTCAGTTTATAACTTTTTAAACATAATTAAAGGCGAATACTTGTGAAAAATTTGAAATCACAAAGTTGTTTTAATCATATAAACGATACAATTTGTTATCCGATATATACCCCTAAATTACTGTTGCATTATAGCATAATGTTGCAGGTGCTTTTTTGTAATGTTGGTATATTTACAAATGTAAATGTGGTACATTTTTTGCTCACGATAAAAAACTTAAACCATATTGTTCGATTATTAGGACAGTAAATTGCAGGTGCCTTTTTTTTGAGCTAAGATTTTTATCTCTTGTATGTAAGTATATTACTCGTATATACATATGTGCATACGAATTTCTTTTTATATTTCGTTTTATATATAAGGGTTTGATAGTTACCCATTTCAGCGATTTTTGGTTTTTTTTTTTAATTTTTGGTTTACTTGTTAAACTGTTGAGTCACCAACATTGAAATTTGAAATTTATTAAATATCTTACGTCACAAACATAAAGTCAAAAAAAAAAAAAAAACGATACATTTAAACATAGTGGAACGCTTTTTCGAACAATAAAGAGTGACTTGTTTTCGTTCGAATAGTTTTGGGTTCGTCATCGTAGGATAGGATATATAAATAAAACTTTTGTTATTATTATTTGTAAATCAAATTGAAAATTGAATTGCTTTTCATTATTTAAAATTTTTAAAAACAAAAATTTTACAGAAAACAGTGAGAATCATACGACTCAAAATTTTCGGTCTAGTGGTTAGTGTGTTGGCTTACTAAGGCAAGAGCCCGAGTTCAAACTTCAGCTTTGACATCTTGAAAACAGAAATATGAAAAAAAATATTTTTTTCGGCGACTAGTCTGTTAGATTCGTATACAGGATCGCTACTTACTAAAAAAACAATTTGGTATGTGACGGAAATTGATTTCGATCGAAATTGTAATCGAGACCTACTGTTTAAAGTCGACTTCGAACGTCAGACTTAGGAAGCTTGTTCATGGCAATTAGTTACTTTCAGAGCTTTTGCCAGAAGACTGCTAAGAGGTAGTTACGGAAATAAATATTTCTTTCATATTTCGTTTTTTCAAAATGTCAGAGCTGGGGTTTGAACCCGGAGCTCTTGTCTTAGTAACTACTAGACAACGGTGACTACATATCGCTCATTTTTTGTTTTTTGTTTTTTGAGTTAATAATGCAGAAATATGAGGCGAACTGTAATTTAAAACATATCTAAAAATTTTATTTTTATTTCTTTTTTCATAAAGTGGCTACCAAAAGTGTCTTCTACTTTTCATATAAGCTTACCTAAATTAAAATGTTTAAACGCGTTTATCTCAAAATCGCTTTTTTCATTTATGCCACTCTTCTCGCAAATGAGCGATATGTTCTAGTAGCTGGCAGTATTCCGCATACAATGAAATTTAAACATTAATGATCATATAAGGTGTGTTACATTAC
Organism: Metopia argyrocephala; assembly: GCA_963576795.1. NCBI lineage: Eukaryota > Metazoa > Arthropoda > Insecta > Diptera > Sarcophagidae > Metopia > Metopia argyrocephala. Next base: position 123,097,589 of record OY756208.1, on the reverse strand, counting down.
ACAAACTTACAAAATTAGACTTTTTGAAATTTTCCGGAAATATTTTTCGGTTTTCTTCTAGACTTTGATGCAGCAGTTTTAAATTCAGCAGCCTTTTCTTCCTATCAGCTTATGTTTTTTGTATATAGCAATTTTGTATTAAGGTGAGGTTAGAAGTACTTTTTTGGATTTTACATAGCTTTGGCATAAGGTAGGATAAAGCTATTACAATGCCTACATCGGGTAAAAACTGTTTAATCGATCCGAAGTGTTTTTGCTTTACGTGTGGTCAATACGTTTTCAAAAATTATAGAAAATCAATTACAGATTTTATAAAAATTGCGTATACTGAATATTTTAAAGTGCAAATGTGTAATTTAGATAAGCCATGGGTGCCTAAAACTGTTTGTCAAACGACCAACTATGTTATCTAATCTAGGTCAAGATTTGATGCAACCAGTTTTACTTGCAGAATAAACCGAAGCTTTTTCCGAAGTCGAAACAGATGATATAACATAACGTTGATAACTCAAATGATCCAGATTTTATTGCCAATATCCCAATAACAGAACTTTTTAGCTGAAATGAGTTGAATCACCTAGTGTGAGACCATTATTTGTCAAAAGTACAGCCCTAGTTATTTGCTTCTAGATGGAAAGAAAAAAACATGCTAGCACAAGACACTAAACTACCCACACCTGCTCCTACATATGTTGTCATGAATGAAAGATCTTGGCTGCAACATGAGCGTAAAGCTCCTTTATCTGCATTCTTATCTGTATTATTTTCCTGTAAATTTCGTTTAAGAACAAGGAGAAAGAAAATTACCAGAAAATTCGGACAAAGGAGGCGCGATGCAAGGGCAGGGCAAAGGTCCTTTTCGGCTAGTTTCGAAAACTAAATTCTTCTTTGGTAATTTCCCTACCAAATAAATATATGCTATATCTCAAAAACTAAAGCTGATGCATGAAAATGGTTTTTATTTTCGGAGTCAGGATGTCAAATATCCACATAAAAACTAATAAACTTTCTGGAAAAAAATCTTTGTCGTTATGTGTTATTATTGAAACACTTAAGTTTTATTTGTCTTTGAAAATACAAACGATTTTAATTTCGAACGAAATTTCAGATATCATGTAATACGTTCAATTGCAATTTAACTTTAACGTCTTTACTCCCATTATTTAAGCTCGTCATGTGTAATTAATCTTCTTACAAAACCTTTATCCGACCCAGGATGGAATACAACTCTCATGTATAGACCGATGCTGTGGTTATCCAATTCTATCATTGTTCTATCGGTACCACCATGAGAGGTGCCCTTATGAATTAATAAAAAATTAAGATTTTTGGGGACTACTCTTACCTTTTTAAGAGTTTATCCTTTTGTTTTAAGTCAAATTTTCTGTATGTGTTTTTTAAATAATTTTCATAAGTGTTTTAGTTTTTTATAAATATGGGCGTTATTATTTATTAACTTTCATTAACAAAATCTGCACTCATTTAATACTGTTTGAAGAAGGAAATAAAAAATCTTAAAAATAATTACTTTCTTTCGATTTATTTTATTTTTTTTTTATTTATTTTTATTTACTATCATTATTTCAAGTTAAAAATATAAAAATTTTAATATATATGTACATAGTTTGAGATTTTACTAGTAAGTATTGCAACAAATAAAAGCTTATTCTAGGTTGAACTTAAAATATATATAAAGATATTTATCGCACATTAAAGGAAAAAGCACATTAAAGCAAAAAACCTTATTGAAATTTGAAGAAGTTTTTATATCTACCCTTCAGATGAACTTGAGGAAGCTGGTGATACTACAAATTTCTTACTAAAGAATAACTTGAAAACCTGTTGCGATTTTCAAAGCTTTGTGTCATATTATTGATTACAGCCGTAAACATGTTCTGCTTGAATTTGCTATGTAGTCTGTTTGTTGAGTAACGCCTTCTTACGTTAAAGATGATCTTTAAATTCTTATTTTGTATAATCTGAAGTTTCTTAATATGTTGTTTAGAAAAGTTTGCTTTTTAAGATTACGCGTATTATTAAAATAAAAATGTTAAAAACATAAATTTTGACCCAAATTTGAGACTCAGTTACACCATAAAGAGCCTTAATTGGAGCAGATTATTTAACAGAAAATAGTTTTGATCTAATTAAGGCGTTTTCGATAAAACAAAATTAATAAAACGTTTTTCTAATTTCTTCATCAGTTCCTCTTTCCCATATTTCTTCATACACAAGCATTTTGGTGGGGCACTACTACCACGTAAGTATTGTCGTTTTGCTAGAAAAAAATTACTATTTACCAGTAGAAGTCTGAAATTAATAATTTTACTTCCTATTCTAGTGAAGCACCACCACCGTCTACCGTCATGAAACAAATACCACTCACCTATTTTCGGACCTACACTTATCAACAGCCCATCGGCAATCACCAACTGCAGCTGCCTTTGCTAAGCTCTACAGATTATATAGCAAATCAACAGGCATTAGGTACAACACCCTACTTTAATCCTATGATGCCTATAATGCCAATGGCACCTTTTCCATTAGCAGCTTCTAATGAGATTCCTTTAGATGTGAGACCAGCTAAAAACTATGCTTCTGTGAGTCTAGTGAGATCTCTTAATAATATCGTGCCAGCACCTTCTGGGGCCACCACAGTGACAACTCAGGAACCTACTACCACATCAACCACAACTACTACAACAACACCGGTACCTATTACTACCACTACCACCACCACCACCACCACAGAGGCTTCTACAACACTTGCAGACGAAGAAACTCCCTTAACTGTGTTACCCTTAATGAAAAGCGATGCCATGGGTAACATTGAAGGGGTATATCCTGCTTTAAATCGCAAAGCTTTTACCAATCATTTTAATATTAACTATAATCGTCCAATTTATCCTTCTCCTGAGTACACCACTTACAATACACGAGCTGAAGATAATTTAGCAGTTGCTCCAAATATTGAATTTATACCTTGCATGTGTCCTGTAAATATTGCCCAAGTAGGTTATGCGGGTTATGCGCCTGGCCAGCCTTTAAATTCAATGTTTTTAGGGCAGAGTCACACTGAAACAGAAGCTGAGGGGTCTTCTTCAAATACACCACTACAGCAGATAGCAGTAAATGCAGATTTTAAAGCACAGGCGGAAGTAACAAATTTAGTAGAAGACTTACAAACGGGTCAACTAGAAGAAGATGAAAACGATAAATCACCAAATGTTTAGCCTGGTTTTGATTCTGATCTTGATTTGTATTTGTATACACGTAACATATAAGTATTATTAAAAATAATTTTAGACTGATTGTAAATTGTATGAGAAGTAAGAAAATAATTAAAAAGTCGTAAAAATAAAAAAGAAACTAAAATATATTGGAAATATTAAAAAGTATTCCTCTGTTTCTAGAAGACGAATGTCTAGCCTTTTTATATGGAAAACATTTATAAAATTCGTTTTCTAATGGTATATTTTAACTACTGAAACAGAGATCTATAGATGTTTACATTTCATAAAAAAAATATCTTTTAAAAGATTAATATTTTAATAGTTTCGGCATAACCTTATCAAAAGTTATGGTACTTAGGTGTGTACAAAACAATATAAGGGACAAAGGCGTATCTGTTAAATGCTTGTTACACCTCTCATAGACTGAAAATGCTTCCTTGTAGAAGAAATTTTGATTTTTATAGATTTAAAATGGATAAATGGAACAACGCAATTCGACCGAATACAAAAAAGAACACTTTTTCTATATTATATTGGGGAACTTTAAACGGGACAAAGTGGGATTTTTTAAAATATGACATTTGGGTCAAAATAAGGAACATCAGAATTTATTTTAAAATTGTGGTTACTTGGACATACATATATAGTTTCTTATTTTGATTCCTAGAATTCGATTTTCCTTATTACTTGGGTGATTTTTAAATCACCAGAGCCAAAAAACCTGTAAAAAAGTAGAACAAAGACACTGGCATTTTTCAAAACCCATACGGCGTAAGTGACTTTATTTTCATCGTAGAAATCTGGGACCGGGACCAATCGACGCGTATTTTTTTTCTGATAAAAATAATGCAAAAAATGTATTTTCGATTTTTTGTCAGTTACAGCGTTCTTTAATTCTAGCGACGATATACATATATACCAGAGTTGGGTTTATTGCATTAGATTTAATTTTCCACTAAATTTAGTGGTAGTGGAAAAAATAGTGCATTATCGCCTATAATATTTAGTGGTAGTGGAAATTTAGTGCATTAAATAAAACCATTTTAGTGGTAGTGGAAATTTAATGCATTAAAAAAAACAAATTTAGTGGTAGTGGAAATTTATTGCATTAAATAAAAAAAATTTAGTGGTAGTGGAAATTTATTGCATTAAATAAAAAAAATTAGTGGTAGTGGAAATTTATTGCATTAAAAAAAACAAATTTAGTGGTAGTGGAAATTTATTGCATTAAATAAAAAAAATTTAGTGGTAGTGGAAATTTAATGCATTAAAAAAAACAAATTTAGTGGTAGTGGAAATTTATTGCATTAAATAAAAAAAATTTAGTGGTAGTGGAAATTTATTGCATTAAAAAAAACAAATTTAGTGGTAGTGGAAATTTATTGCATTAAAAAAAACAAATTTAGTGGTAATGGAAATTTAGTGCATTAAATAAAATAAATTTAGTGGTAGTGGAAATTTAGTGCATTAAATAAAATAAATTTAGTGGTAGTGAAAATTTAGTGCATTGAATAAAACAAATTTAGTGGTAGTGCAAATTTAGTGCACTAAATGAATCGATTTTAGTGGTAATGGAAATTTAGTGCACTACTTCTGAATGATTAGCGGCTGGCAATATTAGCAGTCCGCGCCATTAAAATCTTACCTATGGTGAACTGAATAATATATTACATTTGAAAGTACTAAAATTCTTATTAAAACAATAACAACAATTATTTACTTTATACAGGCGGACTCAGTAAATAAAGAAAATAACATTCACAACAATTTACTTTGACATTGACTTAAGCTATGTATGCATATAATAATATTATATCCATATATGAAGGTATATTAAAACGATAGTGGAACTGAGGTAGTGGAACTAAATTTCCATTCCACTATAGTGCCAATGGAGTTATATTCCATTACCACTAATTATTCAAAATTAGTGCACTAAATTTCCACTACCACTAAAATCGATATATTTAATGCAATAAATTTCCATTGCCACTAAAATTTTTATATTTAATGCAATAAATTTCCACTACCACTAAATTTATTTTATTTAATGCACTAGATTTCCACTACCACTAAATTTGTTTTTTTTAATGCAATAAATTTCCACTACCACTAATTTTTTTTATTTAATGCAATAAATTTCCACTACCACTAAATTTTTTTTATTTAATGCAATAAATTTCCACTACCACTAAATTTGTTTTTTTTAATGCATTAAATTTCCACTACCACTAAATTTTTTTTATTTAATGCAATAAATTTCCACTACCACTAAAGTTATTTTATTTAATGCACTAAATTTCCACTACCACTAAATTTGTTTTTTTTAATGCAATAAATTTCCACTACCACTAAAATGGATTTATTTAGTGGTTAACTATTTCTATCTGCATTTAGTGGTGGCTGCAATATTGCTGCATTAATACTAAGTGGTTTAGTGGTAGTGGAAACGATAATGCATTATAAATTCAATGCAATAAACCCAACTCTGATATATACATAGTATGTATGTATATCAGAGGTCAGAAATGAGTATAAAAAAGTGAGTAGAGTTGAATCTTCACTCATAATTTCTTTTAATTATACGTTTCCATATTCTTCTCAATGTCATTACACCTCAAATTCTCTCAAAAGTTTGAAGTACTCAACACATACTTAACAACATGTATGATGTTGATTTCGACTCTCCTTAATTCAATGTACATGTACAAGTGATACAAAATAAGTATGATTCGCTTATGAAAACAACCCAGCGGGAAAAGATTGATTACCTTATTTTATAATCAATTATATAATATATTACTTGAGAATATATTACTTTTGGAATCGAGAAGGTAATTTCATGTGACACACAAGTAAATATTAATTACGATGTGTATTCCCGCATCTATGAAGAAAGAAGTTATTGTTTTTTGGTTTTTGTCTTTTTCGTATATTTTGTTGAATAAAACCGTTATTTTGTTTTTTTTTTCTATTTTATACATATATCGATTACCATGTACATTCCCACATTTATAGAAGATAGAAGTTGTTGTTTCTGCATATATTTGTTTGTGGATTTTTATGTTTTTTATTTTTTTCATAATTCTTGTTACAAAATGCAGTTTGTGTTTAAATGCGCAGAAGTGCAGACACCAAATTAATGTTTAAGATTAATTAATATGTATATTAGTAGCTATTCGGGAATACTTGTTTGACAGTTCACCATTTTTGCCACCTATAGCTTTTCGTATCGTTTTTATATTTATTTTAAAACTTAAATGTTTGCAAAATGTTTTTAATATGAACATGATAAAATTAGGAGTTTATTAATAAAAGCGTAATTACAGGTGCTTTAATATGGTAGATAGTGAAACAAATATTTCCGATTAGCTACTATTATTTGATTTTTAATGGGGGAAATTAATTTATTATTAATAATTTAATCTATAATATAATATATTATAAATACATTAATAATATAATGCATTACAAATAATGAATTCTAATACTTATTACGGGGGGATAGTAAAATAATTTATTACTTTTCGTAGGACATGATCTGTGTTAGGCGTAATGCTTTCCGTAATCAATAGATTATACATTCCTTGTATTACCTCCTCGATTCTCATTGATTACCATTTCCCGCTGGGAATATAAGGTTGTATGTTTGCTCTGCCTGCCGTGTTACTCGTACTACTCGTTCAGTATTGCTATAAACACAATCAAGGCTACCGACCATTGACCACACAGCAAAAAAAAAAAAGAAATATTTCGGTCATAATGAGAATCGAATGAAAGAAATAAAGATTTGTATTGTATTGGAGAGTCTTAAAAAAAATTAATTCACAGTTTTGGGCGATAATCTGTTAAACTTTTCAGTAATAATAAATTAAATTGAAGCACTTACTAAGACGATAGCGCCAAGCTCAAATCTCAGCTCCGACATCTTGAATAAAAGAAATATGAATAAATTATTACTATTGGCGACTACTTCTCAGCAGTCTTGTGGCAAAAGCTCTGGGTGTAATTGATTTCCATGAAAAAGCTGTTCAAAAATATCGTTCGGTGTGGACTTTAAACTGTAGGTCCCGGTACTCATGGATAAAAATTAACACACACAATATGAGTGCTGCGAGAAGCTAGGCAGTAACCCTGAAACAGGATTGTAATGGCCAATTATGTATGTATGTATGTACTTAGAGCGATTTAATAATTTTTATCATTTTTGTTTTTCTGCATTTCACAAACATATTTAAAATTTTTTTTATTTGAAACCAATTCTCAGGGGTAAACCCCTACTAAATGCAGTGCATTGTACTGGATTTTTTTTTTGAAAGGCAGTACATTTTTGATTTGATCATTCAAAGGCAAGTGTTATACCTTATATATATATACTATACCAGTAATTGCCTTATCGTTGCATGTTGATTGTGTGGTGAGTGTCTTCGCTAAATAGGTTAGTTGTTATCTGCTACTTCCCAATATTTTTATTCGTTTTCAATTCAAGTAGTAAAGGGTTGGTGAAGGTAAAATGAATAGCCTTTTATTCCAATATGTGATCAAATTTTTAACAAAAATAAAATTTTAGTTTTTAGTTTGAAGTGATATAAATACATACATACATATTTATGTACTTATATCTTCAATTTAAAAATATTTTTTTTTCGCACTATCCAAAATTTTTACTCTACATCAGATGAGAGAAATTTTAGAGCCTGTTCATACAACACGAATGTCAAAAACCATTCGGTTTTGTTTTTATTTAAAGTATAATCATTACTAAGACTCATGTTTAGTTACAAAAAATTTTCTCTGTGGGTACAATAATTTTTTTAATTAGCAGGGTAAGTTCGTGTAATGTGAATGACTATGTAGTATTTTTGATAATATGACTACAATATCAGGAGGCACTATAACAATTGTACAGTAGAATCTCGAAGAAGTTAATATGCATAAAAAGTTCAGCACTCGGATAACTTAACAGTATTTCAGTATCGACGTGCCGCTCTAAAGAATTAAATTTTCTGTTAACCTTTTCAAGGCGTATGAGTCTTTAAAAAAAACAATTTTTTCGATCATAACTGATGCGCATACTTTCAATGTAGAGCTTTAATTTTGTTTATTGATTTATGATATTTCTAAAATTTCATTTTTATTTTGAGCTGCAAAAACAAATATTAGTTTAGTCGTTTGTGAGTTGTGTATTGTATATTTGAAAAACATCAGATTTTAAAACGGATTAATCAAGATAATCAAGGAAAGCGATTGGCACTAGATTGTGTTGTAACTGAAGCAGCCATCTCAAAAATAATGAAACAACGATTCACAGTATTTTCTACAATTTCAGCATTTTTAAAAAAATATTGGAATATTTGTATTCTGCATACATACATATCGTCGTAAGAATTAAAGAACGCTGTAACTGACAAAACATTAAATGTTCACCAGAGCCAAAAAACCTGTATGGAAGTGAAACAAAGACACTGATATTTTTCAGAACGCAGACGGCGTAAGTGAATTTATTTTATTGGAGAAATGTGGGATCGGGACCAATCGACGCGTATTTTCATTCTGATAAAAATGATGCAAAAAAAACGTATTTTTGATTTTCTGTCAGTTACAGCGTTCTTTAACACTAGAACTACCAACATTTGTTGTATACCAACCGGTCAAAATGACCTGATGACTGTTTCTTGTATATAATACAATAAATTTATTGTCAAAAAAGAAAAAATTTACACAAAACGTTTATATTTTATATTTATTGTGAACACAAGTAATTATTCTTACAAAATTTGAGAAAAAAAATAATATAAAATAAAAATAAACATAAAAGGAACAAGTTCAATTATATGTAATTATTATTAGGGATAATATATTATTCAGGTGTGACTTTTCTCGCAATTCTTACAAAGTGCTATGCCACATATGTTCTTCGTTTTATTCTTATTACATAAACCTATTTGGCAAGTTTTACGTGCATGTGGTTTTTCAGGACCGTTCAATAAATTAGCAAAATTTTGTTGTCCCGATGGACTCTCATTTTCTGCAGAAAGTTCGGTTGCCAATCGAAACAGAAAGCTTTTTCTGGATATTTTTTCTCCTGTGGTTTTTTATACAATATCATGCATTTATTGCAGCTAAATCGAGGATATTGAAGAATACCTGAAGAGGCCACCTACGAGATGATGATTTAGTGCTGTATTTCCTGGCCATTTGGTCCATTACATCTACCCCGAATTTCTTTTTGTTATAAAATTCTATACTTTTAGGTTTTTTTTTTTATTTGAGTTTATTTTCACATGTCTGTGTCTTGTGCTAAGTAGAAGTACTTTCTTATTTAGTTCACTTTTATAAACTGTCAAAGTACAATTTTGTGATTTATAAATCACTGAAGAAAAACGAGCTAGTTTTTTTTGCTAGTTCTGGTAGTTCTTTTTTGTTTGATATAATTGTTCCAAATAAAGTAGTACGCTGTTCTAATAGTTTTGAAGCTAACGATTTGGTAGTGTAAATTCAAAAATAACCACTAGCTGAAAATGCAGAATACATTAATTTTGAGGAATTTTGTGTGATCAGCTGTTCAATAAATGTTGCCATCACATTTTATTACTTATTCTTCATATCCATTCGTATTACATCCATTCTTATCAGATTGAAATTTGACGTTTCTTTTAAAAATTTGTTCAACGGTCAAAATGACTGGTTGGTATATCTAGGTATACCACATACGTAACTCGAGAAATACGGGGAAGAGGGGAAAAAGATATATATGATGTTATAGCTGGAATATATTTAGAAAAAGTCATGTCATATTAAAAAAAAAATAAATTTTATGCAAAAATCTTGTGAAGAAATTTTAAAACCGGTCATTTTGACCGGTTGGTAGTTCTAGTGTTAATTCTTGCGACGATATCAGAACAGACGCACAAGCTTTTGTTCTAATCGAAGAAAACAAGTATCATTTTCCGGATCGCTTCTAATGAAACTATAGATTTTCAAGTACAATTCAATAAGTACCTATAAACACAAAATCTAAAGTCGATGTCCGCGAACTGAGAATTAATTTTAGAGCCATGGTTTCTTTGCAAGACATTTTTAGAAATAATATACTTCTCTTAACTCATTGTTACAAATAATCTCTAATCTTTAATCTCTTTTAATTTAAGTAATTTACGTATTCTCTCCCCATATGGAGCCTTCTGCTATCTTAAAGACTAGGTTTAAGTCAAACAAAAACAAAATGTGAAAGCTGATCTCCTTTACTCTCTCTGTTAAGTTTTATAGAAGGATTGAAGTTATGAAAGAACAAATGAAGATAATTGTTTAGTGACAAAATTGTTATACTTGAAACAGAGATCAAGTGCTAAACACGTTATTTTTAAGTGCGGAAAAAGTTAATGGTGATATAAATAAGTAGTGAAATACATACATACATACACACATATTTAGTTCGTCGTGAAATTAAAGAAAATTTTAAGTATAAAAAAGAAACAATAACCAAGAAGGATTTAAATAAAAAGAAAAAAATTGGTGAAAGTAATAAAAAGTTAAAAATTTTAAATAATAAATTATATTGGATTTGAATTTTTTGATGTGACTAACATAGGAGAGAATTTTTCTTAATAAAAAAAAATGAATATGCATATGTATGTAGGTATGTATGATAGTATATAAAACATTTTCATATTATAAAATTAAACGTAGAAATGTGAAAGCTTTAGCTGAAACATTTTCTTTTAATTTTGGTAAGCTTTTTTTAAAACATATTTATGTATCTATAATGTATGTATTTTTTAATTTTTTTATGATCGTTTTGGCTTTATTATTTTGTGTGTAACTGCATACTCGTAGTATTTACATATGCATGTAATTTCTTTTTACTCAACAACAAATATGTTTATTACTCGTGAACTCTTTTTTTTAAGTAATCTCTCTTTGTTGTTGTAATAAATACATACATACATAGGTGATGTGATTGAAAATAATTACTGACAAATTAATTGGTTTATGTTCTCGTGTTTAGAGGTTCTACGAATATATGGAATCATTTATGCATGCTTGATTGAACATGTTAAGTTAGTTTTTTAATTCAATTTATAAATAAGAAAAAAATATGGGAAAAGAAACAAAATTAGAATAATTATACATAATTATATGTTTGTCATAATTTGAAAAAAAAAACAATACATATTTCCGTATTTAAATTATTTTATTTTTATTATTTGAGAAATAAGAAAAAGAAAGTTCTCATTGTTAAGAAAAAACAACAGCACGAAAATCTTAATTTACACATCAAGTGCATATTTGGCTGCATCGTCTAGTTTATCCCGCTTATCGTTTCTCTTATCCGTAATATTTTTCATGAAGGCAAAGAAAACTGAAAAAATATGAGATGTGCAAACGAGTATTGCTGTTCGAAATGTAAGCAATTTTCAGTATTTTGTATGATAACCTTTATTTTTTATGACGTCAGCACATCGTTTTGGCATAAGTTCTATGAGTTTTATAAGCACTGTTGTTGGTATTGATTCCCACTCTTGTTTTAAGGTATTAAAGAGTTCATGTTTGTAGCTAAAAAAGCGAATTCCGATTCTAATCCATAAAATCCCAAATAAGTTATCCATGGGGTTCAGGTCAAGGGATTGACTTTTTCCCATTGTACATCATCTGTTGTTACACCTGGGTTAGCCTTATTAGTAATTAAAGGTTTTAGTACAATGATTTAAATAAGTATATCACCTCTATGATCTAAAGTTGGCTAAAATTTCCTCAATTCATCTGAGAGTTTTAAATAACGGAGTATAAGTTCTGGTAATGCAATTGAGACCCTAGCTGCTCCAGTAAATAAAACATATCGGCTAGTTTTCTATATAGGACAATAAGGTTTAAATTTGGTTTTTTTTTAAGACATAAAATACACCTATCCCCCGATTTACACGGTACTTTTTTTACACGATTTCACTTTTATACGGATTTTTTCAAGATCTCTCCCCCGATTTAAACATTATTTTTCGCTTTTTCACGATTTTTAAACTGAACGAATTTTACAAAATAAAACAAAAATTTGTGTTATTTTGCTACACCTTTTTTATTTTAAACACTACATCCCAAATTTGTAAAACGACAGCACTAAGTACAACCCATAAAAAAACTGGTACCAATCCATCAACAAGAGAATCGCCTCAAATAATATCAAGTGATGAAAGTGACATGTCACCAATCAAGAAAAAAAGGTTAAGAGTCATCAATAGTGATTAAATTTGCTCAAATTTTTTATATATTTTTTGTAATTTTCTTTAAAAATATGTAATGCTTTTTTACATGTACATATTTGTTATTACAAAACTGAATGGATATTTTGTTTCTTTATTAGGTGTATATTTTATTTCTATTTAACGTAAATGAAAGAAAAATAAATGAAAAAAATGTATATTGATTTTACTTATTTTAGACTTTTTTCGTTTTACACGATTTTTCATACAAAAAATTTGATTTCGATTTACACGGTTTTTTCAGGAACCGATCTTCCGTGCTAATCGGGGGATAGGTGTAATGCAAATGTTTGAGAGCAAAAAAAAAATGAATAAAATTAAAAAAATGTATTTTTTTATTATACAAATTTGTTGTACTTGTTGAATAGTTTGAAATGTTATTATGGTTTAAAGCTGTACTTGTCCTGTTATGACGCATGTTATAACAGTCTGTTAATTTTTTATAGTGTAAACCCTACACTAATATGTCTAACGGTAAATTTTATTTTAAGCAAAGTTTACCACCTTAACAGTTATTTAATTCATATGTTAGTTTTTTAAAGTACCTTTTTATGCAAACCTGTTTGAGTATTTGTGGTACTATTATTTATTTTTTATTGGTGAGAGAAAAAAAGAGAGCAGGGGTATTTTTTTTTTGGGCATATCTGTGGATTTTTACTGTAAAAAGGGTGAGTAATAGAGAAAGAAATTCCTTCAGAATTATTTGTAAATTCAGTGCGCTGGTGCAAGACAAATAGGGGTTGTTTAGTTATATTTGCTTTTTAAAGTTTTTTGTGTTTTGCTAATTCAAGATTGCCAAGTTAAAAAAATGTAAATAAAAATAAAACAACAGCAAGTGTGGTGTGCTTTTTCTCTTAAAAAAAAAAAAAAAACATTTTTTTATATTATGGCTAATTGGTAATTAAGAACAGAGAGAGAGAGAGAGAGAGAGAAGAAAGTTGCAATAAATTTCAAAGTTAAACGGATATTTTTGATTTATAGTATTTTAAATCTTTTATATACTCAAATGTTATTTAAAAGTATTTTTATAAATATATACATATGTAATGATTTTTCTAAATACTAAATTTATTATATTTTATTTTTATTTTTGAAATTCAAAAAAAATCACATCCCTGTTTTTAGTACTTTCTACAACATATCTGTGTTTGTCACTCTCTTTTATTGCTTTCGAACTAAATATTGGTATTCGAAATTCCTACTAGATTTATGTATGTATGAGAGAGTATATGTATGTCTTAAAAGGCTCGTAAAGGTTAATGATGAGTGCAAAATTTTTTCATACACCAATCGGATTTTGTAGACGCATCTTAAAGCATTATACATAAAGACGGTGACTAATAAACGAGAATATTTTCACAATAAAAAGAAAAATAATAAAAAAGTCAGTATAGAAATTTAAACTATAAAAATAAAATTTAATTTTGAAATATTTTCTATAAAAAACCATGAAAGGAAATATTTAAACAAAATCTTCATTTATCACATTAAGAGAATCTATAAAAAATCCTTTACTGAAACAATAAGTGTTTAATAACAAAAATAATCTTAAAAAATTTTTTTACGGTGTTGGGGCTAAGCGGTCTCCCTTTAGCTCCTTTGAACCATTTATTCGTCACAAAAACAGAGTTTTAAGGGGAGCAAGCGTCGTTGTATTGAAAGTAATAGTATTTTCTTTTCGGGGTGTGCCACGCCAATAGAGTAAAAATTCAAATCTTTAATTCAATTTACTAAAAACCTTTAAAAATAAAATTAACTTTACAAAAAAAAGTTTTACTCAAAAATCACAAAAAAAAAAAATATAAAAATATATAAAATACAAATTAATAAAAGAAAAACAAATACTAAAAAATTCTCGACAAATCTTTAGGCTCCTTATATTATATTTACGTCACTTTTTCCCTTTTGCAGTTTTAGTCAGAGAGAAAATTATAAGAAAATTTTATACAGACTCACGTTGAAAATCTAAGAAATACGAAGAATCAGACAAACCACCATCTAACGATTTGTTTTAATAAGAAAAAAAAATAATCTTTTCCTTTCTCCTATTTTATTGGATCTACTCTACAAACGACAACAAAAACAAAAGTATTTTTGAAGAAAAAAAAAAAAGAAAAATGTTGAGGATACTATCATTAGGCTTAATGGCTTTAATGGCCATTAATGCGATACAAGTTCAGGTGAGTTGTGCTCTGTGAGTCATAATTTCGATTTTTTTTACCTTTTAAAACATTTTTTATACTTTTGTTTTTTTTTTTTTTGTAATTCCTATTGTCCGTCGCCTTTTGTAATAATTCAATGCTTAGTATAGTTTTCAGAGAGGGTGGCAATTTGATTTGTCACGAAAAAGTTAAAACAAACATAAGCAAGAGGGTGTAAGAAGACATGTTGGTGCCCAGTAAGTTAGTTACTCGTATTATTCTTAGCGTCATATAATTATGTTTTGTTATGAAATTAACTATTGATTTTTTAGCCGTCTCTGTTGGGGGGAGTAGAATGAATACTACTTTGGTAGAGGTTACCCATAGTGCTATATTAAAAAAAATAATTAAAAATTAATATCAAACAAAATAAAAGCATTTAGGCTAAGAAAGATATTATTTATGTAATTAGAATAAAACTATTTAAAATTTAATTTACTTCAAATTTTGCCAATAGACGTATGTATGCACTTATACATATACAGTATCGGACAAAACTATAGCACGGATTCCTGTATGATTGCGAATTATAAAACAACATAAATGTAGGTGCTCATATTATAACTATTACTAGTTAATAAATTTGCTCTAGGAAACATTTTTTTAGTTCAGATATTTTGGATACTCTTCACCGAACTGCAAAAGTCAACATTGATATAAGCAATCAATTTCTGCATTACTGATAATTTTAATTAATGATTTTTCCCCATTTTCAGTCTTCATTTTGATATTTGGGGATAGGGAGAAATATTTCCCCTGTATCGCTCCCTCTGACTACTTAAAAAAAAAAAAAACGTAAACCGTATGTGTTCTACGGTACGAAGATATACATATTTAGTTTAAAATTTCATTGACGTCGGTACGTTATTTAGGTGAGGCATATATTTACCCTTCTGGCGGGTACCTTAGCATTTAGGGGTATGAAAAATAGATGTGAAAATTTACATTTGTTAATCTAAAGTTGTGTCAAGACACCAACAAAATTTAATAAAAATCAGTTTGTTAGTTGGGGATAGGGAGAAATAGCCCATGTACCGCCACCTCTGAATACTTAAAACAAAGATAAACCATATATGCTCCACGGTACTCAGATCTGTTTACTTTAATATATCATCGAAGTCCGTACGTTATTTAGGTGAGGTATAAATTTTCCCTTGGGGCGGGTCACCTTTATATGAAAAATATATATTGACCGATTTTGGAGGAGTTTGGCAACAAACACCTCGAAACGTGAATTTTATATATAAAGATAGATTTGTATTTAATTTAGAATGCTCAGTTTACTTTTAACAATTAAAAAGGAAACATTTGCTGTTGTTGCAGTTTATTTTTAATCAATAAAATAGTACAGCGACAAAACTAAAGCACGATTTCTTAAATATTTACTGGGTTATTTATTTGTAAGAAATTATTAGCAATAAGGAACATTATTTTAAATTTTTCTATTTTAAGATCTAGTTTTTGCCACCTTTAAAAGGAAAGTTTTTTATCTAATAATTAAGGGAAATAATGGCTCGAAATAAATATTCCGTGGCCCTAAAATAAAAAACAATTCATGACTTTTTTAATAGTGCATCAGTAAAGCAAATATGAACAAAAAAGACGAGTTGCAGGTGGCATAAAAGTGTATAGAAACTCAAAAAAACATTGTTTTTCAGGAAAAAAAAGTTAAGATTGGATTGAAGAAGCGCACATTAACTGGACTACCTCTTAAAAGAAATTTGTGCTTTTCTCTGATGAATCTAAAAGATTCTGGTGAAATTAAGTCAGTACGAAAAGAAAAAAGACAGCCTCTTAAACCAACATACAGCATAGTTACAGAAAATCAATGTAATGGGGATATTTTACTGCGTTTGGTATTGATCCATTTCATAGAACCAATAGCACAATGGACCGTTGTCTGTACTGCTTCCATTCGTAGAGAAAGAAATTACCATAAAGTGGCGATATCAATATGACAACGACTCCAAACGCACATCTAAATGTGTGAAAGAGTGGTTTGTTGAAACTAAAATCGCTGTTTTGGAAGTGGCCAGTGCAGTCGCTTTATCTCAATCACACAGAAAATATATGGGAAATTGTATTGAGTATTGAAATTGAGTATTGCTTTCTGATGATCTTTTCCGGCAGGTGAAAAATATTTGGAATAAAATTTCTAGAAAAGTGATATCTAACTTGAATCCATGCCTCGCAGGTGCGCAAAAGTTTAAAAAAATAATGGTTAGGCCACTAAATATTAGATTATTCTTAATATTTAATATTTTATTACTTTAATATGTGCTTTAGTTTTGTCGCATATAAAAAATGTATTACATATACATTTTGTTAAGGATAATTTTTGTTTTCCATGGATACATTATTTATTTTTGTTTTAGTTAAATCATCAATTTTAAATATAAAATAATGTTATTTCTAAAAATGTTTTAAAGTTATGAAGAAAAATTTAATTTAAAAGAATTCCTTGCTTAATTTTGTCCGATACTGTATATTCGTAATAGATTCTTTCTTTCGTATTTCTTACTAAAAGAGATAAATAGACCTCTTTCTCAGATTGATATATATATATATATATTTTTGTAGAATTTCTCTCCGTTTTTAAAAAACAAAAACAATTTGCTTTAAATTTTACTTTCGATAACAAGAAATTAAAAATATTTCCAACTTGTATTATTTTTCTATTGCCAATAGAATCCGTACGTAATTTAATTTTAGCATTTAGTGGCATTAAAAAATTTATTTTCTCTTTCGTCAAAATGCATATTTACATACATACATACATAACTGGCCTTTACAAACCTGTGTCAGGATTACGGCCTAGCTCCTCGCAGCACTCATGTTGTGTGTGTAAATTATTATCTGAATCTCTGAACGACAGACTTGAGAAGCTTGTTCATGGCAATTAATTACTCTCAGAGCTTTTGTTGCCAGAAGACTGCTGAAAGGTAGTCGCCGAAAGAAATATTTTTTTCATATTTCTGTTTTTTTTAAGATGTGGGAGCTGGGTGTTGAACCCAGGGCTAATGTCCTAGTAAGCCAACAAACTAACCACTAGACCACGGCGACTACTAGATGGTATACAAATACCAAATACCCTTGATCAAAAATAGGGTATTGACTCAAGATTTTTAAAATTTAATTTTTTTGCAAGAAAACAACTAAAAACATCGAGTTCTATCTACAGTAAAAATTTAAACACATTATGATTATTTTTTCATCTCTCCATTTTCGGAATCATGTATTGACTACTTTTCTATCAACAAAAAGATATTATTCTGAGTTAATACAATAGTTGAAATAAAAATTTATCGTATATTTTCATAAAAAGGTATTATTTTCATTTAAGTCTTTATTTAAGTTGAAAATAGCCAAATTTTTTTTATTGAAACTTCGTTATATTTTGAGTTGGTACTGTTTTGTTGATAAAATAATACAAAAATTATATCGAGATATTTCAGAAAAATGGTATTAGTCGTTATATCGAAAACGTTTTGTAAAAATTTCGCGTTATACGACGGATACCTGTATTTTAATTTTTTTATGTTTGCTTAAAAAAAAAATCAACATTTGAGATGGAAAAATATACAAGAACTTTATATCTTGGCATTGTTGTGTATAAGTAAGAAGCTAATGAACATACTTTACTTTTCTCTTTTATTTTATTCGATTTTCAAAAAGTCTGTGTTTATGTTCATTTAACATGTTAAACAAAATTATAAGTACGAGTACGAGTACATACATAAATGTAAATATACATATGTCTTCTCTTTGCTTTTTTTTGTCGCTATAAAACACCTTAAAACTTATGCTTTAAATGGAAATTTTAAAATATTATTTCATATCAAATGTCATTTGGGAAATAAAATTCTAATAAGACATAAGGAAAAGAAGTCAAAAAATCATTTCAGTATTTCAAGGGGAAACTTGGCTTTGGCTTCATGTTTTTTTTTTAATTACACAGAAAAAAAAAGTGTTGTTATGGCAAATACTTTTTGCAGTTGAGGAAATTGTATTTGTCCCAAATAAAAAGTATTTGATTTAAATGATATTTTATTTGCCACAAATAATTTCGGCGAATACAATGTATTTGTCGCAACTACAAAATTGCAGTTGACATAAATCAAGAGCAAAATTATTTGATCCAAATTGAATTTTCTTTAAGTTAAATGTAATTGCATTTAAAAATTCATGTCAACAGCAATTTATTAAAATTAAATGTTTTCTTATTTGAGAAAAATTATTTACGCCAAATACGGATTGCTGTTGTGGTAACAGTAGTCTTGTATTTTCAAATGCAATCCGCAGTTAGTTTTGTTTTATTGTTTAGACATTTTCTTTCATTCGTTTGAATATTGTTTGCGGTATTAAAAACACGTGCCTGTGAAAAAAAAGCAAATATGTGTGAGTTTTTTACAGGAGTATATCTTCGCCGTGGTCTAGTATTTAGTGTGTTGGCTTACTAAGACGGTAGTGCCGAGTTCAAATCTCAGCCCTGACATCTTCAAAAAAAAAAGAAATATGAAAAAATGATTTCTTTCGGCAACTACTACTCAAAAATCTGCTGGCAAAAAAGCTTCTCAAATCTGTCGTTCGGAGTCGACTTTAAAAACTGTATATAAATATAGTTTATGTATTATATACTATAATGAATGTATATTATATTATTTATATATGTTATATAATATTATATATGTATGTATGTATTATTATATTGTGCTCTCAATTGCCTTACTATGTATTATATTAATATTTTAGATATAATTAAAACTAAGATACCAATTCATTGTGCATACGTATGTATATATTCCTGAAAAATCTTTAATTTTATTTTTTTTTTTTGTAAATAAAATCTAAAAATTTAAAAAAAATTTTGACATTTGTCGAATTGTATTTGTGACAAAGACTATTGCATTTGGGGCAAAGACAATTGTATTTGGTAGGACAGTTTTTATTTGCTCAATTGTATTTGGGACAAAGACAATCGCATTTGTTAAAACCATTTTTGCATTTGCTCAATTGTATTTAATGTAACAGCAATTTTGTATTTGCGACAAATACAAATTGCTATTGGGAACGATCCGAATGTAAATTCTATTTGCGGTAAGGTTAAAATCATTTGCCATTACTACGTTTTTTTTCTGAGTACAAATCGAAAAAAGTCAAATTTATTTAATTTTAAATGTTTCCAAAAGAAGAAAAACACATCGATTTATTCCCTGTTATTTTAATATTTAAATAATTTTTGTTAGATTTTTCCTTCACTTGTTTTCTTTAATATAAACGGTTATGGTGACAAGATGACTAATAATTTCTTCTTTGATGTTCGCTTTGAAGTATTGATGCCATTTTGATTAACCTGCTGAATCTAAAAAAATTTTTTTTTAAATTTAAATGATCGCGAAACGACCTTTTCTCCGTATACTAAAAAGTATAGTACACTAAAAAAGCATAGTAACAGACAAAAATAACATAACTGAACTTTTTAACCCTGTGTCAGGATTAGGGAATAGCTTCTCGCAGCACTCATGTTGTGTGTGTAAATTTTTATCCATGAGTACCGGGACCTACAGTTTAATGTCGACTCCGAACGACAGACTTGAGAAGCTTGTTTATGGCAATTAATTACTCTCAGAGCTTTTGCCAGAAGACTGCTGAGAGGTAATCGCCGAAATAAATAATTTTCATATTTCTTTTTTTTTAAGTTAAACCAGGAGCTCTTGTCTAGTAAGCCCATACTAGACTACGGCGACTACGACAAAAGCAAAAAATATGCTAATGAAAAAATGATTAAAAAAATATTTAGTACCCTAATAAATAATATCAATAATTCCTTTAATCAATATAACAGTTTTTTTTAGTATTTTTAAAAGAAAATTTAAATTAAAATTTTAATTGTGTCAACAATATTTAATAATTACAAACACAAATCAATTGAGTGTATTGCTTTTGTAATTGAAACCAGATTTTCAGTTTTTTTTTTGTGAAAGAAAGATCGAACTTTTTGCGATATTCACTAAAGCTATATTTACACTACCAAAGTTTCTCATTTGATTATAACAGATTATAACAGTTACAACTCAAACAGAAATAATTTTTAAAGTAGAAAATCTTCTATTTTTAACAGAGATCAGGCAAAAACAATAAAAATTAAATTAGATTTGCAATTATAAAATTCAAATGCGAAACTTAGGTAGGGTAAATATAGCTTAAATAGATCCTTTATGATTTATTAATGCCATTAACAAAATCCTAATATTTGCAGTTATAAGTCGAGTCCCAAACGATAGTCGTTTTTAAACGTTTTATCTATGAAATTTTTTCAAACCATTTGAAACGAAGATCATTATTGAAAGTCGTTGACTAGTGAGTAAATATGTTTTAAATATTACTCATTTAATTTTGAAAATTTTGATACCCTACTTTGTATAATATCGTCAAAAATGAACACATAATCTTGTTGTCTGTGACAATAAGTAATATAAATATTGAATGGTGGGGTCCTATAATTCTTATTAAAATCCAGAATGGATAGAACTAAATATTATACTCAAGAACGTAAGGAAATTAGAAAAAGGTTTATAAAGAAGGTAAAATTCAAAGAGAAGTTGACATATTGTTGGGTGCTTTAAGGAAATGGTCGATATTGGAATAAAATTTAAGTCTAAAGTAGGAAAAAGAGGAGGAAAACAAAAAATCTCATCTTACTCACGTGAGGTTACAAACCGGACGTAACAACTTCGTAATACGAAAACTATTGATAAAAATAATATGAAGTCAAAGATGGCAAAAAAATACTTATATTTAAAAATATTCTACAGTTTGTCAAAGAACGTGTGAACTGGCCTGCTATCCAGTGACATCATATTTTGTGGTTCAATGAGAACAAAAATTAATTTATTTAATTCTAATAGAAGCAGACAGTGTGTACGAAAAACACAGAATATCTTCCTCCGTATACCATGAAAACATTAAAATATGCAGGTGGAAATATTATTGTGGGGGCGTCTTTCTGGTATAATGGAATTGGCCCTATAGTACAAATTGAAGAAATAATAGATGCTGTTTTATATACAAATCTGCTTAACAACTTCAGAAAGTCCTATGCGTACGTAATGGGAAATGCCGCCTCGATGAGTGTTTCAGCAAGATAGTGACCCAAAACACACACCGAAGCGGGCAAAATTTTGGTTTGAATGCAATGGGGTGAAGATATTGAGCTGGCCTGCTCAGTGGCCACACTTAAACCCTATTTAGGATCTAAGCCAAATTATTACGCTAGCTCTTAGGGAAAAATATGTAACGAATAAATATCAGCTGTTGGTATTAATAAATGAAACGTGGAATAAGCTTGAACTGAGACATGCCAAAACCTTATAGACTATATGCCAAAACATTACGCGGCTGTTATAAAAGATAAAGGATATTACACATAGTGTTGAGGTAATCTAAGAATCATTAACGTAGATCATACCTTGCAATTTGGTTATTTTTTAGGCAGCTAATTTTATTCACACCAAAAAATAATTCAAGTGGAAATATTTTGTCTTATAAATAGGGCTTTCAGGGTTTTCATCGAAACGTGAATATTTGTTAAATATTTCATTCGTATGTTGTTTAGTTACTTATATTATAATTAAATCTGACCAAGTGTTCTAAAGCTTTAGTTTATTATTTTATTTTATAAAAATAAAATAAATTTTATTCTCTAATATCTTTCATTTTGCTTATAACAAGTTTGAGAAAATTAGCCCGTTTTAGACTATTATAAGCTGTTTTTTTAAATGTTATTATTTTAGAAACAATCAAGTAAATTACTTATACATTCAATCAAATACCAGATAAGTATGTATATGTATATGTTGTAAGACAAATTTGATACATTCTTGGAGGCAGACGCTCTTGATGTTCTAGGCATGAGAATAAATTGTGATGTTCGTTGGAATGATCATATATTTCGAGTGTCGATAGAAGCATTAAATTGTCACAGATTTTTTTTTAAAATGGTGCAAGAAATACTCCACATCATATATTCTTCGCAATATTTACAAGACATTTATCCAACCTAGGATGGAATACAACTCTCATGTATGGACGGATGCTTCAAAGTCTATAATGGGGCTTCTCGACCGAATACAGGAAAGGTTGAAGGTGCTTATCAGCGACTATAGGGTATCCAATTCTATCGATTTGTTGGAGCATCGGCGCAATGTGGCGTACGTTGCATTGTTCTATCGGTACTGCCATGGGAGGTGCTCTGATGAAATAATTAGAACGAAATATTTTTGCGGACTACTCTTACCTCTCTCAGATCACATCATTTTTCAGTTAATTGTGTAGTGAATCGCACAGTGTTTTATAGAGAGAATTCGTTCTTTAGCCTCACCGCTCGTTTATGGAATAGTCTTCCCGCAAAAAATTTTTTTTTTTCAATTACGATGTAAATAAGTTTAAATTAAATGTCTACAAACACCACTTCCACTTTCCTTCTTCCCATAACATATTTTCCTAGGCCAGCACAATGTACTGCATGTCCGGGTGATCTCCTGAGTGTTGGCCTTAATAAAAATAAAAACAAATTATAAAAAATGTATCAGAAGGCTAAAATTAAACCTGGAAATTTATAAAAATTTTATGGAGTAAATAATATCTTTATGGGTATAAGGAAGGTTTGACAAAAAATTTGGGTATTTCGCAGGAATTGAAAAAGTTTTCTTATACTGAAATAAAAAATAATTAATTTTTGTAAAATTTTTACTTTTGAAGGGAGTAAAATTGAAAATTCTACTTAAATTATTGTCATTGCTTAAAGATAATTTTATTACAACCAAAAAAAAAAACTTAATTTTTATATTTAAGCTTTAAATTTTATGTATATTAGCAAATAATAAAGAAAAAAATAATATAAGTATATACAATATACTATATGTACTTTGTACGAGTATGTAGGTATATATGGCAAGAGAAAATATATATATGTTTTTTGTTTCGTTGTTATGGTTTTTATTATTGTTGTTGTTGGCGTTGTTAAGGAAGAAACACTAATGAGCTTATTTCCCTTAAAGCTTTTTGTATAAATTTTTTTGTTTTGTTTTTTTTTTTTCAAAATTACTTGAAAATGCATATTTTATAACCCTATATGTACTACTATAAATGCATATACGAAGTATTTGCATGAATAAAATAAAGAAATCGTATATAGTTTGTTAAAAAAGAGAAAAAAAAGAAACTTCCTGTTATAGTTACAAAAAAAAAGTGTAAAAAAAGCAAAATAACAAAAAACTTTTTAATTATTTATGCATTTACGTCTCTTTTCTGTTTTAGTTTTTATTTAAATGAAGGAATATGATAAAAAAGGAAACCTTAAATTATTAAAAAAGAATATTTGTTAAAATTTTATTTATTTTGTAAAACATTATTTTTGGTCTAATATTATGCATAATATTGCTGGTATTTATTAACTTGCTCTTTACTTGTTTGCCAAAAGGGATTTTTTCTTCTCTTCTGCTGATTAGTCACTGGTTTTGAGTAACGATTTATAAAAATATCATATTTTAAGTTTTATTAACTTGATGTGTAAAGGCTTTGCCCAGACAAATCGCCCTCTCTCGCTCTCTCTCTCTCGCCTTATTTGCTTACATGGAAGTAATATTGCTTATGTTTGTTTCCTGTTGATGATATTCCTTTGGTTTTTTCTTTACCAAGAATATGTATTCTCTTGTACTGCTTCTTATGTATGTGTTGTGGTAAATTATAGTTTAAATATATTCTCTCTGGTATATTTATTTATTGTCTATATAAAGACAACATATTATTGACTTCTTGCACACACAACAAGCCAGAAAACAGTCCTTTTGTAATGAAAACTGTATTTAAAGTTAATTTCCATAAAATGTTTTTCTTTTCACAGCCTTCTTCTCTGTCATATACTGCTTGCTGAGTGCATAAATAAATGGTAAAAATGCAAACATATTTAAAAGTGTAAAAATTTAATTAAAAAAAATAAATAAAATAAAAAATAAGGATTTTAATAGAATTAAAATATTTATATTTTCTTTTATATTGTTGTTGTACGGGTAATAATAATAAACAAATCTGTATAAATTGTTATTAGCATACAATTTAATTTATATTTAAATTAAATTCAAAATATTTTAAGTGATTTTAAGAAAACTCACTTTAGTTAACGATTTACAGGTTGAAAGGAATTACACACCCATTAGCCAATATAAAAACCCTATAAATTCCATATGTATATCTGTTTTATATCTGTGGCAATTTGGAAGAGTAGCTTAAGTCGACATAAGAGAGAATTGAGTTAAGGCGTTTGGGGCGTTACAGAAACAAAGGCGCTTAAATGTGTTTAGTCCGTTTTGAAAAATTCTATTTTTTATCAATGTTATGTACGTTTACTTTTTAGCCTAAGTTTTTTAAATCAATAATGCATTTAACAAAACAACTTATGTACACATAGATATGTTTACATATTCAGATTTTTGATATATCATATAACTTATATTTACATTAGTTTTTTTAATAAAATGTGATTCTTATATACAGTTATCTTAAGTGAATATAAGTTCTTGAATAAATCCTCTTATGTTTACTTAAAACTACACAATACGTACTTTTTATTTCAACAGAAGCGCTTAAGTTACTTAAGGACCTGTCCAACGCAGATATCAGTTTCGAAAAAGCGCTTAAGTAGAAAAGGCGTAAAATCTTCTAAAATAAACTATATTTTTTTAAAATATTCATCCTTCTTCTCTAATGAACATGTTACCAATATATTAACTCATAAATTATTCGCAAAAAACATACAGAATAAAAATTACACAAAATTGAAGATATCTCAAAACTTCAATTTTCGACTTAAGCTACTCTTCCATATTGCCACAGATACAATAGTAGAAGCTATAAATGTTGGTCATAAGCGTTGTCAAATTTTTTTAAAACAAGCTATTGTCAACATAATTTGGGGTGTTGCAACCAATTGCAATTGAAATCAACATATCGTCGCAAGAATTAAAGAACGCTGTATCTAACAAAAAATCGAAAATAGATTTTTTGCATTATTTTTATCAAAAAAAAAAAAAAAATTTGATAATTGGTCCCGGTCCCAGATTTCTAAGATGAAAAGAAAAATATCAGTGTTTTTGTTTTACTTTCATACAGATTTTTTGGCTCTGGTGAACATAAAATGTTTTGTCAGTTACAGCGTTCTTTAATTCTTGCGACGATATGTTGATTTCCCAATCCTATTAAAAACAGTTTTATTTGATTGATTATTTTTTACAATAAATTTAAAAACTATTGTATTTTGTAATCAAAAAAGATGGCTTGGAAATTTTTTCTAAACTTTTTTAATAGATTGAACAATTTTTTGCCAGCAATCAAAAATCACAAATAATTGAAGTTAAATTATTTATAGAATAATAATTGAATTTAAAAAATATATGGCGATATTAGGATATTTAAAAATCATTCAAATTAAGAGTTTGTATTAGCTTTGCCAGTTTCTGTGTAGCCATTTTCGTTCCATAAAATTTTTGTGTAATTTCTTTTCGTGTTAGAACATAGAAATATATGAATGCTTTACTTGCCCAATCGATTAACTCCACTTTGAGAATTTTATTAAATTTCATATTTAGTAAATAGAGAAATTTTTTTTTCGAATGTTATATAATACAGACTCAATGATGTTTTTGAAATTACCATCTAAAAAAATTTTAAATGGGACTTAAGCGATTTGGCAAGTGAAGCGCTTATATATCTAATTGTTGCATAATACGTGATTACATAATCTAGCTGTTAAAATATGTTAAATTTTTTTCTAAAATGTTTTCTAGAGCAGACATGAGAGCAGAACATTTAGCTATAGAATACATAAAGCGATTTATTCCAAAAAGTAAATAATGTGCTTAGTCAGCCGATTCTTAAGTTTTATAACTTCTTTTAGCCCTAACAGACCTGTCTTTTTGATAAATAATAAACTTATAAAGTATTTGTCTTTGAGTTTTTTTATGTAAAAAAAAAACAAAATCATATCGAAAGTAATATCTGAATAATTCCATTAATCCGGTATGAGATGACATTCAATTACGATTTAAGTTGAAATTTTATTTTAAAAGTTATATATGCAAAACTTATGTATCTGTTAAATTTTTGTTTAAAATTTAAATAATCAAGAACGTAGTTTTAATACTCCTTTAAGTAATGAGTTAAAAAGGAATTCCAAATCTTAGCAGACATAAAAGTTATAACAACTTAAAATTTCAGTTGATTTCAATTTCGATCAAAATCGTTTTCCATCACATATCAGAATATAAAACATATCAATCCTAATAATTTTTTGTTCAAAATCGAAAAAATCGTTTCCAAATGATCATACGTAATAGCAAAACCACCTTATTTGGAGCCAAATATTAGTCAAGTCAATAAAAAAATATGAGCACGATAGGAATAAATGCAAACGGTTTTTAATTTTGCCCTTTAAAATCTCTATATTTCACGAATTGCTGTTGAATGACAATTTTTACTGTAGACCTGTACAATTAGTGGTCATCTCTTGTTTCGTTGCACAATAATAAATCAATTGTATATAATTATTGGTTAATTTTGAAGCTGTGCAAAATTTAATTCAACATCTGGTAATACTGGTCTCATTGTATCCAGTGTTCGTGTTAAGCGTTCTTAACAGTACCCGCTAATCAGATTAATGTTTTTTAAATTTAACACACTTTTGCCATCTGTCGGCTTTAGTTGCCTACTACTTATTTTTTTTCCAGTGAAATGGTAGACGCACCGAATAAATTATGTGATACCAATTTAGAATTGTTTGCTTAAAATAAATCAAATATGCAAAATTGTTTCGTTGTTCTCTGTCTATTTTTTCTTCAATTATTTTTAATAAAATTTGGGTATTTTCTATATTGGTATTACATCTATATTGTGACCTATAGTTTAAAGTCGATCCAAACAACATACTAGAAAAGCTTGTTTATAAGAAACAGTTAGTCTTAGAGCTTTTGCCAGAAGACTGCTAAAAGGTGGTTGCCGAAAAAAATATTTATTTCATATTTCATTCCTTCAAGATATCTGAAACTGGAGCTCTCGTTTTTGTAAGCTAACACACTACATACTATTACATACAATGCGGCGACCACTATTAAATATTATTCATATATTATGACGTAAAATTGGTCAATAAAAAATTGGGTTTGTTTTGTTTTTGATTTAAAAGTTTTTTAAATTAATCACACTTATCGAATAATTTTCAATAACTAATCAAAATTAAAAAAAAATATGGCAATCATGTTGAAATCCATTCAATCAATTTAATTTGAATTAAATTCGATTCACATATGTATGTATGTTCAGGGCGGCTGATGAATATTGCTTCATTGAGGAACTAGAATAACTTTTTTCAATGTATGAAATTAATTTTTCTTTTATTCATGTTAAAAATATAGAAATTTAAATGCCCTCTCTGCATCTCGATGCACGTGCGGCATCTTACCAAAAAGTTGTTCATTACTGCTAGGAGAGTTGAGCCAGGATTACTGCAATTGTTTCTCAAATCGATTACTTTAGTTCATTCATATTTGTTCATTTTTCTTTGTAGACTTCCTGCTTGCAATAACCTCACAAGAAAAAAATGTTGCCTTTTTAATCGAAATAGGTCACGTCAGAATTAAAAAAGCAGTTCAGCATGTTTCCGTCCTCTTCCACCATTTGCAGCATCTTCTAGCGAAATTTCGAATCATTTGAATTTTATATGGGAATAAGACCAAATCATTGTGCATAACAATGACTGTCTGCTTATACCCATTTTGCAGAAAACTCTTGTCGAAACTCTTGGATTGTGTTGCATGGCAGCATACGAACTGAAGGGTTTCGATTGCAAGATCATCTCTTGAGGAAAAATTGATAAAAAGTTGCATTATGGTCCATCTGCTCGGAGGATTGTCGCTAAACTTTCGCCTTTACTGTCTTTGAACCCAAACTACGGACTCCAGTGTGTGATAGCGGCGAACAATCCAAATTCTTGTTTCAGTGTCTCAGTTATCAATTTTTTTTAAATCTAAAAATCAGTGTGCAAAATAAAAAAAAAGTTATTAAATTTTTTTGGTATCGGCTTTCATCAGCCTCCCTGCATTATAAAACGAAACTACTAAATTTGTTTTTAAATTTTATTCATTTACGAAAAGCAGAAATTGTAAATGAGAATAAAAATTTTATTTTCCTTTTGGTATGTCAATAAAAATTTAAAAGTTTTAACCATTTCCACATTGTTATGTTAAAAAAAATGTTTTTCCAAATACACACACAGTATACTATTAATATTTGATTATAAAAAAATATTCAATTTTGTTTTCTGAGAAAGCTTTAAAGTTTGCTTACAATTTTTATTTAAATATTTACCGAATATAAAAATATAATTCCATGTATTAAATTTCGGTTAAAGGGTTCTTTTGTCTTGCCTACACTCTTTTTTCTCTTCATAAAAATAAAATTTTTCAATTTATTAGTTATTTTTCCAAAGCCTATAATAGTATAACAGATGATATTTCATTTTTTTCTACTCTCTCTTACCCAATTTCCTTTCTGTTGATTACTTTTCTTTTTTGCTATGAATGTGTATTTAATTTATTTTTCTTTTCATAGTTTAATTAATAACAAAAAACAGCAAATTTTCTCGACCTGTATTAACAATTCAAAATTTATTTTTATCTATATAAGTTATAGCCATGCCAATAGCTGATTCTTTTATAAACTGCTAACATGTTTAAAAACAAAAAACTCAAAACCAAAAATAAAAATAAAAAGAAGTTGTATCTTTTATTTAATTTTTTTGTTGGTATTTAGACGAGTAGTTTGTTCTCTTACGAGTATTCCATTCATTCAATAAACCAAAAACCATGACATGACTTTCTAAAACACTTTATAAAAACATGAAAAGTTCCATTTCAAAATTTTTCATAGAATTTTCCTGTATTTATATACATACCAGCAAACTTATCCATATACTACATACTGACCAGTGTATTCTGTTTTTCGGTTTTTCTTTCTTTCTTTCTTTCTTTTTCTGTTATTTGCCTGGTTTTTTAAATTTACAGCAAGCAATCAATGTTTACTAAAGCCTTAGGAAGAATTCTTATTCCACTCATTCTTATTCATTCACTGTACAAATACAGACAAATAGAAAAAAAAAAAAAAAACGAAAATAATACAAAAAAAAGAAATAAAAATTGAAAAATTGACAGGCAGTCAAACCCAACGTCCTACCATACTCTTTCCTTTCCTTCCTCTGCACCGTTTCTAACCAAACAACCTACCAAACAACCCATTTATTTAACCATTCCAACCATTTAACCAACAAACAAAATGTAAAAACTGACCCTCTTCTTATTTTGTTGTTTTTACTAACACATAAACGCATTTGTTTAATATAGAAAATAGAAAGAAGGAAAGGGTGAATGGCGTTTACCCAGTCCGTTTTGTGTCTCTGTTCCCATTTTCTATTTAAAACCATTCAAAGCTATTGTGTGTCATTCCTTTAAACAGTTTTGGGTTTCTTTTTTTTCACTTTTTATATTCGTATCTTTCCTTTTTCTTTTCTTTTTTCCTTTATTTTATTTACTTATTTTCTCTCTAAAAAAAATGTGTGCTTTATGGTACTCATTTAGCATTATTTGTCTGTTTTCATTTAAGACCTAAAACTAAAAAAAAGAAACAGAAGAACAGTAGTACCAGCCCAAACTATATTAAAGAAACTAAAAAGAAACAAGTTTTGAAAAATATTTTACAAACAAATAGCAAAATGAATTTACTTTTTAAAGTACTTTTTTGGCATTTGGAAAAGTACACACTAAACTTCTAACAAGTTTAATAGGATCTGGGTTTTGTAAACATACAAATATTTTGCAAAAAAGTGCGTATTTTTTGAAAATTTGTCAAAATGTTCCATTTTTTTTAACAAATTATCAGATATAATAGGATATCCTCTCGGAATCGAGTAAAATTGAAATCGAATGCGTTTCCAAAGAAAAATCAAACTTTATTGCACTAATTGTTTGTTTTCGGTTTACAGAGCATATGCGGTACAAAGTTTTAAAGTGCTTAAAAGAGTACTTTATTTTAATATGCCAAACAAGTGTTGGTTTAGCTCGAATTACTTTTGTTTTAAATCATCTTCATTAAACTCTAAATATTCTTCTAAAATTTCAGTAAATATATGAGCCCATAATTATGAAAGTGGTCTAAGTCAAAATTAAAAAAAATGAGTTTATCAGTTATTTCATACCACATTATCTTAAACTAAATTAATTCAATGTAATTTTTACGAAATTGTCAAAAATGAACCATTAGATAGTGGTTGTAATTTCAACATTATATGGAATTCATTTAGTGTTAATTATGAAAGTGGTCTAAGTCAAAAATTATACCACGAATTTTTGGTATCGAGTCATTCCTTTCTACCTAATGACCGATAAAAAAAGCAAATTGCTTATACAACCCTGAGCATTATTATGAATTGATAGAAAAGTGCAGAACAAGAAATACATTTTCCATAAGGCGAATGTCGCAGCCGGATTTTATTTCAACGAAATCACTAGAAGAATCAATAACAAGAAGAGAAAAAAAAAAATACCGCGGGCGAATCTGTCTCTTTGGCTACAAATTCAATAGATGAGATTCTTGAAAAATGAACCTTATAAAATGTTTTAAAAAACTTCTTTAGATGATTCTAAATTTCACGTTTGGGATCTTTCACCTAAAAGAGGAAGACCAAAAATATTAAATTACTTCTATTATACACCACCATTAGACCAGTAAGAATAAAGAAAAACATAAAGATATTATGAGTTTACTACCGTACATCCCAGCAGTTTTTCAGGAACATTTTAAGAATCTTAAATACTCGAAATAATGATAAAAATGAATTACTTTTAAAATTAATTAATTAATGTTCACGAATTATTTCAATCAAATTATTGTTTTAAATAAAACCTCAAGTTCTTTTTTGCTTTAAGTAATTTATAGGACATTCAGCTAATTTTGAAAATGGTCTAAGTCAATGCAAACTTTAAAAACAATATTATCGTATGAAATTCGCACAAAATTTCATATTCAGAATAAATTTCCATTAAGTACTTGAGACTAATAAAATTATAAATAAAAATGTTGCATAATGTAAAAATATTTTTTAATTTATTTAAATGCAATTCATTAAATATCTCGAAACAAAAAATATATGACTTAGACCACTTTCATAATTATGGGCACATATGTATATGAATAAAAACTAATTTCTATTACAAAGTACTTCTTGATTGTTATGGGTCTTAAAATCCTATTAAAAGGTACCTTTTGATTTTTCTTGAAAAGCACAAATTATACATTATATGTAATCATTCATTCAGTCGCCGTGGTCTAGTAGTTAGTGTGTTGGCTTATTAAGACGATAGCGCCAGGTTCAAATCTCAGCTCTGACATCTTGAAAAAAAGAAATATGAAAAAAATGATTTCTTTCGGCGACTACCTCTCAGCAGTCTTCTGGCAAAAGCTCTGGGAGTAATTGATTGCCATGAAAAAACCTCTCAAACCTGTCGTTCGGAGTCGACTTTAAACTGTAGGTCCTGGTACTCATGGAGAGATGGTGAGAAGCTACGTCGTAACTCTGAAAAAAGCATATATGAATGTCAAAATTAATATTATGAAACTTTTTAGAACGATATATACATTAATAGGCCACTGTACTTTTTTGTTGTTGTAATTTTTGTAACACCATTAATAAATTTATGAAGAGAAAGCATCCGAAAGAAAATTGGAAAAATTTGTATACAATCGATTTTGAGTTCAAAAAATGACCATATCACAGATTAAATATTAAAAGTTACGTTATACTACTTAGTTTGTATTCAAATGTATACGAAAAAGACAAGAAAATGTAGAAAAGTAGAAAAGACAAAACAAAAAAAAAAAAATACTTGCTGACTCAGCTGATTCTGGGTGAATGTAATGGCTGACTGCCTAGTTGGCGAAAAATAAATGACTGCTGCTGCTGCTGCTGCTGCTGCTGTTGATTTTTTTTTTTTTTTGTTGAGTGTCAGCCAATTAATTGTGAAATATTTTTATGATAGAATTGCAATTTTATTGCCAAAATCCAATGTATTGTACACTAGGGTGGGTCAATTTGTTCGGGACCGAAAAACATGACAAAGCGTATAGCAAGGTCGTAATCTACGAGAAATTCTAAGAACTTTTCCCAAAGAAACCATGGTTCTAAAACCAAAATCGAGCTTCCGGTTTTTTACGAGAAAATTTGGTGTTCAGGTCATCCGAACATAATGCTATTTCTTTGGAAGTATTCATTGCAATTGGTGAATAGTTGATCTGTAACGCTGGAAGAGGGCTTATTTTAAAGGAAATTATCTCAGCTTTCTATATCTGTCCTCATTTATAGAAAATTGTTTACCCAAATAATGGTTTTGGAGGTTTATGTCAAAATAATAATAGTAAAGCTGTTAAAAACCTAAAACTATTATTATTGTGACATAAACCTCCAAAACCATTAAAATGGTAAATAAATGAGGACAGATATAGAAAGCTGAGATAATTTCCTTTAAAATAAGCCCTCTTCCAGCGTTATAGGTCAACTATTCACCAATTGCAATGAATACTTCCAAAGAAATAGCATTATGTTCGGATGACCTGAACACCAAATTTTCTCGTAAAAAACCGGAAGCTCGATTTTGATTTTAGAACCATGGTTTCTTTGGGAAAAGTTCTTAGAATTTCTCGTAGATTACGATTTTGGTATACGCTTAGTAGGCAAAAAAATTGACCCACCCTATTGTACACACTCACGCACACACATAAATATATATGCACGTTAAACCTCTCTCCTTCTTATACATTTTTATTTGGTTTTAAAGCTTTACCATTTGTACATACGAATGTATTTATGTATGTAAAAATAAAAATATGAATGATTAAAGTTCTGTATGTGTATTGGTATGTGTGTTGATGCGTATGCCTATTTGCAGATAGAATGCGGATAAAACAGTAAAAACAACATAAATACGTAAAAACAGCAAGAAATATAAAAATGCAAATTAAAAATGATTTTTTTTAATATTTGTTTTCTGTTGCAACACACACAAAAATTAAAATATAAATACAAATACAAAAAGGAAAAAGAAAAACAAAACTAAAGACAAATACAAACAAAATCCCCACTGTTCAATATTAAAACTAGTGTTGCCGTTTTGCTTATTTCCAACAGAATTTGTTTACATTTGCCTTAAAGGTTTCAATACCTATTTTTTTTTTTCATTTTCATACTACAGTTAAAAATTTCAAAGAAAATTTAAACCTGGCTTTAGTTTTTGGCTTATAAATATTTTATTTTCGATATATAAAATAGAATAACTTCGATAAAAAATAGAAAAGAGAGAGAGAGAGAAAAACAAAAAATGTTCTTACGAAAAGACAAATTTATCAGAAAAGAAAATAAACGTCAAAAAATACATTAAAAATACAGATGTGGAAAGTAAAAATTATTTGCTGTTACTTTATGTAATTTTTTTATATGAAAAGAAAAGGATACTTATATTTGTTAAATAAATATATTTTTTGAATTTGAGCCAAATCGTGCCATAAGTAAAATAAATTGAAATATTACGACAATAGCGCCACCTATCGTTGTTGAACTTAAGAGAAACCTAGCTCCTGACTAAACTTATATATTGTTCAAGTTTGGTGTCAATCGGTCCATCGGTTCTTGAGTTTTTGTAACACGTACCCGGCACAAACGTCTTTATATATTAAGACTATACCCATAGTTTTTTATCTTTTCATTGGACAGGGTTTTATTAGGAAATTGAAATACTATATATACCAGCGAGGGACAAAAAATTATAAAATAGAAATTTGCAGTTTTTATAAATTATAACTTTATAAAAAAAGTCTACACCCCCCTCCAAGAAGTCCATCTTCAAGAAACCGCTGTTTGACATTATCCAGTCTTTATTTGATAACAATTTTGGCATAATTAATATTGATGAATAGAATAGAGAAATGCTTACAAAAAGTTAATATTTAATGGTGTTTTTACATTTTTACTATAAGGAGTTTAAGCAAGGACGCACTGTCGGCTTTATTATTTTAATTTGACATATACATATTTGCTTTGATTTGACTTGTTAAGAGTCAGAATGTCATCTAATTTCGGTTATGTCTGGGCATGATCTCAAATAGCTGTAAAACTTATTGTATAATGTTAGTAAAGTTTAGTCTCTTCACTTAATTTGATTGAGGTTGTTTTATATTTTAAATTTTGTTTTAACATTTCAATTATTTGTCAAAGAGTTTCTAGAGTTTTGGCGATTTTATTGTTCAATCTGTTTGCTGTACGATGGCAACACTGTTAATACCTATAGTTTATACCAAATGATTACAATTTTTATTTCCTTTATACGTATGAGTTTGGATACATGTACTCGTACATACATATTTATGTATGTGCATACGAGTATGTGATATATTCGTATGAGTAATTTAAATTTTTCTTATTTTTATTTTTTTTTTATTGTTGCCAAACAGGGACATTTTAATTTCAACAAAACTGTAGTGAAACAGGGTTACCAAAAGTTCTAATTAATGGACTTGAAAGGAGAAAAAGCTTTAAGTAAAAGACATTTGACAAAAAACAAAATGTAATTTAATCCATATTTTTTAATGTAAATAACTATAAAAATCTTTTATTTAATTATCGATATTTCGCTACTCCCACGTGTAGCGTCTTCAGGAATTATTTATTTATAAATTATTTTCATATAATTTTCTGAATTCAGTCTGAATGACTACGGACGAAGAAAATCATCAAATAGAAATTGGGCGGAATTGGAGTGTGGGCGTTGTGATACAAGTTAAATATTGAGTTATTATATCTTAAGAAGTGTTGAAGCTAAAGTTTCTGAATTTGGTGTTATGGATTTTGTAGTCACTAAATAGGCAATGGACAAATAGTAGTGGTAGGTGTAAAGAACCCCGCTTAGTTTAGGCTAGTAGAAGATAAAAAGGGAACTTGAAATTTAATTACGATTCTTTAAGGCTTTTTACACAAAAATTTTTTTTTTATTAAATAAAGATCTGGGGGCAAATTACGGCATTCGATATCGAACGAAATTTATATGAAAACTGTTTTTAAATTGTATGAAATTTCGCTCGCTATTGAATGCCATAATTTGCCCCCAGACTTAATCTTAGAAAATGAAAGACATATCTTGGAAGAATGATTTTTTTCGATACATTTTTCTACTACAAAAACCACTATTTTTTTTACTAAAACTTTATTTATTGAACTTTAAAATGTTATTTATTGATACCTCTTTTTCGATTTTTAATTAAAAATTTGTATGGCAACTTGTGCCACTTCAATTTGTGTATTTTTATATCTGTGTGTGTGTGTATTAGAGAAGAGAATAAAAGAAAGTCGTGGTGATAAACGTACGTATACATACAAATTTGTGCGAGTATGTATGCATGCATATACATATGTATGTATGTGTGTATGAAAGGATTATTTCGATTTTCATTTTCACAAAATAATTTCAATTTGCATTTAATTTTTTTTAATGCACTTTTCTTTTTTATTCTTTCTCTTTTTATAACTGTTACGAGTATTTTCACAATAAAAATCACATATTTATGTTTATTTTACAATAGTTTTGCATATTTGCATACGGTCATATGTTCATATATTTATACATACAAATGTTTATATGTATGTTGTATGAATGTGTATTTGCATATTAAAAGTAAACATTATGAATTAAAAAGAGTAAAAGAAAATAATCGAATTACTTTAGAATAATAGAGTTCAGTTTTTTTTCTTCTTTTTTTAGCGAAAAATTGTAATTACGATGCTATTGTTACAGTTTAAGAATGGCTGTCAGAGTGCAGTAGGAATCTGTAATTGTTTTCTGGTATAACTTATTCTCTAATCCCCTTAACGAAATTTATTTTTATTAAAATAAAATGGTAACATACCTAAAATCAAAGTTCGATTAAAGGAAATCAGAATATTTTTCAGAAATACCCTGAAATTGTTCGACTGATTCGTAACTCTGACTAAAACAAAAGTCGTTTCCAAAATATGTATATACTCGTATATTCCACCCAGTATTTTAATAACTAAATAATTATCACGAGTATAAGTAATTTCATTTGCAATCAACGAATAAGATTAAAATAAAACAAAAGTACGAGTAAGTATGTATAGAAAGTGTGCTAATCTAATGTACACCACTGTGTATTGCATTTATTAAAATTTATGTTTTATATCGAAGTTAATTTATTACAGCAGAGCAAAGGCTTTTCTTTAATGTTTTCTTTGTTAATTTTAATATTTTATTTTATTTTTTTTTTATAATTTATTCCACTTGTTTTCTTGTTCAGAATTTTATTTTTTTGTGGTATTATTTTATGCTTTTGAATTTTTCTAGTGACCATTTTATTTGCACCATTTAATTTAGTTTAACAAAATAATAACATTTAAAAACCGAAAAAACAAATAAAAATAGGAAAATAGAGATAAAATGTGGGTCAACTACACTTTATATCTTCATATTTGTCATATTTTTCTGCCACGAATAGCAATTTCTCGAATACAGAAAAACAACACTTTTCGGACAGACATAATAAAAATAAATACATACTTGTATAATGTGATAAATGGCTTAGAGATACTTTTTGTTTTTTTTTAGTTTAAAGTCTAATTCTACTTACAAGGATTATAATAAAAATAACTGTTAACAACACTTTGATAACGTTATTCTTCTCATGGGCATCTACCACCATCATAAAATTATTAAACAGGAGTAACAGAAAAAAATATAAAATTCTTCTTTTTTTAATTAAATTTTCTAATTTTTCTAACTGCTTTTCAAACGTTTAATTTGTTTTGATAAAATAGTATACTTTTTATGCCTGATAGTATCTCAAGCAGAGTAGGAAAATAAACAAAACTGAACGTTTGATCTCATTTCGTTTTGTTCTTTACAATGAGTAAAACAAAAACAAAACAGAAACAGTGAGAACGATGGCCCCATTTAATTTTGTATATTGTTTTTGTTTTGAGCACTACAAATACACTAACTCAAATGTTCGTAGGTACAACAAAAAATGAATGAAAAGAAAAAGAAAAGAAGAAGAGAAAAAGAGCAAATTATACGAATGTAACGGAATAACAAAGCAAACACAAGAGCGAAAAGCTAATTGTTTCATTTGCGCTCTTTCTCATTTAAAAAGCATTTGTTTTGGTTTTGCTCATGTACAATACCATTTTTTTTAATTTTAAAAGTTTATGACTTTGTGGTAACGTTTGGTAAATGTTTTGTTTGTTTGCTCTTTCTGATCTCAAGTTGTGAAATATAATATTTATTGTATATGGTTAGGGCATTTCTTCTTGACGTAAGGCATTATTGATAACGTAGTATATTGGAAGACAAAAAGTTCAATGACGCCATTAACATGTTGATACATTTTTGTGGATTTAATAAATATAGTGAAGTCCGATCAGGCTTTTGTGGATTGTTTTTACTCCAAGTGTGGCAGTTTTGATTATTAACATACTGAATTATAGAATTTACTAATTGGTGATTTATTTTTAAAGTAAATGTAAATCAATTAGTATTGTGATCATAAATATGTTGTGATCGCCATAGTTAATAAAATGTGTACTTAATAAAATTACCCTGATTTTTAATAAGGTCCAAGAAGCGTTTAGGCATTTAGTCCACAAATCTTTTAAACATATCGATTGCAATGTTCTTCCACATATCCTTAACAAATTTCCACAACTGTTGTTTATTAGAAGTGCTTTTTCCACGAAGAGCTTTCAGTAGGATTTAAGTCTAGAAACTGTAGGTATTTGTGTTGAACAAGTTTCCCTGCTATTGTATCAAACAAACCTAAAAAAACATGATATTTTTTAATATGAAACTTTATCTTTGATAGCATACTCGTATTTTTTATAAACAAATTATTGCTTAAAATGAAACAAAACAAACATTAATATTTAATTTTCATACATATATAAGGGATTCACAATATTTTGTGTCTTATTGTTGTAACGTTTTTATTCTTAAATAACAAAACAATTTTCTTACAGCCCCTTCATAGAAGACGAATGATTTAAGTCGTTCGTCTTTTTATATAAAAAATACTAACAGATTTGAGTATTTTTGTTGTTGTTTCACATATAAAAAGACGAACGTCTTAAACCATTTCTTCTATGAACGGGCTGTAAGATTTTAAAACCGCATAACTTCAAATCGGCATAAAAATAAACCACAAGGTGGTTTCCAAACAAAAAAATTGTTTTTTTTGCCGAACGTATTTGTTATATCTTAGGCATTTACAGTCCGATCCTGAACTATTAATTCCAGCAGAAAAATTTTTAATTTTAATTAGAAAATTAAAGCTCGCAAAAATCATTACAGTTTTGTCAAGGAAAAATTTTTTTTTAAGACCAGTACTCAGGGGTAATGTAATGTGAAGGGGTAATGAAATGTGAATTGTTGATGGATAGAGATTTTTTTTACTATAATTAATGCAGGACAGTCAGCACTTGCAGTCGGATCTTTAAATATTTATAACGAAATCGTGTCTTTTCGTCTACCACTCTTGCTTATCTAACCCGTTCGCTTCTAAACAAAAGCATATATTATGCTTTTGTTTTATCTGTTTTGTTTTCCAAATAATATAAATATTTCCGTTTTTTCGAATCCTCCATGCAAAAATACATTATATTAGAGGCTGTGAGGGAAACGTTTTTTTTTTGAGGTACGGTCTAGTGTACATGCTACATATATGTATGTTATTATTATTTGCGAGAAGACTAGCATAACTCAAAAATGCCTTTTTTGTACTAAAAATTAAGAAATATGAGTCGCTCTGTAATCTAAACATACACAAAAATATTTTTTGTATTAAACAACTGAGTAAAGTCTATAATGTAAACAATTTTTCTCTTGTGTAATTCGGGGATCGGGGAGAGCAACTCACTGTATTATGAGTTCTTATATATTTTTAAGTAGCTTTTAAATTTATTTTTATGTTCTGCACTCAATATTGGCAAGTATTTAATAAAAAATAAATGTAAATTTGCTCTAGGAAACATTTTTTTAGTTCAAATAAAATTTGCAAAAGTCAATATTGATATGAGCAATCAATGTCTGCTATTTTCGGTACTTCAGTTTGTATAGTTGTGGATACGGAGATATATCTACTGTATCACCCCCTCTGAGAAGTTCTTAAAAATAAACGTAAACCATATGTGTTCTTTGGTGCGCAGATATGTATATATAGTTTAGAATTTCATCGACATCGGTACGATACTTAGGTGAGTCACCTTGGGGCGGGTATTTTAAGATTTAGGGGTATGAAAAATAGATGTGAAAATTAACATTTGCTAATCTAAAGTTTAAAGTTTAAGTGTAAAGACACTAAAAAAATTTAAACAAAATCAGTTTGTTAGTTGGGGATAGGGAGAAAAAGCCCTTGTGTCGCCCTCTCTACTTAAAAAAAAAACGTAAACAATATAGGCTCTACGCTAAGAAGATCTATCTAGTTTATAATTTCATCGAAGTCGGTACGTTATTTAGGTAGGCATAAATTTTCTTTTGGGGCGGGTCATCTTAACATTTAGGGCTATGAAAAATATACCGATTCTCAGACCTACCCGATATGCACACAAAATTTCATTAAAATATTGTAGATCCAGCCATTTCGGAGTAGTTTGGCAACAAATATGTATGTAAATCTTTAATATTATAAATTTTTATATACTCGTATATACTCATTCATATGTACTTATGTACATATGCATATTGAACCACAATTCAACATTTTTATTATTATTCTTGTATTATTATTTATTATTCATACGCTTTAGTATACCTTGAAAAATTTATAAAAATATTTAAGGAGAGTAACAACAATAAAAAGGGAGCAAAAATGTTGGAATTCAATTTTCTTGTTTTGTTTTATATTTTATAGGGATTTGACTGTCATCTCTTTACATACTTGGCATTACACATTTTTTGCACCTTCTATAGAAAAAAAAACAGAATTCTTTTTATATCTTCTCTTTTTCCAGCTTTACCTATTGTTGCTATCGTTTGTTTAATTTCCTTTTTTGATTTATTTTTAGTTGGCTTCACCGTTTTTAAAATGATGTTGTTGTTTCCACACACGAATCGCCTTAAAAAATAACATAAACCTTTCCCTTGAGTTTGTAAAAAGAACTTTAAAAAATAAAAAGAAGAACATAAAAAATTGCTAATGCTGATGTTTTGTAGAGCATTAGCAACTAAATAAGTTATTGATGTTACACACACACATACACAAAAGCCATTTTCGAGTGTATAGAGTTTTTTAATGTATTTGTGTAACCATTATTTCCTGTTTCAATGCATTTCATTTATTTTCTTGTGTTTAACATTTTTTTTGTTTATTCCTTAAGCTTTGCTCTACACACAAACGCACGCACATATTCTGTTCTGTGTTTTAATAATACGTAGTATACAACAAAACTCTTATTATAATATTCTCTGTTCAAATTGTTGCTGTTGTTGTTGTTCGTTTCCTTTGTATATGTCTCGACTTCCGTTAGGTTCCATTGACAATATAAAACTCCCACTCTTTTATACTCTCATACACATTTACTTTTGTATCGTATGTTTTTTATTATTCAACACTTACATATGTAGCACATATATAGATACCGTTATATGCTTGGCGGGTCTTGTTCGCAATGCTGACAACACAATGTTAAAAATAGGGTCAAAGAAAAGTGCTTAATTTTTTGTTTTAGTGCCAAATATGACAAAGTACTCTAAATTGGTACTTTTTTTGGTGTTATTTGAAAAATTTTTATATTTTAAACTAGCTTAAACTCAGCTTACTTCGCTACACCTACCACTATCATTTGTCCACATTTTTCGACTGCTTATTTTTAGTGGCTACGGAGTAATTGAGTCCAAATTTAAAAACTTTAACTGTTACTGATTTCAAGATATACTGAACTCAATAGTTAGTTTGTCTGAAACTACTACGTCTACTTGCCTAACCTTTTTTCTACTGATAATTCATAATGACTACGAAATCAATCACATCAAATTCAGAAACTTTAGCTTCAACATTTTTAAAGATACGTATATATAAAAAAAAGAATTTTTAACGTGTATGGGAGGTTTCATGGCCACTTGTCCAATTTCGACCACTTTCTGACTGATGATTTGCCTTGCCCATGAAGTCATTCAGACCTAATTCAAAAACTTTAGTTTTAACCGTTCTGAAGACATACAAAAAGCAGCATTTAGAGATAAATAGAAAAAAGTAGGCGTAAAAGTAGGCGTGGCAAATTTTTCTCTCGATGGAACTTAAAATGGATTAATACAAACATTTGAAAGAAAAATTAGTCAAATCGATGGAGCCGTTTTCTAATTGTAGGTAGTTAAAAAAAGTGGGCGTAAAGTAGGCGGGGCAAAATTTTCTTTCCTTAAAAACCTAAGTTGAATCACGACGATCATTAGACAGAAAATATCGTCAAAATCGGTCCAGCCGTTCTTAACTGATGCGATGACCAACGAACAACATTGATTTGTATTTATATAGATATCCCGTAGCTGTTGTAATATATTTTCAAAATTATTCAATTCTATACTCAATATTTAAAATTTATTGTGTTTCAATGCAGTGCCATAAAATTCAAAAACAGAAAGAGATTAAATTTGAATACTGCGAATATGATTCTGAATATTTAATTACCTCTTGAATGAATGAATAACTCTTAACACTATGACGTACATTACGTCTATAGACATTTATTGCACATTCTTGCAGGTGCAAACGACATCTATAGCAATCTATTTTCTTCGAATTATAAAGCGGAAATGTGTGTGTCAACGAGTTTTTAAACATCAAAGGTTTTGTTTTTTTTTTTTTGATAGACATTTATTTATATTTTAAAACTTTGCAACAGAAAATAGAGCCGTTTTTTTTTTGATAGGGGTTCATTAAGCAAATAAAGTGCTTTTTCTATTATACAATTTATAACTTTTATAATTATATACTTATTTTCATTTTATTGTAAAAATTTTATTTCAGTCTATTTTTAATTTTCAATTTTATGTAAAAAAAAAGAAGAACAAATATCGTTTTGAAGTTGTTTAAAACAGTTTTATTATTATCATTGTTTTCCTGGTTTATGGTCGTTTTCGTTTTTGGTATGGGATTACTCATACCCTTGTTTTATGCACACTCTCTCTAATTTATATGTTCTCCCCTCTATGTGCTCTAAAAGTCGTCAACATGTTTTTGTTAAAGTCTTTTACTGTTGGGATATTTTTGTCGTGTTTTTTTTCCTTCTTAATAAAGAGAGATAACTTTTTTTATCATTTTCTTTTCTATACTATACTTTACATTGTTGTTGCTTTTACTACTATTGTATTCTCTTTACCAAAGCTAACCAACTTGTATTTTTACTCGTACTTCAGTAAGAAGTGTATGTGCCTCCGTCGGTGCATGTGTGTGTTGTGTATGTATGTGTTTGTTGTTACATTCTCTATTCATTTCAGTTCATTTGCTTGATTGTGTGAATCATCGACAACGCCATCATCATCATCGGCATTTGGCCAAATGAGAGGGGGAAGTCTCCTTTACATTTATTGGGGTTGAGTAGTTTGTTATAAGAGAATAGCTTTTGTACATATTGAATAAGTGCCTGAGTGTTACTGTGTGTATTTGGGTGTGTTGAAATAAAATGAGTTTATGAGGGATATTTTGTATTGAAATAGTAAAGCCATATTTTATAACAGGGTTCTTTAAATAAATTTAAAATGTTTAATTAAAGAACCATAAGTAATTAATTTGATTTTAATTAAATATGAAATCTTAACCAAAAATATGTATATGTATGTGTGTATGCATAAGGACTTAAAACTTTAACAATTAAAGCAAATTAAGCCAAAACTCAAAGAAATATTAAACCAATTGAGGTTGGGGCTGTTAAAGCCGTGTGGTTTAAAC
Source organism: Metopia argyrocephala (assembly GCA_963576795.1). Classification (NCBI taxonomy): domain Eukaryota; kingdom Metazoa; phylum Arthropoda; class Insecta; order Diptera; family Sarcophagidae; genus Metopia; species Metopia argyrocephala. The sequence goes on along the minus strand of OY756208.1, from coordinate 123,053,801 downwards.
AACTTTTTTCAACTCATGTAAAAAGCCATTATATTAAATTGTAAAACAAAAAAAAAAAAAAAACAAAAATTATTTTTACACTTTAATATTAAAATTTAAAACTTATACTTTATATGTATGTATGTACATGTACATATATATAGATATGTATATTATATAGTATATTTTTTTGATTTTATATGTCTTTTTCAAGTTATAAAAAGACATAAATTTTATTTATTGCTCATATTGTAAAAATGTGTTTTTTTAATACATATTGCATAATTTTAGGCATAAATATATGTTTTTATAGGCTTTAATTACATAGTATGTACTCGTACTGCATGCATGTTGTGTATGTGTGATATTTATTGTAAATTATTATGATTGCAGTTAACATACATACATATGCATATTTTAAGCTTTTATATGTTACTCTTGTCTCTTCTCTTTTACACTTGACTGACTAGCTGGGGCTACACAAGCAAAATTCACAGTTATTTGCAGAATTTGTTTATTTCCCCCTTTTCTTTTGTTAGTTTTTTTTCTTCTTTTCAAATGCCTGGGTCATAAAATTTGTCGTGTGATACCATAAAAAGAAAGACAAAAAGCATAAAACTATAGAAAGGATGAGAGAGTAGGGGCATAAGGCAATATAAAAAAAACTGTCTAAGTGAACTTTGTTTATAACTTTGTGGTGGTGTAGATAGAACTGAAAGTTATCATGCGCTGAATAAAGTAATGAATGTACTCACACTATTATGATTTGTATTCTGATGCATTTTATTTAATTTATAGCTGGGGTACAATAAAAAACTGTCATTAAACAAAATGCCAGCAAATATTACAATTTATCAAGTTAATGGTAAAAAAAAACAACACTTTAAAAGAATTTACCAATTTAGATTTTTTATATATCAGACTTACATATATAAAACTGAAATAAATAAAAGGTAAACAATTTAAATAAAACTTAAAGAAAAATTTAACAAAATTGTAATCACTTGCAAATTAAACCAATAAATGTGTCTTCTCTGTATTTCACCATTGTTTTTAAATATTTTACATAATTTATTGAAAAGATAAATAATCCATATATGTATGTACATAAGTCTGTGTATAAATCTCGGTGTAAGTCACGTCTAAGCGATTGAAGCAATTCAAATTTGAAACATTGATTGCTTCAACCATCGAAGGTGCAATAGGATATTTTTTATCCAAAATTGGTCCTGTGCTTGGTACTTCCCATACAAACTGAATATTAATTTTTGTATATCTTGAGAACGGGTGAAGCTAAGTTTTCTAAATTTGGTGTAAATGACTTTACGGTCAATGAAAATCATAGTTGAAAAGTTAGAAAGTGAGTGGAATAGGATAAGTGGGCGTGATTGATTTCTTTACATCTTGAAATGTTTTGAAACTAAATTTTTTTTTGGTGTAATTGATTTCGTAATCAATAAAAGTCATTAGTAGGACAAAGGCGGAAAAGTAGGCGTGGTACCTCCCACACAGTATAACTTTTGTCTTCTTTATATCTTGAGAACGGTTACAATTAAGTTTCTGAATTTGGTCTGAATAACTTCGGAACCACTAAAAACCATCAGATGAAAAATAGAGGCAAGTGGTAGTGGTAGGTGTAACGAAGAACGGCTTGTTTAGGCTAGTATGTACAGTGGTGGCCATATAATTAGAAACGACTTAGCAGCACACTCTTTTCTTTATATATTTTAAAAGTTAAGTTCACAATACCAAAACTAAATACTATAAATTGTAAAGTATTAAATCATTATTGAATTTATAATAAAAATATTTACAACTGAGATAACATTTGTAAAAAAAATTAACTTTAAACAAAATATACCACTTTTATGTTGGTCTTATAATTAGAAACGACACAAATGTTTTCACAAAACTTAAAATTTTTGCCACAAAAGTAAATAAAAATTAATATATTCTCTAATAGGATATTCTCTGACATATTTTATTTTTGACAATATTGCCTAATATTTGTCTTCTCTGTAAATTTTGTATTAAATGCTGGCATGTTTACAGAGACATGTTTCCCTAGGTTTGCTGCATCATTTGGAACTAATAGACTTTTTGTTTTTTGGACTGTTGTTCGTGTGATTCCTTTTTACAATTACCTATAAGTTTTCAATTGGGTTTAGATAAAAATATTACGATAATAAGTCCAAAAAGTCAATATTTTTATACGAAATCCAGTACGTCATTAACTTAGAATTTTGATTTGAGGCGTTATTATGTTGAAAACGAGTATATTCTCAAAAGAAATATTGTTCTATTACATTTTTTAAATTGTTTTTATATTGATGTTAATCAACTTTTCCCTTTATTCTAAGAATGGGTTCACACCACACCACAAAATATCATCCCAAGTTATAATACACCACCACTGTTTTAACAAAATACCTAAAGTCTTAAGGATTTTACTGAGGAACATCTTACGTAAGATTTTTCGACAGGTTAAAACAATATATTCTTAAATTCGTTGCTTGTGAAAATTCTAATTCAGATAAAATGCATCTTTGTTGAGCATTTTGCTTGTAAAGCCTCAGTGTTTCTTAATATTTTTTTGCGACATGCGGTTTCTTTTATACAATGCTTCTACGAAAGCCAAAATGCTTATAAACGCATTGTTATTGTGCTTGTAAATATTTCTTCTCTGATTTGTTGCCCAGTTTCATCCCAATTTTGTGTGAATTTAGAAATTGGTTACTTTTACTGATGCTGCAAATAATCTTATCTTTTACTTGAGGAGTTTTTCTAGCACTATGCTTCCTGGCTGGGGTTGAAAACTTCTTTTGTTTAATTTTAGAAGTGAACTGCACCAAATTTCACTCTTTTGGATTATGAATTCCTTCGTGCGATAGCCCACATTGACAGTTTTTCCATTGGATACACCTTGTAGATGCCCTCCCTTATTTATGGAGTACATCACTTGTTTTTTCCAGTTTTGAAAACTAAAACGTATTAAGGTTGTTTAAATACGATTTACTGAATTTTAAATTTAGGACTCATAATAAAAAAAAGTTTATTAATTAAATAAAACTTGACCGTTTCTAATTACGTGGCCAGCTACAAACCAAGTACATAGAAATTAATCAAAATTTTTTTAAAGTGCAAGCTTTAAATCCAAAGTTTTTTTGCAGCGGCAATAATGTGGAGGGTGTGCTTTTCGAATAGCGGTGCTTGTCATTTTTAGTAATGTTTTTAATAAAAATTACACTTTGATTTCATTTTGATTAAGCATCGTTTCTAATTATAAGGCCACCACTGTACATAAAATTAAAATATTAAATATTTTGAATTAAAATAAATAAATATTCATTTTTAAATACGAGTATAAACATATTTCTTATTTTAGCCTCAAGCTGAACAATGCATTTAAAAGTATTACATACGTAAATAAATGTAAATAAATGTATGAAAATAATGGTCAGAAGTGAAATTTTGTGTTTTTATTATTTCCACTATTTAAATGATGTTAAAAACAAATAAATTAAGGACATTGGCTAAAATAATTACATCATTGTTTGCTATAAAAAGAAAAAGTTCATATACGAGTAGTCGCCGTGGCTTAGTGGTTAGTGTGTTGGCTTACTAAGACATGGGCCCTGGGTTCGACACCAGGCTCTGACATCTTCAGAAATATGGAAAAAATATTTCTTTCGGCGACTACCTCTCAGCAGTCTTCTGGCAAAAGCTCTGAGAGTCACAATTGCCATGAACAAGCTTCTCAAGTCTGTCGTTCGGAGTCGACATTAAACTGTAGGTCCCGGTACTCATGGATAAAAAATGACACACACAACATGAGTGCTGCGAGAAGCTAGGCCGTAATCCTGACACAGGGTTGTAAAGGCCAATTATGTATGTATGTCATATACGAGTATCTTATATTGTGTAAATAATTAGAAGAAATACACGCACTGTATTTCTACAAAACTTTTAGCATTTTCGAACAGTTAAAATCATCCTATACCCGAGGTAAATACTCGTAAAAACAAAAAGTAAATAATGAGTCACTTTATGGAAATTAAAAATTTTTTTCTTAACTATTTTAATTTATTATTACAAATTTTGTGTATTACTATTTGGTTTTTAATAAACAAAGTTTTACTTAAAGCCTTTCCCCTTTACATACGATATGTATCTTCTGAGGCTTGAAATGTTTGTGTTTCCTCCCTTGCTTGGGTTTTTATCACCGTAATAAATTCCTTTCAAATAGACTTTAATTTAGGCTCTTCATTTTCTTTTATGATATTTTCAATATTTATTTCTTTTCTTTTAAGAACTCATCCTGATATGACAAATCATTGACATTGACAACTTTGCCAGTTTATTAGCTTCCCTTTTTTATCTTTTTTAAAGTTTATATTTACTGTAAGCATTGATACTAAAACTCTAGTATATTAAGAAAGAAAGAAAGGCTTTGAACAGTTTGTCAATTTGTTTGAGAGGGTTTTTTATCCTCTTTTTTTTCTAAAAACAATATAAAAATTTATATACCTTTTATGACATCTAAATATGATATGAATATATAAATGTGTATGGGTGTGTGTTAAAGTTTCAATGATTGCTAAAATCAAATCCAATAGTATTTCGTAACAAACAATCTTTTTTAAATAAAATAAATTACCCTGTTTTTAACTCACACACACACAAAGCTTCTGTGTTTTATAGGCATGTGTGTATATTTGTTAGAACCGTTATGTGACAATGCTATTATCACCTAGGTTGGCCTTGTCAAAAGCCACATGCCAAGACAGCATACATACATATATATATAATATGTATGTATTATCGCTGCAAAAGCTCCAATCACCTAAATTTTGTTGCTTATCATTTTTTATTGTCACTAAAGTTATCAGCCATGTCACAGAGTTGAATTCCATTCGGAAACGGAATTCATTTTGTAATTTGGTTTTTCAGAAAACGAAAAAATTTCACGGATTTAAACCACTTTTATTTTTATAAACGGAATTGATATTTTTGTTGAATTTAAGTAGGTTTAAGTAAAAGGTTGAAAGTACATTTATCAGTACAAAAAGATTTTTTTTAATTCATTGTTAATAACAATTGTTATTTTAAATACTTAGTTCTTTTTGCTTTATTTTGGTAATTTTTTAAAATGAGAGTTGTCGGAATCAGTTTGTAAAGCATTGCCATATCTCTTGTTTCTATTTATTTTGTCAAAATTCTACAACGGCAGCACATAAACAAAAGAAAACATTTAAAGAAAAATTGAAAAGAAATGATGTAATTAAATAAAAGAATATAATTTTTATTATTTCAATTTGCTTTTATTACCAATTAAAATTTATATCAATTAATTTGTGTGAAAGAGCTGTTTTCATTATGCTTTAACATGTGATAATGTTGCCATATTATTTATAAAAAAATAATTAAACTACATTTCTCAGATTGATGAAAACGTTCGGAATCCAAAGTACAAAAAAAAAATTTTTCAAACGAAATGCAATTACGGAATTAAAATCATTCCAAACGTATTCTGTGACATGGCTATATACAGATAAAAGGAAGAGAGATAGACAGAAAGAGAAAGTATGTGTTGTTTAAAAGACTGTTTTAATAATTAATGTGTGTAGGTACTACTTTAATTTATTTAATCTTAAGCGGGTACTACACGATTAAACTTAGCCTGGCAGTACGGCTGGTTATTACACTATCCAGTCAGGGTTGTCAGATAGTTTTCAATTTTTATCCTCGATTTTTAAATTTATATCCCCAAAAATTCCCAAAACCCTGATTAGTTCAAAAATCCCCACATAAACTGCATCAATAATTTTGTATGTATATATGTATGTACTTATGTTTTGTTATTTACCTTTGTTCTTAGTGAAATTACCCTGATTTTTAATAAAGAAGCGTTTTGGCATTTAGTCCACAAATCTTTAAAACATATCGATTGTAATGTTCTTCCACACATATTTAACAAATTCCCACAACTGTTCCTTATTAGAAGGGTTTTTTCCTTGAAGAGACGCTTTGACAAATTGCCATAAATTTTCAATAGGATTAAAATCTGGAGACAGTGCAGACCTTAACGCCATTATTTTGAAACCAGCCTTTTGCTCGCTTCGATATGTGTTTCGGGTCGTTAACTTGTTGAAACACTCGTCGATGTGCTATTTCATACTCAGCATAAGACATCATGTTGTTTAAAATATTTGTATAGGCATCTATTGTACCTTGAATTTTAAATAGATGTCCTGGGCCATAGTATGAAAAATATTCCCATACCATTAAGAGGTGAAGTAATTAGCAAAAAATTTTATATGAAAGTATGAATTTTAAACAAGTTTATACTTTCATATGAAATTTAAAAATCGCCGAAAACTTGTCGATTACCCCTAATAAAATCTCCATCCCTAAATGAATTTTTTTATCCCCATTTTGGGGATAAATCCCCTAATATGACAAGACTGTATTCAGCCAAGTTTATTAAACATCAACAAACTTTCATGGACTTTAATGAATTCGTTTAAGAATGCGAGCACTAACCAAGGCACCCAAATATAATATTTACCTAAAAAGCCCAGTTTTTTTATAAAATATTAGAAATACAGAATATATAAAATATACATACAAAGGTTAATATTAATTGTGAAAACTGAATGCCTAATATTTACGCATTGGATGACGTGATGGCAAACCCAAAATATCAAAAATTTTCGAAATTCATCAGGTCAAGTTGAGAAACATAAATTTTTTCCTATTACACGTGTGGGATGGCTTAACATCCGTGCTTCTAAGTGAGTTGTAATCATGTAATAGGTTCTTTAAGTTAAATTTTGAATCTTCTCTCTCTCTCTCTCCTGGTTGTTTCTTTTTACTTCCTTTTTATGGTTGTACTCGTATAAGTTATTTTTTTATAATTGTAACGGTCAGTCAGAAAACAGGAATCGAAACATACCTTCGAAGAATTAAGGAACGCTGTAAATGACAAAAAATTGAAAATACGTTTTTTCTATCATTTTTATCAGAAAAATAATACGCGTCGATTTGTCACTTACGCCGTCTGTGTTTTGAATAATACCAGTGTCTTTGTTCTATTTTCATACAGGTTTTTTGGCTCTGGTGAACATTTAAAGTTTTGTCAGTTACAGCGTTCTTTAATTCCATCGGCGATATATTCCTAAAATAAATTTTAAACGTTTTTATTTAAGTTTTTATTTAAACATTTTAAAGTAAAAGAAAAATGCTTTCAGTTTTTTTTTCTTCTCTTTAAAACTCGTATTATTTTAATATTTTTAAGCTTTTTTCTTTATTTGTTATACAATTTTTTCGTTTTGTTAAGGGAATTCATCTTTGTTTATCCTTTTCTTATATTTTTCATCTATTTTTACATGAATTCTCCCTTTGGGCCCAGAAAGAGTGTTGTTGTCACAATTCTTATTCTACATTATTTCTTTTACACAGGCTTTTAGCTGTTGTTTAAGAGCAGCAGAAAAGTCCAGATTCATCATGTATTTAAAGGAAGTGAAATGAAATCAAACGAAATCTTTATTTTATTTTCGTATTTATTTTTTTTAATAGGCTTACAAACAACAAAAGGGAATTGAAATTTCCTCAAGTATTGCAAACAGCTCAAGCATCTACATACTCAATGAAAAATTATTAATAAATTCTTCATATAAAAAATAATTTTATTCTTTAGTTGTTTTTTAAATGTACACTTTAAAAAAGATATAAAAATGTTTTCTTGTTTTAAATTCATGAGCATGTATTGTTCATGCTGAGACAAAAACTGAAAAATTTCAAGTTTAACTTAACGCTCACATACGAAAACTTTTAAACTCTGATTACATATCTACATAATTGGCCATTACAACATTGTGTCAGGGTTACGGCCTAGCTTCTCGCAGCACTCATATTGTGTGTGTTCATTTTTATCCAGGAGTACCGGGACCTACAGTTTAAAGATGACTCCGAACGACAGATTTGTGAAGCTTTTCCATGGCAAACAATTACTACCAGAGATTTTGTCAGAAGACTGCTGAGGGGTAGTCGCCGAAAGGAATAATTTTTTCATATTCCTTTTTTTCAAGATGTCAGAGCTTAGATTTGAACCCGACGCTATCGTCTTAGTATTAATTTTTCATTATTCACATGGGTAAGACGGACATGGCAAATACATAAATACTAAATTACTCTATAAATAGTAATCAGAAACGAATATAATTGTGTTGTATATGGGATAGTATAAGAGATACTCATTTACTTGATAACACATTTTTTTACAGATTCGAGTTTAGTAATACCAATGTAAAGTAAAAATATGATAATGGAATATTGGGTTTAGCAAATGTCTATCTCTAACACATATGCATTGTTTATCTTGTCCATGCAGGACCGAATTTTATCTTTCAGAGCATCACTTGTTTGTGGTTTGTTCAGGTAAACCCCGTCTTTCAAATGACATCGGAGATAATAATCACAAGAACAAGGCGACCAATTGACATTGCCGAATCGAAAAATTACACGACCGGTAAATTTCTCTTGCAAAAAACTCAATTGAATAGCCGGCTGGCTGTCGTGCTCAAACTAAAGTTCACAGATGTCAACATTAGCCAATTGTGGCCACAAAAAATCAGTCATCACGATCTCATCACTAAAGATGATTTTTTGTCAATTCATAATTGTTCGATGCAAATAATGGTAGTGTATCGTTCCATGGTTCAAATTTCCCAACTTTTTACTAAACAAATGTCAAAATATGACATTTCATCATTTGATGGCCAAAAAACCACTAAATAAATTAGAATAGTTAGGGCGCCATCTGCCGGATTTTGGTAGTAAATTATAAAAAAAAGAACTTATACTCGTAATTATTCGGCCTGTCACAGAAATCTATTCCGATCGAAAGTGGAATGAATTCCGTAGTTTGCTTCTCCAGAAAACGTAAAACGAAAAATTTTTGCGGAATTAAACTACTTTTTGTTTCCTATATATATAATATACACATTTTTGTAATTGTTTCTGAAAGAAGCTACCTCTTAAACCACAAATTTTTTTTCAACAAAAAAAAATTTTTTTTTCAAAAAGTTTATAATCTGGCAATAGGAACAACAAAACCAAAATAAAAAGAAATATTACTATTCCCGGCATTTTTCTTTTATTATTATTTTAATCTGTATAACTTTTTTATGCAGTTTGTTACAATTTTTTCAATTTGTTTTGCTCTTATTTGCTTAAAACACATTATTTTTGTTTTGGTATTATATTGCCATATTTTAAGAGAAAAATAGAAAAATCGGAATTTGCTAAATCGATCGGAATCTGAAGAAGCTAAAACAAAACCGATCGGAATTGAAAATACGAAATGAAAACCATTCCGATCGGAATCTGTGACAGGCCTGTATAAGAAATATTTGTGTTTTGACTATTCAAATGATTACTTTTTACTTGTGGTAAGATTTTGTAAAATTATTGGTGGTAATCACTCTTCGTTGCAACAGCCCTTGTAAGCCTTGCAAACAAGCAATCGTAACATATGTATGTAAATGCCTACATTCTGTTATTGTTTGACATGGTTTGCCACGTTTGTTACAGTTGCAAGTGCCTTTGCAGCGAAGAGTGATTACCGCTATTGGTTTTAATTGTTAATACTATTCTATAATATTTTTTTTTTGTTATAAAATTTTTATTTGATTAATTTGCAAAGTTGTTGAAAGTCCTTTTTTTATATTTATTTGTTTAAATCAGTTATTCATGTGTCAAACACAAAATCACGTTTTAAGCACTCTTAAAACACTCTTTCAATCATCAACAATACAAAACCAATCAACATTTGATTTTTTTTCTGTTTTCTTTTTTTAACTAAAGTTTTTTACCCCCAGCAAAAAAAAGGAATACGGAATGCAAAAATATTTTGCCTTTTCAATAACAATAAAAATAGAGAAAACTGAATGGAAATAAATTGCAAACAATTTTTTTTTATGGAAATATTGACTTTTAAAAACGTATGGTTTTATTTATTTTAAATTATCTTTTTATATTCGTACGATAATATTTTTTTTCTATTGTTTGCTTTAAGCAATTATTTGTTATACAAAAAATTTAAAAACGAAAAGAATATCTATGGATGCACATGCATGTAATACGACTACATGCAATGTGTATGTACATGCATATAATTTAAATTTATTTTTAGTGTAAATACCCGGTATCGTAATACAGTAATACTCTCACAATGGCAAAACTATAAAATCGTGTAAAACTATAAGTGCTTATGTCACATATTGTATTTTAGCTGTTTCCTTCCTGCAGAAAATGCGGCTACTCCGTACACGAGTTTAAAGAGTACTACACAAAAGACTAAGAGTAGTCGAAACATAACCCAAATGTATGACAAAAAATTGCAATGTCCTAGGCAATGACTATGTAATCCACAAATGCATTACATATGAATTAGTATTTTAACTATTTATCGTAAATACTCCAGAAAGAAATATATATTTGCCAATTATAATTGGCAATTACAGCCCTATTTCAAGGTTACATCCTGGATTCTCACAGCACTCATGTTGTGTGTGTTAATTTTTATCTATGAGTGTTTAAAGTCGACTCCGAACGAGAGACTTAAGAAGCTTGTTCATGCCATTCAGTCACTCTCAGAGCTTTTGAAAGATGTCTGCGAAGAGGTAGTCGCTGAAAGAAATCGTTTTTCGTATTAGTTTTTGTTTAAGATATCGGAGCTGGGGTTTGAAAATACATTTACGTGCTTATAATTTTTATTTGTATATTTCTATAAATTACACTGTACAGTACTTTGTATTGTAACCATTTTTTTTATTTAAATTTTATTGTTGTACTTAACAAAACAGCAATATTTCTGTGCATAATGTTACAGTAAGAGTGGGTGTGGGCAGTGGTAGTAGAAGAGTTCGAGTATTTTATATGCTTGACTGCATTTAAGTTCATGCACCCTGTTTTCCTTGTCTTTGTTTTATAAGAAAATAATATGTGACTGATTTCAAATCTATTTTTTAAGCAAAAGAAAAAAATATATCCATATGCGTATATATTTAAATTCAAATGAAAACTATAGTCAATCGCAACATGTAAATATAGTGGCCCGTAATCATAGTCAGACATTTAAGTACTTTAGATTCTTATGGTCCGGTTTTTATATCTTTTGCAACTAAAGTGATAATTAAAGTATGTTCTAAATTGAACCAACTTTAGGTGAGTGTCTCCTCAAATTTATGAAGCAATTTCATACAATATGCAACACTAAAAATTTACTTTTCGACCGGTGGTATGAATGAGTTCTGATTCTTTTTTAGATGACCGGGCATAAACCCAATCATTTTGTTTGTTAAACTTTTTCTGTACTGTACAAATTTTTTCATCCATAAACAAGTTTTTTCTATTCAAGTTATCAGCGTACTTCACCAAAACGCGTTTGGTTTTTCTATACTTTTTTTTTAACGCAGTACACAACAAATGACCTGTACGCCGTGTGAAAGCTCCAAGACCCCAGTCTTTTTAAATAATGCGACTTTTGTGTGATTTTCAACTCACAGGCCATGATTTTCTGATTCCGGTGGGCGGCCCGACCGGGGGCGATCTTCTACAATATATCTCCGATCTTCTCTAAAAATTGTATGCAACTGTGAAGGAACAGGTAATTAATTCCGAGCGGGCGGAGCATTTTGAAAATATAATTTTTTCTTTCCACACTTAAAAAGTGCTATAAATGCGATACGGTTTTCTTTATCTGACCACTTCATGGTTAAAGTTAATTCAATTTAAACTTCCGTAACTGACTAACAATATAGAGGTTACCTTTTAAAAACATGTGAAAATGATAAATAAAATGGTTTCAATTTTACTATTCTAATGGGAATGTTCAAAGCAGTAACAATATTTATGTCCCTACTAATTACAGTCGTGTTCAATAAAATAGATTCAACCTGATCTAACATCTTTGTGGCCGAAATAACAATAGAAAAACATGATTAATATTTTTAATTGGTTTTATTTTATTTCTGTCGTTAAGTAAATAAATAATATGAACAACACAAAACTTCGTATAAGTATTGTTAAAAAAATTTATTATTTTGGCTTAAAAATCTTCTTCTTTATTACTTAAAGTAAATTATTATTATTACCTTCAATTATTGTTTACTTTTCTTTTTTTATTTGAGACCAATACTCAGGGTTAAACCCCTACTGAATGCTGACATTGTATTGGAATTTTGGAAAGGACAGTACATATATTATTACTAATTATTATATTATTGTTAAGCGCCTTAGGAATGAGACAAATTGCTGAGAATTCATCATTCAAAGGCCAGTGTTATACCTTCACCCTTGAATGATCAACAGCAATTGCCTCATCGTTGCATGTTGATTGTGTGCTGAGTGTGCCTTCGCTAAGTAGGTTTAGCTGTTATCTGCTACTTCCCAATAGGTGGCGCTTTTTGTTTTCTGATCATTCGTTTTACGTTGACACTGGTTAAGGTGGAATAGAGTGGAGTGTCGGGGAGCGGTTTCTTTGTAGATGGTCTTCCTGGTACCTTACCTCAGTACTTAATGAACTTACCCTTATTTTTAATAAGGTCCAAGCAGCGTTTTGGCATTGAGTCTGTAAGTCCCGGTACTTATGGATACAAATTAAAATACACAACATGGATGCTGCAAGAAGCTAGGCCGTAACCCTGAAGCAGGGTTCTAATGGCCAATTATGTATGCATGTACTAGAACACATGAAAACAAATATTTACAACAAACAATTATTGCCGGATCAAAAACTTTTTGGAAAAATTTATTGGGAATACTAAATAATGACAATGATCCCCGATTTAGATTTATTATTAGGTACTCTGTATTTCAAATTACTCTGTGATATGACAACAAATCCCAAGTGGCACAGTGGTCGTGAACAATATTATCGCTAACGAAGTCTCTAAAAAATTACTGAATATACTCGTATTACGTACGTACCACGGTATTTTGTGATCTATTTCCCCACATTTTTCTATTATATTACACATTCTTCTTAGATATTGGGCCAACCAAAGACTGCGTAACATTGTCACCCATGCAAACTTTACTTGCAAGCTTTCTTTGAGGGCTTGTATAAAGTTTGGGATATTTTATTGTCGTGTTAACATCATCGAGGATGTCTAAAAACTGAATATTGCAGGTGTAGCAGTGTTCATACAAAATTTTTTTCTTTAATTTTTTTAAATAAAAATTGCTTGTTTAATGTGCACAGACCTGTACAAATAGAATAAAAAACTAAACCAAACGTGTTGAAGCTTTGTACATATGTATATATGCTTGTATCTTTAGTGCATGTACGTATGTATGTGTGTTTGTGTTTCGTACACATAGATCAGTTGAACAAAAAAAGAAATACAATTGGAAAACAAATTGAAACGGGGTCAAAAGGTTGGCTTTCTCATAATAACAAACACATAGACGACACACATGCCTAGATAACAAATAGCATAAATTATAATGAGAGACGTTCACTTGAATAGACACGCTCTTAAACTCTTACATTCATACACATCAATAAATTCAAATATTCATACATAAATAATACAGCCATACATACGAGTACACATGTATGTATGTATGTATTTAGAAAAGAAAAAAAAAAATAAATCTATACAACGAGTATGTATTGAATATTTAGATAAGAATTATGCATTAATATTTAGGAAAAGAGATAAAAAAAACTCAAAATATCAAGTAATGGAGGTAAAATTGTAGAGGACCATGAAACAGATGTACGATATTATTTTATTTTTTTTCAGTTTGCTTTCCTCTTGTAGAATTTTATTTGCATTTGTTTAACTAAAATTCTGTTTTCTATTCTTAATATTATTTTCTTTTTATTTCTCGTAAAATGTTTTCTAAATATTTAATATTTTTTTTTTTCGTTTTAGGTATGTTTGTACTCCACATGTCAATTCTGTTTTTTTTTTATTGCAAATAAACATTTTTGGTAAGTAAAGGTTGTTTTTTATTAAACCATTAAACAGCTTTCATTCTTGTAAACTAACCATTCCATTGGACATAAAAGTACTTTCTTGAAAGGTGTAATAAATTTACAATTTTTTAATATTAATTTTTCCTTAATTTACATACGAGTATTTGTGTACAGTGGTGGATATATGATTGATCCCATTTGGTTAAGTTTTTGCATTATCTCTTAATACTTATATGTATTAACAGGAGTCTTTCACTGGAAAAATGAGTTGAATTTTTTAACACTTGATTTCTTCTTGAGTTTTCTTTTCTATTCTGATTTCTTAAAAAAATGGGACATAATTAAAACATTTTTATTTTTAAATGTTTAATATCATATTTTAGAATATAATTCTGTTTGATTTTTGTAAATTTATTGGAACTTAAGTTGCAAGTGATGTCAGGAAAAATGTATACAAAAATAACTATCAAACAGAGTCAAGTTTATCAAATTATTTCGAAGAAAAAAAATAGGGTAACAATTATTCTCAGAAGCTTCAGGAAGACGGCAGATGAATTTTCGCAGTTACTTGGTTGTTCTAGAGAAAATAGTTTTAGTGCAATAAATTATTTTGATACATTTGGAATATTAAATTATGTACCCAGAGTCCCTAAACTCGTTGAAATAGCTTCATCATAAGTTTTGATATATCAAATAAAACCATTAGCAGGCAAATTACACAATTCTTCCTTACATGAATGTATCGCACAGTGAAAGCCTTTCATGTAAAAAAAAAAAAATTAAATGCGAACTGAATTTTGTAAAAGAAACGGTATTAACCATGCTTTTAGGCAAAAAAAAACTTACGAAACTTAGGTATAGGACCATTTTGGTCCATATATTTTTTTGTTGTTGTAATAATTGCCTGTTATAATGTCGATATATATATGTATATGATGCACCCAGTTTGTGTTCGAAGTGTTTTTATAACTTACCTTTATTTCTGGGATTCCCCTTTGAAAGTTTACATACATTCGCGGTAGTTAACTTCAGTTTATATTAAGGGTCTGACTTGTTTACTTTGCTAAAATAGGGAATTAGAAAACGTGGAATATGCAGCTGCTGCAAAACTAAGTGCGATAGCAAATGCACCATATGCACCAAATTTATATGGAAATTGCAAAGAACGACCATTAGCTCATGATGTAGTGAAACATTAAATAAAAAAAGAATAAAGAACCAAAATGGTAATAAACCCAAGATTAATCAAGGCAAAAACATTGAGTAAAATGGTCAAACCAATTAGTTTTTGGAAAAAACAAAAAAAATTACAAAGAGACAAATTCAAATTTTGCAGATGAGGATCAGATCGAGCATGCTATCTATGGCGTCCAGTTGGCCAACAACACAATTCCAGACATACCAACAAAACAATTAAGCATGTTGGCGACTACATTATGGTGTGGGTTGCATTTTCTTTGCATGTTATTGGGCAAACTTTAAGGATTAGTTCAGGAATAGATCAACATGTTTACAAAAAAGTAATAGAAAGTACAATAACACTATAAGCGGAGAAAAATTACCATTAACGTAGCATGATAATGAATTAAGTACCCTTCATGGCTACCCAAATGATAAAAGCATAAATGTTTCGAAATGGTCAGATCATTCCTTGGATCTCAGTCTAATTGAGAATTTGTGGAGTGAAATTTAAAAGAATAGGGAAGGGAAAAATTCCAAAAACGCTGATGAATTGTGGAAAGATATTGAAATGTGTTGAAGGTCTATTTCTCAGTATCTCTGCAGACATTTGCTTATGAATATACCAAACCAGTGTGTAAATGTTATTAAAAACAAAGGTTATCCTACAAAATATTAATGGCAAGGACAAAGAATTGAAAAATATTGCAATTAAAATGGAAATAGTAAATGTTTTAATTCTATGCCAACCCAATAGAATATTTTTTTATTATTATTTTTTCTACAGAGTTTCAAATTGAAATTAGAAATAAATTTTGTTATCCTTTTAAATAATTTACACTATTATCACGAATGTTTTAAATGCATATAAATAATTGTACATATATATGTATGTATGTATATACATATATTAATCCTTTCCTTTTGCAGGTTTTAGTAGTTTATATAGTCAAGCTTTTGCTTCGACGATATTTTTGTGAAAAATGTTAAGAAATTCGTTTTTGTCTACAAATTTCTTCTTATAGTACGTACGTATGTATATAAAAGTTTGGAGAAAGTACTTACATGTGCAAATGCAGCCTTACCCAATAATGCGCTAAATTTTATAGTCCTTAAAGGGTTAATTTTCTGCTAAAAACACGCACACATACATACATACATATGTATATATAAACGTATATTTTATTTTTAAGTTTACACCCACAACTTTCAGTACCTGAAAAATATTAGCAAAAATTAGGTTTTTTTTTGTTTTTAAATGAAAAACCTTTCAATAGATTTTTTTTATTCTTGCTTTTTGTAGTATTTTCTTTGCAGCTCTCTCTCTCTCTCTCTCGATTTCGTTTTTGATTATCTTTTCATTCACAAAAAAATAAATAAAGCTGAAAAATATATTTTTGGTTTTTTTTTGTGTTGCCTTTGCCAAATAAACAGGGTAATAAATTAAAGACACATAAAAATACATACATATGTATGAACGAGAACATACACCCATTAAGAAAAATAATTATTTTAAAGGTGTTAGACTAAGTGTGTGTGTTTGTGCGTGTGTGTGTATAAGTTCACAGGAGAAAGATGAAAAACCTACCACAAGGTTATACAAAGTACGAGTATATCGTTCAAGTAAAACAATACGAAAACTTATAAAAGATTTTTCTGTTTTCATTTTCTATGTTTCTTTAATGTTGAGCCTTTTTCAGGTAAATCTAACGTGTATTAGATTTCACACACATACACAACTTTTCACTCATATAATTCTAAAAAGAAAAATTGTAAAGCTAAACTTGTTTTTTTTTTCTTTTTTATGAAAGAGTAGCAGTGTTGCCATCTCGGAAAAAATTTCCTTATAATTGTGACAAAAAAAAACATACTAAAACCATTTACAACCTACCAATTTAATTAAATGTTCTTTTATGCCCGTATTCATAAAAACTATTTTAGGTTTATTGAGGGTTTATTTGACAAGTATTGCATAGAAATTTGTCAAATAAGTCCTCAATAAACCTAAAATAGTTTTTATGAATACGGGCATTAATCTTTAGTGTCTGTATACTTACAAAAACGTTTTGATAGCGAGATTAATGTATTTATCTATTTAAAAGGATTATTATTAAGTTAATTTTGCTTCTTCAAAAACACTTTAATTAAATCAAAGTTTTACTTAATTAATTTTTGTAATAATCAAAGGAGAAAATGATTTCCTTGAAGGAAATCAGATTTCTTTGTGTTCTGTACATATTCATGACCAAACATCAATTATTTAATTCACACTTTTTGTAGAAATCATATACTGGAATTATATTTTTTCTTTTCTATTTATTGTCAAATACAGCACATGCTATCATTCTGTCCTTTTCTCACCATTATTGCATTTTTTGTAATTGTCATCCTTTTTTGATGAAACAGAATTACAACTTATTTTTGTTTTTGCCCTCTTATTCCAGTTTATCCATATTAGTCTGACGGAACAAAATTAATTTTAAGAAATGATCCCTCAGATTTACAGACCATATAACAATCTTTGAGTTGAATTATGTATTATAATTAGTTACATTCCAAAATTAGTCACTGTGCCTGAGCTCTACACAGTACAATTACGAAATTCACAAAATGTTATATTGTTGTAGATTATAGTTAAATGGCATTTCATTTTGTGAACACCTTGTCGTAAATATTATAGTAGATGTTATAGTAGTAGTGTTATCAAATTTCTTGAATAAAAAATTTAAAAAGAAGAAGAGAAGAAAAATATTTCAAACAATTTTTAAAATACATTTGGAAAATAAAAAAATAAATAAAAAAAAAAAAAAATAAAAAAAAAGTTTTCCAACTCTAGTGTATTGATACGACATTTCGGAAACATAGGAAAAATTGTCGTACATGTTGTAGTAGTTTTTGACATGGAAATTACCAACAACAATAGTTGTAGTTTGTCATAGTTTCTACCGATCTACGACAACTATAACATTTTGTGAATTGGGTAAATATTTTTCAGCTCATTGATTTGGGACTCAATTCCGACAATTACATGTGAAAGTAGCCCCAAAAGTTAAGCTGGCTACAGACAGAGCAATGCGTTTCTGAAATCTCTTGCATTTCATTACAGATTGCGTCGTCTGAATTCGTGTTTCACTTCATATACATAAGTTTCGTAGTTTCTATATCTTTCACTTTATAAAAATAAGAAACAAAAAAATCATCTTTCAAACATTCTATTGCTGGAAACCATTACAAGATAGCTTGCATCTCCCATAAAAATTATATGGTTTTGGATGAAGCAGAACTTATTTTACTCGTCTTAAAATACAATAGGTACGACGTAATTTTTTTTTCTACCAGCATTTCACAAATATTGGCATCCCTGAAGTGTAGAGCATGAGTAAAGAAGCAAAAATAAATATTATAACTGTCTAAACATAAACAACTATGCATGAGTATTGGTGTGTGTTGGGTTTATAATTTCTTTTAAAACAGCAAATGGCTGGAAATAAATTTCATACACTTGACTACTCACTCGGTAGGTCTCACAAACATTTTTATACACACTCGCACAATATAAAGTATATGTATGTATTTAACCGTTTGTTTCTTTGCTTTGCAAAGGAGTTAAAAATAAACGGTTTTTTTAAGCTTCTTAGTTATAATTTAAAAACAGTGGGTTAAATGTGGGCGTTTAAATTAAATTAAAAAAAAGAATATATTTGATTTTTTTTTAATTTCATTTCAAGTTAATTAGTGGATACAAAGAGCGATACAATTTTTAAAGTGGAAGTCATTATAATGCTATCCAAACACTTTAAGCATACAAATTTTTATTTCCATACAAACCGCCTGTATATACAAACATTTAAGCAAGAAAGTTAAATATTTTTGACTTTCTTTTGCAAAACGACGAGTATATTCAAGAGCGCGGAGAGAGGCATGTGCTAAGGTATAGACTTTCTTGTAGTCCCAAAATTAATTTGTTCTTCAAATATGTAAGACGAAACGCGATAAAACAAAATTTGTAGAATTAACCTTTCGCAGTGTCTACAGCAAACAAACTTTAAAAGGCAATTTAAAAGAATTTGTCAAAGTAAGCTTTTCTAATGGGAAAACAATCTTATTAACCACTTAGTAGATTAGCAAAGTTTTCTTTGACAAATTCGCTGTCGATATTAAAAAAGTATGCTCTTATAAATTATTTTGTTTGTGTTTTTTTTGGACACGAATCTGCACTCTCCTCGCTTGTCATTTGCCCTTTTCCAACAAAATCAAGACTTTGAAAAGAAAACTTTGCTAGTCTAACAGGTGTCTAAACTTAAATGACTATTGAAATTAAAAGAAAAAGAAATTACATTTGTGCAAACCCATTGTACAAAATGAGAAAAACTTTGTTTTTATTTTATATGCTGTAATCAAAATACATTTCTGTGGACTTTTAAAAAAAAATTTTTTTTTAAAAACACATATTTTACAGTACAGCTGAAAAACGCACATTACATTTGTTTGGTGAATGAAACGAGTTTTTTATACTTGTGGAGTTTTCTTTTCTCACAAGAAAATTTTGCCCTTTTAATTTCTTTCTTTCTAACTCTGTCAGCTTTTTTAATATCATCCTTTATAGTATTTTTTAAAAGAAAAGATCGAAGTTGTATAACATATTTGGGGGATTCAAATAGTAGTTTTAAACTCATATATCATAAAACAATAAAACAAAAAAATATGATTGCTGTGAACAACCCGTCATAGTTTAGCATATTATTTTTCATTTTATTTATTTTTTTTACTATTTTAATTATTTATTTTTCAATTTATGACAAAATGATAAACATAAGTTGAAAAGTCTTATTGTTTTATGACTTTTTTATTCAAAGACCAATAACAAATTGTTTAAACTATTTTAAAATTTTATGATATTATGACAATATGACTTGAATACCCCAATTATACGTTTGAATACTCCAATTATATTTATTTAAAATAATAATAAAATGTTACACTTTTTGCAGAAAAGAAAACGCTATTAAATTATTATTTAAGTTATAGATTTGGTTTAGATTTTGATTTGATTTAGAACGCGTTGTTTGGACAAAAAATAAAATTAAAAGGGCAGATCTTAAAAAGAAAAGTTAAAGCTAAAGAAAAACGTTACAACAAAATATTAACCAGATTGCCATATTTTCTTAACTTATTACTTATACTTGAAATTATGTTGAGAAATTTATTATAAACAGTTTGTTCCTATATAATAAAATTCTCAAAAGACAATTTTATACAAGATAATAAAATTATTTAAAGGTAAGATGCATAAAGGTTGTCTTAAAAGCTTTCGTATCGTCTAATCTTAAGTTTCTCAGAAAATTCTTGAATAAACTTCTTACTGCATGTCTCAGTCATGCAGTCATCTCATTTACACGTGACAATTTTTATTTTTGACAAATTTTTATCTACTCTCATCATATTATCTTCTATGAAATGAAATCATAGTTTTGATGTCAAGATTTTAAAAGCTTAATATAAAATAAGTTATAAAAAAACCTTTTTAATAAAGTCAATTCCTACTTAGAACAGCAATAAAAAATTAAAAAAAAATTTAATCACTTCGGAAATATTAGCCTGTTTCTACACTATTTTAAATTAACACGGCTGACAGGAATAAACTTGTCCTTACATGTTTCTTTTTGTCTTACACACACATCAAACAGTTACCACAACTTGCCTAAGCTATGAAGAATTTGTCTTATAATTACCTATTTACATATATATTAAAATTCAATCTAATTATCTGAAATCGAATCTCAGATATGTTGTGGCAATATATTTTTTATTAATTTTGTTTCGACTTTAAAACGCTTTAATTCCATCAGAAACTATGTAAATTATATTAGAAAATGTATAGAAGAAAAAATTGCATCTGTGAAGGAATTGCATACCTACTAAAGTCTAATCAGAGTTTTTTTTTTTTTATTGAGATCAATACTCAGGGGTAAGACCCCACTAAATGTTGTGCACTGTATTGGAATTGTTGTGGAAACAACATTATGACAACAGAATATATATTTTGTTTTCTTATATTAAGCGCCTTAGGAATGAGCCAAATTGCTATGAATTGATCATTCAAAGGCCAGTGTTATACCTTCACCCTTGAATGATCAACAGCAATTGCCCCATCATTGCCTTCAAACCTTCGCTAAGTAAGCTGTTATCGGCTACTTCCCAATAGGTGGCGCTTATCATTCGTTTTTTGTTGTCGAAAGTTAAGGTGGAATAGAGTGGAATGTCAGGGAACGGTTACTTTGTAAATGGACTTCTTGGTGGGGGGACCTCTTATTTTTAAATTATAATTTTGAAAAGACCGCATATTAACTTTTTTAATTTTTCACCTCTGCTGGGATTTGAACCTAGGCCAATTGAGTTTTTGTGCGATAAAGAAATTCTTGGAAATCGTCAATTTTTAACTCACACCTTATTTTTAATGAGTTAGTCGAAGACTTACTAGACACATCACATTTTTTCATATTCACCTTTCACTCTCCATAATTGTATTTTATTTTTGTAATTGTCATGCATTCTGGATGAACAGAATTACAACAGGTTTGCTATTGCTCTCTTTGTTCCATCAATGTACATTAGTGGACATCCACGACATGGACGATCATATCTGTGATAGCTAGAGAGTATGGCATCAGGCATGCATGTATGGTGTGGAGACTTTTAATCGAATCCCATTTAAGTTGTGGTGATCTATTTTTTTTATTAATTTTGAGTTTATCTTAACAGAATTTAGTTTCTGATCTAATTAAGGTGTTTTAAAGACGAAACAAAATTCAAATTAGTTTTTTTATATTTTTCGGAATTATATAAGAGAATTTTTTCAAGCCATTACAAGTAGAGAAATCAATATAATACATTAAGTATTGTTATAGATATTGTTTTACTTTTTGCTTTTAGTGTACCCTCTTTTTTCTGTTTTTTAACCCACTGTTCTATTGAAACCACTAGTTGTCAGATCTCCATAATTTGCTATTTTACATTTTATTCCTGGTAAATTTATGCTGATGTATGGGAGTATAATTTTGTGCCATGGTTCTCTTGTCTGTATGGCTTCGTTTTTTATTTTTCATACTCTTTTCTGTCTGTTTCTCTTTTTGGGCAAAAGAAATTAAAAATTTTTATTTTCCTTTTTAAGTCTTCCTTTTTCCATCCACATTTGGTCTGCATAAATTTTATGTTCGTTATTTTTGTAAATGAGATATTATTATTGTTGTTGTTGTTGTTATTGTAACAAAGCTAATGTTTTTCTTCTTATAAGATAATGTTGTTGTTAAAGTTGCTGGTGACTGGCTGGTTGCCTGGCATTGTGCTGTTTATGTCTGATAACAATTTTTATCAGCATAAAATTTAACATTAAAAATATGACTGTAATTTACTACTGTTGTTGTTGAGTCGTAATTTATGCTTTCATCTCATTCTCATCTACTCTTTGTGTGTGGGTGTGTGTTTCTTTCTATTTAATGTGCTAATAATGTTGAATTTTTATCAGGCCTATTATATACATACTATGTGTCAAGTTAAAGTTAATAATTCTAAGAATTAAAATAAAAAAACCTATTCTATTGGATACAAAAGAATTTTTTCTTATGAAACTAAAATCTATTTAAAGGCGGTTTTTATATTATTTTATAGTCGATTTTAAGCAATTTATTTTTTGTACATAAAATTTTAAGCATATGTTTTAATGAAATACCCATCGAAGTTTTAAAGTAATACTCTAAACCAGTGGTCTTCACCAGTATTACTCAGGTAAATAAACTGGTCGGATATTTTTTTAGTTTTCCTTACTCTCTTCGTGAGTATTACAACCAGGGTTGCTTAATTCCACAAAAATTCTGGCAAACAGCTTCTTAAAATATACCAAAACTACCCGTATCGTTAATTCTTATTATATTAGTTTAAACTTAAATGTATTGTACTGTATTAACAGATATCACTTTTAGAATCCCTGGAAACCAGTTTTTGTTTTATTTTCCTATGAAAAACTTAATTAATTCTAAAAAAATTTGAAATGTTAAAAATCTTTCATAAAAAGAAATCCATACGCTTTGTTTTCATCATGCTAAACGACAACCACAATTTTTACAAACACATGTGTGTGAGACAAAAATTGCGTATGTGTTTATGTTTTATTAGTTTTCAAGAGAGCTAAAGTGGTTAGTCAGACGCTGAGAAGTTATGATAATAAGCAACATAAACTTATTAATGTTTATATTTCTTATAACTACATTTCAATTTTTTTATAGCATTTACAAACAATTTATTTCATGAATAATTTTAATAAATTACTTAGTTTAAATTTTAAAATTAAAGGTTTTTAAAACGAAAATTTTCACAAATTTCATTCAAGTTGTTAAAAACAATACAAATGAAGAAACCAATCTCATCTCTCAGTGTATTTTTGTGTGACTCTCTTTGTGAAGACCACTGCTCTAAACACATAGACGACACCAGGCAACAGGCTACAACTTGCAAAAAATAAAATACACAAATTTATACGAATGCAATTATTTTGACGGCATCAGAGCGACCACCAGTATCGCTGTAGCCCACTTTAGAATAATTTCTATTTTTATTGACAACAAAATAAAATTATTGCTGCAAATACTTAGTCTAAAAATATAATATTTGCGATTTAGGAAAACCGTTTCGTATGGTAAACATACCAACATACATACATAATTTGCCATTACAACCCTGGGTCAGGGTTACGGCGGCCTAGCTCCTCGCAGCACTCATGTTGTGTGTGTTAATTTTTATCAATGAGTACCAGTACCTACAGTTTAATGTCGATTCCGAACGACAGATTTGAGAAGCTTTTCCATGGCAAACAATTACTCCCAGAGCTTTTACCAGAAGGCTACTGAGAGGTAGTCGTCGGAAGAAATAATTTTTTCATTTTCTTTTTTTTAGGATGTCAGAGCCAGGGCTTGAACCCGGCGCTATCGTCTTAGTAAGCCAACACACTCACCACTAAACCACGGCGACTATGGTAAACATATTTGAATAAATATGTGAATTAATTTAAAAAATGTTTAATTATAATAAAAAAATGCTAACAAGTGAAGTGAAAGTTTGAAAATTAAAAAAATTAATTGTGTATTTTATGTTTCTTGAAAAAGGATTGTACATATCGTGCTAATAGTTTTTTGTGAGTTGATGAAGAGAATAGAAAAGGAGTTCTGTTTTACTATGATTTATTTAACTTATTTTTTCGTCTTTGCATTTCAATCTCGCTTTCACCTGCTTTAGATGTTAGAGTAATAAGTAGGATTGATAAAGATGAGATAAAAAAAACTTACGAATTGAGACTCATAATGTGAATAATAGAATATGACATAGACTACTTTTCCTTTAGATATGTCCCCAAACTACACAACCAAAATGTAGATGAAACTAGTGTTTCTTTGGACTGTAAAATGTACAAAGCTTTTTAGTAGGGACGCCATAAAAGTAGAGAGACAGGGACAGCAAACGACGCCATATTTCTTGCCGCTCTTTCTACATTTCTCTTCAGTAAGGTTTGTCATTTCATGATGGGAAGATATATGAGCCAATAACGAATTGAAATTATTAAAATTTAATACCGAAATTCGGATACTCAGTCAACCATTTTGCTCACCGACACCATAAAGCCCAATTGTTTTTCATAATATAAATGAGCAGGCTTAAAGCCGTGCTTGAACAACGACTTCTCCGCACTCCGAATGAAGTGAAGTAAAACTCTAATTGAACTAGTTGTGATCCCCACCGTATCCATCTAATCCCCGCCGAGGATCTGTAGTCTAGTTCTACTCAGTGCTTCGCAGCTACACAGAATGTGCTCTGCCGTCTCTTCTTCCTCAAGACAGAGCCTGCACTCAGTCTCATCAAGGAGAAGTAGTCTACTCAAGTGATACTTGAGGTAGTAGTGTCCCCATAGGAAACCCACTACCCTACCAATATCAATATTGAGAAAAGTTAAATACAAACAATCTTCGCTTGTGTTTTTTGTTTTTTATATATACTGTTCGTTTTTCTTGTATTCTGTATAATATTGTAGTAGATCATTCTGTTTTGGTTTTATCCGTTCTTTTCCTGTTGAAAATACTTGGTTTATATGGCTTACTTTGCATTTTAGAAAGTTTTTTGTTTTTCCTGTAGAATTTTTTTATGCAACTTACAGCCTTTTTGATTTTACATGACGATATGCATTTCTTTCGCCTTATTTTTGAGGGTTTATTTTTTTAATGCTTCAGTTTTTAAAAGAATATTCAGTTTTACTTTTGCTCGAATTCCTTAATTTTTTAAATACTTCTTTATGTTTTAATTTTAATACACTACTGAGAGCCTATTTTGGGCTGTTTATTGCTCTGTAATTTATGGCTGCTGAAATTTTACTGACATTTAAGGTTTTTGTATTACTATTCTTGTTTTGATGAATGAGAACATGGCCATCCATTTAAAATTAATTTCGAAAACACTAAAGTATAAAAAAAATCTTTCTAATGATTTTGAAATCATTTCAAAATGTAAAAGGAATTTAAGGTATTTGACTGTAAATTTTAATTGCGTGTCTGTTTTTTAATTTAAATTTTTCCCCTTTGTTGTAACATTTCTAAAACGTAATTTCCAACTGAATGTCCAAATAAGGAAAGATGTGAGGTAGAGTGTTTTAGGAAAGAAAGGATTGAAGGTTTTTCTTTGTGTGACGTGATGTGTTGACTTACTTTTTATGTATTATTGTTATGACAACAATACAAATTCCTATACGAGCATTACTTCTATATTATGACTAAAAATACAAATTTTATAAATTCCAGAACCCTCCTTTTCTTTAGGTTTAATGGTGTTTAACATATGAAGCACACAAACAAAATACTCTTACTTGTTTATATTTTTTTTTTGTATTTTCTACGTTTCTTTAAAATATTTTTTTAAATAATCTTCTAAAATTGATAAAAAATGTATATCCTCCGTTCTTGTGCCTTATTTTATAGAAGAAAGTGGTTGGCTGATGACGGGTTAAATTTTTCTTATTGTGCTCAAACTTAAGCTGTCATTACGGCCAATCATGCTTTCCCCATTTCCTTCCTCTTCCACACACTTCTGTTTAAGAGATAAGTTAAAGAGAATGGCAAAAACTTTAAAAATTTAAATTTTTTGTTGTTACTTTCCGAAAGAGATAAAAGAAAGTGACGACAGGAAGGAAGCCAAAGGCAAAGATTAAGAGAAAAGGAGACATACAATTTGTTTTAAGTGATTCAAAAGGATTAATACTCTTCTTTATTTATTTGACTTTTTCGGAAACCGAAAACAAAATATGTATAATTTTAGACAAAAAAATAGCTAAAGAAGAATATTGAAATTTTGGTGGTGTTGAAGAAACGTCATGATTGGTTTTTGGTTACGGTTTGCTAGTTTCATTTGTTTAAACGAAGATATTAGGTCTGTTTGGGTACTTTTCCAGTAAAATCCATTAAAAATTTCTCAGTAAGAAATTTACAGGGAATAAAAAAAATTTACTTTTAAATGTGAAATTATCTAATTAAGTATAACAAGCAGATATCTAGTAAAAATTATTTAAAACAGCTGATTGTGGATATAAATTAGCAATAAACAAATAAATTACCTTAAAATTAAGATATCCGATACAATGCTACACAAACAATGATCCACACCATTTAAATATTAAATGTACAAGTTTTTAAGTGTTTACACATATGTTTTGTTTTTCACATTCATATACATAAATATTTTGCAATCAGCTGTTCTTTGGTTATCTTAGAAATTATTAATATGAAATTAAGTTCTCTTGTAGTATACTACCATTTTGAACTCTTTTGCTCTTTACTTTCTGAGTATATGTCGCTCCTTAAATACAAAAGTCACACATTTCAAAAAATATCAAAAACTATTTTTTTGCATAAAATGCTTCTTAAACGATGAAACTTTCATGTTTCGCTAAAACAGCCGTCATTTTATGATCGAAAACACCCGTAAACCCAAAACCGTTAGTTTTGTTTTGTACCGTTTCTGTAACTGAGTTCGGCGCAAAAGTACCATATTTTCAGTTGTCAACAGTCATTCGCCACGAGCACACGAATTTTTTGTGAAAAACTACCACATTTCAAAGTACTACCTGTGTTGCAGATCACATACACGTAAGTATCTTATAATTTTTATGTGCAATAGTACAATATTTCGAAATAGGTTAGTTTTGCATTTATAAATTTGATATTTTCTCTTATTTTTGTTTAGAATACCACCATATTTTGAATTAAGTTAGTGAAGAGTTTATGAATCTTTTTATGCTAGTCTCTAAATCAGTTCATAAGTTACTGTTGGGAACAGATTATTAATGCTTTAGTTTAGGTTTTTTTATACCTTTACGAGCAATACACTCAATGTAGTTTTAAGTAAATGTTTTATAAAAATATTTTTGTTTAAAATAATACTCAAAATTTCCTAATTATGGTTGTTTAGTTTTTAAAATTTTAATGCTCTCGAAGTCAAAGTTTATATACAAAACTAACTTATTTGCATTTTTTCGAGAACCCATTCGAGGTATGTTTAAGATTGCTTTATTGAAAAATAGGCCATTTAATTACGCATATTTTGATACCAAAAAAATCTATGTAGTACACATAGTTTTTACAAAAATCATAAAATAATTAAAATTATTTTTAAAACTGACGCTCCTGTATAATTTGCTTATTTTGACTTGTGGTGCTTTTGTATTTAAGGAGCGATGTGCAAACCAGTAGTCTTCAAAAAGAGTCCCGCAAAAAATTAGACAACTACACTGATAAAAGAAATAAGTTTTTCTATTTTCAAGTTTAAAGTTTAAATTAATTTATTAAAATTTTACATAAGTTCTTAAAAAAAAAAACATTGTACTTGCAGGTATAAGGAACACAAACATGCATAAATTTATGCAGTTCTTTTTAAAAATATTAGAACATAAAAACAACCGCAACACTCTTATTGTGTTGAACATTAACATGCTAATAAAAACAAAAGAAATTTAAAAAATAATATCAGTTAATACAGTACGAATAAATAAATTAAATGATAAATTCTTGAAGATTAGCGATAAAGGTAGTTTTGGTACATTTTAGGAAGCTGTTTAGTAGGAGTTTTATTTAATTTAGTAACGCTGGTTGTGATATTTACCAAACAAGTGAATAAATGCCCGAACAATTTCATTAGATGAATATCACTGGTGTAAACGAATAAGACGTGGTAAAAACTTTTACAAGTTTGTACAAATTTTTGAGTACGCAAACAGACCTATTTATACATGCATATTGTGATAAAAAATAATAGATTTATGTCCGTATATATAAAAAATTAAATTAATTTAAAATAAGTTTTAAGTAAAATTTTCCACACTATTTTTGTTTTAATTAAATTTCAAATGTATTTAAATTTTTTATGAATATGGGGGTTTAATTTTAAACATAAAATTTTTAAAAAATGTTACACGAAAAGTTTGTGAAAATATGTATAAGCATTCGTGTGAAAGTGGTATTTCTGAAAAACTTTGTTGTTGTTAATTTTTAATTTTTTTTAGACAAATTTTACCATAAGAAATAACATTTTTTATTTCATCATGACTTTTGTTAAAAACGAGTTTTATTTTACGCCAGAATAAATAAAACTCTTAAATAGAGTTTTACTTTCGTTGTTTTTTATACAGATTTTATTTTTATTCTAATTCTGTTGCTTGTGGTGTCTTTATTTTATTGTTTTTTTATAGCTGAATACCTAAAATCTGAAGTTGAACGAGTTTTAGAGAGCTTCAATACTAATTAAAGGCAAATTTACACAATTTTCTACGGAAAAATAAAACTTAATTTTTTAAGGTTTTATTCAACATTTTATTTTTCCGTCAAAAACTAACTGTTAAAATCCGATTAATGATTATTTTTGCAAGATCACCACAGATTCTGTGAGAGCTCTTGAAGACGATAAATTTGGTATTTATTATTAATGTAAAACATATATGTCTGTCGACTCTAAAGCCTGGTATTGAGTTCAAAATTTCATACGAAAAGCTGTCAAATTGCATATAAAAATGTTTCGTACGAAATGTTTGTGAAAAAATGTTTCTAAAGTAGTACTCTGTTCTTGCTGCGAAAAACATGTGAAATCTACATATGTATCAAAATTTTTTCTAACTGCAACAAGTTTCTGTCAACATTTTGATTCATGTACGGAACAACATAGTCAACATTTCTTTCGAACGAAATAAAATTAATTTACACCAATAATTTTTTTTTCTTATTATAATGAGCAGGAATTTATAATAGAGTTTTTACTGTTGACATAGCTTTGGTGTTGGGTTATTTAGAGTTATATTGGATATTCGAATTATTATAGGTGGTCTTTTGAAATTTCTGTATATAAAATGCATGATATATCATTATAATTTTAACTCACTGCACAGCAGCTGGACTGTTAAAAAGTGCAGGTCTGCAGAAGAACTGAAAAACTAAAATACATGTAGATTCTGAGCCACAAACGAAAGTTTAAGCAGTTCTTGTCAAAAGCAACAAAAAAAAATTATTTTGTTGAACTGTGTTATTTTCTGTATATAAAGGTGATGCATGCTTTTAGGGATATATGTTGCTTGTAAAATTTTTTGAATGGAATAATAAATGTAGCTAAACTATTTTCACAAATTTGAACTCAGTAGTAGGCTTAACATGATGAATTTTTGCGTTCAATTTTTAAGCAGTAACTGTTATTTGCGGTCTTATTTTTCATGTACAAAATAGAAACAGCTGATTCGGAATGTAAGAGAAACTAAAGACTAATTTTACCTTAAGGCTATTGCCAAAGAAATAATAGAAACAAAGATATTAATAATTGCATGAACATACATATGTTTTACATTAAACTGTGTATTTGATTTAAATAGAGAAAGCAAAGTACGCTAGGGTTTGGCTGGCTATTCATATATACATACATATATGTATATAAATCTATGATTTCGTTAAATTTTTAAAGCATTAAAATTTTAAAGCACTTAAATATAATAGGCAACAGTCTTTGAAGAAATAAAAATTATTATTGCCTCATTTTTTTTATATATACTATGCTTTATGAAATGGCGATCTAACTTTTTTAACTTTATCAACTTTTTCTTTAAAAGGATCTGGACATTGTAGTTTTATGCCTTCTATTTTGAATTTAAATTTTTATCGATTTTTGTAGAAAATTTCTCAAAATTAAGATAGTCAGTTATGATTGTCTTGCTTTTTGTACAATTTCTTATTCCCTGAAAAATATACGATAGCACATAATTCCCTGGGACTGTTTATAATTGCGTTGTTTCTAATACTTCAAATATTTTTTAAATTATTTTTTCTTTTACTTGTATTGTGACTAAGTATTTAAAGTCTTTGCTTATTTGTGTTTGTGTTTTGTCTTCATCTCTTGTTTTTTATTGACAATAAAGAACAGAACAGAAATAAAAGATGTGCAGCGTTACTCATTCGAAGTGTGACAATCAGACTTTGTATCTTTGAATTTCTTTCTATTTGGGCCACGTACAACAATTTTTTTACTGCAATAAAAACGAGTGTCTTGTAAAAGAATAATAAAAGAACTGAAATACTAAAAAATGTATTGCCTTCCTTTTATGGTTTAAGGGTGGAAATGGAAAAACTTTCCAAAATTAGAAGCAAAAACAAAATGAAAATTCTTTCATTTGTATTGCCATTACTTTCTTTCTATTTTACTCTCTTATTTGAGCTTCTCAAGGCATTTAATTCTCAATAATGATGAGATGAGATAAAATAAAATCAATATTTTATTTTGTATTTGTGTTTTCTTTTACTATTTGTATCTTGACTTGTCTGTCTGCTAATAGCTTATTGAAGAAGTTTTCTTTTCTTTTTTTTTTACAGTGTGTAATAAAATTAACGCTACTTTACGATGTTAATAAGTTTTCAAACAGTTTTAATTTTCCACTTTATAAAGAGTTTGACTTTTGTCTTGCAGTGTATTAGCTGCTAAACATTTACACCGAGATATGAGAAAAGGAGGAATAAAACTTTGCGTTTTAAACTGAAATAATTCTTGTCATTCTTATAACACCCTGTACAAAGCCATACCCAGAGCATTAGGGGAATAGATTTTATTGTTTTGTCAACATAAATTTAAATTTTTTTCTTCTTGTTTTTTGACAAAATTTTTCTTCTTTTTTATTATTCTTTTGCTCGTTATTATATTTGGTTGTTGGCTTTTAACCACTTTTTTTTGCTGTTTTTCTCTTGAATTTTGTTTGTTGTTCGTGATAAATGATGTTTCAAGTTTTTCCCTTAGAGAGTGTAAGCATGTGTGTGTATGTGTGTATCTGTGTATTCACCAAAGGCTTGACCACAAATATATTTTATTCATGGGGGCATTAAGTTTTTTGTTTCTCAATTTTGTTTTTGTTGTATTTGTTCTTATAGGTTAAATTGATTGGCAAACTAGTAAATAATGAAAAAAAAAAGGAATAAAAATGTTGAAAGTTTTTCTTTTTAAAATACAAAAACGACTGTTTTATTTGTATGGCTTTTAAGTTAAGGAAATACGAGAGGAAAAGGAATATATTTTGTTTTAAAGGCAAATGAAAACAAACAAAAAATAAGTCTAAAACAACTTGTGTAAATGGAGCACCAGATAACGTAAATGCCAACAATTTATATAAAAAGTTTTTCCATAAAAAAAAATAAAGAGGAAAAACAAATGAGTTGGAAAACACAAAATTTTTGTTTTATTGCCTTTAAAATTAGAAATAAAAAGTCAAAGCAATAAAGGAAAAGAAGAAAAAAAAAAAGAAAAATAAAAATGCAAAACAAAAAGGTCCCAAATGGTTTATTTGGTGTCCATCCGTTCACTATTTTGATGGAATATTATTTTCTTAGTTCTTTAAGATTAAATGCATTACTCCTGGAAAGAGTGTAATACCAAAAAACTGTGTCAGTATTCTTATTTTTGACAGATTATTCTACTAATGATTTTCTGTTCTCTAGTTTCTTGGCAACAAATTGGTCTTGAATACAGTTTCCTGCAGCTATCACTTAGGTGAGTGCTTGCCAACTTGGTTCTAAATACCTATCTGCTCTATTGAGGTGGCAACCAAGATCAGTCTTTATTTATTGTTTTTTTTTTTGCCGAATCAAACTATTAGCATAATTTGTACAAGAAATTATTTAAAAAAAAAAATTCTATAAATAAATAATTCAATCATATTGTTTTATGAAATATTTTACTGAGAGTTATAAAACTCTCGAGATATTCAAATTGTGAATCCCCTAAATATATATTTAAATATAATTACTAGGGCATGTTAGAAAGGGAATAATTTTTTTTCTGGTTCTAAAATACATTGAAAATTACACAAAATAAAATTAAAAAATTTAGGAAAAAATAATCGTCAATTTCACATAAAGCATTGAAATATATCGTAAAACTTCTTGGAATTTGATATACCACTGTCCATCAGAATAAATTTCTGGTTTTTTCTCTATAAATTTTTCATTTTTTATGGACTTTGCTTCATCCTCATTAGGTATATTTAAAACTTTAAATTATCACTTGGAGTATACGCATGCATATGTATGTAGAAATTAGGGTACTGCAAAACGCAAATAAAAATATGAATGTATGCGATCTCATGTCGTTATAAACACAGTGTCATGCCATGTCATGCAAAGTCATCATAGTGTATGTTATTGTAAATCGACTAAGCTATTGTACTTCGTTGTGTTGAATTCTATGCCCATGAATGTTTTTTGTGCATAATGTTTTTATTACTGTTGTACAAACTTTCCCTACATCACTCCGTGTTATAGGGTATATACAATGTTTACCAAATATAAATGTTCCGTTAGTCTGGTAGCGTTACCTTTCATTTCGTTTTATTCATACTTTACAATAATATTTTACATATTATATTTACAACACAATATTTAACAATAATCACACAAATTTTATTTACAAAAATAAGATATTGCATTAAGATCTCTGTTCTCAAGATGTCCAATTTAGGTGCGGTTTTGTTTTATAGGTTTAATAATTTAAATAAGTGATTAGAATTCATCATTTAAAACATATGTAAGTCGCATGTGTTGAGTGTGTTGACATGTTAATTTCTCATGTTAATGTGTACAAAGTGAGTATTAAAACAAGGTCATAACATGGCATGGCAATTGCATGATGTGACACATGTTACTTTGTTGTATTGATAAACATGTGCAAGCGCATTTCTTTTTTTATTAATCTTTTGTTTGTTGTACTCTTTGAATAGGAAACGGGTTTGCCAAATGTTCGTTATTACTTATTTCTACTGAACAATATCGTTTCTGATGAAATAATAATAGTTTATTGAAAAGTGTATCCTGGCTTCATTTAAAGAATGCAAAATACTGCAAAAAATTTGCTAAAAAATATTTTAAAAACTGATTCTAAATCCTACTTAAACTAAACTTAAACAAAAAGTAGTAAAAATAATACAAATCATTCCCTATGAATACCATAAGAGAGGTACAGGAAAACTACTGTACTACTACAAAATTCTAATTGCAGAAAGTAAGCCTGGGTGTGACACAAAATATCTTGCAATACTTTACCATCAAATGCGAACAGAGTCTCTACAAGGCATCTTTTCAGATCAAGAGCAGAAACGGAAATGGGATATAGTTTAGCCTGCTCGTATACATACATATATGTAAATCTATTTGAAAGTCTTTCATTATTCAATTTGTAATTCTTTTTAATGAACTTGCGTACAATATGACGCTCGAATGTTTCCATTCTATACATCATTGTTTTTGAAATGCTAAACTATATTGGAAATGCAATTTAGTTTGAATTGAAAAAAATTGTTTAATTAATAGCTTAGAAAAGTTTACCCAAAGATTATTAATTCTATCCTTAAATATAATTTTTAAACCTTTAAAAAGTAATTTGATGTTTTGGGTTTTTGTAAGCACTTTCTATACATATTGCATCGCTTTTAGAAGAATTTATTTTAATAATATTCATCAATATATTAAGAATGTATTGACACACGCTAAAGCGCAATTAGAGGATATTCTTCATTAGAATAAAGAAGTGAGTCATTGGCATGGGTATACTTTATATCAATGAATTATGGCGAAAAGTCAACCTTGTACTACAACACAAGAAATATCATCAAGAAAAGACAACAAATTGGAACAATTTTTATCACTCTCCATGCAGCAATAGTCATTAATATTGTCAAATACTAAAAAGCTTTAACAATATCGAATCGAAATCGAAATATTATATAATTGGCATCTAATTGGCATGTGAACTTTATATTACACTGATTATCTAATAACGCAATACAACTTAGATGATTTGAAGCCTGAAATATTTAATTTTTCGTTAATGGTTGCATTTATTTCTGACATCCATTTTGTATTCCTGATAGAAGTTTTACCGTCTGTTGCTTTAAAGCATCTACCATCCGGTTTAATAATAATAAAATAAAGTAAAAATGTAACATACTGTTAGGCCATGTCAAAAATGATCAATTACTATAATACTTGCACATTATTAAAAAATTCTTTTCTTTAATTAATTAAAAAAATGATATCTTGATTTTATTATTTTTTGTTAGTTATCATATGTCGAATTAAATTGGTAATTGATGTAGTGTTTTTATTTTTTATATTTTTACTTGCTTAATTGCCTGTATTTTCTACTTTACATTTAAATTCCTTAAAGTAGGCTTTAAATTCCTTTATTTTCTTTCTTTTATTTATTTTTAACTATCTTCTCTTCAATTCTCGATTTAATTATAATATTTTTTTTAGTCTTTTTAAAGCAGTACTTTCTCCATTTATCTCAATATGTACTTTCATACTTTACTTCTATTTTGCTTTCCTTAAAAACTAAAGCCCTTAAATAGGCAACATTTTCTTAAAACTCTTCAAATTTATTTAAGACTTAATCTATATTTAGTTTATTGAACTAAAGTAATTACTAATAAATGCTTAATGCTGATGGTAAATGCAGATATTGATGTTTGATATTGGCGGGCTAGCTGACTATTGTAACCGAAAATTTATTATAAATTGAAAATCTTTTCATAGTTTCTGTTTTAAAGTTCAGTTCTTTTATTTTGTGAAGAATGGTGATAGAAATACTGCCAGTAGAGATAGTTATTCATTTCAATTAATTTGTTTTGCTACACCAAACACGTCTCTCTATATTTCTTTTGCTTTCGCTCAAGGAAAAACTCTAGAAAAACTTATTAAATAAGTTTGCCGTTAACAAAAGATCTCGAAAACTTTTATATTTGCAAACAAAATATATTTCTGACATGTGTGTTCGTAGTTTGAATATTGTATTGAATTTGAATTTGTGTTTATATTCTTTTATGCATGTATGTATGTACGTATGTATGTATGTATGAGTATGTGTATCTATGTACCAATGCATAAGAGCTTGTGTAAAAAGTAAGAGAAATATTTTGGATTACTTTTCTTTTTTTATATAAAACGGAGTTCTGTTTGGATTGTGAAACATATCGGTTGTGCTTTTTACGTCAAATAAAAAATTACAGAAAAAGAAAAAATAATTTTTTTATTTAAAAAATTTTGTTAAAATTTTTTTATTTAAATTTTTTTTTTAACAAGAATAAAAGAAAAAGAAACAAAACTATAACATTTATCATTGTAATGGAGAACGATCCATTACTAAGCCAAACTGGAGGACGCCCTCCTAATATAAATTGCAAGGCTGGGACGAGCACAAATAGGTGTCAATTGAAATCGGCATTAAAGTCCGATTTAATCAATAATGATTTGAATAGACATTCACAATCCTCTGGAAAACATTCAAATGGAACAAAAGAATTTAACAAAAATCCTGGTCTTCGTAAGGAATTTCTAGAAGCAGTTTTTGAAAAACAGCCAACAACAAGTCAGATGAAAGATAAAGCTTTTACTTCTAATAATGACATCGAAATATTAGAAGATATACAAATTGCTAATGTTGGATCTGAAGACAATGACGAAATGGATTCTATATTTTCATTTGAAGACGAATTCAAGGCAGTGAAGAACAAGAAAAGAACATTCCAAGGTGATGTAAAAATAGATTTATCAAAGTGTCAATTCAAAAAATCTGTGAAATTAGATGATAACGTCAATTGCACAAATAGATTTTCCTTGTTAGGGGATATTGATATTGAATCCGAACCAATAACTCATAATAATAATTTAAATCATAATAATTCTAATATTAGTCACTCCCAAACTAATGTAAAGACCAGGAACACATTTTGCCCACCTATTTTCCTAGAAAATATCAATATTAAATCTCTAATCGACCAACTAAATGAAAAAAACGTTGAGTTTAAAATTAAAAACCAATCTAGAAATAGAAGTAAATTATATTTTAAAAGTTCTTCTGCCCATTCGGAAATGATGCAGCTATTAAAGGAAAGAGAAATTCCGTCTTACACTTATACACCTAGAGAATATAAACGCCAAGGTATTTTATGTAGAGGCCTTTTTTATAAGACTGACGTTATTGCCATTAAATCTGAAATTGAGAAAATAGTACCCGATACTGTTGACTCGGTTTCAAAATTTACTACAGATTACTCTAGAAAGCAGGGAATTGAAACCGGTCTTTTCTTAGTTACCCTTAAGCCTAACAGAAAGGTGAGTGATTTAGTTGGCTTGAAGTGTATTTTAAATCAGATGGTATCTTGGGAGAGGCCTAAATCTAGTACGAAAGTGCCACAATGTTGGAGGTGTCAACAATGGGGCCATTTTTCTAAAAACTGTAGCCGTCCTTTTTCCTGTGTGAAATGTGATCAAAAGCATTTACCCGGTCAATGCAGTCTTAAAAATGAAGAGGATATTATACCATTTTGTGTTAACTGCAATAAAAAGGGTCATACGTCAAATTACAGGGGCTGCCCGGCTTATAGGAAATATATTTCGTTGAGAAAACAACCTGAAGAATTAGCGAAGCTTAACAAAATATGCGCAGCTGAAAATATCAAAAAGGCAGTCGGATTTTCTAATGCTACAAGAGCTGACAAATCTTTTGCTAGCCTATTTAAAAACCGGGAAGAAGTTCCATTAATTAATAAACCTAAGACATCTTCCTTAATAGAAGAATTTATGAAAATTGCGCAGATGTTATGTGCTGAGGAATCGTTATCTTTAGAAGATAGAATTAGTAATTTTATTAGAGATTTCAAAAATATGTCAAGAGATCAAGCGAAAAGTCAATGCTTGAGTTTAGTTGAGGAAGTTAGAATTAAATATGGTCCGTAATTATCTGAAATTAGTGACTTTTAACGTTGGCTCATTAGTTAATGTTGCCAGAAAAATTGAACTTAATAGAATATTAACAGAATCTAACACGGAAATTGCGTTTTTGCAGGAGCTACATTTGGCGAACGGCAAAAATGTATATTTAGATAATTTTATTGTTTTAAGGGACAAAAGCCCATTGGGTGTTGGTATAGCCCTTAAGAATAACATTTCTTTCTCTCAAATATCTATTCCTAATATAAGATTTCCACATTTATTTATAGTAATCAATGTTTCGATTAATGGTGCGGTAAAAAAAATTTTATGTGGCTCAATATATTTTCCAAGCAATTTTAACCGACAGATTATTAGTACGGAGCTATCCTTAATTTTAAATTTTTCACGCCATTATGATGGTTTTGTACTTGGTGGCGACTTAAATGCCAAACATTTTTCTTGGGGAGACCTTGGTAATAATTTTAATGGTGAGGTATTGTTAAACTGGCTTCGTGATGAATCTATTTCTGTCATCAGAATTTGCGATCCATATCCAACATATCCGGGAGGTTCTTCACACTTAGACCACTTTTTGGTAAGCACTAGTCTTATTGACAATGTTAATACAAATTTTGAAACATGTACTCTACCAACCTTTTCGGATCATCTTCCTCTCGGATTACGTATTTCGTTTCAAAAATTTAATTGTTTTTTGAAAATCCCAGACCGATTTATTACTTATAAGAATACTGACTGGAATTCTTACAAAATTGATCTAAGTTCCTCTTTATTAAACCATTATCCGCCAGCTGATAGAAATCTATCGAATGAGGAAATAGACTATTTTATTGAAGAATTTGTCGCTTCTGTAGATTTTATTACTAGAATGCATACAAAGGAAAAAGAACAGAGGAAAAGTAAATTTATGGTTTCTGATAAGGTAGGAAAATTACTAAGAATCAAATACAGTTGGCAAAAAGATCTGAAAAGAATATTTACGCAGACTCTGAATAGAAATAGTCCCCAATACATGCTTATATCTAAACAGATTGATTTGATAAAAATAATTATAAAAGAACAAATAGAAGCGGAGCAATCTCAATTTTTCAATGAGAGATTAAAGGATATAAGACCTGGCCCATGGGCATACAGGAAAGTATATAACGTTATTGGGAATGTTAAAAGTTCGCGTATAAAGAATATTTCCGTCAACGGTGTCGAAATTTCGGACCCTAACGAAAAACTAAATATTTTAAAGGACCATTTTAGCTCTGTTTATCAGAGTACACATACTAGTGAAATTAACTCAGAAATTAATGAATCTATCAGTAACATAACTACGGACATTGGGAATATCATTAATTTTGACAGTAATTTCACTTCACTGAATAATCAGGGAAATTTTCAATTCACAGATTTGAATAATATTTTGAATATTTCTAAACAGTTAAATAATAAAAAATCTTGTGGACTAGATAACATATCTAATTATTTGATTCGAAAATTTCCCATTAAAGCATTTGAATACTTGACAATTTTGTATAATAATTGTCTAAATAATTCCTATTTTCCACGGGCATGGAAAGTTGCAAGGATCATTCCTATACCAAAACAAAAGAATAACAACGACGTCAATAGTCTTAGACCAATTTCACTTCTATCCAACTTAGGAAAGGTATTCGAAAGAGTTATTCGTAGCAAGATGGATATTGGTTTAACTGGAATATATATTCCCCAGAATCAGTTTGGTTTCAAGGAGGGCCATTCTACAGTGCATGCTCTGTTAAAATTTCATTCGGATATTGTACAAAATTTGCGAGTAGGGCGGTGTACAGTTGCAGTATCCCTAGACATAGAAAAGGC
Source organism: Metopia argyrocephala (assembly GCA_963576795.1). Classification (NCBI taxonomy): domain Eukaryota; kingdom Metazoa; phylum Arthropoda; class Insecta; order Diptera; family Sarcophagidae; genus Metopia; species Metopia argyrocephala. The sequence goes on along the minus strand of OY756208.1, from coordinate 123,014,477 downwards.
TTTTGATAAAGCATATCACGATGGGATTCTCTACAAAATGATATCAATAGGTTTTAATCCTGTGATTGTAAAAATTTTTAAAAGCTTTTTCGAGGACAGAAAGTTTTGTGTTCAAGTTGATAATGCATCATCTTCACTTGGTAGAATAAGTTGCGGCGTTCCTCAGGGCTCGGTGTTGGCACCTCATCTGTTTAATATATTTATAAATGATTTTCCTAGTGAACTCAATGGTTCAAAGAGTATATTATATGCTGATGACTCGCTACTTTATGCACATGACGAATCGCCTTCCGTTGCTTTACAGCTTGTTTCGTCACACCTAAATCGTGTGTATGACTTCTACTCTTTCTGGGGAGTCAAAATAAATACAACGAAAAGTAATGCTATATGCTTACGTAATGCTTCAGGCAAATGCAGATATACAGTGGTCCCGGAAAGCAAGCGTCTTAAGCTTTTATTGAATGGAAATGAAATTTTCTTTAAGGACAGCATAAAATATCTTGGCGTTAATTTTAACAAACTTTTTAAGTTTAATTACCATATAACTGAAAACTTAAACAAAGCCAGTAAAGTTAAGGGAATGTTCTCAAAGTTATTTAACAGTAAATTTCTACCAATTAGAACAAAATTGCTGCTATATAAAGTTAGTATAAGGCCAATGATTTTGTATGCATTTCCGATTTGGTTTACTATTTCAAAGACAAAAATGAAGAGGCTGGAAATTTTTGAACGGCATATAGTTCGGAAATGCATAGAAAAGAATTATAAGACTCGAAATAAACGTTTCTCAAATGAATTTGTTTACTCAGAAGCAAAACTATTACCTATTTCTACTTATGCTATCGAACTGACTAGAAGATTCGTGGAAAGTCTTTTTAATTTTAACGGTAATATAATTCAGGATATACTATCCAGCGAGTTAACATTTAGTTGGTCGAATACAAATTACCTCTCTCCTATCGGTATCCTTCGGGAACAAGTAAATGATTTTCCTGGTCAAAACTTTTATTCAAATACTACTCCTGGCATTCACAGGGGATAAATTTATTGTTTTTTTTTTTATTTTTTTTTTTTTAGTTTTTTATTTTTAATTTTATTATTTTAACTTTCATATTAGAATTAAGGTGTAGTTCTTAAGTTTTAATTTTAAGTATGGTTTAAGTTTATTCAAAGTAGATAATACTCTACGGGTAATGATAAGTGTCGGGAGCAAGCACTGTAATCTTATTTTTCTCCATAATTCTTCAATATATATTTTAATTGTTTTCCTATTTAAATAAATAAGCCAGTAGCATTTAAACAACCTTAATGTTATTAAAATAATACGTAATAGTTTTAAGTTTTCTCTGTTTGGTCATGTTTGTAAATATTTTTATGTAAGAAAAAATGAAGTCTCAATAAAATTCAATTCAATTCAATTCAATTTATATAAAACTAAAAGTATGTTAAACTATAGCATATTTTTAGGGTTATTTCTTTAGATTGTTTTTGGGGGTGGCCAACTTTCTTTATATTTTTTAATTCAGTTAAAAACAACTACCAATTTAAGTTGATTGCACATAAGCGCTATTTTTTTCGTTGGGTATAAAATATTTCTTTAGATTTTCTTTTTATTCTTCAGTTTGCTTTTAAATGCATTACAAAATAAGTGCAACTCAGTGTGTATTTTTTAAAAGGGATTTTTTCCTTTAATTTATTTTAATTTTTTATATTAAATAGCTTATTTAATTTTTCTAAAATATAGAAAAAGATAAACGAAGAAAACAAAATACTATGAAAGGTAAAGAAAATGAGCAAATATTGACCGAATTTTTGTTTTTTTTTCTCATTTATTCATTTTGTTTTAAAAGAAAAAAACACAAAATTAAATTCAAACAAGAAATGGAAATTTTCAAGAGGGTTAGAAGAAAAAAAAAAAGAAAACAATTTTTATTTTTTAAAGTTTACCAAGTAGAAACATTCGAAATCATTATACTTAAGGTACGGCTCATCACCATCACCATCAACAGCATCGACTGGAAAAACGTCATCATCATTAGGAACTATAAAAAGTATTATTTACCCGTTTTGTGTAATCATTATCCTGAGTTTTACCTGCTTTGTAGAGGAAGGAATAGTTTATACGAGACTAAGTGCAGCAACATTGTAACCTTTAAAAATATACACTGGCTTACAAAATTATAGCATAATTTAAGGCAAAACTAAACTTTGTATTAAAAACCATTTCAAATTAGTATTTACATTTGGAAAACTATTCATACTCGTAACTCTTGAGAGATGAATAGGTTTAAAAAATACCATTCAATTAGTGTTCATAAAAATTGGCACAAATAATGATGCAGTATACTTGTAGGCGTTTAGTGAAATTAATATATACATACATATTTAACAAAACGAATTTTTTGAATAGCATTTGAAAATGTTTAACATACTAATCAAATACATTTTGTTAAATAACAACAGGGAATTGTCGTGATATCAATTAAATGGAAATATGGTTCCATTAAACAAGACTATCTGCCAAGAATTAATTTCTTTTAGTGCATTTACAGGTTTATCACCAATTTAAAATTATAAAATATATCTAGAAAGAGTAGTTAGAAACATTAAACATGTATCGTTTAATATGTAGTATGTATTTTTGCAAAACTAAATATTTTTAACAGTTTTGGGGACATGTTAATGTCTCGATGGTCATTTCATGTCTGCTTAAGAGACTCGTCTGTAGTGTTTTCTACAAGATGTTGTAAAAAGTATGAAATCATATGTTTAAAATTTTAAAAACTAAATTAAAATTATTCTAATTAACTACAAACAAAGAATTAAAGCAATAAATTGTTGTCTTTTAAATTTAAATATTAGTTCTCTTGTGTACTACAGTGGGGCAGTCATTGGTTTTTAGAAGTGCCTGTAGCGAAAGAATAGAACAAAAAACTATTTTTCTTTTTTTAAATGAAAAATATGTTTCGTAAAAGAGATTCCCATAAGCCATTAATTTAATTTTTTTTATTAATATTGAGCCTATGGCTGACTTCATAAACACAGATTGCAATGCAAACCTGCAATGTACGTATAGTGTTCATAAACCTATTAGACATCATTTTGGCAATGATTCTCTGGTGATCTCTTAACGAGTACAGACGTGTTTTTTTGCGACCGCATAATAATTAGTGTGATTAGTAATAGGTGGATTTTTGATAGAAGAAATTTGAATATTTGTAATAGGTACCTATTACGAATTTTTATTTCTTTTCTATATTAGTTTTTGTGAATTGTAATAAGTGGAAAGTGGATAGCACTGAAACTTATTACCTCCGTATGGAGACGTCAGGGCCGGTGCCCACTTTAAGTGGAGCCCCTTTGACGATGGAGCCTATCTTCGAAGGCCGTAGTGGTGGAGTTGGGTCTTTCGGAAACACCGAAAGGTGGTTTGCGGAAGCCTTAGCCCAGCTGAAGGAGGGACTCTCAGGAATGAGGTCCATTATTAAGGAGATGGGGGCAGCTGTTAAAAAGCAGCCAAATGTAAGCAGGTCCATTAAGGACTCTCTTCCAAAACTGGAGGAGAATGTTGAGAAGTTGCAGTGGCTCACAATGAGCTATTCCAGACCGCAACGTCCGGATTACGTAGCTGCTCCTAAATGTCTCACCAAGGAAGGTGGGAAGAGGAGGGCAGGTAGTCCACCGTTAGTTGAGGCGCAGAAGAGCGCAAAAAAGGCGAAAGCCAGCGGGGTCGTCTCCAAACCGGAGACTGACAACGGTGCATCCGCGACGAGGGCAGCATCTCAAAATGCTGCCTCTTCAAAGGTGGCCCAAACCCTCGCCGGGAAAAAGCGTAAACGCGCTCAGGGGAAAGGTGCTCCTCAGGGTACCGCTCCATCTAATGAGGATGGACCGAGTGGAAAGAGGGGCAATATGCAGAAGAGGAAGCATGTTGGCGAGAAGCCAGAAGCGATTCTTCTAAAACCGGCAGCTGGTAAGACCTACGCGGAAGTGCTTAGTGCCGTCCGATCGCAGGTCAAACCGGAAGCCTGTGGAGTGGCTGTTAGGTCAATACGGAAGACCAAGGCGGGAGAGCTTCTTGTGGAGCTGAAAAAGTCCTCCACTGACGGAAGAAGCGCTTTTAAACAGGCGTTAGAAAAGGCAGCGGGCGAGGCGAGTTTAGTCAGAGAACTGGTCCCTATGACTAAGGTAGAGATCAGAGATCTCGACGAGTGCACCTCTGTGGAGGAGGTGAAAGTGGCTCTCCAAAACATTCTTGTAGAATACAAGGGTGTTCTGGAGGTGTTTCTGGCAAAGCCCAACATGAGGGGGCAACACATGGCTATTGTCAAGATGGAGGCGAAAGCTGCCAAGGTTCTCCTCCAAAGGAGGACAGTGAAAATCGGTTGGGTCAACTGCAGGATGCGCGGCAGAGTGGACGTCTCCAGGTGCTTTAGGTGCCTGGGGTACGGTCACCTTAGTGGAAACTGCAGCGGACCTGACCGAGGCAATATGTGTTTCCTGTGCGGGGTAGAAGGGCACAAAGCAAAGGACTGCAAGTCCCAGCCGACATGCTACCTATGCTCCGACATAGGGGAAAATGGCCGCAAACATATTGCAGGTTCGGGCGCTTGCGGAGTATTCCGCAAGGCATTAGAAGATGCTAAGCGGACAATATGAGGGTCATCCTACAGGCCAACATGCACCGCAGCAGAACTGCTCACGACCTGATGGGGCAGATCCGTCTCGAGAAACAAGCTGATCTTATTTTGATCAGTGAGCAGTACCGAGACGGATGTGCGCCTACGTGGTTTAGGGACAACCTCGGTACAGCGGCGATATGGATCCCGGACCCGAGACGCTTCTGTGTTTCGGCCCATGGCTCTGGAGATGGTTTCGTTTGGGTGAGAAGCGGCTTGGTGACTTACTTTAGCTGCTATCTTACTCCAAACGAGGGTATTTCGGACTTTCAAACCAAGTTAGACGACTTGGAGGATGTCTTACGGAGCATGGGAGGTCATCTCGTAGTGGCTGGAGACTTCAATGCAAAAGCAGTAGAGTGGGGCGAGATTAGAACCGATTCGAGAGGTGGGCGAATTTTGGACTTTATGTCCAGGACGGGGTTGGTTGTATTAAATAACGGCTCCGTGCCCACCTTTCGAAGATCTGGCCAAAGGGGGACCATTATCGATCTCACTCTGGCAACTGAAAACCTAGCGGCACTCGTGCAGGAATGGCAGGTGATCGAGGATTTTACGGCCAGCGATCACCAGTATATCACATTCCGTGTGCGTGATATTGCGCCAGCTCGGTCCATCCAACATCATGGACCAGCTAGGTGGAATGCCGCTAGGATGAACGTTGAAGCTTTGTCTCTAGCCCTAGAACGGGGACGTATGACCACAGAGGGGATCCGTAATGATCTTCCGCCTGTTGAGAGGGCTGATGTACTTGTGGACTCAACCATGAGTCTTATACATCAGGCCTGTCAAAGCGCTGTACCGAGGAGGGGTCCGAACGAAGGGAGAAGTCCTGCTTACTGGTGGACGACCGAAATTGCGGATCTGAGGCGTCTTTGTCTCCGTCGTAGACGGCTGGCTCAACGCGCTAATGGAAACGCAGATGACGCAGCCCGTAAAGCCGAAGAGTATAAGGCGGCGAAAAAAGATCTTCGCCGCGCCATCCAAAGAAGTAAGCGCCGATGCTGGAAGGACTTAACGGAGGACCTAAATAGGGATCCATGGGGGTTGGGCTATAAAATAGTGCTCCGCAAATTGAGGGCGTTTAAGCCAAACGCTTCTCTGAATGCGGATACTATTCGGCCCATAGTGGAAGCCCTTTTTCCCGATCATCCAGTGGTCGATAGAACATCGATCATGGAAGAAACGGAAATACCGCCTTTCACCTTGGAGGAACTGAAGTGTGCCTCTCGTTGTTTGCGCAGCGGGAAGGCACCAGGTCCTGATGGTCTACCAGCAGAGGTGCTGAAAGCCGTGTCACGGAGTCATCCAGAGCTCTTGCTCAATATGTACAACGCCTGTCTAAAGGCCGGGGTGTTTCCCTCCCGCTGGAAGATGGCTAAACTTGTGCTTATTGACAAGGGCAAGGGACCAGTCGGCGCTCCTGGGTCATACAGACCACTATGCCTGCTTGATAACGCGGGGAAACTTCTGGAGAAGCTTCTTCGCCCACGTCTGCAGGCTGCAGTAGTAGCGGCAGGCGACCTCTCCGAAAGACAGTACGGCTTTCGAAGGGGCAGGTCGACTGTGGCGGCTATCCAGAAGGTAGTTAATGCAGGTAGGAGCACGGAACGTGGAAACCACTTTTCACGTCCCGTATGTTTGCTGGTCACACTGGATGTGAAAAACGCGTTTAACTCTGTCCGCTGGCAGGACGCGTTATACGCAATGGAGAGAGATTTCAGGCTCCCAGGGTACCTCCTGCGTATCATGGGAGATTACCTGAAAGATCGATCCATACTCTATGACACGGAGGATGGCCGAGAGACGAAAGTCTTATCGGCAGGGGCGGCCCAGGGATCCATACTGGGACCCGACATATGGAACTATACATATGACGGGATTCTACGTATGGAGATGCCCGAAGGGACATTCCTGGTTGGTTACGCGGATGACATCGGGGCAGTTATTATTGCCAAAGATGTCGATGCGGCCCAACTGCGACTCAACCAGGTTATGCGTCGAGTTACTCTCTGGCTGAGTGACCACGGGTTGGAGTTGGCACTGACTAAGACCGAGATAGTGCTTCTTACTAAGAAGCGCATCCCGCTCATTAGAAGCATGCAGGTAGGAGAGGTTACAGTCCAGACGAAGAACGCCGTTCGCTACCTGGGGGTTAGCTTGGACAACAGACTAACCTTCTGGAGCGAAATATCCAGCAGAGCAGACAAAGTGGCATTAGTAGTGACGTTGTTGAGCAGGGTAATGGCCAACATTGGGGGCCCTCTTCCCTGTAAAAGACGTTTGCTGCTGAGCACCGCCGAGTCTGTGATGTTGTATGGAGCTGAAGTCTGGGCTGATGCGCTCAGGGTCGAAAAGTACCGAAAGCGCATGGCGACTGTGCAACGGAGAGCAGCGCTCCGCATAGCGTGCTCCTACCGCACGGTATCGGAGCCGGCTGTCTTGGTGGTCGCCGGGGTCATACCCATCGACCTCCTCGCCAGGGAGCGACAATTCGTCCACCAACACAAGGACGAAATTGGTAGAGAAGGCGCACAATCTGTGGCAAGGTCTCAGTCCCTCCGTGACTGGCAGTTACGGTGGGATACTGAGACACGCGGAAGGTGGACTTACGCCCTTGTCCCTCAAGTAGACGCTTGGCTAAATCGTCAGCACGGTGAGGTAGATTACTACCTCACGCAGTTGCTGACGGGCCATGGGCACTTTCGGTCTTTCCTGTTTAAAATAGGAAAGGCCGTAAGTCCCACATGCGTCTACTGTGGAGCACAATCCGACTCCGCTTTCCACACTTTCTTTGAGTGTGAGAAGTGGATTTTGGAGAGGCGTGCACTGGAGAGGGATCTTGGCATCTTGACTCCCAATACCATCACGGGAGTCATGTTAGGAAACCTTGCTGCATGGAGTAGGATCGCCTTTTTTGCGAGGGGGATTCTTCGTCGGAAGGAGAGAGACCTTGCAAGGTCGACAGAGCCGTAGGGTCCAACTGGACCGGCATATAAGGCTCCATCCTGAAGTAATGTCATAAATTGACGGTTCCAGGATGGAGCCTGGTGATAAAGAGAGGGGTTTTAGCCGGTAGGCACGCAATAACTGCGTGGAGTCCGGCACGACGGGTGGCAAAAACCACCTAAGTGCGTAAATGCATTTCCCCTCTCACCAAAAAAAAAAATCATATTGGCAATGATGCAAGTTCATTAATGCATGTCAATACATTTGAATGCGCAACATTTATTAAATTTATTTTATTTATTAGCAATGCTTTACTACTTTGTGTTTGTTTTTTTATTTTGTAGAATTTCTTATTTTATTGCAGTTGTACAAAATTTTATGGTGTTAGAAATTTTAAAAATTTTCTCAATAAATGAAACTGTCGCTTCATTGCATAGACATATAAAGTTTTGATTCGCCGTATAAACGAATTTCTTTGCAGTGCTGCATTACAAACTGCACCTATGGAGTCAGTCTATTTGTCTAGATGGCAAAAATATTTTTTGTTTTTAAATTAATATAAATATATAATTGATAAATCAATTAAAAATCTGCATTGATGTAAAAAACAAAATTATACTTTTTGATAATTAACTCTCTGTAACAAAAATCCCTAAAAAAAATTAACAAATATTTTTTCGGCAAAAAGTTGGGGATTAAGGTTAACAGATACCTTACATGTATTATATTCAAAACGGTAGCATATTAGAAGGCGGAAAATTTTTTTAATAAATTAAAAGCATACTTTTTAAGGTTCTTGTTAAAAAAAACTGCAGCTAAAAGTATGCTACTATTTTTAAAAACTCATCTGTAAATAATGGTTCGTTTTTTTCTCTCATTTCGTTTATTTTTTATTTTTTTTTTTTTTTTGTATTTGTTTTTATTCTTGTTGCTCTTGCTAAGGTTGATGAGAGTTTCAGAATATTATGAAGAGTATAATGTTAAGGATGCTGTTGTTTATAATATTAAGGACAATGATAATAATGTTGTTGATGATGATGGGAAAGCTAAAGCCAGACCCCGTTTAATGTTCATTTTATATCTTATCTACTTAAACATTCAACAAATATTTTGCCATTTTACATTTCTCTTTTAATCTTTTAACGTTTATACATTACCTTTAAATAAAAGGAAACGAGAAGAGGTAAATTTTTATTTTATCTCCTCGTTTAACGAGTAGAAAATCTAAGAAGAGGTCATTGGTTTATAACCTAAAGGTATTGAATATGCCTGTATGAACATAAAAGAAAAAAAAAAAAAAAATAAAACAAAAATGTATATAAGTTTGATTTAAATAAATAATAATTAAATTTTTAAACAACAGTGTATATTCTGTTAAATATATATTTTTCCTTCTTGTTATATGAAACGCCAAATAATATAAAAAAAAGAAACAAAAATATTAAATTTTCTGCTAAATTGCACTTTAGTCCTGACACAATTATTACACTTAATTAACATATAAATTAAGTTAAAGTTAAAAAAGGAAGAGAAAAAAAAATGTTGAAGACGAAGCAAGTAAAGAATATTCTATCTAGTCAGCATAAAATACTCATAACGTTGAACGTTTTATTTAATTTTCTTAGACTTTTTTTATTTCTTTAGAAAAGGTGTTGCCTTGTTTGGGCTCAACAAAAATACTCGTTTCTTTGTTTTTTATTAAGTTTTATGCCTTTCTTAAACAGACGAAACTTAAATGGTTTCAATTCTCTATCTTTTTTGACTTTTTAAAAATCTCTTCATTAAAACAAGTATGAAAACTTTTCAGAAAATCTCAATAAACTCAAATATTATTTAGAAATTTTTCACAATGTTTTTTTTTTTGGTAATAAAAATAAATCAAACTTTATTTGATTAATATTGCAAAAAATTATAAAAAAAAAAAATTTTAAAACTTTTATGAAAGATATGCTTTATGATGTTTATACAAATAATTGTTAGATTACTCATAACTAGGGCAACCAAAAATATGCATTAGCATCTTTTTTTTCTGAGTGTTACTGGCAAAACAAACAAAATATTAATTCATTTTAGGAGAAACTACGACTATTAACCCCTATTTGTTACGGCATATTTTTGCATATTTCGTCATAAATGCATACTTTTGAATTTTTCAAATTTTTTCATATTTATATGGCATATTTAACAAATTTTTACGTATGTTAGAAGAATTTACTTGTATTACCAAATTTTGTTTTTCAAAATAATGATCATATACTGACACATTACTTAAGTATAATCTATTAAATAATAAGGGTACTCATGAAAACGCTTAAAACTAACATTGGGAAAATTGGCGAAACACCTTTTTAAACTATTGTGAAAGAGTTAATGCCAATTTGATAAAAATGTCAAAGCAAAAAACAAATTAAATACAAAGCATAACATTTATGGGAATTAACATTTAAAAAAATTGTTTAATAATGAATTCTCAATTAAAAATTACGTATTTTTCAACGTTGTACCTATTGGAAAAAAAATTGTCATAATTGCATGATATAAAAATTAAATTAAAATTTGATTTTTAAATTAATTAAATCAAGCAATCCATGTTAAACAGACTAAATAATATATAAGGGAATACCGAGATTTTAAAACTAATTGGAATATTCTGTTTTGTAAAGTTTGCAATAAGCCAGTGTCAGCAAAGAAAATATTTACTATAAAACAACACCTCGGAAGCCAAAAACAAGAAAGGAAAGGAAAGTTTGCGTTCATATTTGCATCAATTACTTCCGTTGATGTCGAAACAAGTTTCTCGATGTACAAGAGCGTTTTACGACAAAGCTTTATGTTTCAAAATTTGAGCGATATGATTGTATTTATTGCAACAATAATTAAAATTAATTTTTTACTCTTTTATTTTGTATTTTTGTCAGTCTGAATTTTTTGACATTTCTTTAATTTTTTGTTAATTTTTCAATTAAAATAAATAAATATATCGCTCATTTGCGAGAAGAGTGGCATAACTGAAAAAAAAACGATTGTGAGAGTGTGAGTGAGTGCATTTAAACATTTTAATTTAGCCAAACTGATAGGAAAACTACAAGACACTTTTGGTAAAAATACAATTTTTAGATATATTTTAAATTACAGTTCGTCTTATATTTCTACATTAATAACTCAAAAAACACATTTTTTGAGTTATGTTATGTCACTCTTCTCGCAAATGAGCGATATGTAAATATAAAGGAAATTTATTTTACCCGGTTGGTGGCTAATTGTTACTCTTCATGTTTTCTAATTTTTGAAAAAAATATATGTAATATTACGTCAACATATTTACATATGTATTATGAGTTTTATAGAGCATATTTTAACGCTTAAAACTGTTTTTTTAATGCATATTTTAGGCGCTTAAAACTAATTTTATAGAGCATGTTTTTGGATGCCCTACTCATAACTATCTAAGATGCAGGCCTAATAGTTAAAATAAATTTCAAATTAATATTAATCATACGCCAGTCACTCTGCATATTTTTGTTTTTAATTTTATGTTTTGCTTTGAGAACTAAATTTTAAAAGAAATAAAATAAGAGTTTCTTATTTGGTCTTAATTTCATACAGCCTTTGATAATTCATTTGATTTAACTGCACAGCATTATTTAGTTTTGTACTGAAATTTAAAGAAAAAATCTACAAATTAATGCGAAACTATAAAACGGGATTATTACATTAAATGTTTGAAGTCTATATACTAAGTTGTATTCATAACATATTTGATTTATAGTAGACTTATGAATTAAATTTCTTTAGTAAACAGTCTTGACAGATTTGTTGGTCATAAAATTGGCAAATTAGAAAGAAATATTTTTAGTAGGTGTTATTATATAAAAATAATTATATATAAAAATGACATTGGGCGGTATCAAAACCATTTACCATTCTGCTCTAAATTGTTTCTGGTTTTTCAGATGCCGTTTGGCTTCAATAAACCGAAAAGAAATATGTATTTAATTGGTAAATATATCACCAAATTGCTTGAACTGCTTTATACATACTTGGTTGGTTGTTTGGTTTCCGTGGCTACCAACTTGTTAGATGAACGTTTATGCACCACGTAACTATATGCAGTCCGTGGGGTTCAGAAATTCTAAAAGTTGATTGATGTTCACACCAGCCAGCTGCTTAATATCATCCAAGACCGGCTTTCCCAAAGATGATACCCTCTCCCTTAATATGGCAGCGAATTTACAGAGAAAATTTAATATTGTTTTCTTTTTTTCTGGCTGCTTACAGATGTGGCATATGAATTAAATTGAATGCCAAGATCTCCAACAGACAAAATACCAGTTATTATCGCCGTGATCCTATATATACATTTTTATTTTATACAGACTACTCTAAAAGGTCAACAATTTTCGTCGTTACTTTTTTAAACTCTACATACTTTTATTTGGGAAATCTCCTATTTTGTTTTCTTTAAAACATGATTTCTGATGGTAAATAGAATGCCCCAAATTTGATAATCTTGTAAATGTAAACTGCCTTGGTAAAAATTAGTTCAGTTTATCGCGAGTTCACTGTACATACGTATATAATGCATATGTATTATAAGTGTTGTTGTTAATTTTCGACAAATTTTCTACTCGACTTGAGCTTATTTAAAGGTAGAATTTTATTATTTTTTGCTACCAGTAAACTTTAACTTAAAGTGACAGATAAAATTATTGGAAAGATTGCGTTACCTTTAGGTTAAAGTTTATTTATAATAACAAAAAGAAATTTATCTGTCTAATAAAATCCTACCTTTAACTAACTATCAAGTTGTAATAATGGGCCTAAGTGTATATTTTTTCAATCCACTTTTTAATTTCATTTTGTTAATATTTATTTATTTATTTTTATTAATGGATGAAATGTCTTGGACTGAATTAATTCCAATATCTAAAATAATAAAATTCAATTATAATTTTTTTTAATTAAATTTTATTTATAAAATATGTTGTTTTTTTCTTTCTTTGCAGGTATGTAACTGTTTGTATTGGTCATAATTCTCTTTCAAGTAATTTTAACAGGTAATCAAATATACATACACTGTGGTGTAAAAATGAGCCAATGTTTATATATGTTTTATATATGTATATAGACTTTATTTCTAATATTTATTTTTAACTCACTTAAATTTTTGTATATTTGATACCTTTTATACGTTGTTAACTGATAAGTACCGAATGAAACAGAGCTTTTAAAAAAATGTATTTTAACTGACGTTATTACAAATGAGACAAAATATTCTGTTTTTCATTACTTTAATATTCGTTAAAGATATAGTGGTAGCCATATAATTAGTTTATACAAAACTGAAAAAGTTTTCCACAAAAGTAAACAAAAACTGACATATCGTTCAATAAGATATTGTTTCATATTTAATTTTTAAAAATATTTGCTAGTCTTCTTCGTAAGTTTTGTATTAAGTGCTGACATATTTACAAACACATCTTTTCGTAGCTTTGCTGCATTATTTGAAACTATTAGATAAATTTACAAATGAACTGCACCAAATTGCACTCTTTTGAATTATAAACACCTTTGTGCGATAGCCAACATTGAGAGTTTTTTCATTGGATACTCCTTGTACACGCCCTTTCTTATTTTTGGAGTGCTTGTATTATTTTTTGCTCTATCTAAAAACTGAAACGTGGCTTTTAAAATATATTAAATTTATGGCTTATAATAAGAAGAGTTCATTAATTGAAGAAAAAAGTAAGCGTTTCTAATTACGTGGCCAGCCAAAAGCCAACTGTTCGTACTTAAAAATTAATCAAAATGTTTTTTATTAAAAAACAAAAAATATTTTTCGCCTTATTGGCAAATACATTCAATGTAATATGAAATGTATGCTTTTGGGGATAAGCATGTCTCTATGGCCATTTCGTCTCTGCTTAAGAGACTCGTCAGGAGACTTTTTCCCAAAGGTGTAATTCAAAACTATAAATACTTATTTTAAAATAGTTATAGGCTAAATGCGAATCAAATCCCATTTATTATATACAAACCAAACAAAAGTATTTACAAAGCAATACATGTCTGTTTTTCAAAAAATTCAAATTCAGAGAAATAGAAAAAAAATTTTTTAAAGGGCAAACTCATTGCAGCGACAATAATGTGGACTCTACGATAGTCTTTAAATAAGTTGTACTTGTACATTGATTTGATTTTGTATGCATATTCTTTGCGATCTTGTTTTTTTTTTTTTTTTTTTTTTTTTTTTGTTTTCGCCAATATTTTGTACTCAGTGTACTCATTGGGTAACCTTAATATTAACTTGTATTTGTTTATCAAACCATAAGATGACAATTTTCTTTCTATAAATATTTATTAGTAGAAAATGTATTAAAATGAACTTGTAACTGACACGCAAAAAAATTTATCAATTCGTTCTCAAAGCTGAATAAAGAGTACTCTACTATTCTCTTTTTTTATTTATTTATTGTTTTTATTTGATTTAAAGTTTTAAATAATTTCCTATTGCCAGTATTATTTTATTAAATATGTATATGGGCATTTCCTAGGGTCGAGAACGTACGTTCGTACGCTTTTGATGTACAAAGAACATGGAAAAAAAACATATTTTTTTGCAACTAAATAGCATTTTATAAGCTCTATGTGTAGTGCAAAAGATGGATTTAATCGAGTTGAAGTTTTCATAATAATAGTTAAAAACACATGGTCACGAACGTACGCAAAATAGAAGTCAACTTTGGCTGGCAGTAGTGAAATGTAAAATTCTGCGAAATGGAACGGAATATTTAAAAGCGATTAATTTATTTTTAAAGCATACTAATGTAGGTCTCTATCCAGTATTTTCACAATAAAATATCTCTATTGGTTTTTGTTTAATTGGCTTAAGTATCGGTCGCGAACGTACGGGTCGCGAACGTACGATATTTCCATATGTTTTTTTTACTATTACCACCATGCATTTTCCCATAAATATCTTCAAATGTCATTAATAAAAACTTAACACTCAATTTATAGCATATAGTAACACTCATAACAAGAAATGTACCAATTTATTTAATATGATATAATGAAATTTTAACAATATTTATGATATTTTTTTTTTTTGAATTGGCGGTTAGAGCCATACTTTATTTAAATACCTAGTCACAGAAAATCGAATGAATTATTCTGATACCTGGAACATTCGGTACATCATTCCATTTTTCCAGAAAAGTGGGGAACATCTTACAAATTTTATCAGCTCCAATGTATATTATATAATGTGGTGATGGACACAGTTGTAAAAAGCCAAAGCATCAGTTAAAGTAATGTTTTCTGTTGTGGTTATTTGAAAAACCTTTCTCTTTACAATCGCTCCAACGCCTACGTTGGCACCTTTTGCATGTGATGTTGCAAAGAAATGCCACTCAAGTGTTTTAAAAGCAAATTTAGCCATTAAGTCGGGTAAGCTCCAAAAAATAAATTTATTTTGGAATTGAAAGCTACTTCCGTCCGAGAAAATCAGTATGTTTTGAAATTTGCCATGTTGATTTATAATTTCTTCAATAATCTTCGTTATAAAAAAGTACAAAACGATTTTGCATTTGTTCTATAACCTTTTTTTTTAATGCTAACCGTCGTTTTCGCATTCTCTCAGCAGATTTTTCCCGTGAAATATTTAGTTTTTGTGAATCGCTTTTGATTTTGTTTTTCATTTTGCGATTTATCACACGTTTTGCCCATCTACGAAAGTATATTATCGTGCAATGAAAATAAATATATATATTGTTTATGAAAAAATTTACTTACGGTCGCGAACGTACGAAACTTTGCAAGTAAAAAAAAGTTTATTTAATTATAACACTGAAGTTTTTTTTTTCATGTACAAATTAGTGACACCAAACTTAATTAAAATATGTTTTGTCCGACCCCTGTGGACGTTTGATGCAGAGCAATTACAATAAAATGATGTTTTCGGTCGCGAACGTACGAATAAAACTTAGATAAGATACAAATTAAAAATTAACCGTTAATCGAACTTTTTTTCTTCTCCATACACATTTTCCTTATTAATTAATTTGAAAAGAGAGGTTTTGGATAAAGAGTGCAAACATAACATATTTTTTGCATCTAAAATAATTAAATATAAAAATGTCTTTAGAAGTAGTTTAAAAAGAAAATAAAATATTTTCCAATTTCCGGCCCAATTTCCTCAAGTAAATACCTGAGATATGCTATGAAATCATTCTATTATAAAAATATAGACCCTTTTTTATAATTATTAACAATAAAAGGTGATTATTGTCAACATATTATTTTTCAAACTTGGTTGACCTTTCTGTGGAAATGCCCATATACGTTTTTGGCTGTAATTGCCTGATATTTTAAATTTGTTTTCTATGCATTTTATTGATTTGTTGTACTAAAAGCAAACAAACCAGAACCATCTTTAAGCTACATAAGTGTATAGAATGTTATTTAAAATGTGATGATTGGATTTTGTTATAACACACTTAACCCCAATTGATAGATTTTGTTTTTATAGTTTTTTGTGTAAGTTTCCTTTTTTTTGGTCCTTTTGATTTGATATATGGAATCTTTGAATAAATAAATGAAAAAAAAATTTTTAATTGATTCTCAGTGTACAAAAAAAAAGATAGAATTTTTACTTTAGCCAATCACTACGAATCACACACATACATATTTTATAAAACTGATTTTATTTATTATTTCCTTATTCTTAAAACTTCTCTGATGTTTTTTCCACTCTCTCTCTCTCTCTCCCTGTACTCTTTTTAAATTTCCTACGAATGTCATTTAAATTACAAATTGTATGCTGTCATGTAACACTTTAATTTTACAGTCATTTTCCAAAACGGAAATTATTTGTCTGATAATATGATTAAGGTATTAAAAAATGTAAAAATAGGGGTAAAAAAATTTTAATTGGCTTTTGAATGTTTAAACGTTCATCTCTATTCGTACTCTAGTAGATTTACATTCACAGCACCTCTCATCCTTTTATCCTTTATATTATATTTGCAACCAGGGTAGGGCGTACGTAAGGAAGGTATAGTTTTTAATTTTATTATTTATGTTAACGCTGAGATGAGTGCCTAATTTGCATTTATTAAACCATTTTATGATAACGTTTCAAAATAAAATATTTTAATTGAATTATTTACGAAAATTAAGGTCTTTTCCCTAATTGTTATATTCAAATAAAAGGGAAATTTGAAATGTTTAGACCAAAGTGTAGAAAAAGATACCTGTGCTACATACAATTAACAACAATGTAACGGTTAACAGTATTATAAGTTGATGGATCATGATATTAAATGAAATAACCCATAACAGTACACTTTTTCACCATTTTTAAATTTAAGTTGCCGATGTTACAGCATGAGTTATTTGCTTTTTTTTTGCTGAGCTTTTTTACCAAAGTGTTTGTATTCAAATATTTTGTTAGTTTCCTTCCATGAAAAGTCCTCAAGCTTTATTAATTTCTTTACATATTCTTATACATATTTGTATTTATTAATTTTTATTCCACGTTAAGAACATTTAAGCCCGTATTCATAAAAAATATTTTAGGTTTATTAAGGGTTTATTTGACAAGTATTGCATAGAAATATGTCAAATAAGCCTTCAATAAACCTAAAATAATTTTTATGAATACGGGCATTATTCTCTTAAAAAAAGCCCTTTTTTATTAAGACCAATACTCAGGGGTAAACCCCTACTCATGCAGTGCATTGTATTTTAATGTGAAGATGGTTGATAGAAGATGTTTGTATATTTTGCGCCTTTTTTTTGTATTGATAAAACAAGTTGCTGTCAATTTGCCCACTCAAGAGCCAGTGCTATACCTTCACCCTCGAATGATCAAACATCAATTGCCTCATATGTCGGTGGATGTTTGAATGTGAATGGTGAGCGTCTTCAGTAGATTAGCTGTTATCTTCCCAGAAGGTGGCGCTGAACTCCTGATCATTGGTTTCTGGTGGAATAGATTATAAGCGTCAGGGAGCGGTTTCTTGCAGATGGTCTTGCCGGAGGGGGGGGGGGAGGGAGGGAAACTCTTATTTTAGTAATAGTAATTTTAGAAAACCGCAAATTTTTATTTTATAATTTTGTCCTTCGCTGGGATTGAACCTTGGTCGTGTGAGTTTCTGTGCGAGCGCTCTATCACTATGCCACGACCCCCCCTTTATATAAAAAATATTACATGCCTATCGATTTCTGCATTTTACAAACTGTGTTACTGATCTTTACGATTCCGCAACTTTTTTGCACTGCTCCACCATTGTGTAGCTTCCCCACGACTGATTTTACATGCTTGTTTGTATGTGCGTGCTATTTGTTTACATATTTTGGAAAGTTCTAGCATGTATTTGTTTTTGTTTATTTTAATACGTTTGGCTTTTATGTTGGCCCGTTTGTGTGGCATATAATTAATTAATATGTGCATTCAAGTACTATAACAAGAAGTCCATCTTCACGAAACCGGTCAAAGACATTTCCGGCTATTCTACCAAGAAACGAATGATCAGGACTACATCGCCACCTTCTGGGAAGATAACAGCTTACCTACATAAAAGTCAGATGGGGTAGTTGCTGTTGATCATTTAAAGTTGAAGGTATAACACTGGCCTTTGAGTGATCAAATCGACTTCAATTTGTCTCATTGACATAAGGCGCTTAACATCTTCACATCTGTCTATCTATAGCTATATATTCAACACTCCAATTCAATGCACTGCATTTAGTAGGGCCCTACCCCTGAGTCTTAAAAAAATATCTTTTTTTATTGCTTATGTGCTTGTTTATTTATAGCTGTTTAGCAATAGCAGTAAATATTATTCGTTACAAACGCTCTTACGAGTTTTGCAAACGCGACAAACTTCGAATTTTTGCCTACATTTTGTTGTTGTTTGATTTGGGCGTTTGCAATGATGAGAAATTTTGGTAATTTTAAATGAAGAGAGTTAAAAAACTATTTACCAATATTGCACAATATTTAGACGTTTCGATTTTAAGACATTACTTAAATTACTTTTTGATGTATAACAAGGAAATTCTGTCAATTGCTATAAAGACTTTTAAATAATGTCATTTCACATAATCTTGATGACCTAATAATGGCGAAAAATCAAGAAATTACGCGACCGTAAAGGTTTCTGTACCGTCTTGTCGAAAAGAAGTCAGTTATTATACGGCCGTAACGGTCTAAATTGAGGGTAACGATTCTTTCAACACAATTTTCAATGAAAACTGCAAATTTTATGCGCTAGAAAAATAAAATTTTTCTAAATGTAGTGGCTTCTCACGTTCAAGCAGAAATATTGCCTATTGACTTAAAATTCGAGAATGAGCAATAAGATCAGCATGAAACACCTGTTGCTCTATTACTCTTAGTTGTTGAGTAGGTTACACTTAATATGTATGGAGGTAGAAGTCAAAATGCAAAATATTGCATTCTCACTATTTCACAATGTCGAGAAAGTGCTCTCTTTCGCTTGCTGGGTGAAAAAAATTTGATTTTGCTTTCTCTTCATCAGAACTGTGTGCGAATACAACGAATAAGATAAAGAAAAAAGAAAAAGATAACGATGTTCATACAAAAAACAAATTTTACAATGTCGAATATACGTGAAGGCAAATGTCATAATGGGTTGCTTGCCTTTTTGCTTTCGTTTGATGTAAAACACGGAATATTTGTATACACATACAATCACTCACTGTACAATAGATACGTACAAACAGATCTTAGACAACAAAATTATGCAAAAATATTCCAGTATAAAACAATTCACATGCTTAAACACTTTTTTTTATAATATAAAAGCACACGCTTACACAGAAATCCTTTTGTGTTGTGTTTTTTATGTCTTCATTTATTGTATCATTAAGCTGCCCATACACGTTACAATTGCAACATGAAACCGGCCCAATCACAATGCAATTTGCCTAGAAGAGTGAGTAATATGTGCTAAACGTTTTACGACAGCTGGAAGAATATTTGTAAAGCGGGTTTAGACGGAAACACAAGTCGTACGTAAAATCAAATAGAAAATAATATGAAATTCCATCCGTATTTTAAAAATGAGAGTAAAAATCTTACGACAGATATTTTTTGCGTTTACACGGTTGGTAAAATACCAAAACAAAGAAAAATGAAAACATAAAATGCACATACACATGCACACAAATTTTACATGCATAGTGAATACATTTAACATAAACAAACAAAAACATAAAAATGCATCCCTGATCTATGAAATGTGATGGTTTTTTAAAAAATTTCAAAAAACAAAGAAAGCCGTACGACTGTCAAATTTTCATCCGTATTTTCTCTCAATGTCGTACGCTCACATTACATATCAAGTTTACACGATACTATTCATTCTCTTCTACACAAAAATTTGACATGTCGTACGACTTGTATTTGCGTCTAAACCCCCCCTTAACAGATATGTACAAGCAAGCACTTTTAAACAGAGTTGCATTTGTTCACAAGCAAATAGTTAGTTTATTTTCTCTTAATTTCTTTATTTTTTCGATACGTATAAAAGAAAAATGGTGTCTTGTAAGAGCAGGCGAAAGACATAGAGATACCCAAAATACAGCACAACCCAGCAGAAATTTAGCATTTTTGGAAGCTTTAGGGTATGAATAAACAATATAATGCTTCCATTATTGCTTACAATTTTATTTATTGTTTCCAAATTTAAAAAATGTTCTGCCGGGAATAGGCTGATTATAACGAACATAATGATCCTTCAAAATTAAAAAGTGGCCTCTTTTAAATCACCACTTTTACAGCAAGTTTTAAATTTTGTTACGCATACTTTGGTTATTAATTGATCCATACTTATTTATATTCATAAAGTCTATTTATACTTATGTTTACTCAGATGAGGGTTATTTAACAGCTGAACACCCTGCCAGACCGCTGATTTTAAAACTGCTAAATGGATAAATTGATATAATTATTAATACGCTTAAATGTGTTTTAAATGTTGTTATTTTTTAAACTGAATTATTTTTTTTAATCAAATCTTGCCTGACATTCACATTACCATGAATATCAATTTAATACGAATTTTTTGCTGTCCTGAAATCCATGTAGGAAAACTTAGAGAAAAAAAAAATATGAATTGTGGTTTGTTCTAGATATTAATATTTGTTACATTGTAACATTACTCTTTTTTATTTTTACTTCCTATTTTTCTCTCTTTCCATTAACAAATTAATTTTAGTCTTAGTTAGTATAACTTTATCACTTGCCTTATACGGTAACAACTTGATCACTTGCCTTATAATTGTAACAAAAAAGAAATAAAATTCTTATTTTTTATTTTAATAATAAAAGAGTCTTTTTTTATATTTGGAAATTGAACATTGGCGACCGTGACAGGACACGTCGCTCCAGATTTTATTCAATTGTTAAAGCGGCAGTTAAAAAAAAAATTTTTTTAATTAAATTAACATTTCTATTTAATTATATGTGTACATACATATATGTATGAATGCTCATACATACATATCGTATAAATTTCTCCACTTAATTATCATCTAATAACGTTGACAGAGATTAAATGCGCAGTAGCAGAGACAAAAAATAAACACAAGTACACTGCCCAAGACAATTTAAATTATAAAACTGGTTGCTGTAATGTGTCCAAAAACAAAATACATAAACCCATAGCGGTAAATCTTTGGTTTATTTTGTGATGCATTGTAATAAATATACGACATTCAAATTATTGAAAGGTCGAATAGTGGATTTTATAACAATCAAACCAATTGTTTTTTTTGCTTACATCAAGTAAAAATTTTCAAACAGTAAACACTTCAAGTTTAGAGTTCGAAGCAATCAAAAGCAAAAAAAAAATGACTGAAGCAAAATTAGCTAAATTAAAAACTAAACGCACAACTTTAATTGCTCAGCAGCAACGGATTCAAGATTTTGTAAAAAATAAATTGAGTAATGCCTCTATTCATGAAGTGGAGCTACGACTGCAGGCTTTAGAAAAATATTATCATGATTTCGAAAATGTACAGTCCTCAATTGAAGAATTAGATGAAAGTAAGGAAGTACTTGAAATCCGCGCAAGTTATGAAGAACTATATTTTACACTCCATCCAGCTTTATCAGCTTCAATTGACCGCTTTAGGCATGAGACTGCCAACGAAAGCCTTAATACTTCAACGGGTAATTCTTCATTAAAATTACCAAAAATTTCATTGCCTTTTTTCACAGGAGATTACACTCAATGGGTTACATATTTTGAAACTTTTACATCACTTGTTCATAAAAATGCTGCTCTTGATGATGTCACACGCTTCCATTACCTAAGATCATCACTCAAAGAAGGCGCTTTACGCAGAATTGAATCTGTGGAAGTCACTGCAGAAAATTATCAAGTGGCACTAAAACTCTTAATTGACCGATACCAAAAGAAGCCGCTTATAGTGAGAGAACATGTCAGACACTTACTAAATTTGCAAACAATCGTAAAGGGTTCAGCAGCAGGATTAAGAGATTTAGTTGATACTATCAGCGTTCATCTAAGGGCTTTAAAATCTCTTGGCAGACCTGTAGCCCATTGGGACGATTTACTTGTTGAAATTATTTTACCCAAACTAGATAACAGCACCCTAGAAAAATGGAATGACGAAGCACCTACTGACCGAATTCCAACACTAGATGAACTCACAAAATTTTTGGAGAAGAGATGTAACCACCTAGAGGACAGATCATCATCGTCAAATCGTCAGCTCAATATATCAACGACTTTATCTAAACAAATTCCTCTTAAACAGTCACGAACGGCGCTTACCGCTTCTCAAACTACATATATTCAGAAAATTTGTAGTTATTGTAAAGGAACAAACCATCTTATTTACAGATGTAGAAAATTTTTAACTCTGGCTCCAAAGCAGCGTTTTGATGCAATTAATGAAAGAAACTTGTGTAACAACTGTCTTAAATCGGGACACACGCATCAATCATGCGAAGCAGAAAGATGCAAAGAATGCAAAAGTCATCATCACACGTTGTTGCACTATAACAGTTTTTATCTCAACAGACCCCAGTCTTCAACAGCTTTACATAAACAGCTAGCCTGACAATTAACAAAAGAAAATACATTTAAAAACACTACACTTTCATCAGCTGCATACATCTCTACTGTCAACAACAAAATTGTTTCTACAGAACCAGCCGCTTCAACCACAATAATGTCAAATAAGTCTGAAAGTTCGTCACCCGATAAAACCACTATAATTCTGCTAGCCACTGCTGTAATACAGGTAACAAATAAATGGGGTTGTACTTCTCCTTGCAGGGCCTTATTAGACTCAGGGTCACAATTAAACTTCATAACAGAGCGCTTAGCAGTTCAACTAGGTATAAAACGACAGCGTAGTCAAATCGAGATTTCTGGTATTGGTGAAATAAATGCTGAGGTTCGGCATTTCGTCTCAACGATTATAAAATCCAACCACACAGCATTTTCAACTGAGCTGCAATTTTATATAATTCCTCGTATTAGCGATCGACAACCAGAAGTAGATTTTGATATATCTGACTGGAACTTGCCACCAAATCTTATACTCGCTGATCCGTTGTTTTATAAGGCGCAAAAAATCGACATGTTAATCGGAGCTGAAATACTGTTGGATCTTTTCATCAGTGAATCAATTCGACTTGGAAATGGCCTACCAGGTCTTCAAAACACTGAACTGGGTTGGATTGTGACAGGCAGAATAAAATCATCTAAACAAGTAAGTTTGCATTGCAAAGGTTTAAATTCATCTTCCACAGCTACTTTAGAAAAATTAATAAAACGTTTCTGGGAAATCGAAGCACACACTAATTCCGTTAAAATTCTAACTGCCGAAGAAAAATTATGTGAATTACATTTTGATTCAACAGTAAAAAGAGCCGTAAGTGGCCGTTTTATCGTACGGCTTCCATTTAAAAGATCACCTTCTGCACTAGGCGACTCTCAAACTTTAGCAAAACGTAGATTTCAAAATTTAGAGAAGAGGCTGTCAAAAAATACCCATCTTAAGGTGCAATATTATGATTTTATGTCAGAGTATGAAAATCTTCATCATATGACTTTAATTTGTAACTTAGAGGATGAACTTCCAAAAAGTAACTATTTTTTACCGCATCATTGCGTTTTGAAGGCTGACAGTTCAACCAGTAAACTTCGGGTTGTGTTTGACGCATCTGCCAAGACATCTTCTAATGTGTCACTGAATGATACGCTAATGGTGGGACCAACAGTTCAGTCCGATTTATTTACGGTAATTACTCGTTTTCGTTCATATTCCTACGTTGTTACTGCAGACATTAGTAAGATGTATAGGCAGATTGAAGTTGATCCTCAGGATAGGCAATATCAAATGATCCTGTGGAGACACGCTCACTCCG
The DNA here is from genome assembly GCA_963576795.1 of Metopia argyrocephala. Taxonomy (NCBI): domain Eukaryota; kingdom Metazoa; phylum Arthropoda; class Insecta; order Diptera; family Sarcophagidae; genus Metopia; species Metopia argyrocephala. The sequence goes on along the minus strand of OY756208.1, from coordinate 122,990,414 downwards.
ACCCAGTTGGAATATATCAGCTAAATACTGTGACCTATGGCACCTCAGCTGCTCCATATTTAGCTACGCGTTGTTTAAATAAACTTGCTGAAGATTCTACCTTGAAATATCCTGAAGCTGCAGCAGCTGTTCTGAAAGAAACTTATGTCGATGACATTATGACGGGGGCAAAGTCTTTAAAAGAAGCCACAAGTCTTTTATCAGATATTCGTAGAATGCTCAGTGAAGCTCATTTTGATTTGAGAAAATACTGCTCGAACGACTCTAGGCTTCTCAACGAAATTCCTGATAAAGACAAAGAACCATACTTACAAATCGGAAAAAATGAAGTGGTAAAAACTCTTGGTCTTATTTGGCAACCCATTGATGACGCTTTCGTATACCATTTTACATTCGCATCAACACAAAAAACTACAAAGCGAATTGTTTTGTCCAATCTTGGAAAAATTTTTGATCCACTTGGTTTAATTGGTCCAGTAGTAGTTCTTGGTAAAATATTTCTTCAGCAACTCTGGAAACTAAAGGTGTCTTGGGATCAATGTTTAGAAAGTGACTATGAGAACCACTGGAACGATTATATAACACAGCTACAATTATTAAATGATTACCGGGTCCCTCGTCACTTCTTAACTAATAAGGTAATAAAATCTATACAAATTCACTCTTTTTCAGACAGCAGTGAAAATGCTTACGGAGCTTGTTGCTACCTTAGGTCTTTAGATGAAGATAACGTGGTCACAACTCGTTTAGTTTGTGCAAAGTCTCGTGTTGCGCCTACAACGGCACTTTCAATTCCTAAACTGGAGCTCTTAGCAGCGCTACTCATGGCAGAATTAGTAGAAAGACTACTCAACATATTACCTTTTACAGTAGATGAACGTGTATACTACACTGACTCAAAAATAGTTTTAGCATGGATCTCTAAGCCATCGTATACTTGGACAACATTTGTTGCCAATAGAATAGCTAAAATACAAGAACTCACCCGCACTGAAGAATGGACCTACGTCAATAGCAAAGAAAATCCTGCGGACCTTATTTCTCGAGGTCTAATGCCTAATGAGTTTTTAAAATCATCTTTATGGACAAGTGGCCCAGAATTTTTACATACTTCATGGCAAATTTTAGCTACACCTAAACCTCATTCAATAATAGATGACGAAATACCAGAAAGAAGACCAAATAAGCTCGTGTTTTTTGTGGCAAATCCTGAGTATGTTGACGTGACATCTACTATTGCACACGGTGGGTCACTACAGAAGTTAGAACGCATTCTCGCTTATTGTATTCGCTTTTATAATAATCTCAGGAATCCAACAGAGAAGCGAAAGGACAGTGCTTTCAAAATCTCAGAGCTCGATACAGCTTTAATCAAATTAATAATAAATAGTCAGCGCAGTCATCTTTTTGCCGATTATAAGTCGCTTCTTAACCGAAAAGTAGTTGAAAAATCCAGTTCAGTAAGTAATCTATCACCATTCATAGATAGTGAAGGGATAATCCGTGTTGGAGGGCGTTTGTTCCACAGTAACTTGCCATATGAATCAAAACATCCTATCATCTTACCCAAAAAATGTGAACTGACAAAACTTATAGTTTCTTATTTTCATTTAAAGCACTTGCATGCTGGCGCACGCACCCTTTTTTCAATCATCAGGCAACTTTATTGGCCACTAGACGGGTTACATATTTGTCGAAATACTGTGCATCGGTGTATTAGATGTTTTCGTACTAAACCAACAAAAAATGACCCAATTATGGGCAGTCTTCCAAAGGACAGAGTAACGCCTGGACGAGCCTTTCTCACTACTGGAATAGACTTTTGCGGTCCAGTGTATATACATTCTAAAATTCGTGGCCGTGCACCAGCAAAGGCATATTTATGTATCTTTGTGTGCTTTACAACAAAGGCGGTGCACATCGAAACAGTAAGCGATTTATCAACACCTGCTTTTATTGCTGCCCTTCGTCGATTTATCGCTCGTAGGGGTCTTTGCAAAACAATTTGGTCTGATAATGCCACAAATTTTCTTGGAGCGAAACATGAATTGATTGAACTCAAAAAACTTTTTGAGACTGAGAATCACAATGCCGAAATAATGAAATTATGTCAAGAAGATCGTATAGAATGGCGCACTATCCCACCAAGATCTCCACATTTTGGCGGCTTGTGGGAGGCTGCGGTAAAGCAGACCAAGTATCACTTGATTCGAGTAATAGCCAACGCAACTTTAACGTTTGAAGAGATGACAACTCTTACAGCACAAATTGAAGCAATACTTAATTCTAGGCCTCTTACACCACTTTCATCAGATCCGAATGATTTAGAGGCACTTACGCCAGGCCATTTTTTAATTGGCCAGCCACTAACATCTTTTGCTGAACCTGATTATACTTCTTTAAATAGCAACAGATTGGAACGTTTCCGACGACTACAACAATTACAACAAATATTTTGGAAAAGGTGGTCAAAAGAGTACTTACATCTGCTGCAACAACGTCATAAGTGGACGTCAAACAACACAATTGTTAAACCAAATACCCTAGTCGTAATCCAAGATGACAACCTGCCACCGTACAAATGGGCTTTGGCTAGAGTTCTTTCCACCATACCTGGTCATGATGGAGTTCCTCGCGTAGCCGAAATTAAAACTCAACATGGTATTTATAAACGGGCCATCACTAAGCTCTACCCACTACCTATTGATGAAAATTGAATATACATACTGTATATTAAGGAGGCCGGCATGTTACATTGTAACATTACTCTTTTTTATTTTTACTTCCTATTTTTCTCTCTTTCCATTAACAAATTAATTTTAGTCTTAGTTAGTATAACTTTATCACTTGCCTTATACGGTAACAACTTGATCACTTGCCTTATAATTGTAACAAAAAAGAAATAAAATTCTTATTTTTTATTTTAATAATAAAAGAGTCTTTTTTTATATTTGGAAATTGAACAATATTCAAACAGTAAATCAAAAACATATTCAAATTCATGGGTTTTGGGATATCATACTTATGCAAAATGTTGGGAATGATGGTACAGAGGCGATAGTATTGATTTAAAAGTTAACTTTGTTTTACACTCTAGCTATTATGGCCTAATAATACATTTTTAAATTTAAAGTCGTCTACTTATATACGCATTTTTCTCTATTAGGGGGCTGCAGAAAACTTTGAAAAAGTTTCTCTACTTTCTCTTCCAGTTTCAATTTATTACCCCAAAATAATTACTTAAAAGCTTTTAAAGCTTTTATTTAAATAAAAACAGTTTATAAAGAATTTTACTAAAAATTTTATCTGAGTGCATATCCTCTTATTGATAAAAAATAAATAAAATAGATTAGAACTTTATTTAATAAAATTTTATATGAAACATTTGACTTAAAACACATTCTAAATGTATTTTACTTCTTATGAACAAGACCAATTATATTAAAAAAAAAAAAAAAAAAACAATCAAATGAAACAATGTTTTTAATGCATAATAAAATAATAAATTTATTTTTAAGGGTTTATAGTAAACAGCATAAGTAATTATAATTTTTTTTAACTTAACTAAGCGTATGATTAATACTTATTTGAAAAATTAACAATTAAAAACGAAGAATATACGAGAACGCGGCCAAAAATTAGGCGTAAAAAACTTTTTTCTACTTTTTAATGCCGCTTTATTTATGGCCCCCTTTTTTCTCATTTTGCTTTCATGCATTCACAAATTACACTTTTGTTTTAAATACTTTAGTTCGTATGTGTGCATGCACATATATTTACAAATAATACAGATATTTATTTCATAATACACAGATACAAATACATGCAAAAAGTTTTGTGGTTTATTTAATTGTAATAAATTACAAAAAGATTTAATTATTAATATTACAGCATTAGTTTTTTTTGTTTTTTTGTTTTGTAATTGCGGTTAATTAACTCTAGTACTCTATTTTTTTAACTTTGACTTCTTTTCTAATACGAGAGTATATTTACAGCCATTTAAACAAATGATGAGCCAGTTATTTTTTTTATTTTTTAACAATAAACATCGTTAGAAAAAGGAATTCAATGTTCAGAATTATTTTTTCTATAAAACATTATCATTTTGTGAATTATCTCATGATCCCTAATTAATATTTTAAGAGTAATATGTGACTTAATTTACGAGTTTTGTTTTTTTTTTTTTTGTTTTCTTAAAACTTTATTAGAAGGCAATTTTTTACATAAAGCATAGAAAGAATGGTAATCAAATATTAAAACAGAACATACCAGAAATGTGCACCAGAAACAGTTGTAAAGATATACATACGAACTATATAGAACAGGTATTTTAGAAAGAACTATGCATCTCATATTGATGTAACATTTTTTGATAAGAAAGCACTGAGCGAAATTAGTGTTACATTTGCTTGCAGTAGAAGATGTTTCAGTTCTGTATTTTACAGGGTTTCACCGCATTAATTGCTAATAATAAGCCACGGCTCCACTTCTTTAATTTAGAAAGAAACTTACAATGCGATCGATAGTGAATCAAAAATAAAATAAAAAATAATAAAAAAAGGCGAAGATTGTTCCTTCTGCATGCATGTCAAGGCGTAGATGGATTATTATTTATGAACTTTGAAACAATCAACGGCTAGTATTCTTATTACAGCGATTAAGTGAAGAAATACATAAATAGTCCGGAAGTGGGCAAAAAAAAAAAAGTTTTGTTTTATTAAAAGAATACTTCATTTTACATATTGACTATTTCGATGGCCAAAGCCAATTAATCATTATTCACGTCTTATTCATCAGATTTAGCTTCCTCACATTGTCTTCTATTTTGCAACTGAAAAATAAGGCTCGACTATAAAAAATTTGCAAACCGACAATGAAGAGTTGCCGAAAATCTAATGTTGATGGTTATCTTTACTGTTCTTTCTGTAGACAGAATATCCAAGTTATTGAATATCGCTGGGAATAGAGTATAAAATGTGAAGAAGTAAAGTATTTGTTTTTCAAACATCTTGTGCTTCTTTGACACTCGTAGAATGATGAAGTTTATTTATTTTACTTCAACTCAAATAATTTCAAACATGTAGCCGTCAAGTTTATTTTATTTTTACTAAGCACTTATTTCATAAATTTCTTAATAACACTATGCTACAAAAGTGAAGAAAAAATATGTAGGGATTCTGACATTATTTTGTTTAAAATGTAAAACTAATATCTTCGAATTAAAACAAATTTTTTAAAAATCGGTTTCAAAATAAAAAACTTACGACTTTTTGAAGTTGTAATTTCGTGAATATTGGTATTTCACTATATTTGCTATTAAAAAAGACACCTAACAAAGTGATTCAAAAAAAAACCGAAACTATTTCAGTACTCTATGGGCTTCCACAAAACAGAATTGCTATATCAGAACGCCTGCATATTTTTGGTGAAACATAGTGTAATTTTAAAATACCTTTTATGAACACATTAGCAGATTTCTTTAACTCCAACAATTTGTTTAAATTTTTAATTAAAACAACCAGAGTAGGTAAGAACAATCCATTTTATTTTTAACCGAAACTCATTGTCGGTTATATTCACTGTCGCAAACAAAAAAAAAAAAAGTTTTAAAATATTTTCTCTTTTACTGCCATTTTATCAATATTTGTCAGTTTTTTTTTTTTTTTTTCTTTAAAACTTATTTCAACATAAAACAAAACACTTTTAAGGTTGCTTTAGGTTGTATTTTTTAAAAATAAAAATAAAAATAGAAAACATTTTAAATAAAAGTTTTTGACACAAATGTTTGCCACTAAAAAAACGAAGCTCAGAAAAGTAAAGCTTTAAAGCAAAAAACTGTTGTACATCCTTATGTTACACATTAATTTGTTTTTGGTTTTTCTTTTACTTTTAAAAATCTTTTTAACATGGTTTGTAATTTTTTAAAGAAAAAGTTTTTTTTGAGCATCTGTTCTCTGTGAAAGCTTATAAAAGAACCGAAAAACCAAAAAATACGGGTACGAGTATACATTAACAAATTTTGCTACAAATTTGTTTACAAATTTTAAATTATTGGATTTTTAAAAAAATTTGAATTTGTTTGCTTATGGTGGCGTATGATTAATATAAATTATTGGTTATCTATCAAAAATTAGTGAAAACTTTGTTTATATTTTAAAGTATTTCAACAATTTTAAACATTTTTACAAAGAAGACACCTTTGATTATAATATACTAAGTATGTAGCCAATGCAATAACTTTAACACTCAACTAATTACATATAAAGCAAGCAGTACAAAATTGTTGGTTTTATGGGGGAAAAAAATTCAAAACTTTTTGTGATTTTATAATTTAATTGTTGTTTTTCAAAAGTTCTTAATTGTTTATGAAGAGTATTTAAGTAAAACGTTTTATAGACCAATTTGTAAATTATTTAATAACAGCTGATGATGAACAGCCATGTTGATAGAAAAGTTTTGTTCATAAAACATTTTGTCTCTCGTTTTTTCTTCTCTTTCTGCTGGCTTATACTTATTCATTTTCCAACATTTTATGTTTTAATTTTTATTCTTTTTTTTTTGACATTTAATTACTTTTTAGGTTCATATTAGTTTAGTTCTATTGTCCATGCTATCCATTATAACATACAATATTGTATTTTCTACACATAATTGAATAGAAACGGCAGCAGTAGTAAAACATTTGTACTCGTACTATATGCCATTAAATAAAATGAAATTATTATCTATCTCATATAGATATACTTTATGTGTATATGGATGGATATATGTATGTATGTATGTTTTACTTGGTATATATATTTTTATAATATGAGTAGAATACATTTTGTTATTAAAACATCATGTAAATTACTGGGCACGTTTATAACAAAATATTTTATTTTTTTAATGAATTTCATTAGTAAAGTTGTTGTTAAAAGTGGCACTACTGCTTATAGCTACCAGCTTCCCCTTTTTTTAAATTAATGTTAAATGTTTAGTAGAATTGTTTAATACTTAAATAGTTTTATGGTGTTAAATGAAAAACATAATTAAGCTTTATCGCTTTAAAGTGTCAATTAAAGTTATATTTTTCATAAAAGTAAAAAAAAGAAAACAAGTTTGTAAAACTGAAATAATTTTGTCAAATTTGAATACATATAAGTATGTACTTATAAGTACATATGTATATACGAGTATGTCAATTTTAATCATACAATGTAAAAAGTGTCTTAATCCATCTTTAATTCTACCAAATATCTTATTTTCATCTCTCACATTAAATCAAATGGCATATGTAGACGTTTATTATAGGTGCCTGTAAATTATTGTTCCCAGACTTGATGATTAAACAGAACTGGGGCATGACGTTATTTTTCCATAAAACTTGACACATAAATTATTAAACAGAATACGACCGCAACTTCAGGCAAAAACGACTCTCAGAGAAAACATGCCCAAAATTAAAACGACGGCCGCAACTTCACGAACTGTCATTTATTGTTTTTACATTTCTTGTATGTAAAGCTATTAAAAAGCTATTAAAGCCATTAAAAATTAAGTTTATGAGAGATTTTGCATAGAATTGATTTTATATTTTATAATTCAATCATCTTTACACATTTTTTCAATTATTTTTTCTATAATATCACTCATTTTATTTAATAAATTCCAAAAATTATTAATTTATTTAATCTTTCAAATGTTTTTTCGATTTTCTTTTGTTCTTATTTTTCTTTGCGCCAACAACAAAAAACAAATGGGTTTGTTTACAGAATGTATGAAGTTTAAAAAACGTGTGGTAACATTGTTGAGAGAATTTGTTTATAAAAATGAGAGCATAAGAAAAAACGCTGTCAAAATAAAATAGATTCTATTTCACGACTGCATTCTCCGCTGCCTAGATCGTGCGATTTAACGCCTTTAGACTATTTTTTGTGGGGCTATATTAAAGCCCATGCCTATATAGCCAAGCCCGCTTCAATTGACGCATTGGAAGACAGCATTGAAGTATTTATTTGCGAGATACCAGCCGAAATGTTGAAAATGTTGAGATAGCGCTTGTCTCCTGATCATTCGTTTTTGTTGTTCATTTTTAAGGTAGATTAGTTTGGAATGCCAGGGAGCGATTTCTTTTTTGATGGACTTCTTGGAGGGGGAAACTCTTATTTTTTTAATTTATAATTTTGAAAAAGAAAAAAACGGTATAAGTACTAAATTTTTTTAATTTTTCACCTTTGCTGGGATTTGAACCTGGGCCGTTTGAGTTTTTGTACGACCGCTCTAATCACTCTACCACGCAGCCCCCTTAAAATGTGAATTAAATTTAGGAATTTTTTTTTTTGTTTCCTGAAAACATTTGCATGAAATAATCTTCAAATATTAAATTATATGGACCGTACTATCGATTCAAATAAAGACTTCAGAAAAGACTTTTTTTTAAAAAACTTTCCTATAGCACTTAAAAAATGTTTAAATCTCACAGTGACATATCAGCTCATTAAGAAACGCAACAAAACGCCGGTCGAGCAGCATGGTATTCGTTTTATTATCCGTGTTCTGTTTTGCACGACCGCAAATTGTTTTTTTTCTTTTAAAAATTTTTACAGTAATTTCGGAACTGAATTTTTTTCCTTGTTTGCTTATGTATACCTTAAAAAATTTGCAATAAAAATTAGCAATTTTTTTTTAAGGTCAGCACTCAGCGGATGACTCCTACTCATGCAATACATTGTGCTGGTCTAGGTAAACTTGTTATGGGAAGAGGTAAAGACATTTAATTTAAATTTAATGATATTGTAACTGGCAGGAAGATTGTTCCATTATGTTTGATTTATTATGTATGATAAAATGCACATAATGTATCAACTTGATATTAATATGTTAGTTTTCTTTTTCATTTTTAAAATTTAATGAAGCCTGAGTGGCTTTCGACTAGCTGAAGTATTGAATTAATTCTATATGATTTTTCTTAATGCGTTTGGAAAAAATCTATATAATAGCCGCTTTATTTAAATTTGCTAAGCATTTAAAGTTGTTGTTGTTTTTCCATAAAAATTGCTTTTGTTTCTGTTGTTTTTACCTACTTTTCTTCAAAACGTTGTTATTATATGGCTCAAATACGATTAATGTTTTTCAATTACAGTCTAGTGATTCCTTTCATTGGAAAATATTAAATGCGTTTTTATAACAGCTAAAGATGAGCAGACTTTAAGTTTTTTTTATGAATTGGTTATTCTAAGGGAGATTTTTTTTGTTTTTTTTATTACTGATGCTGCCAATTCTCTGCCAAACTCTCCTTTCGTATTGTGTTTGGGTAATATTTCTTTATTTTTCTGTTTTTTGCATGATTTATGGGTATGCCATCAGTACGAGTATATTATTTGATTTCATGGTTGAGTCATTTGTTTTTTTTTTTTATTTTTATTTTTTTGGCTGCTTGGCTCTCTCCTTGCGTTTGAAACTGTGACCTTTTAAATGAAGGACTATTAAACAATTTTATTGTTGCAATTTTATTTTTCTCGTTTATGTTTTTTGTTGTTTTTGTCATATGCTTGCAATATGTTGCTGTGTGTAACGTTATGGCTTATAACGTTTGAATGGTTTTAATTATAATATATATTTTTTATTTTTATTTTGTGTTTCTTTGTCACTTTGAAAAAAAGGAGTGTTAAGGTTGCATTGCCAACAATTGCTTACGTTTTCATTCGGACAGTATGAGTAAGAGTTTTTGACATTAAAATAAATAAATATTTCATTTAAAAAACAATCATCAACTGTCAAGAGCTTGAGTTTATTTTTCTTAGTGCAGCAGTTAAAAAAGAGAAACGATATTAATTTAAAAACCAATTTTAAAAAGGCCGTCAGAGTTTGGAAGTCAAATGTTTGCTTATGAATATATGAATTTATATGATTTTTCTTTATTAAAGTCATAAAAAAAACTTTTCTAAAATGCCATATTTTGCATAAATAATTTTCTTTTAAAAATAAGTGCAAATATTTGCTTATCCACTTCTAATAAAAATAATTTAGTTTTAGAGATAAAATAATTGATCAAATAAGAATTTACTTAGACTCGACACTTTATATTTGTCAAAGTGAGAATTTTTAAAAATTTGAACTTTAGGTCAAAATAAGAAGCATCAAAATTCATTTTAGAGGCATGGTTCCTTAGCCAAAGTTTCTTATTTTGATCTATAAAATAAGTTTTTTTTTTAATTTTTGATAATGCAACATATACTATATATGGGTTAAACCATATCAACTCAACTTAAAATATGCCGTTTTTGAAATGACTGTCTCTGAATTTGCTAATTTTTGGTATGAATAAAGTATATCATAACACTAAGACAAATATAAAATTTAAGGGCACTGACACTCCTGGATCCGGAAATATGAGGTCTTGAAGATCGGAAAACAGTACAAAAATGCACAAAGTTACACTTACTTAATTGTAATTTTCTTGAAAAGTATTATAGCTACGCATCTCGTAAAAGTCGCATTTGGAAGGGTATTAAATTACCTTTGATTTAATATGCAACATGATTTTTTCTTTGAAAAAGTCAAAGGTCAATTTTCTTTATCTATAAGTCGGAAGCCTATATCTCCGAAAGCGACCTTTTTAAAAATTTGAAAAAAAATTATGCCAAATATAGTTTCGTTCTCTACAGCTGTGAAAAATTTCAGAGTGGAGGTATTTCTGGATCAAGAAATAAAAATCAAATCGCAAAAGAATGTGATTAAAACTAGTCCAATAGTGGTGGGATGGTATACGATTTTTCGATTTCGATTAGCTAGAATCGCTTATTTTGTGAGTTTCAACAAAAAAATACATAAGTCAAAAAGAAGAGATGTGGGATGGAGGCAAATGGCTCTTCATCGGGGTCAAAGGTTGGGTTGAAGGAGTAAAAGTCCACAAAAAGCTCCACAACTTCCCTGGATTAGCCCCTAGAGGGATAAAATGTAAGACCGACACTTACTAATATTTTACCCCCCAACTTTTTTCGAACATAGCTACCCCCTATCTCCAGTCCCTAAGGGGGCTCCAGTTCAAAGTTTATAAAATTTGCTCCTACCACTCTAGAGAGTGAGAATAGGGGTTAGGTATGTTCGGAAAAAAAGTTGGTGGTAAATACCTACCCCTACCTACATATATACCTATCCCCTATCTCTGCTCTCTAAGGGGGCTCCATTACAAAGTTACATTTTTATATAAAATTTGCTCCTACCACTCTAGGGAGTAGAGATAAGGGTTATTTATGATCAGAAAAAAAGTTGGGGGTAAATACCTAACCCTACCTACATACCTACCCCCTATTTCCACTCCCTAAGGAGGCTCCATTACAAAGTTTATAAAATGTGCTCCTACCCTTTAGGGAGTGGAGATAGGGGGTAGGTATGTTCGAAAAAAAAATTCGAGGTAAAATATTAGTAAGGGTCGGTCTTACATTTTATCCCTCTAGGGGCTACTCCAGGGCAGTTGTGAAGCTTTTTGTAGATTTTTATTCCTTCAACCCAACCTTTGACCCCGATGAAGAACTATTTGCCCCCATCCCACATCCCCCGTTTTTGTTTCATGTATTTTTTGTAGAAACTTACAAAATGAGCGGTTCCAGCTAATATAAATCGAAAAATCGTCTACCATTCCAGCACTATTAGACTAGTTTTAATCACATTCTTTTGCGATTTGATTTTTATTTCTTGGTCCAAAAATACCTCCACTCTGAAATTTTTCACAACTGTAGAGAACGAAACTATCTTTGGCATAATTTTTTTTCAAATTTTTAAAAAGGTCGCTTTCGGAGATATAGGCTTCCGACTTATAGATAAAGAAAATTGACCTTTGACTTTTTCAAAGAAAAAATCATGTCGCATATTAAATCAAAGGTAATTTAATACCCTTTCGAATGCGACTTTTACGAGATGCGTAGATATAATACTTTTCAAAAAAATTACAATTAAGTAAGTGTAACTTTGTGCATTTTTGTACTGTTTTCCGATTTTCAAGACCTCATATTTCCGGATCCAGATGTATCAGTGCTTCCAAACTTTGTATTTAATTTAGTTCTATGATATACTATATTTCTACAAAAAATCATAAAATTCGGAGGGGGTAGGTTAAAACTATTGGTTGATTTGACTTGGAATATCCCATATATGTAAGTAGAACTAGGCTGGAGAACAACTCAGCACTAATATTTTTGCGTTCCATGAAAATGTGAAAAAAATAAATAATTCTCACTAACTTGTACAAAGGGTACAAAAGGCAAAAGATAGTCATATTTTATAATAGTCAGGCTGCCATCCATGTACTTTGGCATCTATGAAGTTGACGATATTAATAATTGGCTGTCTATAGACACTCTACCGGCTAGACAGGGAAAATAACGTCAGCCAATGCTAGGTCTGGGGTCACGCGGGAATTCAGGGAAATGAAATGGCAGATGAATTTGCTAAAAAAAGATCATCGTTGCCACTGTTGGGGACAGAACCTTATTCTAAGAGAGGAAAGTGAGTTTGAAAGGGCATAATGAAGGGAAAAAAAGAAAAGTGAGAGATGATTACTCTTCTTGAACAAGGTTTGCCTTAGACTTTCCAATCTTTTACTCGGCTCTAGCTCTGTTCTCTTAGATAGCATTTATATACGTCTTACAGGTTTACATATTAGCTTCCTTTTATACGGTTCTCAATTAATGTTGTATGTATAAGAAAGAGGTGGTCTCTGGCATCTCAATTGTGTACAAGCTTTCGTTGCAACTCTGAGCTCCATTTATTTTAGCCATTTTATTAATTTTTAAAGATTTTTACAAAATTATATTTCACTTCTTAAGATAAGTGGCAAAAAATAGAATTTGAAGAATGAAGAAAATTAGGGTGCATCAAACATTGCTTATTACTTTCAATTGAGGATTATAGAATAAGAACAACAAAAGAGACGAACAAATTTTAAAAACATTCATTTAATTCAACATACATACATACATACATACGTACATACCTAATTTTTCATTACAAACCTGTTTCGGGGTTAGAACGTAGCTTCGTATAACACCCATATGAGTGCCGATACCTGCAGTTTAAAGTCGATTCCCAATGACGGACTTGAGAAGCTTGTTCATAGCAATCAGTTATTCTTAGAACTTCTGCCAGTAGACTTGCTAAGAGGTTGTTGCCAAAAGAAATATTAATTCACATTTCTTTTTTCCAAGAGTTTGGGTTTGAACCCGGAGCTCTTGTCTAGTAATCCAGTACATTCACCAGTATACTACGGCGACTTTATTCAACCTAATTATTGACTGAAATTTTATATTTTATTGGATCATATGTATACAAAGCGTGCATTTTACTCGTTTGTTTTAATCATCATATAGAGCTTTAAATGAACTTGATAAAATTTAATAAATCGTGATTTATGCCATCTAAAGGAAAACCTTTAACACCCTTTGTAAAAAGATAATACAAAAGGCTTACTAAAGCACAATTACACGGTGTGAAAAATAGTACCAACAACTGGGAGAGACACAATTTGCTGATAAGTATGAGATAATACAACAAATTGACCTTTTTCTAACTCTAACTTATTAATTTAAATCTTAAAGTAATATTTAAATAAACAAAAAATAAATAAAAAATCTGGAAACCAGAAATTTAGTTTAATCGTAACAAATTCACTTCCGATGTAGATTAATGCCCGTATTCATAAAAACTATTTTAGGTTTATTGAGAACTTATTTGACAAATTTCTATGCAATACTTGTCAAATTAATCCTCAATAAACCTAAAATAGTTTTTATGAATACAGGCATAAATTTATTTATTTTTGTTGCACTGCGATATTTTTAACGAATCAAATGTTTCTGTTCACTAGAGCGTATGATTAATATACAATTTTGTCACATTAAAATGCGTAATAGATATTAATCATACGCCACTTGAACAGTGAAAATAGTCTTAAGAATTGTTGCTTAAGCTCGTTCTACACTATTCACCTAAATTTAATGATAAAATAAGAAAGTACTCGTATAATTGTGTAAAAACAATATGTAATGAATCTTTAAAGAAATTTTTAGAAGTTTTTCTAAACAATAATAAGACTTTTCATTTTATCTCTCTTTTCTCTTTTACACAAAGTCTATATTTTTGCAGTTTCCTTTTAGGAATCAGTAATTACAAATATACAAAATATAATTAAAATTTCAAGTTCTTTCTCTTCAACTTGAAATAAAATATTAATAAATATTTGTTGTTAAACATAATGAAATATGACTCATATTATGAATTATCAACAGAAAAGAATATTGTCGTATCAACATCTTCATCCTTGTTTTAATTTTATTTAAAATGTGATTGTAGAAAAGCAAAATTAATTAAGAGAGAACACAGACCAAAAACCATTAGATTTGGTTTCGATAAAATCCAATAAAATCTTAAGACTTGTAGAATTGTATAAATGTGCTCGTACCTTTAGAATGAAATATGGTTTTAGAAATTTAGTATACAGTAGAACCTGTTTTTATGCATACTATTTTTGTGCGATGTTCTTTTGTTATGTGATTTATTTTAGGCCGTAGTTTTTATGCGATTTTTATTTTTACGGTTGTTTTTCTCGCTATAATAAATATACATATATTTGAGAAACATATTTATCAGCATTGTTGGTAAAAGAAATATACAGAATTATGAAATATTTCAGTAATCTTTTATGGAATGTATGCTGTGGACAAAAATAGCCTATATTTTTGTCCATTGTCTTTTTTTTTCTATCGATTACTGATATGTTTTTCATTACTGTTGGATATTTTATGTTACCTTTAGTGGAATTGAATGCGCCACAAATTATTTTCTTTAAAGTTAATTAAAAACACCGTGTCGTTCAATTTAAAATTTATAAGTTTAATGAAATTAATTCTAGTACAAATTATTCTTATTCGTTGAACGGTTAGTATAGGAATGAAAATTAGATACATATTAGATATTTAAGTGGCAAAAAATTATATTGGAAATTCTAATACAGAGTTGATTACACTTGGTTTGAGTCAGGACACGGATATATTCAACAATTACAATATGTATTGTTTCCCAAGATAATATGAACAATTTGGTTCATTCTCTGAACCACGATTAGGAATCCCAATGCTCACACGAGGGTTTAGTTTAAATTGTTACCAAATTAGAGGCTAGGTACTCTTCGAGTTTCGCAACAAGATTAAAAATGAAGAAAGATATTTTGCTCCCAAAATTTGTATGACAAATTTTGTTTCAACCAGATTAGTTTATTTGTTATAGTCGTTTAAAGTAAGCAACTTTTGTGTTTCTTGGAAAATGGAAAAAAGTGAATTTCGTGTAGTGATTAAACACTATTATTTGAAAGGCAAAACGGCAAAAGAGACAAAAGAAAAACTTGATAAACATTACGGCGAATCTGCTCCGTCAGATTATATGGTAAAATATTGGATTGCTGAATTTAAAGGGGGCCAAATAAGCACTGCAACATTACCATCAACAGGAAGGCCAAAAGAGGTGGTTACTGAAGCAAATGTCAAGAAAATCCTCGATATCGTTATGAATGATCACAGGGTCAAAATACGTGAGATTGCTGAAATGGTGAACATATCATATGACTGTGTTTTCAACATTTTGCATGAACATTTGCATATGAAACAGCTATCGGCAAGATGGGTGCCGCGTTTGCTCAGTTTTGAACAAAAACTAGTTCGACAGATCAATTCACAGCAGTGTTTGGACATGATAAAGCATAATCTTGCTGATTTTTGGCGTAGATTTATAACTGTTGATAAAACGTGGGTCCACCACTACTCACCTAAAACCAAAATTCAATCGAAGCAATGAATGGACTCTGGTGGAAGTGTTCCGAAGAAGGCGAAGACAGCGAAATCGGCTGGCAAGGTTATGGCCACTGTATTTTGGGATGCACACGGAATATTGCTCATCGATTATCTTGAAAAGGGATCCACAATCACAGGAGAGTATTATCGTGTATTATTGGATCAATTGGTTGATGCAATCAAGGAAAAACGACCACATTTAAACAAGAAAAAAGTGCTCTTTCTTTCCTCAAGACAACGCACCGGTTCACACTACGAGAAATCCACTTCGAATTAGTTGATCATCCACCTTATAATCCAGATTTAGCCCCTACTGACTTTTTCCTGTTTCCAAACTTGAAAAAAGGGCTCGCAGGAAAGAGATGCATCTCAAACGTAGTGATTACCGAAACTAATGCGTATTTTTAGAAGTTCCCAAAATCGTATTATTCAGATAAAAAAGTTGGAAATTCGTCTTACTAAGTGTATTGAGCTAAAAGCAGACTATGTTGAGAAATGAATAGTTTTTGAAAAAAAAAAATGTTTTTTCCTACAAAGGTAGGTTTAACATCAAGCCGTCATAGTTTAATGAAATAAAAAACTTTTGCGTTATTTTCGAGATAAAACTTTTTTTTATGCGGTCAGAATTGGTCGCAAAAATTTTTTTTTGTTTATGTTGCGAAAACTATTTTTAATAGCGTTTCGTGAAGTTTTGTGTAATTTTTTTATGCGAATAATTTTATGCGGTCCCTATCTACCGCATAAAAACAGGTTTGTCTGCACTTTCACATCTTTAAGAAATTTAATGACTTTTTTTTATATAAAACATTTCAAACTTTACGATGTTTATTCTTGTTTTCTTACAATTTTTTTTATGCCTGAACAAATTTTACAACATATTCGCCCATGTGTACATTTATAATTTTTTTATGGATCTTTTTTCTTCTTTTTCATTTTGCTGTTGCTACTGTTGTGCTGTCCAATTGTAATAAGAAAAAAACAAACTTAATTTAATCACCAGAGCTAAACGTCTGATGAATATTAATTTGTAAGCAATTTATGGGAATAAAATTAATTTGAGCCGGCCTATAATTTTAATGGTCTCATAAAAAAAGTCACACAATTCTTAAATGATTTATTAATGTTATCGATAATAAAATTATTATTTAATTTAGTTTGAGAAATAACAAAGTGGCTGTATTATATACACACATACGTACATATATACATACATACATACATACATACTATATTAATGCTTTAAAATTTTTAAATTTCATATTTGCTTTTAACCATGAGTATGATCTGAATTCATGTAATTCTCGAATTTTATTGAATTCGTATTTATCTTTCAAATCCTTAAAGCATATGATTGATTGAACTTCAATTTTATTTAAACTTAAAAAAAATTATATCCAATTTCTTTCCGATTTAACGTCTACTAGAAAAATATTGAAACTATTTTAATGATTTGTTATGAAGCACTTAAAAAAACTTTTTAAAGTTATTACGTTCAAAAGAAGAAGAGGTGAACAAGAAAGAAAAATTGTAAATGTAAAAAGTTATTTATATGTAATGCATACTCGTTTAAAAATTTAAGTTTATGAAAAAAGTAGCAGCATTAAAAGAAACCCATACTTGCCAAAATTTGTCATAAAAATTTGTCTTGTCTTGTCTTGTCTTAAATTTTTTGCTTTCTGTTTTTGTTTTCTTTTTGCTCATATTCTTCGTATTGTACTGGCAATATCCTTGACTCTGTGGTGGCATATCCAGAAGAAACATTTATTTTTCTTTAAAAAAATTTCTTGTTGTTGTTTTATTTTTGGTTTTTTATTTATTCAACTTTTTCAAAGACATTTCTAACGATTTTCTATTCAATCTATGTATGTTTGTATGAAAAGACGGGTTTATTTGCACACATGTTTCTGCATTAATCACAAACACACGCCTCATATAACTGTCAAAATCAGAGACGTCTTGAGCAGACATGCAATGAATAAAAATAGTAGAAGATTGTTTCAAAAGAAAAATTAAAAATTTACAAGAATTTTAAAATAAATGTCTCGATATATGATTAATAATGCTTTCAGCAATAATTATACGCTACCCTTTATATCTATAAAGTGAAAAATGAATGACTTTCAATGAATTACTTACATATATGACTTATAATACGATACAAAACACACATTTGTTCAATCATGTGAACAAAGATTAAGCACCAGGTGTTTTATAATAAACATTTAATATCATCTCATCAATTGCATATTATCTCATAAACGTTAATATATTAAAAATTAAAAAAAATATGCTTGCATGCAATTATTTAAAAATTTTAATGAAGTCTTTTTTTTCCCTTATGCATGCGTATGATTAATATTTTTATATTAAAAAAAAAATAATATCTATCATACGCCATCTGTTATGAAAAATATTCGTAATAAATAAATTATTACTTACATTACATTGAGTATATACAATTAAAAACTCCTCATGCCAGCTATCTTTCTCAAAAACAGTCTTATGACAGAAATTGTAAATATTCTCAAAATTAAAAATTAAAAACATTTTCAGAAAATCGTTATTTTCCTGAGCAGCAAAACCAAGAACGTTTGCAGAAAAGTAGCCATTATTTGAAAAATAGTTTTTCTTTAAATCTTTATTTTAAATATTTCTTTTTCTTTTTGTATTTTTGGCAGGCTACAGTTGTCTTTTCTTTTTTGTAACGAAAGTTTTCCTAATTGCTTTATTTTACAATACCACAGTTCATACAATTTGTGTTATCCTCCTGACTTCTGACTGTTTCTCTTTTTCTTCTTTTTAGTTTATTTCAGGTTTTTAGTGCTTCATGAGAAAAAAGTTTTTCTTATTCTGCTTGCCTGGCTGGGCGCGTCATAAATACAATATGTTTTCTTGTGCATAAACACATACACTCTAATAAAATGCTCATGATTTACAAACAACTACAACACAATAATTTAAAGCGAGACACAATAATGTTATCTTTATACGTATGTATGTATGTATAGAAGAGACATACAGAATAAGAATTTTATAGATTAAAAAGTAAGAGAATAAAGAAAAAAAACAAAGAAACACAAGGAAACAAATTAAATACATAAACAAGAGTATGACTCATACAATGCATTTTAAAAAAAATCTAGATTTAGTTTATTTAAAAGTGAGAGAGAAAAGAGAGAGAGAGAGAGAGAAAACACACAACCCGCATATATGAATACGCAGAACTTTAAGTTAAAATCGAGTGTTCCTTTGTTTAAAAATTATTAGTGGAACCTTAAATTTTTCTTCTTATCCTACAATTATTGGTTTTGTGACTTCTAAAAATTTATAAAACTATTAAATTTGAGCATGAAACAAAAGTCATAAAATAAAATATTTAAAAGAAAACAAAATAAAAAAAAGTTTCAATATATGATGAATTTTATATTTCTTTGGCAAACTACAAATACTAAAAATGAAGATAAAAACATAAAACAAAGTGATAAAAATTTAAATCTTAAATGATAATTATAAACAGAAGTTGGTTTCCACTTATTCCACATTAACAAATGTCAACAAAAAACGAATGATCAGGAGAAAAGCACCTCCTAGTGGCAAGTAGCAGATAACAGCTAAACCTACTTAGCGAAGGCACTGACTCACCACACAATCAGCATGCAACGATGAGGCAAATGATGTTGATTATTCAAGGGTGAAGGTATAACACTGGCCTTTGAATGATCAATTCCAGCAATTTGTTTTATTCCTAAGGCGCTTAATAATAATATAAAAAAATATATATATGTACTTACTGTCCCTTCCAAAAAAATTCCAATAAAAAGCAGACTATTTAGTAGGGATTTAACCTGTGAGTATTGGTCTCAAAATAAAAGAAAAATAAAAAAAAAAAAAAAATACTACACTCGTATAAAACCATCTGATAATAGTAATAAAATATATTTCCATTCTTTTGTTTTGGTAGTTAAAATGTTAAAATCTTTAAGATATTTTGTATAAAAGTTTTTTTTTTCAAAATTTTCATATGCCACTACGTTGTTTATTTCCTTGATACTTAGTATGAATATTGGCCCCATTGACTATTTGATAAACATGGACAAAGAATAAAAAAATGTCTTCTATTCGAATTTAAATTTCACTTACGACAATCGGTATAATTTTATAAAGTATTTTTGAAATATAATTTATTCCCAGAAGTTCAAATTAGCAAAAAGAAAATTCAATTTTCTTTAAGCATCTACAGTTCTTAGAAAATTGTCCATTTAATGAAATTTACAAATGTAACAAATAAATATTTATATTAAGAGATATACGAGAGGTGCGTGGTAGAGTGGTTAGAGCGCTCAAACTCAAACGGCAAAGGTTCAAATGCCATCAAAGGGGAAAAATAAAAAAATTAGTTTGCGGTTATTTCAAAATTATCATTTACAAATAAGAGGTTCTCCCCAATCTTAGAAGATTATCTACAAAGAAACCGCTTCCCATTCCACTCTATTCCACCTTAATCAATGGCAACAAAAAAGAGAATGATCGGGATAAAAGTTATCTGCTACTTTCCTATAGGGAAGCTAAACCTACTTAGCGAAGACACTTACCACACAATCAACATGCAACGACGATGTAATTTCTGTTGATCATTCAAGGGTGAAAGTATAACACTGGCCTTTAAATTCACAGCAATTTGTCTCAATCCTAAGGCGCTTAATAATAATATAAGAAAAAATATACATATATATGTATATGTAATGTCCTTTCCAAAAACTCTAATACAATGAACTGCATTTAGTAGGGATTTACCTCTGAGTATTGGTTTAAAATAAAAAAAGTACAAATATATGCATGTCCTAAATGGGATCGTAGTTGGTGTAAAGAGCTTCTAAGTTTCGTTATTTTTTTTTTTTTGTTTTTTTTAGTATACGAGTTAAGTTATTGGTGTTATTAATAAAACAAAAGTGGATGAACACATTACAAAAAATTTTTAAATAACGAAAATAAAATCTCATACAAATTTTAATTAAAAAGCAATTTTTTTTAACAGTGTAGCTTCAAAAATTTGTTTAAGAAAAAGAAAAATTATTGAGAAAAAATTATTTTATTTAAAGAAATCCTATTTTTTTTTGTTTATCAGAAAACTCAATAAAGAACGACAGAAAAGACGAACGAACAAAAAAAAAAACAAAAAAACAAAAACAAAAAGAATATTAATGTATACACTTAAGCAAACAGAGTAAAAACGTGTTTGGCATGGCAAATTATTTAATAAACTTTTACAAAAACCCCAAACACATTTACAACATGCCACTACATAAGCACATGCATATGCATGTTTGTATGTACATACATACATACATACATACATATGTATCAGTATGTACATTCAAACAAATATCAAAAGTCAAACGTAAAAAACCCATAATTTAAAAGAGAAAAAGAAATATGTAACTACGACAACTAAAACCATTATTATATTACAAATACAAATACAAAAAAATGTCACTTGAAGTGTACGTGTATGTGTACAAGTGTACTTAAGAGCTTAAGAGCCCAAAACTACAAATGAACACAAAAATGCTTGGCTATAAATCTTTAAATAATACTTATGGTCTCTTCTTCTGCTTCTCTATATAGTTTTTTCTTTTTTTTTTTTCTTTCTTATAATTTTTCTCTCAATTTCCCTACAGTTTTTTTTTTGTGCATACAAGTGTGCCAACCTTATTTTAATACATATATTGATAAACATTTTACTATTATTTGTATATATATATGTATGTATGTACTTACATATTAGAGGAATCGACACGGTTTTTAACAATCGGTTTTCCTCTGTTTTTTTGAGTATGTCAATCGTGTTTTTTTTTTTTTTTTTAATTTTTACTTTTCAGTATTATTGTCCTACTTTTTCAACATCTTTTAATTAAAAGAGTCCAAGAAGTAACCGCTCCCTGGCATTCCACTTTATCCACCTTAGCTTTTGATAACGAAACACGAATGATAAAGGAAAAGCCCCACCTATTGGGAAGTAGCAGATAACAGCTAAAAACCTACATAGCGAAGGCATTTACTGCACTCAACATGCAAAGATGAGGCAATTGCTGTTGATTATTCAAGGGTGAAGGTATAACACTGGCCTTTGAATGATCAATTCACAGCAATTTGTCTCATTCCTAAGGCGCTTAATAATACAAGAAAACAAAATATAACATTATCTTGTCATAATGTACTGTTCTTTTAACAAAAATTCCAATACAATGCACTGCATTTAGTAGGAGTTTACCCCTGAGTATTGGTCTTAATAAAAAAAAACAGGCAAACAACTTACTATGTAATCTTAATTGGAGAACAATAATGTTTACTTACCTTGTTTGATAAAAACCGCTAAATAACCATAATAAAGAGAAAAAAATCACAAAATAAATTATCTGAAAACAGCTAAAATACCATTCCTTCATAAAATGGCAGATAAAAGTGAAAAAGAAAAAACAAACAACAACAGTTTCTTGACACTTGACACTTTTTTACGCGCTGTCAAAGCTGGATTTTCCAATTGCAAAGCGATGGCACCGCACTATTTGAGTTGCTCTCATACATTTTGTATGGGCATAAGCATTTTTGACAGATAGTTTGTAATCACCATGTTATAGTGGTTAATGTGTTGACTTACTAAGACAAGAGCTCCGGGTTCCAAACCCAGCTCTAATATCTTGAAAAAAAAGGACAAATGGAAAAAAATATTTCTTAGCAGTCTGCTAGGAAAAGCTCTGAGAGAAACTGATTACCATGAACTAATTTCTCAAGTCTGTCGTTCGGAATTGACATTAAACTGTAGGTCCCAATACTCATTAATAAATATTGACACACACAATATAGGTGCTGCGAGAAGTTAGGCCGTAATCATGCAACAGGATTTTAATGGTTAATTATGTGTGTATATAGTTTGCGCTTTACGCTCTAATTTAGGATGATCTGTTACAGCGAAAACAACTTATTTCTAGAATCTGAACGATGACCCTGTCTTGTGCATTTCAAATTCTTCACATCTTGTATATATGTACAGGTGTATGTATGTATGTTTACATTAAATTACATTTCATTTTCATCAGTGCTTATATAACTTAAATTAACCTGTGTGTTGCTTAGTTTAAAATATTCTAATACAATATATTTACAAAAATTATCGAATAAAGCGTTAATTTTTACCCAATACTTTTTAATGTCTTCTCTCTTGCGCATATACATAGCAAGTATTTTTAAATCAGAGTGGGCAAACAAACAAAACATTTCGCAAAAGTTACAATAAAGTTATACACTTTTCAAAAATTTTTTAATGGTATTGTACATGAGCAAAACCAAAACGAATACTTTCAAATGAAAAAGAGCGCAAATGAAACAATTAGCTTTTCGCTCTTGTGCTTGCTTTGTTTTTTGTTGTTTTTTTCTCTTCTTCTTTTCTTTTTCTCTTCTTCTATCCTTTTTCTTCTCATTCATTTTTTGTTGTATCTACGCACATTTGAGTTAGTGTATTTGTAGTACTCAAAACAAAAACAATATACAAAATTAAATGGACAATCTTTCTCACTGTTTCTGTTTTATTTTTGTTTTACTCATTGTAAGGAGTACAACAAAATGAGAGCAAACGTTCAGTTTTGTTTATTTTCCTACTCTGTTATAAATATGTATGAAAAATGAAATAAAATATGTGAAGAGCAAGTAAAATAATACTGTACGTTTTTTGGTAACAAAACATGTTAAATATTTTTTATTTATTTATTATTTTATCATTTATTAATTATAAGTACACACCAAATATATTAAAAGTATTGAATGCAATTAACGCTGTCTGTTTAAAAGTATTTTAAATTTGTCGATAAGGACAAGGCTAGATGCCTAAATTTTCCTAAAACATTAGATTGCAAACGTACCTCAACATCTTTATTTCTTAGTCACGCTAAAGTCATCCACAAAGTTGAATTCACCACAGAAGTATCTCAAATATATGCTATTTTCTATTATTTCCTTCTTGGTATTTTAATATTGTGCAAATAAAACCGGTTAACCGATTATTTTACAAAAAATTACGCTTTTTCGCTTAACCGATTATTATACTAAAAGCTAACTGAAACCGGTTTATTACAAATAGGTAATTTTCAAAGAAAGCCAAAGCGGTTTCTACAAAATGTCAAATATTCGTTTACCCTAATACATTTATACATAAGTATGCATGTGTGTGTGTGTAAGACAGTAAATATATGTGACCATTAATAAAAGCAAAGAAAACAATAAAATAAAACGACGCCCTAACCGACCATGATTTCATAGATGATTACTAGAGGATGCTGTACATTATACTCGTACGAACTGTGTTCTACAGTACAAGAGCAATTCTTTCCTAATAAAAAAACAAAAATAAACTGTTTTTATTATAATTATTATTACTGTACACAGAGTAGTTGTACTTATGTGGAAATGAGTTTAGGAGGAGGTTCTTTTTATTATTATTATTGATCATCATCATCACCCTATACAGTGTAATTCGCTTAGAAGTTAATTTAAAACATTATTTTGTATAACGAACAGTTCTTGTGCTTCTAGTTGTTACCACAACAATTCAGTGAAATATGAAAAATTAAAAAGTTTTAAGAAAACGTGTATGAATATTAAAAATAGAAGAATTTTTTTTCAATTTTTGTTTTTTTAAATAACTTTCTTTTAATTTCTAAAAGTAGTTTTTCTATTTTCTTATCAAACATTGTGGCTATAAATCCAAAATATATTTTTAACTCGTATTTCTTCCTCTTAAAAAGTAAAATTTGTTTCCTTTTGAACAAATCTTAAAGTCTGTCTTTTACTTTCTCTTTTGAAGCAAGTGTCTTAAGAGTCCTTTAGTTTTTGTACAACCCTTTCTACCCCTTAAAACTTTGAATAATGAACAAGGCTTTAATAGCAAAAAAAAACTGCCTTTCATTGGAAAAAAACAAAACCAAAAACAAAAGAAAAGCAACAATACTGAATGAGTTGAAAAGAAAAAGAATTGAAAAACGTATTGTGTAATGGATTTTTAATCAGGTTTTGTTTTCATTTCTCTATTCTTTCTTTCGAATTACTTGGTACTGTGTTTTGTTAATTCTTTAAAACAATAAGAAAATCAGGTGGTGTAATTTTAAGTGAGAAAACAAAAAAATAAAAATATTTACAAATAAATAAAATTCATCTCAGACACACAATATTTCAAGGCTTTTATTTCTTTGAGAAGAAAAAAATTTCAATTTATTTTTTATTTTTCATTTTATTATGCAGTAAGTAGTAGCAGGTGTAGTAGTGAAAAAAACGTACTTAAATATTTCAAAAGTTCTAAAACAAATAAACACTTGAATTATTCGTATTATGAAAATTGTATGAAAGAAATACGTTCATATATTACGACTATTATTGCATATGTGCAAATGTGCACATACTGTACGTACTCGTATCTCTTACAATGCAAATGTCATATGTTCTCACAATAGAACAAGAAGCCTTGAAAATAATCTTTGATCGAAAGACAATGGAATTATTACAAAAAACCTACTATTTTTGAAGATAGATTTTATAATTTTCTTCTGTACATTGTTTGGTTAATAGAGCATAGCGTATGGAGTAAAATAACTCAAATACTCCTGATGTTAAATCAACAGAACCAAAAAACCAATAATTGTCTAGACATTTGAATAAACCAAAATGCAAACAAGTTAAGGAATGTTAATAGTGGTTAAGACATACAAAAAAAAAGTATGTTTTAAAACTTTTTAAAACGAATGAGTAAAAGAAATTCTTTAAACATTAAGGCAATTTTTAAAATTAAAAACAATTTTTTTATAATATCCAATATTTCACTATTATTTTGTGTAGCTTCTTCAGGAATGTTTTGTTTTCAACAATTTTACAAAATTATTTTAAAATATGAATGTGTATTTCGTTTAATCTATGCTAAATGCTAATTATACTTCTTATGCTTCTCAAACTTACACAAAAGTAAGAAAGAATTTACCCTTTTTTATTAATATTACAAAAATATGTATTTTAATATATTCAAAAGAGAGAGAAAAAAAGAATTAAAATTAAAGGAAAATATGTAAATTAATACACAAAAATGTGTGTTAATACTTCCTTAAAAACCTAATTTACTTCCAGTTTTCTACTCCTTTGTGCATCACCATTTATTACCAGAATTATTTTCTCATTTTTCCTGTAATTTTGTAATTTTATACTTTTTTTTTCCTTTAAATATTTTGTTTATTTGTTTATTAAATTACAATGATTTTATAGAATAATAACAAAATTAAATATTAATAAAGACAAATTTTAAGCCTTAAGCTCAATAAGAAAAACCAACACAAAGTAGAAAAAGATAGTGAGAATCTACCAGAGTACATAACTTTTAACAACCACAAGCAATATTATCATATACTCATATCTGTTGTACGACTATATGCACACATACATACATTACTATTTAATACAATATTATGACTATTATTATCAACTATAATAACATGTTCTGTGTGTTAGTAATATGAGAATAAAGTCATAACATATACTCTTTAAGCTATAATTCTTACTCAGTATAGACATACACGCATATCCACCACACTTTCAAACACAATCTTTTTATTTGCTTTTAATAAATGAGTGACAAAACACTTGTTTAAGTATATACAAGCACACCCATATGATTACTTAGTACTACGAGTGTTTATACAAGTTGCCTCATTTTCCTTTCCATAATAAATACCACCATAACAATAACAAAAACAAAATATATTAATAACAATAATAATAACAACAATACAACAAAAACAACAACAAGAAAATATAAAATCATCATATTCTCGTGTCTACAGCTTAACCTTTGGGAAAAACAAAGACCGTTGTTGCTGTTAAATAAATGGAGAATAAACAGAAAGAGAATGTGTATGAGTGTTAAATGACTGGATTGATAAGATTCTTTTGGATTAAGAGTGTGTGTAAAATACATATGCATGTATGTATGTGTTTGTTGTGTGTGTTTGCCTCTATAGGAAAGTATCTGCTTATTTTATTTATTTGCCTGCATATGTATACATGCATATATGTATGTATGTGTGTGTGTTTACTGTATCCTTCCTTGGTGTTCATACAAATAATCCTTTTGTAACATCCCAGCTAACACACTGGATTGATTAAAAATTTAGAAAAATATTAAATTAATACTTTTCTAGTTAGTTAGTTAGTTTTCAATTTAACATAAAAACAACAACAAAATGAGAATTTTTTTTCAACAAGAAAAATATATCTTCATTCTCAACTCATTTAAAACATTGTTCTCAATATATTATCAATTATCAAGTATGATAGAACTACAGAATGTTTTCCCGTTAGATGACGTAGATTCCCCTATATTTGTGAGAAAAAAGAAAGAGAAATACAAAATTGTCTCATTGTTATGAGTACTCATTTAATTTTTTCGTGACGTCATTTCACCTAGATGCGCAGAAAATTAAATTTTTTTGTGCGTGATTTCGTAATCTTTAGTTCTATAATTATTGATCAATTATCATAAAACAAATAATAAGATTACACAAAAACTTTCTCTCTGCTTCTGACGTCATGTGGCATGTTTACTTTGAAAATGGCGTGTAGAAGCAATCTTTTATTTTCTTATATTCGTTTGCTTGAAACCTAATATGTCCCGAGTATATTTTGATATTCATTCTTACTTTTAAATAAAAAAAAATCGAAATGTACCTATAAAATTTTTTTTTTCATTTTTTTTTTTTTATAATTTTTCTACTTGATTTTATTCGGTTTATCACTTTAACAAATTGAAATTTATAACGATAAAAGCAAACAGCAAAAATATTTAGACCTTGTGATATAACACAATTTATTTTACTCTCATATGAAATAGCAGACCTGCGCAATGCATAATTTTTCTATTTGATTCACGATCAATTGGGGATTACATGACAATGTATAGCAAAAGATATGCACTATTTCTCTTATTTACAGTGATGGACACTAAATTAGCACACTTTATAGAAATGTTATATTAAACGGTGTATATATTTTAGAACTAATGAAAACAAAGTATAATTTTGGCCAATAAATGTATTTAAATAAATGGTTAATATGTGTCTTATGCCGTTTTTATTTTATTTTCTTTATTTGCAAGTAAAATGTAATCATAGTTGGGCTCTAATTTAGCTCATTTTGCTATTTATCATTTATTTTCATAATTGCAATATAATTTTGTTAAGTTTTCAAATTTTTCATCTTAAGAGGCAAACTAATTTGACATGGCCAAGACGACGAAGTGAAGCATAAAAATGTAAGATTTTAAAAAAATTCAGCAACGCACACTGGGGATTTTTGTATGGAGGTGAGGAAAAAATATATTTGTCAGAAAATATAGTGATTTTATCACAAATTTAGTTTTATTTGAATAGTAATACACAAGAGTAATCAAAATAAAGAAAGTTAGAGAAATGTATATCGTTACCTACAACGCAAAAAGCCATAACTAACAAAAAAAATTAAATGATTTTTTTAATTTTGAATTTATTATTTATTTTTAATCTATTTTTAAATTAATATTCTAAAAGAGCTTATAACAGTATGCCTTTTCTGGCTAAATGCATTTTCTGGAGTGTCTAAGGCCATATTTTTGGTAGTCTTTGTTACGACTTTCTTGAGCCTTTACTGACTTGGCCTCTAGGACTCTTTTAGCAGTATGATCCAACAGATTTTGCAGAGGTACACTCCTCAAACGATTTACGTGGCCGACCAAGTGCAGAACTGGTAGGACATTCAGTCTAAGTAAACTTTATTGTAAATGTGCGTTCAAGCCAATTTGGATTTTTTTTTTCAAATCGCGACTTCGCACGATTTGTTTGAAGTTAGAGTAAAAGCCTTTATATATTGTATCAAAAATTTCACATGCTTTAGTTTCGTTTAAGCCAATGTGCGATTGTTGCAAAAACTGTTTTAATTTTGTTCTGTCTTTGTCAAACTCCAGAAACTTTGAGCATAAAACCCCATGTGAAATTTATTATCGCTTATTACTTTGCTACTGTAATTATAAAAATCAAATAATCTTTTGTTTACTACTTTTTTTTATAATTCTGAAAGTCATAAAAAAAGTCCTCAATGTTTTTTCCAAAGAATTTTGTTCATATCTCGAGCAACTTTTTTAAATTCATATCTTTACTTAATTGTAAATAAAAGCGAAACGCGTTCATCGATTTTCATGATTTATATCTCATTTTGTTCATAGGTTATGCGACTTTACGTGAAAGTAGTAGAACTTGATACGTTTTTACCGTTTTGGACTTTTAATGAATTAAAAAAATAAAATTTAATTTTTTAGGCAAAAAAAAATTTGTTTTCCTTCATACATTTATTTATAACTGCGAAACTGTTGCTTAGATATCGAAACGTTATATAAACAGATGAAAGTAATTGTAATTCTTGATTTTTCTATATTTATTTCAGCAAAATCCGACTAGTGGTTCTTGAGTTATGTTAAACAAAAGAGCCTTATCAGAATTGAGTCGTGAATCAATCGGCTGAAAAATGTTGTACTGTGTAATGCAACAAATTGAGAGGTGGCACCTGATGGCACTTGAAATTGATTAAAAATGTTAAAACACATATGAGACAACGTATTAGTAGTGATTTCCAACTGTAGGGAAGTATTGCTAAAATTGCAGGTCCAAATGTTTGCAGAAAAAAGGGATTTTTGTTATATGTTCATAAAAATAAACACACAAAAAAAACTTAAATCTGTGCAGAGTTTATTTTTCCAATTTTGGTATACTGAAATATCCTACTTTAAATAAAAAATAAAAAGAAAAACGTTAGCTAACATAATAAAAGAATATTCGCTTTGAAATTCCTAGGTTTAAATTAAGTTGGTTTAGTAAAACATACAAGTACTGAGTTTGAGACGGCTATAAAACAAAAACTCGCAGTCAGATCGGAGTAATTCTTTTTGATTTGATTGTACCATTTAGTCTAAAATGTCAAAATATCACTGCATATTGCATGAAGAGTATGTTGAAAATTTGACTTTTTTCCTCAAAATCCCCAATGTGCAACGTTGTGACACACTTTCTTAGATAACATCCATTTTAAAAGGATGGTGTAAAATGCTACCTAACACACCGGAATTAGTACACCCACTGTAGGCATTATTTTACATTTATGAAATTATATAAAAAAAATATTAAATATTTGCATTGTCACATGTAACTCGCAGAAAAATTGATTTGAATTCTACAATTTAAAATAAAAAAAATTCTGAAGTGCCAATTTAATCGGTTTAGATTAGATGGAAAATCTCATGCTACAAATATCGTCGTGCAGGAGTTTATGTGCTCTACCCCCATTTTATATTTTTTATATACATATCTCTAGTTAATGATGCCACTTTAAGTTTTCGACCCTAAATTTTTCAAGTCTGCAATCCGTTTTCGGATATCTCGTTCAGTTTTGGAGATAAATAGCTGAAAACGTATTGAAGATTTAAAAAATTTTGGTGTCAAAAACCTAAAGTGGCATTATTAACTCGAGAAATATAATATGGCGGATAGAGCATAATAATCATAAACTCCCGCTCGACGATATGATGCACAGCAGTGAACTTAAAAACGTTCCAGCACGGTAGTTGAAATGTGGCGGTGACGAATTCTTCAATACAAAGATTTGATGCACGAATTAGTCAAATTGGTTTTAAATATCCTTTTATATACGAGTACAATAATTCCATATGAATTGTTTATTTTGAAAATGGCTTTTCAAAAAAAAAGAAAGAAGATTTTATTTAAAAGAACTTTTACTAAAACATCTCATAAAAAATTTAAGCTGGAAGAAACTGGAGGGAGTTGGGGAAAATAGTTTTCAATTAAAAATAATGATTCGCTTTAAAAATGTTGAATTTGTCTCTGTCTGATGTTAAATTTGGGATTCCCTAATTTCCAATGCAATAACATAGAGTCTAGAATAGAACAAATGCATCAAAAGGTACTCAGTAAGTTGCTTTGTCTTGTATAAAACACATTTAGATAGTCAAAACTGCATAGAATACACTACTGAATTTAGTGACTCATGTACTGGACAAAATCGTGACATGAAACTGACATTAACTTCGATGAAAATCATACAATGCGTATAAAAAATATTGAAATTGTTGATCGCAAATTTTTAAGTTTTCGTGATTCATTGTTAGCCACTGATCATGACTTGATGTACTAGACATCGGCTTGGGAAAAAACAAACGGTTTTACGAACTCTAACCTATTAATGTTGTGTTATAGTCGCTTGAGGAAAAATATCCTTTATTGCACATACAAGTTAGTTGGAAAAATTTCACAACTTTGGGTTTTAAACACTTCTTTATACGACATACTAGGTGATATGAAATTTCTCATTAAAATAATGTTTCCGTTCGTTAAATTTATCGTTCATTTTATGCCGTAAGTAATCTACCTTCAAAGCGGCTAATTCGAATATTAATGGATTATTTTCGACCCATAGGTAGTCTTACTGATAATGTGCATTTCGTGTGACTTCCCATAGCGCGCAATGAAAAAGTTATAGTCGCCGTTTATTGCCCTTCTAGTCAACTTCCACTTTATGGAAGATTTAAAGAAAAAATTTTGACATAAAAAGGAATTAGAACCAAACGAACATTGTATGCACCACCAATTCAGTGAAATTCAGACTGAAATAAAAATTAATATTTAACTTCCATTTAAAATGTTATTCACAGGTGGGGATAATCCACAAGCTTTTGACGAATAACTATTATAATTATTGTCCCATATGTCTTTAAAAACGATGATGGTCACTGTCAATGGCAGACATCTTCCTAATAAAGAACTAATTTGAAATAATCATCCATTTAATGGTTATCAAGATTGTGTGATTTAATTGGATTGAATTCTTTTTATCGGGCTTATGCTAATACATTTTCAAAATTTGAAATAATTAATTTTCTCTGAAATTAATATTTTTGTTTTTAAAACAAAACTCAATGGACTACAAAAAATTTCCAAAACAAATCCTAAACTTTCTCCCTTATTGAGACTAGTAATACCTAAACAAAACATAACCTGCTTCGAAAACCCAGGAATTTAAGAAATTTGTTAAAATTTTTATGAGATTTTAAAAAAGTGCTAAAACCTCAAAAAAAAAAGTACAAGAACGACAAAGCATGAAAATAATAAAAAAAAAAGAAATATTTCACAATTAAATTATAAATGTAATACAGTTACTGCAACATAAAAAAACACTTTTACATTCACTAACTCCCACTCTATCTCTTAAAGTGTTTACAAAAAACCCTAAACCAACAGAGGGATAGAGAAAAGTCTTTAAAAAAGGCATAAAAATTGTAAAAAAAATATATAAAGTTTATCAGGGAAAAAACAGCAAAAACAAAAAACAGGCTACACAAAATGCTACTCATGGCATGAATTTTTATTTAATTTCACACAACGTCAAGAGTGTCAACGAAAAATGCCATTTACACTAAACTTCTCGTCTTTCTTTTTTTTTCACAAAACTTGCTTTCTATTTCTAACGTTATTGTTATAGTTGAAAATTAAATTTTGTATCTCATAAATTGAAAGTTTTTTTTCAACAACAATTTTTGGTTAAAGCCTTAAAACATTATGCTTTAAAAGTAAAGACAAAAAAATAAATAAAACCCCTTTAAATATAAAATAAATGGTTTGAAGGCTATAACATATAGGAGTATATAATTTATTTTTGAATTCATGATTGGAATCACTTATTGAATATTTATTTTGTAAATTTATTCTATAATTATTATATCAGTCTTAAGATCCTATCGCGCAGCACTCATGTTGTGTGTTTTAATTTTTATCCATGAATACCGCGACCTACAGATTAAAGTCGACTCCGAACGACAGATTTGAGAAGCTTTTTCATGGCAATCAATTACTCCCAAAGCTTTTGCCAATAGACTGCTGAGAGGTAGTCGCCGAAAGAAATAATTTTTTCATATTTCTTTTTTTCAAGTGTCAGAGCTGAGATTTGAACCCGACGCTATTGCCTTAGTAAGCCAACACACGAACAACTAGACAACTGCGACTACATGTGTTCTAGTGGCCGGCGGTATTGTGCATACAAAGCCATTTAAACATTAATGATCACCATTCAAATACATAATATATTACAAAAAACGCTAGTTTAATCTACATTTTTGTTGTGTAGTTTGGGGTCATCTCTAACAACAACGAAGCCTACAAATGCCGTATAAATACAATTACATGTAGAAAATTTTAAATTAAGAAAAATTACCAAAAACCCTTAGTAACTGTGTTACAGACCTCAAGCCCTTCTTCTATACGTGGATTCCAGCGAATAGTCAAAGCACTCTGACCTTTCAATTTTTCTTTAAAGGAGTCTTTCAAAATCTTCTATCATTCACATTATGAGTCTAATTATACAAAATGAATTATAATTTTAAATAACACATTGTGCTGACAAGGAAGTAAAATGAAATTTTCAATGAAATGCAAAACATCTAATTCTCTAACTCGATGATTTTTTTTTTTTGCACGAATTTTTTACTTTTAACACGGTTTTCAATATTTTATGAATTTTTCTTGAATCTCATAGAACGAACTATGGTGTGTTTTAGGGCTATTATTACAAGTTACTGCTATTAAAAGGTAGAATTTTATGGGATAGACAAATTGCTGTTTATTCTTATCAGAGTTGGGTTTATTGCATTGAATTTATAATGCATTAACGCTTCCACTACCACTAAACGACTTAGTATTAATGCAGCAATATTCCAGCCACCACTAAATGTAGATGGAAATAATTAACCACTAAATAAAACCATTTTAGTGGTAGTGGAAATTTAATGCATTAAATAAAACAAATTTAGTACATACATACATACATAACTGGCCTTTACAACCCTGAGTCAGGATTACGGCCTAGCTTCTCGCAGCACTCATGTTGTGTGTGCCAATTTTTATCCATGAGTACCGGGACCTACAGTTTAATGTCGACTCCGAACGACAGACTTGAGAAGCTTGTTCATGGCAATTAATTACTCTCAGAGCTTTTCCCAGAAAACTGCTGAGAGGTAGTCGCCGAAAGAAATATTTTTTTTCATATTTCTTTTTTTAAGATGTCGGAGCTGGGTGTTGAACCCAGGGCTCATGTCTTAGTAAGCCAACACACTGACCACTAGACCACGGCGACTACACAAATTTAGTGGTAGTGGAAATTTAGTGCACTAAATGAATCGATTTTAGTGGTAGTAAAAATTTAGTGCACTAATTCTGAATGATTAGCGGCTGGCAATATTAACAGTCGCGACATTAAAATCTGACCTATGGTGAACTGAATAATAACATTAACAACAATTATTTACTTTATACAGGCGGACTCAGTAAATTAAGAAATTAACATTCACAACAATTTATTTTGACATTGACTTAAGCTATGTATGCATATAATAATATTATATCCATATATGAAGGTATATTAAAACGATAGTGGAACTGAGGTAGTGGAACTAAATTTCCATTCCACTATAGTGCCAATGGAGTTATATTCCATTACCACTAATTATTCAAAATTAGTGCACTAAATTTTAACTACCACTAAAATCGTTTTATTTAATGCAATAAATTTCCACTACCACTAAATATAAGAGGCGATAATGCACTATTTTTACTACTACCACTAAATTTAGTCGGAAATTAAATCTAATGCAATAAACCCAACTCTGATTCTTATAAGTAAATTTTAACATTAAAGTTTACGATAAACTTACTGGCGTACTACTTTCAGCGTAAGAGTTAAATTAAAGTTGACTTTTACTATAAGAATCGGCCTAAGGGCCTTTACTACAACTTGTCTTTAGTTAAAGGTAGGATGTTATCGGACAGATAAATTGCTTTCGGTTATTACAACTAAACTTTAACCTAAAAGTGACCGATAAAGTTATTGGGAAGAATGCCTTAGCTTCAACTTTTAAAGTAAGGCTTAAACTTTTGAACTTACAATATTTAATTGAGGCTGCCATATTTTTTGTTCGTTGAATTATAAACAATAGTATTTTGCTTATTTTGTAAACAAAGCGGTTTAGAGGTTTATGTCAAAATAATAATAGTTTTAGGTTTTTAACCGTTTGACTATTATTATTTTGACATAAACCTCCAAAACCATTATTTGGGTAAATAATTTTCTATAAATGAGCACAGATATAGAAAGCTGAGATAATTTCCTTTAAAATAAGCCCTCTTCCAGCGTTACAGGTCAACTATTCACCAATTGCAATGAATACTTCAAAAAAATAGCATTATTTTCGGATGACTTGAGCACCAAATTTTCTCTTAAAAAACCGGAAGCTCGATTTAGATTTTAGAACCATGGTTTCTTTGGGAAAAGTTCTTAGAATTTCCCATAGATTACGATTTTGCTATACGCTTAGTAGGCAAAAAAATTGACCAACCCTAATATATGTACATATC
Source organism: Metopia argyrocephala (assembly GCA_963576795.1). NCBI lineage: Eukaryota > Metazoa > Arthropoda > Insecta > Diptera > Sarcophagidae > Metopia > Metopia argyrocephala. Next base: position 122,955,058 of record OY756208.1, on the reverse strand, counting down.
TATGGTGTCAAAATAAAATTCGATGTAAAAAAGAAAATTCATACACATTGCCTTTTACAGGTGGTGATTGTGTTTAGTGAATAACAATGTTGCAGCCCAAAAGCATTTATTTTTTTAGAAAAAGGTTGTTTAGATTTAAAAACTTTTTTTATTTTTTTATTTTTCAGTTTATAAATGAATAGAATAATACAAGCCCAAATATATGATTTATTTAAATGAAAACTAATTTCTTTATAATGAAGTTTATATACCACTAAGGAATTTTAAGATATCAAGCGAAAGTTCCACTTTGTATTTATTCCAAAATATGTGTACAACTAGTTCCCTTTTTTGTAGGATCCAACTGTCCAAAAGTACAGTAAAAGTACACAAAATGCAACCATACAACTCACATCTTATGATCACTATAGTTTGTATTCATTTTTCTTTCTCCCTAATAAAACCCTCAGCGTAATCTTACACAAAAATTTGAATTTTACATTCTTTTATTATTCTGAGAAAATTCTAATAAGTACCAACAGTAGGTACTTTTTTGTATTACTTTACGAGTTAAATTAAAAAAAAACTTTTTTCAAACAAAAATAGTGCTTAAAAAGTTTTCATTTACTAATAAACTTAAAAATGTCCAAAAGAGCTTTCTGTTTGACTTCTGAAAACAAAAAATTAAAGTATTTATTTTAAAAAGAAGTAAAAAAATGTCCTGAAAAGTTTTTAAACTTTCCAAATTGGCAAAAATTTCTTTTTATTGTTTTAATAATATAGAATGTGAATATACATATATATTTTTTGTTTTATTTGATATCTACACAGAAATTTTCTTCTAATAAGAAAGTCCTGAGTTTGAATATGAAAAGCAAATATTTTGTTCAAACTTCTTTGTTAAAATATAGAGTGTATTTTTAAGACCAGAAATATAAAAATTAAATTTTTTATTTTTAGAAATTATATCCGGCCTTTGTCCGATGAAGTGTTTTATTAACTTCGCTAACTGATTTCTTGTTCTCAAAGTGAATTTGCACATTTTAAACGCGATACATAATGGCTTGCCAAAGTTTACTAAACATAAATGTCTACACAGTTTGATATTTTCAACTGTCAAGCCATTGTTATCCATGTCATTAAAAAAACACCCTATATGTAAGTTGTTTCTTAACCATTTAAAAGAAAGAAAGAGAACAGATTTCTATGCGTATGCATACATCATTGTATTGTATACATGTGTATGTATATAAATGAAACTAAATTATCATAAAATTCTTTTGCCACCATTAAAAGTAAAAGATAAAGAGAGACAGAACAGACCACAATAAAAGAAAATTCATTATTATCCTGATTTTTACTTAATTACAGTACATTTAATCCCTTAGAGTTGATATCTTTAAACAAATAATTATTGTAGTGAATAATAACGAATAATGGTTACTTTTTGTTGTACAATAATTATATTTTATTATTGTTTTTGCTGACTTTATATTTTATTATTCTTATTAAACGTGTGTGTGTGTATGTGTTTATGATATGATATTATTAATACGCAAATAATATAAACATCTATCATCTATCTATCTCTTTTCCACATATTACTTGTTTACTTTGTGGAAGTACACAACTGTTTTTTGTGAGTATTAAATATGTTTTTATTTTTATTTTCTTAAATACGCACTGATTTTATAAACTCTTATAAATGCATACACGCACATACTGTTTGTAAATAATAATTAAAAAAAAACATACATGACTATAATATGCTACACGTTATGCTCTTACAACGACATACATTTACACATAAAAACACACACACACACATCCTCACTCACATAAACACACTACAAATATTGAGGTTTTAATAATAATAAGAACAAGGTAAAAATATGTTTCTCTCTTCCTCTCAATCTTGTACCGATTTGTTTTTTTTTTTTTTTCTTATTTGAGCACTGTTGTATACAATGAGCAATACTTAACATTTATTTTTTTATATTCAAACATATGTATGTGTATGTATATTGAATGTGCATGTATGCCATCACACAGCACAATAAAAAAGTAATAATAATAACATCGTCTACACTAACAATGCCAGCAAGAATTATTAAAGCAAGAAAAAGCAAAATCAGTAAAACGAGACAACCAAATAATACTCTCTGTTTATAATGCTGTTATATTTTTTTTCTTTCCTTTTTATGTTTTTAATGCCATATTTATAACAAAAAAGAAGAAAACCAGTGGGAGAAATTATAGAAGATAAGAGAAGAAAGATTACTTCTTAGTAAGTTTATGGGAAAACATGTGTACGTACATACATCGGAGTACATACATACATATGTATAATGTTTTTAAATAAAAATTAAAATAAAAAAATTGCATTTATAAAATTTTCTATTTAATTTTATTAATTTAATATTATTTCTATATAATTTTGCATACTTTTACATATCCATACATATGTATGTATGTACTAGGGTATTCAAACGACTAATCGTTAATCGATTAATCGAAAAATTGTGTTCAAATAATTGTTCGAACAATTAAAAATGGTCAAATTTCGAATAACGAATAACTCGAATAATTTCCTACGATTAATCGATTAATCCACATAAAAAAAATACTTTATTTATAGAAATACTAAATGGTATTAATAAACTTCCTAAGTGTTGTAAAATATTTCATAAATCTAATGAAAAACAAAAGAAATTGCAAACATACTAACATATGTATGTATGCTGCAAGAAAAGAAAAAGAAATTCATCTTGTACATGATGCAAAGCATCAATGGTCGTCTTTATCTACCATGATTGAAAATTTTCTTCGTATTTATAAATACGTAAATTACGCTCTATCTGATTTTGGTTTGACGACTTTTACAGATATGGAAATTAAAGTTTTATCAAATTTGAATAAAGCCCTTAAACCCCTTGATGTCGCTATTAAGGAGCTCGGCAATGATTCTGCTACATTGATAGATTTAGAAGGCATTATACAATTTCTTATTAATACAATGGGAAATACAAACAATCCTCTTTCAAATTAGTTATTACAAAGGCCTAAGCTTCGAATAAATGAAAGACGTATAAAACTACTTAGTACACTTATTTTATATCTAAATTGTGGTACATTTTCACTTTTTTAAAATATTGCACAAAACCTGAAACAAACGATTTCGCAAACAAATTGTTTTTGAGAATGTTTTTAGAAAATATGGAACAAAATGTGTCAGATGATGATATGATTGCAGAAGATTTAATTGAAATAAACGAAAATAGTCTATTTTCACAATTCAATGAAACAATTAAAAGTGTACAAAATTTAAAAAAAAAACTAAAAGAGGCTGCAACGATTTAATGGGTAATTTCTTATATTTAGAAAAAACAAAAAACAGAACCGTAAAATTATATATTCTTTTCCATGCACTTCTCTCAATTTCTCCAACATCTACAATCAGCGGGAGAGTGTTCTCAAAATCGAGTTTTATTAAAACTAAAGAAAACAAACGGTTGAAAGCTAAAGATATAAATTACATCCTTTTTTAAAAGTCTACTTTAATAGAAGTTCATATTTTTTTAAACTAATTTTTAACTCATAATATGAATTATTTTTAATTACTTATTTAATATTTTTATTGCATACGAAGTAGTAATTTATTACTTTTATATATTAAATCGTTATATATGTATATGATCTCAAATATTAAAATTAATTAATGAATTATTTATGGTTTAGTTTTTCAATAATATGTTTGAAAGTAAAATATACGATCTCATTACAATTTCTAAACTACACATTACTACGTTTTTAGTTATTATTATTTGTTTTTTTTAATAAAATGTTTTAATAATACCCAAAATTGGTATGTTATTTTATATAAAACAAAATGCGATTAACCAATCAATTTTGAAATTTTATTCGATTAATCGATCAAGAAAAAACCCGAACAATTACTCACTCGATTATATGTACTTATATGTTCATATTTTTTATTGCAATAATTTATAAACGGCTAGAATTTAATGAAAAATAAACTAATTCGGGATAATGTTAAAATGATTTCATTTCATGGAACTATTCCTTCAATAATACTCAATATCATGAAATAAGTTATAAAAAATTTTTTTGAGCACTTAAAAACTGATTTAAAAACAATCTTATAATTATTTTGTAATATATAAGTATATTTATTGAATTTCTAATTGGAATCATTTATTTGATCATTGTTTTATAAATTTGTAATTAAAATATCGGTCTTGAGATCCTAAACATTTTTTTCTTTATTAAAATAACTTCCCAATTAAAGAATAAGTGTGAACACTAGCGGAACTGAACTAGTTTTCGACCCATGCTACGAAGGTCTCGTTAGAGTTCTAGGTGTTTCACATATTCATTTTTCTATATTATCTACTTAACACACCATCTATTGGAAATATTTTTGTGAATATATGAAAATTTTAACCATTTTTTTTTTGTTGAGTCACTTTTATTTCCAACTTAGTATTGAAAGCTTCTTCTAAATTCAATTTATTTTTCTGTGTAACCATTGCAACATCTAGTAACTAAAAATTTCACATATTTTTAATTAGTAAAGGGCTTTTTGTGCTGTGACCAGCATTTTATAAATCATTTATTTCTTAAATTCCTAATTGGAATCAGTTATTGGATCTTTATTTTATAAATCCATAACTACTCTATATCGGTCTTGAGATCCTAAAACAACAATACAAAAAACTCTGATTAGACCTTTGTAGATGGGCTCGAAAACTACTTCAGTTCCGCTAGTGTTTTATTAATTCTCATAAAGAAACCAGTTTTCGGATCTCAAGACCGATATAATAATTATAAATTTTGTAATACTTTGAAAGGTAAAATAAATATCATACGCCTTTATCTATCTGTATGTATAAAAATTTTGGCGAGTTTTCGCTTATGTATGTCACTGCATCACGTTTAAATGCGTTAACCGATTTCAACCAAACTTATGAAAGAGTCCCAGATTTCTTTCTGTCTTCTTTCAGTTTGGACATCTTCCCTTTTAAAAGCTCTGACATAATTATTATAAATTTTGCCAAAAAAAAAGAAACAATAATCGATTTGGAACCATAGTGAAGTGTAGAAATAGGACAACCATTTAAAAATATAAACAAAATGAAATTTTATATGATTTCCAGAATATTCATGTTGAAATGATGGCCTAGTTTGTGCTATAATAAGAATAAATATAATCGCTCTTTTGTACTTCCATATTTTCTTTCCCCGTTCTCACTCATTTCCTGTCTGTCACTGTTTGGGTGAGTATGCGTGTGTGTATGTAAATAAATCACGACTTTTTTATAATGTACGGTTCTTATTGTTTACTGTTTTGTTTTAATGCTTTAATCTCCCATGGCGTATGATTTATTTTAATAAATGTTCTCCTATTACGTATGGTATACGCATTGTGTTGCATGCTTTAAAAAATTTTTCAATCACAATTATTATAAATACATATATTCATTTAAAAATATATTAATTTACTATGAAAAAATATGCGTTTAAAGCACTTTTCGATTATCTAAAAAAATCCTATTACTGTTTGATCCATTTTATGTATTTAAATAAACTGTTAAGGCTCCCAAATAGGATATTTTTTATAAGACCATACTAAAATCATAAATCCTATTAAACTATAAGTTTTTTTTTTTCAGAAAAAATACAGTTTTTTATTATACCTTTGGAAGTGAAAGAAAAGAAATTTTAAGTAAAAGTAATATATTGTAGGTCATCGTATACTGATTTTCTTTCTTTATTTTTTATTTTTTTACAGGCTGCCTCTCCACGTTGGGAGCCACAAATTGCAGTATTATGTGAAGCCGGTCAAGTTTATCAACCGCAATATCTCTCTGAAGAGGGACGTTGGGTTACAGATTTGAATAAGAAATCAACGGCTGCATCTTGTCTGCGTGATAAACTTGATTTGTTGGATTATTGTAAAAAGGTGAGTGACTATTTTCTTTTTCGCTTACTTTTAATTCCCTTTACAACAAACCAAGGGTTTTTTTACATTTATTGAAGAATAAAATAAATCTCATAAAATCTGCTTAAAACAAGTAGTTCTTTTGCTTGCACATTTTGGTACTTTTTTTAAACCACAAATTACTTCAAAATTTTCTTAAAGCATACCCCGAAAGAAAAAACTTTCTGCAGAAATCACAAAATCTAAAAAAAATGTACAAATATTTGAATAGTGTACAAAAGTAGTCAAAATGGTTTAACATTAATTGCGTACCAAAAAAAAGTACTTATCCCATATATTAAAAATTCTAATTTAAGAACTTTTTATAATTTGTTATAAAAATTTATGATTTTCTTTTTTCTTTGATTAATAAAAATGTACAATAAATCTTTTTTCTTAATTTTTTTATTTAATGACCTCATTTATAGATGAGGCCAAATTTTCCGTAACCTTTTTTCCAATTTTAATTTTTGTACTGGTACTTTCTGTGTGTTTTCAAGTCTCTATCTATGCAAATAAAAATGGAGGCAATTTTTGACTTACATATGTATGTATGTCGTCATATATTGATGAAACAAGTGGTTTACATTAATGTTTTGTTAAAACACAAAACCCAAAATCCTAAGTCGCCTCTAAGTTGTCCTTGATATTTGTTATCTTAGGAACGGTAAGGTTTCTGAATTCAGTCTGAAAGACTCCATAGTTAATGCAAATTATTACTTATAAATATACTGGAGAGTGTGTTATACCTCTCATAGAAACTAAATATTGATTTTTGTACATCTTGAGAATGGTTAAAGGTAAAGTTTCAGAATTTGGTGTGGATGAATTCACAATCAATGAAAACTTTCAGTCAGAAAGTAAGTGGAATTAGGCAATTGGGCGTGGTACCTTTCGTTTAATCAAAAGGCAAAGCAGGCATAAAATCACCTAGTGCTTTATAAAATAGAATCAGTATTTTAATCTCACCTCTTTTGCAAAAAAGTACTTTTTTAATAAAAAAAAAAATAAATTGTATTACGTATTCTGTTGTTCGATTATTTTCAAAAAAGTACCAAATGTTTACAAGTTAGTCTTTGTAAATATTTCCAAGATCTTAAAAAATTTAACTTTCTAGAGCTATCTAAAGAACTTTTTTTTAACTTTTAATTTTAAAACTATTCATAAAATACAATTTGTTGTTCGTCTTTTCATACAAAATGTCGAACCTTTAAATTCATTTGTTTTACATAAATAGGCCGTTATTTTTATATTTTGTGTACTTTTTCTAGAGACTGCTTTTTTTCGGGCAAATAATTTTTTATAAAATTACTACTTTTAATTTTTCAATATATGTTATATATAAAAAAGTGCCAAAAGAGTACTTTTTCTCAAATTTTGTGATGTCTAAAGAAAGTTTATATATAATCTTATATAATAATAAAAATACAATTTAGAAATTGTTAACACTTATGCACTCACCACTTGTAGTGCAGTAACATTTCATTACGTACGTAGTACGTACAACACTTTGTGTTTCCTTTAGTTTGCTGTTTATTTTGTTCATTCCTAGTAGTAAATTGTGTGCGTGCTATTACCCCAAGTTAAGAAGATTATGCGGTTTTTGGTTTTATCGCTGCACATTGTGTCGTAATATTTTTTAAAATACTTTTTCATTGAAGCGCATACACCCTCTCTGTGTTTGAGAAACAGGCCATGTGAGGCTTTTATAGTTACACATACTACAGTGAAAACCACAGTCTATAAAATACCGTATTTGTGGCAATAGACTTAAAACAGTTACTCGTACATACTCGTATATTAAAAAAATATATTATTTTAGATTTTCTCAACTTTCTTATAATTAAAAAAATAAAACATTTTAGAATAACAAAAGTGTGTTAGCAAACTGCTGTTACTTAAACATTTTGTGGCTAAAGAAAGTAGAAAAGATAGATAGAGAGATAGAGAGAGACAGCGAATTGAAAAATATTTTTCATCATCCATTATTTTTCTGGAAGAATATCATCAAACTAATGGTGCATTTTTCTAAAATATAAATAAATTAAACAAAATATAGAAACTAAAACACAGTTATGAATCGAAAATTTAGAAATCAAGCTGCAATCTGCGATTTTCTAGCATTACTGACTTTTTCCCTGACTTAAGCGGAGGACTGGAAAGACCAGAATTTAAATTCGGAAATAAGTAGACTTGAAATACATCTGAGTCTCTAAAAGCATTAGGCATGAATGCACTTGTTTTGGATATGGAACTGTTTTGTGTGTTACAACTTGAAAAGGTATTTATAAAAAAAGTTGTAGGAGAAGATTTGACTTCATTTGGTTAATATGTTCTGTTAAAAGTTTCAACAAAAAAAAAAAAAAACGTTGAATCACATTCGCCAGTAAGGTTTTGAACTGGAGCAATACCATTTTTGTAGGGTAATTTGGTAGTCTGAATTCGAATCTGTATTTGGTTTTTCTCTATCACGTCAGGTTTTCTAAATACAAAAAAAGAATATATTTTTATTCGTTTTTTACATAAGAACGACATATTACCATATTAACCCAGATATGCCGACCGTACTACATATAGTACACTCATTATGTTCAGTTTTCTACGTTTACCGGCCTTTAAATTCTTTAATGTACTTGTTGTTGTGCTGTAGAATATAGCGGTCAATAAAGCCGTATTGATAAGTTTTGTCTAGGATAGCTGCTTATGTGCATTTCTTTCGATCACAGATTTTACTTTTCTAAAATTTGCAAAAGTGTGAAGATGTCTCGACATCGATAAGAACATTTTTTATATTTAGAGCTTATTGTTGTTCTATTTCTATATATAATTGTTTTAATTATAACAGTTTTAAAAACGAATGCATAACAAAAGTATATATGAAAACAAGGAATATATTTGATTTTAGATGATATATTTGCAAAAGGAATATATTTTTTTATTCCTTCTTTAGTTTTGTAATATGATCGGTCAGAATAAAGCTAAGTATTTTGGAAAATTACGAAAACTCTTCCAGTAGTATTGCCGTGGCATATCTGGACTAAATGCAAACGGACGTAACTAGTATACAAAATTTCGAAATTGAGTTTTTTTTATTAATTAAGGTCCCAATTAACTTACCTAGGCACGTGGCGATCTTGGTATTTTTCCAAATTAAAAATTTGTAAACCTGTGTAATTAAAAAAAAATAATAAAACTTAAATAAAATTCTTTATAGACATTCAATTTTTTAAATTAATTCTCTGAAAGAAGTCCTTTTGTCAAATTAAAATTGGGGGAAAGTCTGAAAGAGGTCGATTAGTCAACTGCATACGGCGATTAGAGCAAAAGAAGGGCAAGGAAATTATATATTTACTATAAAAATCTTGGAAAATTGTCTTTTTTCAAGAGAAGACGTTTTTTCAAAATTCCACAAATATGTATTTTGTATGCTAGCATTTGGAAGTTTATTTTTTTCAAACATCATGTTGACCAAAAGCTGATTCTTCACCTACACGTTCACAAGATAAATCGGAAATGAGTCCCTCCTATACTTAAAAAATTTTTATTCAAAATACAATAACAAACTTATAGAAAACTGCTTGTTAAATTATAATTTGTAGCGTTCAAGACTACCAGCTGAAGATGTTTGAGGTTTGGAATCTCACAAAAACCAATTTGAAGAGAAAATTATTTCTAATTTACTTTCTAAAACTGAATATAATAAAAGAAACAAAAATTGCCTAAAGAACTGTCACTTGTTTTTGTTCTATAGAAGACCTACTTAAAAAGTGCGACTAATAACTTATTCGAAAAAGAATCACTAGTGAAATAAATATGACTGGCAAAAGAAAAAAAATTATCACAAATGATTCATCAAGAAGAGTCGTCTGTAGATATAATTTTCTTTCGACATAAATATTTTTTATGACCATATTCTGGCTTTTTTAATCGAGAAGAGGATTTGATTAACAGGATATCTACTTTAAGAAATCGCACACCCAGTTCAAAAGTGAGGCAACACAAAAAACAATTCTTTTTTGTTTTGGGTTTATATGCTGAAACTATTCATAAAAAAATTTGACTTGAGTTGAGTCCCTTTTGAACTGGGTTGCTATATGTATGTATGTACTAATGTGTGTTTGTTTAATTGTTTATATGTGTGAGTAAACAGCAATCTAATGGCACTTACAAATAAAGATTTATACATATGCTACAATTATGTATGCATATGTGAATGTACACACATTCTTTCATTCTTAACCATAAAACATATTGAGTCGCATTACTTACTCTAACACACCCAGAAATAAATATTCAACCGTATGAGGGTTATTCCATTTCATGTCGAAATAGGAAGTGAATTCTCAGTGAGTGCGTCAAAAGATATTAAGTTTTAGAATTTTATATATGAATATATATTTTTTTTTTGTGGTTTTATATTTTGCGCGTTTATTTATTGATGAAACAAGTTGCTGTCAATTTGTCCACTCAAGAGCCAGTGTTATACCTTCACCCTCAAATAATCAAAAAGCAATTGCCTCATCTCTCGGTGGATGGTTTTAAATGTGAATGGTGAGCGTCTTCAGTAGATTAGCTGTTATCTTTGCAGAAGGTGGAGCTGTACTCCTGATCATTGGTTTCTGGTGGAATATTTTAGAAATGTCAGGGGGCGGTTTCTTGCAGATAGTCTTGCTGGAGGGGGGGGGGACTTCTTATTTTATTTAAATTTAATTTTTAATTTAAATTGTAATTTTTAGAAAACTGCAAATTTTTATTTTTATAATTTTGTCATTCGCTGGGATTGAACTTTGGTCGTGTGAGTTTCTGTGCAAGCGTTCTACCACTATGCCACTATTTTTAAAATTTTTGTTGCGGCATAAAAAAAAAAGATTTCAGTGGCTTTTAAAAGAGAATTTAATATGAAAAACACATACTTTCCTAATATCAAAAGTTAAAAATTCTTACATTTTTTAAAATGAGATAGCTTCGTCTGTTTAAAAGAATTGATTCACTAAATTGTGTGGCTCAAAAAGCAACCTTTTTTCATTAATTAGACCAAATTATTTCTTTCAATTACCGTTTAGTAATTTCGTAAAGAAATTATCAGTATTTAAGTTAAAAGCCAAGGAGCGTTTTGACATTGAGTCCACAAGTCTTTGACACGTTTCGATTGGAATATTTCTTCACGCATCTTAAAAATGTTCTTTATTAGAAGAAATGTTTCCTCGAAGAGCCGCTTTGAAAATTTGCCATAAATTTTGAATAGGATTTAAGTCTGGAGACTGTGTAGGCCAGCTTAAAATCTGAAGTTCAATATTTTTAAATCAAGTGGTATTTCATATCATGATATGGTTTAGAATATTTAAAAACGACTAGTATACGGCATCAATTCTAAATAGTGATCCTGTGCCATAGTAAAGACGTACATATGTATCTCCGTACCATGTATTTTTGATACCGTTTTTGAATGTTTTTATTGTATATTACAAAAGGATACTGATAGTATTAGGGTATCTGCTTACAGTCAAGTTATTTCTGTTAGAGTTAAACAAATTAATTTTATTTTCGTCCGATCACAAAATACTTCTCCACTTATGAATAACGATATAATTAAAAAATCTTCATTAGTAAGCAGTTAATTTAGTTTAAAGCTACCAACAGTATACAATACTCTTAGTGTGATAACTTTATTTCATTTCTATATCTGATTAATCGTTTTAAAATAAATTGAAAAATCATATTGTACAGGCATATTTACATGTAAACAGGAGGCAAAAGGTATACAAAATATATTTCAATGCTCTCTTTTGGCCTTTTTACTTCTCTCTCTGTTTGTCACTTACGCTTTATGTATTACAATTTTAACATAAAATTGTCATAAAATATTGTTGTTGAGGTCTATTTTTTGTATTTTGTTTTTTATTCTCTTTTTTTTTTTTTTTTTTTTTTTGTATTGATTTACAATTGTAACATTAAAGGACAACAACAATAATATATGTATATAGTAGTTAATAAACAGACACTTATATAATATATGTAAGTATGTGCATGAGCTGCACACACAACAATATTTCAACAGTGACTAACAAAACAAAACTAATTAGTTGTTGCGGATCTTTAGCTGAATTTTTTATTTGTTGTTAAACAGTTTAAAAATTGAATTTTATTAAGGTTTTCTCATTTTTATTTTAACACACTGTAAATATTTTAAAGTGCATGTGTAAATATGTGCATATGTGCATATGTTTCTCTTTCTCCGGTTTATATACTACAATATTTTTGTTATTGTTTACTTTTGTTTTTGTACACAGTGAGTGGCATTAAAAATGTCAGTAATTATTAGTGTTGCAGTAGAGTAGCATGTTAATGATTTGCCTGGCTTGTCTTATTACAATATGGTTGAATACTTATACATTTACCGTCACTTTTTCTCTTCTTTGCCCTTCTTTCTTTAATGCAACCTTTTTATAATCATTTTATAATGCATAGTAAGGCCATTTATTTATACACATGTATGTACATATGCACATACATGTGTATGTATAAATGTGTGTTGTTTTTATGCGGTAATGGGGACTAGAACATGAGAGAAGAGCTTTGATTTTAATAATGTTTTTATGACATGCACACACACAAACGTTCTTCATACATACACGAAACTATAAATACAGGCTAAAATCAATTAAATCACAATCTAAAAAGCAGTATAAAATGAATTTATAAAATCTGTTACCAATTGAACTGGAAAATCAAATAAATTTTATTGCCAATAATATTATCGATTATTATGAAATAAAAATTTAATATGAATTTAATTGTATTTAAAAACCAGCAAAATTAAATATTAAAGAAAACAAAATGTTATAGAAAAAAAATGAAAAGAAAATTTTTAATAAGGTCCAAGCACCGTTTTGGCATTGAATCCACAAGTCTTTAAAACGTTTCGATTGGAATGCTCTTCCAGGCATCTTTAACAAATTCCCACAACTGTTCTTTATTCCGGGTAGTCGCCGTGGTCTAGTGGTTAGTGTGTTGGCTTACTAAGACATGAACTCTGGGTTCGACAGCTAGCTCCGACATCTTAAAAAAAACAAAAAGAAATATGAAAAAAATATTTCTTTCGGCGACTACCTCTCAGCAGTCTTCTGGCAAAAGATCTGGGAGTAATTGATTGCCATGAAAAAGCTTCTCAAATCTGTCGTTCGGAGTCGACTTTAATCTATAGGCCCCGGTACTCATGGATAAAAATTAACACACACAACTTGAGTGCTGCGGGAAGCTAGGCCGTAACTCTGATACAGGGTGGTAATGGCCAGTTTTGTATATATATGTGTACTGGAAATTTCAAATCGACTTCGTAGTCAAAACAAATTATCAGTGAAAAGTCGCATATCTTGAGATCGGCAACAGTGGTCAATACAAATCTTCATTAAAGCAGTTGACGAAATTCGATATACCCACTTATCCACACAAACTAAATATTGACTTTTGTATATACATAAGATGGGTAATATTTAAGCTTAATACACATACATATATGTACATACTTACATGCATAACTGACCATTGCAAACACATTTTCAGAGTTACTGCCTAACTTATTACGGCGCCCATTTTGTGTGCATTAATTTTTATTCACGAGTACTAAGATCTACAATTTCGAGCGACAGATTTGAAAAGCTTGTGCATGGCAATCAGTTGCTCTCAGAGCTTTTTCCAGAAGACTAATCACATGTGGTTGGTCTCATTTAGTAACAAAATAATAAATTTAATAAAGAAAAAAGTTTACAAAAAAATATTTTTAGTTGAAACGTTTCTTTAAAGTTCTCTTAATTTTCTTTTTTTTAACTGTATTATGCATGTATGACTCTTTAACGCCTTATTAATATTCTATAGACGTTATTAATTCAACAAAAAACAAAAATTTAAATGAATTTATTTTAAAACCGTAAACAAACAGTAAATGTGATACGAGTGACATCCTAAGCTTACATAGCAAATAGTCATCAATATGCTGCTTAAAATATTCTTTTCAATACCAGCCAAACGGCACATATGTATGCAAAATTAAAAAAAAAACCTATTCATAGGAATGGACAGCATGTGTTTATGTGAGATAAAGAGAGAAAGAGCAAAATAATTTAATAATTAACTATATAATGTTTGGCTGGTTTCCATTGCACATAAAATTTGTTTTATGCACACGTATTGTTATTTTAACACGCCTACTTGCTAACTTTAAATTGTTTCTATATATGTACGCTCCTAAAAGTATGCAGAGCATTTTTCAAATATTTAGAAAATTTCTAACAATTTTTAATAGCAGTTGTGTAAAGGCAGTAGTAAAGCGGAAAAATATGCCAGAGGTGTTTTTCTTGTAACCTTCTTTTTACTCATGTTTGTAGTCGTTTGTGTTGTTTTTTCTGTTTTTTTTTTTTACTTCCTTTTAAATAGCATTGAAGAAAATTATAAAAAACATGTTAAAAAACAATATGCAAAACTTGTTTGTGCCTTTTGAGAATTAAAACATAAAAATAAGCAACGAAATAATAAATTTGCTTGTTTTCCTTGAACATTATCAAAACGAAAGACCGAGAGAGAGAGAGAGAGAGAGAGAGAGCGAAAGAGGGAAAAATATGGAAACAAAGAAGAAAAGCAAACCAAACGTTATAATGAGTTCCTTTTGCAAGAAAACAAAATAAATTTTCCGTTTTATGCTCTGAAAAAAGGAAATAAATGGAAATATTAGAAAAAGAGTATTATTTTTCTTAAAGAAAAAAAAAAAAAAAAGAAAATTTTTTCAACTTATCAGAACCATAAAATAAAATATAAATTTACTCGAAAAGTATTTCTTTTAAATTTTCGACAAAAACTATGTCCTTGAAAACGGATCCCTTTTTTAATCCAGTTTTCTTTTTTTTTCGTCTTAGTAATAAAATTACTTTTAAAATATTAAATTGAGGCAGAACAATAAGCAATTACTTTAATTAGCATTAACAATTTTAGAGGCATTCAAAAGAGTTGGTGGTGCCCTAGGCAAGTGATAGAATAAAATAGTAATAATAATTTTAAAATTCTTTGCATACTTTTAGGTACTCTACTAAAAATATTACAAAATGGACATTTAAATTCAAGCAGGCGTAGAAAACTCTGTTTAATGGTAATTAAATAAATTGAAAACAAACTGGCGTAATAGCATGGCATTAATAAATGATGAAATAATTTCAAAACGTTGTAAAATTTTTGGGTCTACGGGTATTTTGGGTTTCTTAATTTTATATTCGCATTTGAATAGCAGACACATAACTTTTTGTGCTCAATCGATAATAAAACCATCTTAGGAAGTCCCAAAAATTTAAATAAAACAGGCAACTTTAACGGCTTTAAATTTCGTTTCTATACTTTTGTTTAGAAAATAATGGTATTCAGAATTTCTTTTTTTTTGTTTTTTTTTATTTATTTTTCTCAAGCCTTTTTAAAATGTTTTTAAGTGTAATTTAAAGAACAAGAAGAAGACTACCTCTTGAGGATTTTCATATTCTTAAATTAATTATAATTTTCAGTTCGCTTTTCTCTTTCAAGCAAAAACCAACTTAAAAATTAATTTCAGAGAAAATTTTGATTTTCTTTTTTTTTGTCATATTTCCTGAGCAAATGTTTAATTTTCTGTCATTATTTTCAAGTCCCCACAAAATATGCAACGTTACTCTTTTTCTTGCTGGTAATAAAAGCTGTAATAAAAAAAGTTTTATGTCATTTTCCCTTTTTGATTTTAAACAAGAGCTGAGTTTTAAGGCAAAATTTATTGCCATAAATATAAGCACCTTTTATTGTATTTGTTGTTGCTGCGGTAAGATGGTTGTAGAAGAAATTGTCTTAAAAATATAATAATAAAAGCAAAAAAAATGAAAAAATATGTGCAACGGATGTAAAAAGAATTTTTCTTATTTTAAATATTTTGCAAAGCAAAGAAAAATAATTACAATAAGAAATGAATAAATTTCAAGGAAATAATACAAACATAAAATAAAATGTACTCGTAGAAAAAGGGTAAAAACATAATCATATTTAGTAGTAGGAAAACCCCAAAAGAAAATTAAAAAATTAAAATGAATTAAAAGTAAAACCTAGAAATATGCTTTATTTTAAATAGAAAGAATTCAAAATTAAAATTTACTTTATGAAATAAACCCAAAGAATATACAGAATTATGATTTTAAATTTAAAATGTTGTACTTCATTGTGATAAATTGAAAAATTTAAACCAACTTGTGTGTATTTCTATAGTTTATACGTATTTTCTTTAATTTGTATGATTTTGTCGTAAATTATAACAAACTTTGCTGGACTTAATAGTTCCTATTGTCTCTTTCTCTCTCTCCCTATATCAGTTGGTCAAAAAAATATTTTACATTAAAATTTTATAAAATAAAATGCATATTTTTCTGCAAACGTAAAAATGCAAATACAAATTGTAGCACATATTTTTGCATAAAAGAAACAACACAATGGCAAATTGTTGCCCACAACGGTGCTCAGCTGACAAATAAAATTTGCAAGAAAAAAAATTTATTTTGAAATAAAAAGCAAGCTGTTAATTGAATAGTTCAAAATTTTAAATTTACCAAAGGAGAATTGCAATATCTTTTAGTTATTCCCTTAAACTAAACAGTTTTTAGTCACCAAGCTTAAGACCTTGGGTCTCTATATAACTTTTGCATATTAATTGTTTATTTTTTTCTATTCCCAATTCACTAGGTTTTTAACTTTTGTAGCGTTAAAAAATTCGAAAATAAAAGAATATTTAAATTCTCATTTTCATTGCATAAATATTTCATGGCATATTTTCAGGAACTTAAAAAACTATTACAATAAATGCCAACTATTATTACGAGTATTATTTTTTTATAATATTTTACACACACACACACACTCACCCATCCTCTTTTAAGTACTCGCTACCCATTATATTTACATTTGCCTTCATACTCATACTGCTCATGCCTTGCTCTAACATTCGTAAATTGAATTGTGTGTTTACAGTGCAACGCAGTGGTCTAATTGAGCCCTTATGCTTTGATTTTTTTAATGGTTTTTGGTAGCGTTTAGGGGAAGGTACCACGTTTATTTTATATTCCAAAGTAAAAAGTAAATAGCTTTATTAAATTGTACAAATATTTTGAAAATTAATTTAATGATACATACATTACGCTCATTTGCAAGCAGAGTGGCATAACTCCAAAAAAGCGATTTTGAGATAAATATGTTTAAATATTTTATTCAGGCAAACTTATATGAATAGTAGAAAATACTTTTGGTCGCCATTCAATGAAAAACGAGATAAAAATACAATTTTTAGATATGTTTTAAATTATAGTTTGCCTCATATTTCTGCATTATTAACTCAAAAATTTGTTTTTTTAGTTATGCCACTCTTCTCGCAAATGAGCGATATGTATTCTATTGGCTCATACATATATATAGATACATATGTACATACATAAATATTTCGTCAGGAAATCAATTTGAAGTTTTATTTCGCCAAAAAGTTATTTTGATTGAATAGTCTAAAGTATGTAAGTTTCTGTTTTTTGTGAGATAGTACTTTAGCTAATTCTCAATATTATTTCAATTTTCAAAAAACAAAACGTTATTAACAAGCCAATAGTTACTTTAAAGTTTAAACTTAGTGTGTGTTCTATTTTAATACTTTAAATAAAATGTACTCGTATAGATATTAAATATCCCCCAGAGTACGCAATATATTTTTTTAATTTCTTTCCTTTTCATATGCTTTATTTTTCATATTTAAATTAACAAATCTTTAACCTGAGTTACTTCCACTTTATTTAGAGAGCATGAATTTTTAATCTTTAAGTAGTTTTTTTTCTTTCCCTCTCTCTCTCTCTCTATCTCTCTCTCTCTCTTCTTCTAGAGGTTATTGATCGAAGTATGGTAACTGCGATTAGGATTTTATTTAAATAATCCCCTAAATGTATGCCTTTACTTGCTTATCTACAATAAAATATATTTTTTATGTTTGGTGCCTAAGCTATTGGTGGTAAAACTTGTCACAAAAAAGTACACTTAAATTGTTTTATCATGCTTTTACACAGTCAACTTTTTTCTTTCAACAAAAATTTACAATTCAATTTTACATTTTTCATTTTTTCTGTGCTTTAGCATATTTTAGGGAGATTATTATTCATTTTCTCTAATAAACTAGTCAGCAGTTTTGTTTACAAACAAACAAACAAAATTATTGAAACTTAAATAAATGACAAATTAATTGAACATTAAATAATAAAAAATACGCTTTTAAATTGCATTATAAGCAAACTTTATATATTAAATAAATCAAAAAACAAAACAAGAAAAGAGAAACTTTAATAAAATTTATTGAGCAGAAAAAAAAAATATATTGTCCCAACAAATAAAAATTTTTTCTAAGATACGTTTATTTATGAAAATATTTTATGCGTAGATTTCGTTCTTTTATTATTTATTTATTTAAATTCCAATACAATATACTCTAATTATTTATTAGGAGCGAAGTGATAATCACAAAAAGTAATATAACCTGCCGTATTCATAAAAACGAATTTAAGTTTATTACAAGCTTATTTTGCATAGAATTTTTTTTAATAAGCCCTTGATAATCATTGTATAATATTTTGTGTGAATACCTCAGTAATTCTTTAATTAATTAAATTTGAAGCAACAAATATACGGAAAAATAAAGGTTACGCTCTTTATGCGTCAAATATTCATCTACTCTGAACGTACCTTTACAATTATTTTATTTAAATCATACATATATTATGCTGCTTTTGATTTGTTTTTTTTTCAAATAAATTCGATTTTATCTCCACATTTCGTTAATATTCCTTAACGTAGACACGTTTTCAATATTTATATTTTTTATGTAACTTTCATAGAAGGTGAAGGTAAAAACTTGGTTCGTGCCTTTCATTAGTTTTTATTAATAAAAGACCTTCAATATACATATTTCTATATAAGTACATATATATTTAAATAAACAACCCCTAAAGTAGGCTTATTTATTTGTATATATGTATGTATGTATGAACATGCCTATATACATACATATACAGCCCTTGGTTCTTTTTTCTTTTACCTGAAACATTTTCTTATTAAAGATATACATACAAACATACATGCAATATGTACATAGATATATATTATATTTTTTTATAGAAAGTGTGTTTTGTGGAGTAATAAATATGACATAAATTGTAAAGGTTAACAATTCTCAAATGACTTTTATAAATTAAAAAATTGTTTCCCTTACCTGCCTTTATGATTTCCAGCTACCATTGAAAAAGAAAAAAAAATTCGTGGTGTATAATGTGATTTAGCAAAATATGATTGTAGAACCAAATGGATGCCTAAAAGTAGGCTACAATTTTATTTTTATCTTCGCCTTTTATAGCATTTTCAGTTTAAATTAAACCTTTTTCAAAATAAATGAAACCTTTTTCAAAATGAACGCAACCTTTTTCAAATTAAACGAGACCTTATTCAAATAAAACGAAACTCTTTTCAAAATAAATGAAACTTTATTCAAAATAAATGAAACTTTATTCAAATTCAATTAAACATTTTTCAAATTAAATTAAACCAGTTATAGAATTTAATAGAAAACCAAAGAAAAAAAATAAAACATTCATTTTTAATTATGGATAATGCCAAAATCCATAAAACCCAGGAAATTCGAAATATGGTGGATAATAGTAACTGTACGCTTAAATTTTTACCACTTTATTCTCCTATGTTGAACCCGATAGAGAAAACATTTTCTAAGATAAAATTCCACGCCCGATCATTATTTAAGTGAAATTACCACAGAACATAACATAGTAAGTGTATATAACACTGGTTTACAGCCAAAAAATACCAAGAACGCCACATTACTAGATAAGTTAATTGGTACCTTGTGAGCACGAAAAACGCTCTTTTTATTTTTTTCTAAGTACCGTTTTTTAGATAACGGTACTTTTGTGTTTTTCGGTGTATGGCCCCACTCAAACTCTTGTGGAGTCCAACCGAAAAGTCCGATCGAGATATGAAATCTTTCACCTTGTTCATCACTTTCGGAGCCCAAGTTCGTGGGGAAAATATTCAAATGACTGAATAAAAAGTGTAATATAGGTGTCATATTTGAACCCAAAAGTTAAAAAGCAAAAATTTTCAAATGATAACGGCCCTTTTGTTATACATGTTTTCACCCAACGGTTACCAATGGCATTGAATTTTGCATTAATGTATCGATCTTCTCAACGTAATCAGGACGCCTGTACTTTCCCAAAAAGTTGTGAACGATGTCCTGGAATGCTTCTCATGGCTCCAAATGAGTTGGACATAAACACTCATTAAATGCTTGGTCACCCTACAGACTCCAAATTTGAGGCCCATAAATATACCAGCTTCATTTTTCTCGCTGTGGCTCTCGGAAATTTTTGTTTAATGTAATTCATGGCAAGACTGTATTTTGCAAACTTTTTCGCAAGGAAGTATTATCTTCTCCTGAGGTCATTTTTGATATTGTACTCTCCGTGCGTACGTCCACTTCGCTCGGGTCAAACTTTTCGGGTGTAGTGATTCTGACGGTCACGGCTGTCCCATAGACATAGAAAACATAGAAACTTCGTGTTGCCCCCTTGCACTTCTTATTCAGTCATTTGAATATTTTCCCCACGAACTTGGGCTCCGAAAGTGATGAACAAGGTGAAAGATTTCATATGGATTTTGGCATTATCCATAATTAAAAATGAATGTTTTTTTTTCTTTTGTTTTCTATTAAATTCTATAATTTTCTATAATTAATTTGAAAAATGTTTAAATGAATTTGAATAAAGTTTCATTTATTTTAAATAAAGTTTCATTTATCTTGAAAAAAGTTTCACTTATTTTGAAAAGAGTTTCGTTTTATTTGAAAAAGGTCTCGTTTAATTTGAAAAAGGTTGCGTTCATTTTGAAAAAGGTTTCATTTATTTTGAAAAAGGTTTAATTTAAACTGAAAATGCTATATACAAATTTTTTAAACAGCATAATAAATTTATCTTAAAAAGAGAAATGTGTTACAAAAAATAAAAAAAAAATTGATTTTATATTCAATTAAATTTACGTTTCTTCAAAGGACAGAGTACGAGATTTTTTCTTTAAAAAGGCACTTTTTATAAGTACTTTATTTTGAAACTTAAAATTTTTATTTTTTGGTTATTTTGTTATGAAAAGGAAAAATTTGAAATTTTTATGAATATACATATAAAACTGTTCTTAATTTAGAAGGTTTTTCTAATTCATTTATACAAAACGGTACCTTTTTAAGTGTTATTTTTAATATTTTTTTTTAAGTATAATTTCGCTCTATTATCGTATGTGAAAACATTTTTTTAATGGTTTTTTTTTTCCATTAAAATTTAATTATTTTCTGTAAAGCAAAATGTTTTTTTTTTTCTATAAAATATTTTAATTTTTCAATCTGATTTGTTAACAACACATGTCCATATATATAAATGGTATGGGGAAATTTTTCATACTATGGTACAGGACCTCTATTCAGAACTGAAGCTACGTTGGATGCTGTAGACTACACAAATATTCTAAAAGACATCATGATGTCTTATGCTAAATATGAAATGCTACTTCGATGAGTGTTTCGCCAAGATAACGACCCGAAACAACTTAAAAATCAATAATAATATGTACAAAGCATATCGTTATTGGTTTTAAAAGAAATTCAAACCAGCTCATAATTAAAATAAGTCTAAAATAAGTTAAAAAAAAACATAGAAGCTTTAAAAACAAAAAAAAAAAACAAAAAATTAAGTTGAAAGATATTTATGATTTAAGTAAAACGATATAATGTTTTCATTATTAGCTATCATTTAAAATCAGTTTCAATCAAAGAGGAAATCCAATTTTATAAAAGTTAACATTTCGATAAATATTAAAATAAAAAAAACGCATAATGTGTATTCTATATAATCCATTATAGCATATAAAATTCGCTGGCTTTGCCAATGCTCTCTTACCACCACGGCTGCAATGTTACATGTCGCCGACGTCGACTAATGTGGATAAAATGAAATAGGAGAGCAAAACCAAAAAATAAGTAGCATTAGTATGTTTTTTTATTTCGTCATTTCTTTCACTAGCAAAAATATATTTTCTTCGAAGTTTAAAAAATTCGTTTCACCTGTATTAAGTACCTACAAAAAAAATTGCGGTCTGGTTTTATTTTGTTTTTCATTTCACTATATAAAATTTTTATTTCCATTGTTGCACTTTGAAATATAGCATTTTCAGTTTAAATTAAACCTTTTTCAAAATAAATGAAACCTTTTTCAAAATGAACGCAACCTTTTACAAATTGAACGAAACCTTTTTCAAATTAAACGAAACTCTTTTCAAAATAAATGAAACTTTATTCAAAATAAATAAAACTTTATTCAAATTCATTTAAACATTTTTCAAATTAAATTAAACCAGTTATAGAATTTTATAGAAAACAAAAAAATAAAACAATAATTTTTAATGATGGATAATGCCAGAATCCATAAAACCCAGGAAATTCGAAATATGGTGGATAATAGTGACTGTACGCTTAAATTTTTACCACCTTATTCTACTATGTTGATAAGATAAAATTCCACGCCCGATCATTATTAAAGTGACATTACCACAGAGCATAACATAGTAAGTGTATATAATTGAGGAAAGTGTAGCACTATTTTTAACAAAAGTGTCCAGCTCCTTGTGTATGCAGACGATATAGACATCATTGGGCATACCAAGCGAGATGTCACCGCAGCCTTTAATGCTATTGAACGGGAGTCTGCTAAAATGGGTCTGGCGGTAAATGAGAGCAAGACGAAGTACATGTTGTCGACGAGTAGGGATGTTGATCGTATCGGCTCCCAGGTTACAGCCGGCAACTATACATTCGATGTGGTCAAGGAATTCATCTACCTTGGCACCGCCATTACCAGCAAAAATGATGTCCGTCTAGAGATCAGGCGAAGAATCACACTGGCCAACAGGTGCTACTACGGTCTCGGTAGGCAGTTTAGTAATAGAGACCTCTCTCGTGCGACGAAATTAACACTCTATAAGTCGCTTATTCTTCCGGTGCTTCTCTATGGTGCGGAAGCATGGACGCTGTCTTGTGCCGATGCAGCGACCCTGGTGGTGTTCGAGAGAAAAGTTCTTCGTAAGATCTTTGGTCCTCTAAGGCATGGCGATGAGTTTCGCATTAGAACCAACCATGAGCTGTATGAGAGGACGACCCTGTTTACGTTGGAAGGACCAGGTTGATGAAGCCCTGTCATCGATTGGTGTGACCAACTGGAGAAGGCGCGCGCTAAGCAGAAGCGCCTGGAGACTAGTGCTGAAGCAGGCCGAAACCCGTTAACGGGTTGTTATGGCCAGCTAAGTAAGTAAGTAAGCAGCACAAATTAATCAAAATGATTGTGCGAACTATGTTATGGATATAATCATGTTAATTTCTAAAGCGTTCAGGGGACAAATTCATCATTCATTTTAACAAGTATTAAATAAAAATTAAATTCTATAACTGGTTTAATTTAATTTGAAAAATGTTTAAATGAATTTGAATAAAGTTTTATTTATTTTGAATAAAGTTTCATTTATTTTGAAAAGAGTTTCGTTTAATTTGAAAAAGGTTTCGTTCAATTTGTAAAAGGTTGCGTTCATTTTGAAAAAGGTTTAATTTAAACTGAAAATGCTATATACGAGTATGTACACTGCCGCTCACTTGAATAGGTTTACTATTTTCATTACATTCAAATTAATTTTTTTCTAAAAGTAATTAAGTTTTTAGTTATATTATTTTCCAAAATGGTAAAATATGGGATTATGTGTGTTTATAATAAAAAAAATTTGTTTCAATAATTAATAACTGAATTTTAGTAATTTTTTTCCCAAAACGAATATGATTTTCAGCACAATTTTTTGGGTCATTTGAATAGGTTCACTATCATTAATTTAAAAAATTAAAGAAAAAAATTATTTTTTTGTAAACCTTTTTTTAATCTTTTAAGATTTCTTACAATGTTTGATGATTTCTTAAGGAGTATATCCTCCTTTATTCGATATAACTTCAAAAATACCATTTGGGAGGGAGCTATAAAGGTTTTCAATTAATGATAATAAAATTTTTGGACCAAGCTTTTTTAATTCCTCCAATGAAAGCCTATTTGGTTTCGTATTGTCTGCCGGAGTCGTAGACTTTGCGAGAAAGCAAGCCCCATACATTTTCTATAATATTTAAGTTAGGGGAATATGGTGGCCACTCCAAATTATTGACATTTTGGCTTTGAATTCATACTTTTACAACCCTGGCATTAGGTATCGGGGCATTATTTTGTTTAAATATCCAGAGAATTGGTCTAAAAATAGTAGAAAAATATGGAAACACCTTTTAAAGTACTGTTTTGTAGTTATTCGCGTTCATTTTTGGTGTGAGGAATTGAAGCTCAAATGTACCATAATATGAAATCGCTCCCCACACCATTACACTTCCCTCACAGAGACGAGACGACTAAGGTAGCGTTCCTCCTTATGCAGGTCGTTTAAATAGTAGTTGTATCCATCCAGACCTTCCAAATTAAACTTTTTTTTCGTCTGAGAAGGCAACACGATACCACTCATTTTTATCGTTTATGTGTTCTCGTGCAAAATGACACCGTGTCGCCTTACGAGCAGCAATAAGAGATGCTTTTTTTTTAATTTTCAATCTCCTTAAATGTTTAAAACTTCGAATAACATGTCTTACAGTGTTTGTTATAGCTGTGATACCCAATTTTTGTCTAATTTTTGCAGCAGAATCGCTCGAATTTGAGGTACCTCTTACAATAACTCTTCTGTCCGCTTCTGTTGTGGCTTTTTTCGTCAGCCCTTTCATGTTTTTATGCTAATCGAACAGATTTCTTAGAAAATTACTTACAACATTCTGGCTGCGACCAATTTTTTTGTCGATATTCCTATGGCTTAAGCCAGTTTCATTGAATGCTTTAATTTTACCTCTTCCTTCTTTAGTTAATCGCTTGATGCACCCCATTTTACATAAAAAATATAAAAAATTATTGCAGTAACTCACAAATATTTAAAATTTTAATTATACTGTCGATGGTCAAAAGCAAACTAATTTTATTCCTAGTGAACCTATTCAAGTGACCCAAAATCTACACCTGTTTTCGCAGCATTTTGAAGTAAAATCAAAAAATAACAAATTTTTATTTATTGTACCGTTATTCTTTTCTTCCTAAAATATGATTATTCATAATATTTCTTAATTTAAGTGAAAAAAAATTATTCTCCTAAAGTTTATATGAAGAAAAATTAAAATATAAGAGAAAAAATTAATAAACCTATTCAAGTGATCGGCAGTGTACTTAAGAAAACTTAAAAATCATTTTAGTCATTGGAAAAATTCTAAGATTCTGACAACAACTACATAGTTCTAGAGCAGTTGCCTTCACCCATATTACTCAGGTAACGAAATTGTTCGGATATTTTTTTAGTTTTTCTTACTCTCTTCGTGAAACTGTATCGTTAATTCTTATTATATTATTGTTTCATTTAATTTATCGTACTGTATTAACAGATATCATTTTTAAAATTCCTGGAAACCTGATTTTCCTTTATTTTCCTAACAAAATCTTAATTAATAATGAAAAATTTTGCAATTTTTTTTATGAAAAGAAATCCATACGCTTTGTTTTCATCATGCTAAATGACAACCACAATTATAACAAAAACATGTGTGTGAGAGAAAAATTGCTTATGTGTTTATGTTTTATTAGTTTTAAAGACATTGAGAAGATAACAACATAAACTTATTAGTGTTTATAATCCTTATAACTAAGTACATTTCAATTTGTTTATAACATTTACAAACAATTTATTTTATGAAAAATTTTAATAAATTAATTGAAATTTTAAAACTAAAGGTTTTTGAAACCAAAATGTTCACTAATTTATTCAAGTTGTGAAAAACAACACAAATAAAAAACCAATCGCATCTGTCAGTATATTTTTGTGGGACTCTCTTTGTGAAGACCACTGTTCTAGAGTAATATTCTGCACTTAAATTTCCAAAAGCAAATATTGTAATAATAATCGTTAAAATATTAAGGAATTTAAACAAATAAATGTTGTATTTTTTGATCTTCCTAAAATTGTCAAAATAAATAAAAATCATAAGAATATCGCCAAATCGTCAACATGCTATTTTTGTGTCGTAAAATCGTGAAAGTTTTGAAATATCAAATTTGGCAGCTACCTACATACAAATGTATATACCCGTCTTGTCAACGAGCTCATGAGCTCTATGAAATTATTTCATCGTTTTTTCTGGCTTCTCCGATGCTGCGTTTTGACTGTCCTTATGATGCCACATTTAATTTACATCCATTTTATATTTTAAATTTAATTTAATTTCAACTACAAAAACGGCTGGGAATATCAAATTCATTAAATATTTAAAACAAAAGGAAAATAAATCAGATGTTTTCAAATTAAATAATTGGCAGAGAAAACATTCGTTGGAAGATTGTTACATAAACGAGCGGTGCGACTAAAAACCGAATTCTCTCTATAATGCGATTCGCTGAACAATGAACCTCAAATGAGTGCGCTCTGAGAGAGGTACGTGTATGTAGTCCGTACGAATATGCAATCACCCGGAATTAGATCTTTTATCTCATCGGACGGTCTCCCATGATAGTTTCGATGAATGAAACAATGAAACGCACGTCACATTGTGCTGATGCTCCAATAATTCGATAAAGTTGGATATCTTACCGTTGCTGATAAGCACCTTCGCCCCTTCTTGTACACCGTTGAGAAGCCCCAATATAGACTTGGAAGCCCCGGCCCATACATGAGAGTTGTACTTTATTATAGGTCGGATAAAGGTCTTCAGAAGATCGTATGCAATGAAGTATTTCTTGCACCGTTTTAAAAAAACGACACACTTGAAAGCTTCTTTTGATGCCCCAAAAATAAGATTATTCCAACGGACATCACAATATCAAGAACGACCGCCTCTTCGATGTTTACATTACCCATAGTCACATATGACAAGATTGCATCATCCCCACCACGTCTATGCATGATAAAGCAACATTGGTTCTTGCGCGCATTAAATTCGACCCAATTTGCATGACCCCTCGTTGAGATTCTTTGCAGGTCATTTGAGAGTGTGTCATTCATACTCTGCCTTCTCATCCAGATCTACAAAAGGCTCGGCCTAAATCAAATGAATGTGAGTGACAAATATTACTTTCATCTGCTTAGGAGTAGATTTGAGATTAAAAAGAAAAGATCATTAAGGAAAATTATAAATAGGGTAGGAGACAGAACAGAGCCTTGCGGGACTCCCGAATTTAGCCTGAACTCGTTGGAGCTCTAAAAAAAACTGAAACGGTCATACTGCTAACTACTCGTATCTGTTACGAGTAGTATGCATTCTTTTTTTATAAAAATGACGTTAGAACTTAAACTTCAGTAAAGCAGTATTTAGTAAAAAATTCTTTTTCCTACCACACTTTTAATACAATTTTTACTATGTTTTACAGCTTTTAATACGCTAATTTGGCCATTACGTATATATGTATGTGTGTGCTCTGTGGAAAATAATTTTTTTTCTTTTTTTAAATGCTTTTATTGCTTCCGATAAACTTTTTTATTCAGAAAAAAAAAATTAAAATAATAATGGTGTTTGTTTAAATATTAAGCTTAAATGAGAAAAAAAAAAACAAAGTTGTAATAAAAAGCAACGAATGCAGTAAGTTGTCGAGGATTTATAATTAAAAATCTACACTCAAAATATTTTTTATTTTCTTATAAAAGCAGCAGATTCAATTATGTATTTAAAAACTATTTCGTTTAAAATTATACAAATGTAGCGCCCTTTTTTTAAATTTTTCCAAAAAAAAACAAAAAATATTGCCTACTTTTGGGCTAAACTCACTGTCTTTAAAAATCTTAGATAGCAAACACATGATTTACATAGAGAACAACAACAGATTTTAAAAAAGCCAACAAGTTTTGTGTAAATCTATACACGCACATATACATGGAAATGTAAAAATAAATATACAATTACTCGTTTAAATAATAAAAAAAAAATACATACACTCTTACCTACACACCTGCATACACACGCAAGCATATTTAAATACCTATACATACTTATTTTTTTTTTTTTTGCATATTTTTTTTTTACATAAGTTAAGTATGTATGTAAAGTGAAAAACAAACACGGCGAAAAGAAAATAAATTTTCACTCACACACATGAACACTTACAAATTTAAAATAAAGCTTTAATAGGCTTCAAAGCACATTTGGGTCGTCATGCTAAACCAACAACAAAGTTAATTTATATTTTAAAATAAAACGAATAAGAAAACAGCAAAAAACAACAGAAAACAAAAAATACTAAAAAAATAAGAAAACAAAAAAAAAAAGAGAGAAGAAACAAGAGAAAAAAAAACATGTTTACTGAAGAGTCAACACACTGCGTAGTTTTAATTCAAATACAGTGTACACCCTCTTAATGGACATTTTTCTTGAGCTGAAACCTTCCTTCCCATAACCGAGCAATTTCTTTAGTACAAGGAAACACAAAAAACAAAATATTTACGACGTTGCAACTTTTTTTTACCCCAAAGAAGAACTTTAATTATTAATTAAAATTCACTTTCTATAACAAATTTCACATTTTCTGTCCTTTAATATTCTCTTGTAAGTCATGGCTAAAAAAATTGCGTAGAAATTAATGGTTTGTGTCTGTAAAACAACCAATTTCGATATAAATTGTTTAGGCCTTAAATAAGACGATATTAGGTCATCAAGTAGAAGGTGAATGGCGTACCAACATATCGCACACTAAATCATAAAGAGTTAGAACTCAAAATTTACAAATTTTCAGCAAGGAAAAAACACAGTTTTACACAAATTAGTTGTAAAATAACTTGAGGAGTTATTTTTAAAAAAATTTCTTCTACAAGAATTGGTATAGGGGATTGAAATCAAAGGCCAATTTAATAGATGAAATTTGTAATTATATTGCTTGTAAAGCACATATAATTTGGTGTGTTGATAAGTATGTTCATATGAGTTTAGGGAAGAGAACAAAAAGGCATATATTAATATTGCACCTTTCCTTTTAAGATTAAAAATAGACTATATTTACCTTGAGGCGAGCTTAATTTTGAATAATAGCAGTAAATATTTGATGATTAAGGATTGACAAGTTTTTATTTTGTTAATAAATTCACTTAACTTCAAGTAAATAGGTATACTGTTTATACAACTTAATTTATTACTTCTCGGATTGATTGATATAATTAAAGTAAGTAAGTTACATTTTTATGCTTAAAAAAAAACCTCGGTTTTACAATAAAAAAAAGAAGGATATATGTATATACCTATTGGAATTATAACAAAATTTTGATTTCCAGTGTTGAAAAATGATAATTTATCTATCTAAGATATAACTTTAAGTTCTTATTTTTAATTCAATCACAATAATATTGGCAAATATTAAAAATTTATTAAAAAATTGTATATGTTCAAAGCTGTTTTGAACAAGTCGTTATTTCATAATCAAATTGAATTCTGCACTAATTATAATACTTTGAAAAAATTTGTATTCATTTTTTATTTTAATTTAGTACTAAAATTTTGGTAATAAAAGGTAATTTTGAGTTGGGACTCTTTAGTTGAAAATTTTTCATTTAATAATGAATATTATGTGTAATATTTGATCGAGACTCTTTTCACAGCAAAGTGGATTTTGTAAATTAAATTCTGCATTAACCACAATTTTATTTGCAAGTGAATGTATCTTAATGAACTAATTAATTTATTCCATTTATAATGTATACAATCAAAATAATGTAGGCGATAATGCTCACTTTTCTTTCAATTAAATAGGCACAACTCTAAATAATACCATTTATGTGAAAGAAAACGACTAAATAACTTAAAGTCGCACTGGAACAACTAAAAATAATACTCTTCAGTTGATAAGAAAAATAAGTAAAACGTGTTCTATTAAAATATACATAACTGTAGTTTTCCAGATAAGGAAAACAGTAATGCTCATCATATTTTTGTAGTCGGTAAATGTGGCATCTGTGAAACGATTATTAAAAAAAAAACGCGATTTTGAAAAATTTTGAGTTTTGACTCTTTATGATTTAGTGTCCGAGATGTATGCAGCATGATCTAGAGGGTCATTCAAGATAATGCCAAATGCTTTAATAAAAAAAATATTCTTCGTTGATTGAAGGATATAGCCCACAAAATATTTATAATGCTGATGAAATGAGTTCCATTTTTCATGGTTTGCCATAGACACTTGTGTTGTGTGTTATCGATTCACTTTACAAATAAGAGTCAAATAATTATAGTATTTCTTGCTTTTACAAATTAATACCCGCCGAAAATGTTGCATTATTCTTTTAAAACAATATTTGTTTAGAAGCGAGTATTACAAGGGACCTATCCTCTTGACTAAGTGGTATCTAACTCTCCCAAAAGGACACACGTTTAACCTATTCTTTAAATTATTCTTTCACTTGTTATTTGCTATTACAAAAAAAATTTCAATTAATTTGATAAGTTTTTATACTGAGTACCACAATACATACATACTAACATAATTGGCCTTTACGACCCTGTTTCAGGATTACGGCCTAGCTTGTCACAGCACGTATGATGTATGTGTGTGTCAATTTTTATCTATGAGTACCGAGACCTACAGTTCAACGTCGGCTCCCAGCGATAGACTTGAGAAGTTTTTTCATTGCAATCAATTACTCTTAGAGCTTTTGCCAGAGGTGGTCGTCAAAGCATATATTTTTTTCAAATTTTCTTCTTTCAAGATGTCAGAGCCGGGGTTTGAGTACTACTATAAAAATTATAAATTAAAGTAATCAAACAATACCAGATTTTTTTTGACAGAGTATGTATATCATCAAAATAATTCCAAAAAATTCCTAAGTTACAGACACTTTAAAATTAAAATAGATGTCCCTCCAAATTTGACACTCCTGCAATCAAAAATGACGAATTTGTGAGAGGAATATGAATTGGTGTTCTATATAGTATATTATTACGTTTAACTTGTTTAAACGTTTTGTAAATTCCATGATTGTAAATTTATTAAATTTAATAATTAAACCGACTTTCTTGTAACTTTTGCGTCTCCTTTTTATATCTATTATAAATTATTTCATATATACAGGGTTTGAGAGCCCAGAATTCGTTTAACAAAAACTACTTAAATAATCTACAGAGAATACTAGAATCTCTAAAGTATTTAACGAACATTATTCTGCTGTTGTCTTTTATGATGCTGTTGTTTGTATGTATGGCATATAGTTAATTCATATAGGCTAGTTTTTTTAACAATATTTGGTATTTTGTTCTTTCTACGAAATCTTTATTAACTTAATTCTAAAGCTACGGCCACATTAGGCAAATTCTTTTTACGCAAAAAAAAAACTGTAACCAAGACCTTTACGATTCCATAAAATCTAAAAATTTTAAAATTAAAGAAAAAAAACCAATTTCAGACAATTTGCCAGCAATACAAACACTGTTGGGCACCTGTGACGCACATGCGCAGTAGAAAACGACTTTTTTATCGTTACATATATGTACTGTGCTTTAGTTTTGGGAAGAAGTAAATTTTAAAAAATGTTTAGTGTGGGCGGAATTAATTTAGTGTGTGATCTGCTATACTTTTAACAAATATTATACATAGCCGAACTGAACATGTTTTCGACCACAGCTACGGTAGTCTCATCAGAGTTCTTTGTGCTCAGTGCATATTCATGACAATCATCAACTGATTAACTTAAATTTATCGCATAATTATTACATCTATCTTAAGATCCCAAAACTGGAATTTTCTTTTATGAGAATTAATAGTGGTTAAGAAATATGCATAACACAAGCGGAATTGAACTAGTTTGGGATCGCTGATACGAAGGTCTCATCAGAGTTCTTTTATGTTATACTTTCTTCGCTTTCGAATGAAATTCTCGCCAGTTTTTTGTGTTAAATTATTTTTATTTTCAATATATCAGAGTTGTAAACGAATCATTCATTTTTGAATTAATTCGTGAATCATTCATGCAATGAATTAGAAAAATTTTGAATTAATTCTTTTCTCCAAAAAACGAATTGAATTAAATTTGAATCAATTCATTTGAATTAAGCGAACATGAATTGCAATTCATTTTCAATTCAAATGAATTGGTAAAAAGAATTGCAATTCATTTCCAATTCATTTGAATTGAATTGATTTTGAATTAATATAAATGAGTTAGAAAAAATGAATTGCAATTCATTTCCAATTCATTTGAATTGATTTTGAATTAATTCAAATGAGTTAAAATATGAATTGCAATTCATTTTACCAATTCATTTAAATTAACTCGAAAAATGATTTTGTTATACATTTCCAATTTACTTGAATTGAATTGATTCTGAAAAAAAGACTGCAATGCAAAAGCATCACCCTTTTTCCAAGTACTTCTATTCTGTACTTTATAATAAAAATATATCCACTACTAATAATGAATCACCCATTTTCTATTACTTTTAATCCAAGTATTTATTACTTATTTATAATAATTCTCTTAATAATATAATAATAATTATAATAATTCTCATAAGTATTACTAAAGTATTTGTCCTTTAAAGTTCGTGCGTCACAAAATTTCATAAATTATTAGTAGGTTTTAAATACTGAATGTCTTGTTATTCAGCGTATATCAAAAGCGACATAAGTAGTACTTGAAGGACCAAACTCCGAACACCAAGTTTACTTCAATTGAATGCAATTCATTTTTGATTTGATAAATTTGAATTACAAGTTACTTTTCTAATTCATTTGAATTAATTCCAAATCATTTCAATTCAAATGAATTAGAAATGAATTGCGATTCTTTTTACCAATTCTTTTGAATTAAAAAATGAATTGCAATTCATTTTGCCTAATTCAAATGAATTGCAACTCATTTTGCCTAATTCATTTGAATTGGAAATGAATTGCAATTCATGTTCGCTAAATTCAAATGAATTGATTCAAATTTAATTCAATTCTTTTTTTTGTTGAAAAGAATTAATTCAAAATTTAGCTAATTCAAATGAATTGAAATCAAAAAAGAATGATTCATTTACAACTCTGCAATATATATGTTGAATGTTTTTTAAATCATCATCGAGTACTCAAATTTTTCTCAAGAAATCATATAATGGAGTTATATATTTTCTATTTAATTTTTGAAATGAGTTATAATTAGTCATTGCATTTTTATAATCATCATCCGTTTCGGATAATCAGAACTACAAGAGTATTTTTACATTAGTCGACATTGACGATATATACGAGTACGACCACAGCCATGGTGAATAAAGAACGTCGCTTGACAACTTGTAACTCATTTAAAAGAATTTAGTTCTGATCTTATTAAGGCGTTTAATGAAAGCACAGAAAATAAATATTTTAAAAATGAATGTTTATTAGATGACCGTCTTAAACAGAGTACACTGTATTAGAATTTTTAAATAGAGAACATGAACAAACACCTACCCAAGCCCACTAGAAGGAAATAAAAAAGTAATA
Organism: Metopia argyrocephala; assembly: GCA_963576795.1. Classification (NCBI taxonomy): domain Eukaryota; kingdom Metazoa; phylum Arthropoda; class Insecta; order Diptera; family Sarcophagidae; genus Metopia; species Metopia argyrocephala. The sequence goes on along the minus strand of OY756208.1, from coordinate 122,921,404 downwards.
ACTATACAGGGCTCTCAACAAAATTTAATATATTGACCACAACAGCAAGAGATATGCATGCATGCATATACGTTACATACTATGTATATAGGAGGACCTCAAAGACATGATAATAGGAATTCCGTTTTTGTTTAATTTAAACAAAAATATATATTTTTTCTAGTAAATTATTTCCTTTCCTTACTCTGTCTATTTAGCTTCTCACTACTTAGATACCATGCCTAAGGACATATGTATGTATTAAACGAAGGAAACAAATTTTTTATAGGCCTTGAATGTAAGAAGAAAAAGGAAAATAAATAAAAATCTTTCTGTTTCTAATGCTAAAAATGTTCGTTTATGCATCGTTAAGAATGCATTTGTTTGGAAGACAGAGCGGAAAATTTTTGAAATTCTTTCATTTAGAAAAAAAAAACATAAGAATTTTAATTTTCTTTTTTTCTGCTCAATTCACTCATACACTCATTCATTCATTCATTCATTCATTCATTCATTTTTAGAATAAAATATAGCCAATAATAAAAATAAAACGGAAAAATACTTATATCGTATGTATGCATAAGTACTTATATACATATTTTCTTCATAATAAATAACTGCAAGAAAAAAAAAAGAGAAATGCATTCATGGCCTGTATTAAAATACAAAATTAATTGGGGGATTCACATATTGCCGTTAAAGCAAATGCTCTAAAATACCAGCATGAAAAAAATACGACTCCTGTTGGCAACCCCTCAGTATTTAGTGCACTATGTATTTTAATTTAAGTTCGCTGAAAGCAATTTATTTTAAAAATAAACATTTTCCTTGTAATGCAAAGAAAGGGGAAAAAATCTAAAATAATAGCCAGTTTGAGCTGAAAATGCCCTTTAAATACGATATTATCATGGCAGACTCATGCAAATATGGCAGCACAATAAACTTTGTACGTACGAGCATAGCTGCCAGATAAAATGACCATGGAATCGTCAAAGATCGACAAAAAAATTGTCAAAATCGTCAAATTGATTCCATAAAATCGTCAAAAAATCGTCAACAAAATATAAATTAGAAAATATAACCTTCTTAAAAAAACTTTTGTTTTTATTTGAGTAAAACTAAAAAATAGAATTTACAGTACAGTATATAAAATTTCGAAACCTAAATTAATTACAATTTTAATTTAATTATTCTCAATTCCTTATATTAGAATGGTTTTTTGAAAACGTATTGGCCGCCGAAGACGACTTCTTTTTTTAGATTTATTTGTCTAAATATTCATTTTCCGTTTGCAAAATAATGTAGTAAATCTAATTTTTTTTTTCAAATAAATTTAGGTAGAGTTAGGAAAAACAAGTGGAGTTTTTCATTTCCAATTCTGATATTTTTTTTCAAATCTAACAGTTTAAGGTTCTTTTGGGCGAAATTGTTCTCTAAATTGAATAACTTTAACTGTCTTAATTCAGCCTTTAGCTCTTGTCTTTCACATTCTTTAATAAAATGGTTAAGTTCATTCACAAAACGAACGATTTTCTTTGTTTAATATATATTAAGTACTTAAAGCTTAATATTCGTTTTTAAAATCAAATCTTATTTGGCCAACCTGTTGTAAAAAAATGTTTGAAACATATACTTAATAATAGTACGTTTTTAAATTTCCTTAAAAAAATATCTTTTCTTCGAAGTTTAAAAATTTGTTTACCTTTATAATCTACCAAATCAAAATGTTTGATCTTGGCTTTATTTCTAATAATAACATCTTTCAAAATTAAATGCATTAAATTGGTGGATGCAACAGTTGCCAATTTTGGATTTTACTGAATAAAAACAGCATAAAATTCCTTTCAGAAATAGAATAATATTCTACATTTAAATTTATTAAATTGAGTTTCCAAAAGCCAATTTTGGATTTTATTTCTGTAAAAAATACAAAAATCTCTTCAGAAATAAAGTAATATTCTATATTTGATTTCCAAAAGCAATAGTTACAAATAGTGTGATGATAATTATAAAAATGTTAAAGAATTCAAAGAAATAAACGTTGCAAATTTCGAATTTCCAAAAATAGTCAAAATAAATAAAAATCGTCAAATTAAGGGCAAAAATCGTCAAATCGTCAAGATGCTTTTTATGTGTCGTAAAATCGTCAAAATTACGATAAATCGTCAAATCTGGCAGCTATGCGTACGAGTATAATACCCGTATCATGCAAAGTTCTAATATTTTAAAACACTTTTTGTTTGAAAATCAGCAACACTATTTTAAAATCATTGTAAGACAATTAGACATGAGAGTACACCTTATCAACACCCCAAAAATCTTATAATTCATATAGGGTTTGTTTTATAAGACAATCGATTAAAAAATAATAAAAAAGAGTTTTTCATTTTCATTTATTTATTAAATAATTTATTCATTTATTTATTTCAAAGTCAGCAAAGGAAAAGGACACTTTTGTTTTTTTTTTTAAGAGACAAGGCAATCAAAGTTTTAAATTTAACGCTTGAATAATTTTTTAAAGGTTAAATACTCACACACAAACACGCAAAACACAAAATAACCTTTTAAAAAAAACAAGTTTATTTATATACTACAGGGTTTTTCAATAAGAGCGCTACAAAAGTTTTTTTTAAATAAAACAAAAACGGGTTTGGATATCTATTCAATTCTTTATTTCTGTGGCGCGGTCCTGTTGGAAACACAATTCTCCAAGTCCATATCATCCATTCACAGTAAGGTACCGGTCTTGATCATCACGGAAGAAGTACGGCCGAATGACGCCGCCGTTCCATAAACCGCACCAAACCGTAACTTTTTCAGGATGCAATAACGAATTATGGAGTGCGTGTGGATTGCTGCCTGACCAGTAACGCATATTTTGTTTATTGAAGAAGCCATTCAGCCAAAAATGAGCCTCATCACTTAAGATGATTTTTCGATTAAAATTAAGTTTTTTAAGTTGTTGTTCAGCCCAATTCACGAACATACGACGCTTCTAGTGGTCAAGCGGCATCAGTTTTTGCGCCAATTTCATCTTGTAAGGATGTAAGCCAAGACCTTTTCGCAAAATTCGCCACAAAGACGTCACAGAGATGCCCAACGCTTGAGAATGACGTGTGAAAGACACATTTGGGCTTTCTTCAACTGAAGCCTCAGTGGTAGCAATATTATCGACACTACGGGCACTTCTTTGTCTCACTTGCACGGGAACATTTTGTACTGTGCCTGTGGATTCAAATTTTTTCACTAGACGCTCAATTGTTGATCTGCTAGGACGATTATGACGACCATAAATTGGAAGTAGCGTTCTTAACGTTGAGGCCACTGACTCCGAATTTCGGTAGTAAATTTTAATAATTTCGACTCGTTGTTGGCTCTTATATCTTTCCATTATGAAATGGCAAACCTTACTGAAGAGAAATGTCAAAAGAGCGGCAAGAAATATGCCGTCGTTTGCTGTACCTGTCGCTCTACTTTTGTAGCGTCCCTGTTGAAAAACTCTATATGTATTTGTGGCAATAAATACTAATGCCCTAAGTTGACATAAGTAAGTGTTTCCTCTTTTCTTTACATTTTATTACATATATATATAAATTACATATAAATTATAAATTTCAAAAATAAAATGCCATTATTAATAAAAGCCTTTTTATTTTCCACAAAACCCTTAATATCTCAAAACACGAAATTTCGATTTAAGCCATTATTATTTATTGTCAAATATATAAAAATGGAAGCGATATTTGGGTTACGTACATATGTATGTCATCATATAACCCTTAAACACGATGACCGATTTTAACTAAACTTATGAAGAGGTTGGGTAGTGGGACCTAAGTAATCGCAAAATCGCCTCCAAGTTTTCTCTGATATTTGTATATCATGACGTAACAGTTAAAGGTAAAGTTTCTGATATCAGCCTGAAAGAGCACATAACCAATATATCAAAATATTAATTTTTGCGTATTTGGAGAACGGTTAAATGTAAAATTTCTGGATTTCATCAGGATAACTTTGCAATCAATAAAATATTCAGAAAATGTGCGGAATTGGTCAAGTTAGCGTGGTACCTGTTATACATTTTAAAATAGATTTTTTTATATCTTGCGAACGGTGAAAGCTAAGGTTTCTGAATTTGGGTTGAATGACTTTAATGTCAAGCTAAATCATCGGACAAAAATTAAGTAGAATTGTACAAGTGGGCATAGTATGTCTCATACAAACCAAATAATACTTTGTTTAAATCTTGAAAACGTGTAAAATTCATTACTTATGCAGAAAATTTCGTATTTTATTTTGCTTGACAAAGCAGGTTCTCGGTCTGCTAGTTTATAGTAAAAAAAAACGAAATAAAATTTATGTACTAAAAAGACGAATCTAATTTTTGATAATAATAAAATAGTAATAAATATATAAAACAATTTGTAGTTTAAGTTAAGACATATGTGGTATCCCTAGATCTGAAGTTGTTTAATGAATTGAGGACGCGGAAGAGGTTTTCTTTTCACACACAATATGTTGTGAGGTAGATTACATGCATAACTGTTAGCAAATGCCATGTTAAGTATGCCGAGGAACGTACACATTTCTATTTGTCCACTAGCTAGCTTTAGTGCCAAACGACCTTGTTTTCTTTTGGTTGTAGTCTATTTAATTTCCTTCCCTTTCAAAAATATTTTTTGAAAATGGTATTTATATTCTTATGCTTAGCAGAAGTGTTACTACGTCTTTCACCGCCAGTTTCCTAATGCTTGATTATTTCACTATATTTATTTTCGATATTTTCTCAAAAATTGACCTGCTAAATTTCATACAATGCGTAATTTATTTCGAAAGCCCTAACAAATACATCATTATCATCGGACATGGTGAGAATTCTTTCGATTTCTTCCTTTTATATACATACATATATAATTGGCCGTTACAACCCTGTGTCAGGGTTACGGCCTGGCTTCTCGCAGCACTCATGTAGTGTGTGTTAATTTTTATCCATGAGTACCGAAACCTGCAGTTTAAAGTCGACTCCGAACGTCAGATTTGAGAAGCTTTTTAATCGCAATCAATTACTCCCAAAGCTTTTGCCAGAAGACTGCTGAGAGGTAGTCGCCGAGAGAAATAATTTTTACATATTTCTTTTTTCGAGATGTCAGAGCTGAGATTTAAACCCAGCGCTATGGTCTTAGTAAGCCAACACACTAACCACTAGACCACGGTGACTTCCTTATGCACAGAAAAAACTAGATTATAAATACAACAAATTTTTTTGTATATACAATTAAAATATTATTAAATTTTGCGCTAACAACGATTTTTGTAAATACAAATACGACAATTGTAGGTTTCCTTAAGAAAAGAAAAAAAATAGCAACGGTACCATGTTTTTTTAATTATTGTGGTTAACAAACTAATTGTTGAAAAGATTACAAGGCTTTCAGTAAATGTTTTTGTTGCACTATTTTATCAATCTTTTTTTTTTTTTAATTAAATCCTCTTCATTTTCTCCTTTGCTGGGATTTGAACCTGGGCTGTTGTGTGTTGTATGCAAGTGCTCTAACCATTACACCGTCACTCCTAATTTTTATAATGTTGTTTGTGTACTAAATATGCGCAACTAACCTAAACCAAAGAATTCAACAAAAAATTTATTTAATCGTTTTTATTGGAAATGTATGGTACCGTAATAATTTATTTTATTTTTTTGTCAAAGTTTACTTTGAGAAAAAGAAAAAATTGTAACGGTACCATCTTTTTCCCAATTGTTTGAAAAATTACAACATTTTCAATAAACATTTTTGTTAAACTTCTTTATAAACCTCATATTTTTTGTTGTTTTTTTATAATTAAGTCCAATTATTTTTTAAAATATCGCTTAAATAATAACAACAATTTTAATTAGCATAATTTGTTGAAAATAAAACGTAATATTTGTAATATCAAAAAAATATTTGATTGTATTTATATAACACATATTTAAACGAAAATTTCATATTAACAACTCACTTTGTTGATTGAATTTTGGTGATATTTTTTTCTGTGTATATTGTTAAATTAATTTTCTTCACAAAAAAAAAAAAAAAAAAATATTGCAATAAGACCGATGTTAGTCGTCATGATTAACTTATTTTCGCAAATACTTAAATACCATTTAAATGAGTCGCAAAATACATCAGCTTTTATCGACAGCAGACTTGCGACAAAGTCAAGTCTTTCAGCATAAGAAATGAGAACCATTCGAAGAGAAAAGCAAAAGTTGTGGAGCAAAAATAAAATAATGGTAGTCAAAACAACTAAAATATATCTCGTGTAGGGTTAAACCCGAAATAATTTAGAAACTTTTTGAAGTAATAAAATTTAATCAAAACAGTATTCCCAACATTCTATGTTATTTACCCAGGATTATTCTACTCTTACAAATTAAGATTTAGAAATGTTCCCGAACACACTCGTATGTATTATTCTTGAATTTCATAATTTAAAGAATCAAACAAACTAAGCTATTTCTTATACAATTAATTCTTGTACTAAAATTTGTGTGTTTTTGCAAACATTTTCAAAATAAAACTTTACTATTTACGTAACTGTACAAAGTCTTGAGTACTAAACATTTTTATAACACTCCTTATAAATATTTAACATTTACTAGTACATTTTTAAATGCAATATTCTACAGATTGTAGTCCACTGCAAATAAAATGTAAATAAAATTATCACGACCTTATTATTAGACTTAAGCTTTTTTTTTTAAATTCCCGTCTTACAAACATACACGTACAGCTGTGTGAAATTTAATAGTAGATTTACAATAAAAATATTTTAGATAAATAAAAATAAGTTAACAAAGAGGTTTTTTGTTAAATTTTTTCAACAGCAGTTCAAACTTTTCAAACAATATGTACTTTGGAAAGTAAATGTATAGAAATAAAATTAGTAAAACAGTTTTATTAATAGGAAATGTGTCTGTAAAATAAAACTGTGGCTCAATGTTAACTTTTTAATTTTATTTTGGTAAATCTGCCGTAGTATCGGCTGTCACAGCTGCACGGCGCAATGGTATTGAGTGAAATCTCACATAAAGAATATTTTTCCAAGCTGACGTCACAAACACAAACAGTTGGTCGATGTTCTCTGGTTTATCTTTAAAAAAACCTACTTTGAGATTGCCCTAAAAATTATCATTAACCGCTCATTCTAATATCTCCATTTTATTTTCGAAAAATCACATTTTTGCCATTTTACCTGGTATGTTTTGGAAAGTTCTCCATCTTGTACAACCAAATAAAGTGCATATTATGCACTGCGCAACGTAACAACATTTACATATACGTACATCCAGCTTTCCTTTTTTTTTGCTTTTTTGGTTTATATACCATACCAGTACTCAGGGGATGACCCGTACTCATGCAATACATTACCCTAGAGATGGGGGTAGTTATTGTGGACATTTAATTTGAACTCCTTCATATCGTAATTGGTAGGAAAAACATTCGGTGGAAAATTGTTCCTTTAGGGCATTGTACGGTACATTTAACAATCAACGACGAAATAGTGTACTCTAGCACGAGTACTATTCAAAATATTTGACAGTAACATTATAAAAAAAGAACCTAAATTATATAATAAATTATTATTATAAAATTAATATCCTCAAGATAAATAAAAGTTTATGAGTGTTTTGCTTTAGTTTTCTTACACATTTTCTAGTACCAGGACTACCAAACAGGATAGTTCTGAATTCACAAGTCCACTAAATATTGTAGCATTTTTCAAAAAGGACTTCAAGTAGTATGAAGATGGTGTATATCAAGAGATATTGAATATTAATTAATAAAAATAGTGGCATTCACTAGGAAGACGAAACTTCCTAAATGGGATGTAGACTCAGTACTATTGCCAAACACTACTGCCTATAAGATCTATTGTGTCCTTTCGGCTCTACTGTTTGTTCAGCAGACTTACTACTTTTCTACTAAGAGCCAGCAAGTCTGGGACTTCCAGAGAGGCCATTTGTTTCCCTAAACACATCATAGATGGATTTGTATTTTTTCTGAAACCACATTCACACAATATGTATTCTGCTTCTAATGATGACTGTAAGCAAAATCTTCAATTTAATATAATTATCTTAAGCACCCAAAACAATTTCGAATGGAATCCGTGTAATACGGCTGATGGACAAATTTCAATATGTTTAACAATTACGTACAACTGGCTTTACGTACTAAAATTAATAAGCACTCATGTTGTGTTTGTTTATTTTTATCCATGAGTACCGGTACCTACAGTTTAAAGTCGACTCCGAACGACAGATTTGAGAAGCTTTTTTATGGCAATCAGTTACTCTCAGAGCTGTTGCCAGAAGACTTCTAAGAGGTAGTCACCGAAAGAAATAATTTTTTCATATTTCTTTTTTTCAAGATGTCAGAGCTGAGATTTGAACCACGGCGACTACAACCTATCCTATCCTTCTTCTTTTAGAACTTTAACAACTTTCATAACTTTTAATTTTTTTCCTCTTTTGGTTAATTTCAATTTATTGTTTACATTTGTGTACTATTTTCCAGTCGTAGCATGTTGCTTTAACATATTTTTCCATCTCATAATAAATGCAATCTATCTTGTCTTTGAGAAGAAATGGGCTACACAAACTTTATTTCGAACAAATATTTGTAAAAACAAAAGTTGAAGAAAAAAAATTTGTACTAAATTTATTTTTTATTTCACAAAGACCCATATGTGTGTTATATGAACTTAAGGATAGTCAGAGATAGAGCGTAAATAGTAAAACAATAGAAAACAGGACATACATATGCTTTGAAATCTCGGGTATTTTCTTCTACACTTACAGAGAGAAAGAAGCAAACACTGGTTAACGTAAAAACGAAGAAAAAAAAAATGAAAAAAAAATAATAAATTTTAAAACAGTATTGTTGGTAATATATGTATGTATGTATGTATGTATGTATGTTTGTTTGTTTGAGTGTGTGTACAGTTTACTATTATGAGCTTAACAGTTAATGTTTCTATTTGGCTTTTCTTCTTCTGTTTTTTACTTCTTTGTTCTAAAAAAAGTTAATGAGTTTACTTTCTGCTTAGTTCCTTTTTTTTATTCGATATTGTTGTTGCTGTTACTGTTACGGTTACAAAATTGTATACTACAAACCAGGGTCCTTTTTGAGTACATAGTGTTACTGAATGACTTGTACTTATGGTATCGTATTAATACTTTTAAGTTAAATAAGAGTGTATCGTATGCAAGTGTGAGTGTATAGATTTACTTGTTGTAATCGTTGGTGACTTTTGTTATGCTATTGTCATAGCCAATGTTGATGTTGTTGTTTGTGTTATTGCTGTGTTATGACATGTCAAATGCATACATAAATGAGGACAATTTCCAATTTCATGTTTTGTACTTTTACATTGTTATGGTTTTGAAACATTTAACCACGCACATAAATACCCACAGAAACACACACTTGCAAATTTAGCCTTTCACTTGCCTGTGCATGAAAACTTCCATTCAAACAACTTTTCATTCCCCCTTTTTGCCTCTTAAATATTTTGACTCATTTTAACATTCTATTTTTTTACAACGCATAACATACATACATAAGTACTACTGTTCATGACTCAAGTACTATAGCAGCAGAGAAAGAGAGAGAGAGAGAGGGAAAGAAAAACTTTTAAAACAAAAGCAAAAAAAAAAAAACATAGAGACCAGGACTTAACATACACACATACATACAAGTATGTGTAGGCGATTTGTCAAAACTTATGCATTTTTTGTGTGATGATGTAGGTAACGAGTACAGTGAAGAGTAATTAATATCAAGTAGGAGTATGTTATATACAAACACATCATTTCAACACTGTTTTTTTATTGTATTCGTTCTCTTTCTCACTTTATCTCTATCCATATATTGTAGTTATATAAACAAATATAATGGATGTTGGTTTGTCAGTTTGTTTGTCTAACGTTAAATAATACTTAAATAAACTCTTAAAAGGTTAGACCGATCACTATGAAATTTGCATCATATGTAATTAACTATGGGTAAATAACACTCATAAATTAATACAATTTGGTAGATTTATACTTGGGGTAGTTATAGATTATTTTACCGAAACGGGTGGGTATTCACACCTGCTTTAAGGGATACTTATACCTAGAAAACTATTGAACCTGCAGGAACTTATTCACATAAATGTACACATTTTTTATAAAGAATCTTCATAGGCTCACACGGGCCAGTTTTATGTACTCGTAAACATGGGAAAAGTAAATAAGTAAATAAAATATAATAAAATAATCTATAACTGTCCTTAGTATAAAAACAATGTCTACCAGAGTTTACTAGTATATAAGTAGATATGTATACTAGTATAAAATTCTTTTTCAAAAACAGCGTTACATAAATTTACATTTTACAATTTACATGTAATTACTTACATGAAACCAGTGGATATGGATATATGTATTCATATGTCTAGATCTATTTATGTAGATGTGGATTATATATGTAACTATATAGAAATAGATATGGATACATAGAAATCTATGGATATGGATATGGATAGATATAAAAGTAGATCGAAATATGTATGTATGTAGATATAACAATAGATATGGACATATGTGCATAAATCTATTTAGAAATGGATTATAGATCGATACAGATATAGATATTCCGATATATATGGATAATATACAGATGAATGTAGCTATATAGGAATACATATGGGTATATATAGATCTATATAGATATGGATATTATATATGTATATGGATATTGCTGTAATTATGAAAATATATACAATATACATATGCACCTAAATACAGTTGTATTAATATTTATAATACATAAGGTTATAGTAATATACATAGTATAGTACATATTTATAAGTATATACAGTTTTAATTTCATGTTTACAATTACAGCTACATGTATCCCCCATAATGGAAAATTTATGTGAAGTTAACTAATTTTCATCTCTTTCTATAAACTTTTTAATAAATTGTGAAGAATTTAGTACTTAAATGTATTTTAATCAGGACTATTCTTATTTTTCTTATTTATTGGCAACTGTGGGTTTTAGTAATGTTTTAGTTGTGTACTAAAATTGTTTAAATGAAAATTATTTCTGTAAAATTACTTTGTTATTTATAGTCGAAGAGGAAGGATTTTATAAATTAAAGAGACATTGAGGCATTTTAAATAAAACATGGTATAATTTTATTATAATAATTACACCGTGGCGGATTATTTTTTATTTAGTATTTTTTATTATTAAATTGGCTTTATAAAGTGTACTAAAATTTTATCCAAAATTAATAAATACTTTTACAAAGTACTCTTTATTTTTAGTATTTTTATGGTTTAAATTATAAACGTGTATGCTGTTACGTCCAATGGTTGTGTACTAAAAAGTACGAAATAGATACTCGTATATTGAAGTAGATAATGTAAATTATTATATTAAAAATGTACTAAATTTGGTAAAGAAGTGTGTTAAAGTTTCTTTTGGATGTTGGCATTGCAGATTAAATTTTTTTATTTGTACGATTATTATATTTCTTTTATTTTAAATTTGTTTTTTTCTTTTTTCATTTATAATTTTTTATGTTATTTTTGTTTAGATAGATATTGTTCACAGTTTTAAAGAGTGTATTACAAATCTTGTTTGTTTTCATAAGATGCAACCTTAAAACATTTGAAATCCTACATAAAACGCTAAAATAATCAATGATCTAAGTATTTGAAATATGGGCAAACGCAAACTTATAAAAAAATTTATTTAAAAAGACATTATTTTTTTAATGTTTATTTGTTATTTATCTTTTTTATTTTTTCCCTGAACTACAAATTTTGTATTTTAATAAAAACAAAATATTTCTTATACGTACACAGTTCTAATTTTAATTAAAGACCATTTAGACTCCCAAAAAAAATAATAAAAAGTGGTTTGCAATTAATTAATGCAATTGAAATTTTTAAATATTTTTCAAGAATCCATCTCTGATATACGACCAATTACTACGAGAGGTTTTATGGATATGAAATGAGTAGCCATTATTAAGGCTTCATTGAATATATGGTCAATTTTGCCTTCTCATTATTTGTTTCTTCTGGTTAGAAACCTATAATTTAGTTTTAATTTAGAGCAAAAAAAAAACATAACGGTTGCCTCTCTTTTCTCTCTACTCTTTTTATTTAAATAGTTTTTATATATACATACATATTTATATGGTGTATAACAGAGAGGTTTTTTTTGCAAAATTTTCCATGTCTGTGGTTGATTAATTGGGGTCATCATTACTGAAGGATATAAGTGGTTTCCTGTATAAGTATTTTTTCTCTCTGTTGGGTATGTGTAGATGTATGTGTGTGTATGTGTGTTTTTTTCTTTATTGTACCCATATCATATGTTTAAATATGTATATACAAGTAGGCACACATATTGTACATACTGTATATATTGTACATACATTAGCATATTTTTATATACTCATGCATGTGGTATATTATGCTGTTTTACAAAATTTATAGCATATAACAGTTTTGTAAAGGTTTCTAGAGAATAAGGGAACACGAGTACATTTCCAAGAAGTCGAGAGGGCTAAAAATTAAATTTGTCATTAAGTCGAGTGTGAAATTAGCATGAAAATTGGTCAGTATTTATCTTTTTTATTTTTTTGCCTTTTTTATTTATATTTAAGGATAAGCTGAAGGTAATTTTAATTTTCCAATAAAATATATGTACCACAGTCATAAATAAAAATAAATTAAATTACTCAAGCATAAAATTTAAATATAAAATGTTAATAAAAACTACAATTGCAATTTTGGTTTAAATTAGAGGACAAAAAAGGGATTTTAATTTATTTTTACTGCATATTTTTCCTTTAAAAGAAAAATTAAATTAAAATGTAACAGATTTTATTCGCCCTGCTACAGAATCTGAATCTGAATTGTCATTTATCAGAATTGAAAATCGATTTGGGTATTATTTGGTGTAATGACGGCGCACACTGGTTCAGCTTCATACGATTGGTGGCATTAATTATAAGGAGTGGACCTAGAAACTTTAAAGTTGGCACAGAGTATTATATTGACTAAATTAAGAAAATAAAATAGTTTCATGAAAATCAGCCACACCCATCGCCCACCGCCCATACAATCAAAATGGATATTTTCACATAAAACCTTTCGTATAAAAGCAAAAGTACATATACTACTTAGAAAAAACAAAAGACGCATGCCAAGTTTCATTGAAATCTGCCACGCCCATCGCACCGTCTTGCATTCTGTGTAGGCGGTATTTTGGTAACTAAAAATCGATTTTTTAAAACTATTTTTCACAAATCAAATAATACCGTTGAAAAGAAGAGTGTTTCACTGAGACAAATTCATAATTTATTTGATTAAAAAGAAATATTCTGTCTTAGAAAAAGTCTACTGAAGTCACTTAAATATTGTAAAACGAAAACTGAGGAAAATTTTTACACAGTTCAGTAGCTTTCATATGTCAGATATTTTAATTGATAACTTTTCAATGCCGTTTTTACTGAAATATAGCACTTCCTTTATAATTCGTAAAAAAAATTGTTTAGATTGTGTATGTAGTGTAGGAGATATGACCGAATTAAAATTGCCTTCTAAGCCGCAAAATTTGCAGTTTTTCTTTTAAATAAAGGATAGGTCCGGCTATATTACTGGAACCCAATGAACCCTAAAAGCCTATTCTTTGAATTTACCCAAAAAAAATCCACAAGTTTTTACAGATCGTTAAACAAACTTATGAATTTTCTAAAAATGGCCGGGAAAACTGCTAATAAGTTGCAATAAAATCTATTGCAGAGAAGTGCAATCCTAAGAGTATGCAACAGATTTTAATACAAACGTCTACTGAAATTACATGACTGTGAAAGAAATTTTTCCTAACTAATTTTAGTTTTTTAAACGAAAATTTGGACTATCGAATGGAGGTGTGCCACCAAGATTGCGGCGGCTATTTGGCCGATATTTTGTTCCATACATAATTGAACCGTACCAAGTTATGATTATGAAAAGAAATGACAATAATTTCCTAAATAATTAGTGTTTTATTTCATATCAATCATCTTCCTGTAGAAATTTTTTCAGGTACTCTGTTGTGGTTTCCAATCGCAATCTTTTTGGCGTACTACTTTTATTTAAACTTTTAAGCATACCTTCTAAAAAGGGTCTGCGATATCGGTCACGCAACTCCGCTGACCGTTTTTTGTATGGAACCTGGAAAAGGCTACGCCGCCGGTTACTTTCGCTTCGCCTTTGTTGTGGGCCAGTTTTTTTTTTTTTTTTTTGTTTTCTGGCTTTTTATTTCACCCAAATTTATTGAAAAAATACAAATGGCCACATACTTTACATGAACTCTGACATCGGGAAAGAAAGAAATATGAATAAATATTTCATTGGGGAACCACCTCTTAGCTGTCTCCTGGCGAAAGCTCATAGAGTAACTGATTGCCATTAGCAAGCTCTTCAATATTTGCTACATCAGGATATATTATTACATTATATTACCTATTCTATTGTTGAATATGGATACCATTGACTATATATTTTTGACATTTTAATATTAAATTATGCTTACGTTTGAGCCAGTATTCAAACTACAATATAAGCAGATCAAACTTGTTCAAATTAGTTAAATAAACACGAAATAATACAAATACTTTGGCACTCTTTTATTATCAAATTTAATTAATTTTACTTGAATTTGTATTTTGAGGCAAAAACTGATCACCTAAAAGAAAAACCAAAACAAACAATGCAATTCTGACCGTTGTTAGCTGATCGGATTATTTCTGACAAGGAAAACGATGAAATTAGGTTTTATGACATCAATTTCTAACATATTGCTGATTCGAATATGAAACCGATAACATTTGTTTCTATAACACTAAAAGCATATTTTTGTCTATTTTACTTAGTGATACTGAACACAATCAGATTCTGCAATGGTGGTGAATATTTGAGAAAAAAATTTTAAAAGAGCGTTATAGTCTGGAAGAGCTAAATGTGACAAAAGTGGAAATGAAATGGCTTTTGTGACATGTTTTATTATTTAATTTCTTTATATGACTACTAAACATTTATTCATATAAGAAATTAATTGTTTTATTAGGCTTTCAAAGAAAAAATATTGTTTTTAGTTAGTGTGTGTATCATTTTTTTATTAGTATTCCCTGCAGCCAAAGTTACTGGTTGAAAAATACTGTCGCAAAGTTGACAGATATGTACTCGTCCAAAAGGGAGAAAAATAAAAAGATAATGAAATATTACGATATGCTGTGCTCTGTTAGCGATGTACTCTTTCTTGATAATAAGTTGTTTTTTTTTTTATGAGAATAGATATACTCGTATAACACTTATTTTTAGAACGAAATGGAAGCATTAGTAAAATACGCAACTAGTACGAAGCTGTTTTAAAAATACTAGTTGAAAGCAAGGACCGTAACTGTTATGACTTTTATCGAAAAAGTCAAGAAACTTTAATTTTTTAAGGCAGAAATAAAAGTTATTTATTAACTTTTATATTTTAAGGCAAAAATTAAAAGTTGTTTTTGTCTTTTATTATTTTACTCAAAAAATTAAAGTTATTTTTTAACTTTTAATACTTTAAGGCAAAAATAAAAGTCTTGAATTAAGTATTGCATAGTAATACGCTAGTTTTATTGCAAAATTTAATACATGACTTTTATTTTTGCCTTAAAATATTAAAAGTTAAAAAATTACTTTTATTTTTTGAGTAAAATAATAAAAGTCAAAAATAACTTTTAATTTTGCCTTAAAAAATAAAAGTCAAAATTAAAAGTTATTTTTCGACTTTTATCAAAAAAGGCACAAATTTAAAAGTCATACAAAAATTTGCATGTACATCACCTATGCATCATAATGATACCAACCAAAATTTTCTACGATCATTTTTATGTGTGTTTTTTTGATGTAAAATTTTAAAAATAACTGTTATTTTCTGTCCCTGGTTGAAAGGCTAATATTTGCGTATATATCGTCGATGGAATTAAAGAACGCTGTAACTGATAAAACCTTAAATGTTCACCAGAGCCAAAGAACCTGCATGAAAGTAGAACAAATACACTGGTATTTTTCAAAACGCAGACGGCGTAAGTGAATTTCTGTTCATCATAGAAATCTGGGACCGGGACCAATCGAGGCGTATTTTTTATTTTTTTTTATAAAACTCATGCAAAAAACGTATTTTCGATTTTTTGTCAGTTACCGCGTTCTTTAATTCCATTGACGATATGTAGTACATGCTCTATTTAATAATTACTAGTATAGTACTATGCACAAATGAACTAGTTGGGCTCCTATGACAACCTAATGTTAAAACCGATAGTTCGAATTATAAAAAATGGCAGATAGGCAACCAGTCTGAGGTAAAAAGCAACTAGTATACTTCTAATCACATACTGGTTATAGCTATTTGGTCTGCAGGGTTGTTAACCATTTATTTATTACTTCAAATTCTTTTCAAATTCTTTTTTCAAAAAAAATATTTACTGTTCATTAAAATTTTATAGAGGAATAAAATTTAATTGCCTCATAATTTACATAAAATCTTAAGTAAATCAAATCTCATTATTTCTCTACTGCATTAATGAAATGAAATTGCGTCGAAACTAAAGATTTCTCTAAATTATTATGCAGATTTGTTGTGGATTTTTTATAAATATTTTTCCCAACTCACTTAGACAACAAGA
This sequence comes from Metopia argyrocephala, assembly GCA_963576795.1. Taxonomy (NCBI): domain Eukaryota; kingdom Metazoa; phylum Arthropoda; class Insecta; order Diptera; family Sarcophagidae; genus Metopia; species Metopia argyrocephala. The sequence goes on along the minus strand of OY756208.1, from coordinate 122,904,660 downwards.
AGAACAACATTTATAAAACGTACAATAAATCTTTGTATGGCAAAAAGAGACAAGTAATGCAAGCAATTAATAAACTTCTAGAATAATAAAAAGCACATACAACATATGATGTATGTACATATGTACGTATGCACTTACATACATATGTATGCATGTATGTATGTATGGATGGATGTTAAAACTCATGTACAAATTTATGAAAATCATTTAAATACTTAAATTCGAAAATCTCAAGTACAAAAGAGTATAAGTTGATCAAAACTAAAAATTAAAAAATTTCTTAAATATTTCCATTTTAAATTACAAACCTAATGAAATGAAATTTGTCTGGCCTGGTTTGTTTGTAATATTTCTACAATGAAATTGGTAGTTGTACAGATGATGGCGAAAGGGGTAAAGTGCTATCAAATGCCTTACTAACAGCCACAAATACCACAACAAATGAAGTATCTTAAAAGTATAAACCAACCAACTCTTCTCATAGCATACATACGTACATACATACATATTCTTTAAATATAATAAAGTAAACTTAATTAACAACCGAAAATAATGCATTTTCAAATATACGAGAATTGTGTGTTTACGAGTACTTTATAAAATATATTGAAAATGCAATAAAAATAAATTTATTAAGACACAACAATCGTTGGTTAATATTAATCCTTCTTATCTTGAACAATAATTTCATAATAATTTAATGTGGATAATAAATAATAAAGAAAATTAAAATTCTTTTAGGTTTTTAATACTTATTTGTTTATGCCCCCAAGACATTCGTCAAAACAAAGGCATTTAAGAATGTTAATTCGAATATAATTTGAAGTCATTTTAATGCAAATTGTTAACAAAATATGGTTTATAATATATAAATAATATATAAATAAAATATAATATATATGTATAGACTGTATTAGAATAGAATTAAAAATTATTAATGAACACAAAGGCAAACAAATACTTGAATTTACTTTTTCATACAGTACAGTCATTAAAATTCAGAGAAGAAAGTACCTTTAGCAAAAAAAAAAGTACCTAAAATTTAATATATCCCCCATATTAACAAAAAATTAAAATAAGTTTAATATTTATTTTAGGAAAAAATTTGTATTGAAAATTTGAATTAAAACTCATATTAAATTCATTTTATGTTAAGTGCTGAAGACCGTTGTTTCATCCAAATAAGATGACAATTACAAGAACAGCAATGATGGTAAGAAAAGGAGAATATGATAGAAACTGTTGTGTGACTTTACTTCGACTAACTCATACAAGTGTATTTGCATACGATAATAATTTCAGTATGCGATTTCCAAAAAAGTATGAGTTAAATAGTTGATGTTTGGTCTCGAATATACACAGGACACAAAGAACTCTGATGAGACTACCGTAGCTGGAGTCGAAAACAATTGTTCAGTTTGGCTAGTGTACTATTCCTTCACGGATATCATTTCTTCTTTAATTACCAAAAAATATTCATTGCAGTTAACTTTGATCTAATTAAAGCGTTTTCTGACAAAAACTAAATTCATTTTATTTTTTATGAATACCAGCATAAATCTATATCTTCATAAATTCTCTGAAAAAAGTGGCAAAAGAAATTAAAATTATATTTTGATAATATCTTTAGTACATTTTAGTATTAAATAAAATACTAGTTTAACTTCTTTTAAAGGTTTTAATTTTCTTTCAATCAATTTAAATTGAAAGTACAATTATTCTAAAAAATGATGCGAAACAACTGATTTAGTACAAAATTTTATGTACAAATTATTCTATTTGTTTTGTTTTTTTTTTCATTTAGGAAAAACAATTTTACCTGATAATAAAAAAATTTAAATTAAGATTTAAATCGCTTAAGGAACTCTTAAAAGCATTTTAGTACAAATTACTTAACAAAATATGTATTTATGTCTTACATATTGGAATAAATTTATTACAATATACCTATACATACTTTCAAATTAATGTTGCTTTATTTGGATACTTTTTAGTACGAACTTTTCATACATTCCTTCATATATACAAACATAAACATCATCCATTATTAAAAAAAAAGTAAGTGCACACTTCAGGTATTTTTGAAATTTATTAACTAACCAGAATAAAGTACTATTTTAACAGCCTGTACAGAATTTCGCCGTGCGGAAGTTTATATCGTTGGTCTCAGGTAGAAAGGCCCTAACTCAAATAATTTAAAATTTACAGGAGGCGGTAAAAATACAACAGATACTGTAATTATTAATATATAACTTTTTATTAAATGCTGTACAATTGCTTGTAATAACGTTATTTTTAATAATATTGTAAACATTCTTTGTGAGGAGCGGAATATTTCTAAAATGCATTGGATTTACTGAAAAAAAGTAAGTTTTGCAAAAATGCGAGTTAGGGCCTTCCTACCTGAGACCAACGATATGCTCTATCCATAATGAAATTAAATTAATTAAATAAAAGAAAGCATACGTACCTGGCCGTTATAACTCGGTTTCAGGGTTATGGCCTAGCTTCTCTCAGCATCCATGTTGTATGTGTCAATTTTTATCCATGAGTACTGGGATAAAGTCGACTCCGAACGACAGATTTGAGAAGCTTTTTTATGGCAATCAATTATTCCCAGAGCTTTTGCCAGAAGACTGTTGAAAGGGAGTTGCCGAGAGAAATATTTTTCCATAATTTTTTTTTTTCAAGATGTCAGAACTGAGGTTTGGACCCGAACATACATATCTGTGGCAATATGGAAGAGTAGCTTAAGTCGAAAATTTAAGTTTTGGGATATCATCAATTTTGTGTAATTTTTATTCTCTATGTTTTTTACAAATAATTTATGAGTTAATATATTGGTAACATGTTCATTAGAGAAGAAGGATGAATATTTTAAAAAAATATGGTTGATTTTAGATGATTTTACGCCTTTTCTACTTAAGCGCTTTTTCGAAACTGAAATCCGCTTTGGACAGGTCCTTATGTAACTTAAGCGCTTCTGTTGAAATAAAAAGTATGTATTACTTATGTAGTTTTAAGTAAGCATAAGAGGATTTATTCAAGAACTTACATTCACTTAAGATAACTGTATACAAGAATCACATTTTATTAAAAACACTAATGTAAATATAAGTTATACGATAAATCGAAAATCTGAATATGTAAATCATGTGTACATAAGTTATTTTGTTCAATGCATTATTGATTTAAAAAACTTCGGCTAAAAAGAAAACGTACATAACATTGATAAAAAATAGAATTTTTCAAAACGGACAAAACACATTCAAGCGCCTTTGCTTCTGTAATGCCCCAAACGCCTTAACTCAATTCTCTCTTATGTCGACTTAAGCTACTCTTCCATATTGCCACAGATATATACGTACATATATCCTATATCTACTTCCTAATACATTCTTTTAAAGAGAGTTTTGGTACCAAATATGATAAAAATTTTGTTTTTTATATAAATTTATTATTTTATGGTGTTTGAGAAACTTATTTTTGACATGTAAAATTCAACATTTTATTTAACAAATTCTTAATATTAATACATGTACGTCTGGTACATTTACTGATTCATTTTAACCCATTTTTTTGTCCCTTTTTTAATTATTATTTAAACTCCGTCTAGTATTTTATGAATAAGTGTTTGTGCAGAAAAATTTTTATTGAATTTGTATTTCAATTGTTATTCTGTCTGTAAAATGCCAGAAATTTTAAAACTCATCTAAGGATTTTAAAACCAAATCGACTGGAATTTGTGTGTTGTGTGTTGAGTTTGTCCTGCCTTTATATCATACATACATACATATGTATGTATATATATATTTACATATATAAGTAGTACATACTATATAGAAATAACAAGAACAACAGCAATAGCAACAAGATTTTATAAAACCTTTGATAGACAAATTCAATTTTAAAACTTCAATTCTATTGAAATCGATTTGTAATGCTCCATTTCCTGTGCATCGCATCTCTTTTTATTTTGTGTCGTTCATTTATACCTCACCATTAAAGGGTTTTAAAATACATAAGAAAGAGGATATGGGGTGACAGTAAGAGTGTGAAAGAATTAGTGTGTTTTTGTAAGTGTGTGTATTGCAATGTTTAAAATCTGGTGTGCATTTATTTTTTAAATCTCTTGGTTTTTACAAACTTAATACTAACGCAACACAAGCACACACTTTCTCTCCCGGTCTCTCTCTGTCTCTCTATTCCTCATACATATACAAGCAAAATAAAATCCTGTTTGTATGAAATCTGTAAATTTAAAACCAATTACTTGTCTTTGAACATTAATTTTAAAGTGTTTCGACTGTTTATCTTCCTGTTTCTAATAAATTTGTTGCCATTTTCTGTATTGCAGGCATATCCCAACAGAGATATTACCAATATAGTGGAATCATCGCACTATCAAAAGATTGGTGGCTGGTGTCGTCAGGGTGCATTGAATGCCAATAAATGCAAGGGTGCCCATCGTTGGATTAAACCTTTCCGCTGTTTAGGTAAGTGTTTGTTGTTGTGTTCGAATGCAAAACCAAAGAAACACATAAAATACAATAAAATTAAGGGGGACGGGTACGAACAACACACCTCTACAGAGCTGAATAATATTAAATACTCTACACATTTTTCAATGATTGTGTAAGAGTGTGCTTTGAATCAATTTTTTTTTTTCATTTTTTTTTTGGGTTCTTTATTTCTCGGTTTGTTCGGTGTTCTTTTTCTATTTTTTTTTTTTTACTTTCTGTTTTTAGAAGGACCATTCCAATCGGATGCTTTATTAGTACCAGAAGGCTGTCTATTCGATCATATACACAATGCTTCACGTTGCTGGCCATTCGTTAGGTGGAATCAGACTGGCGCTGCTGCCTGTCAAGAACGTGGCATGCAAATGCGTAGTTTTGCCATGTTGTTGCCTTGTGGCATTTCCTTGTTTTCGGGTGTTGAATTTGTATGCTGTCCAAAACATTTTAAAAGTGAGTATATGAATCCAAACCAGTCTAATCTAAAACTCAAACACACATTCACATATACACACACAAACTTCCTTTGGAAATTGTTAAACAAGCATTAAGAAAATCTGTACAAAAGAAAATGTACATGAGCACAGCCTGCCTGACTATTGCTTTTGCTTGCCAAACAGTTTTTCTCATTTTGTTTGTTTTACAAATGGCTTAAATAATGCAATAGATCAGTAGCAGCAAGTTTAGCGTGAAAAAGGGATTAAGAATAGATGCCAAATCTAAAAATAAAACAAAAACTTAATAAAAATAGTAAAAAAAATGTTAAAAACGTGCTGAATTATAAAATCTTTCAACAAAATATAGCACTAAATTTAGAATTTTTTAGAAATTCATTAAAATCTAAAGCTATTTGGTACATAGTTTTCATAAAAAATGTTTATTTCGGAATCAAAATGGCTAAATAGATCAGAACTATTTTCTGTTAAATGATTTTAGAATATTTGTACAATGATTTCTCACTTAAACAAGAGAAATGACATCTAGCCTAACCGAACATGTTTTCGACTCCAGCTACAGTTGTCTCATCATAGTTCTTTGTATTCTAAGCAAATGCATGCAAATCATTTATGGGAATTATAATTTTTCTACATACACTGAAAAAAATAAAAATGTGCTTCAATTAAAAAAGTAAATATTTTTTCACAAGTAAACAAATTAATGCTATCAATTAAACTGATTGTAATATTAATTAAAGGTATTTAAACAAAGTTGTATAAAACAATAAAAAAGTAACTAAACCAATCAATTATTTTATCAAAACAAATTTTTTCTTCAATCAACAAGTTAATTGAGAAAGAAAAATACCAATATTTTTTCACAGTTTTTTCGTGTCATATTCTCTCTCCTTTCCTCTCAATCATTGAAAAGTATTTTTTATGTCGTCATATATTCGCATTTTCATTTTGCAGAACACCCATCTGGTGATTTCAAATCGAAATTGCAAAAACCAAGCGAATTGCGATTCTTAGAAAAAGAGTGATTTTATTTTACATTTACGATCTCATAAAGAAAACTAGAAAAAATTTGTTTATTATTCAACAAAAGGCGCAAAGCAGAAGATATTATTTCAGCAGATACATGCATGGACACTATGAATCAATTTTTGTAAAACTAAAAAGAATACTTTTTCTCTTACCAATATAGCAACAAATCGGCTTGTAATTCCAAACTCACAGTATTTTTTATAGAGTGTCACTACTTTGCGTTGGCGTCACACTTTTTAAGTTTGCTTTGAAATTTCAATATGAATCGACTTACACCAGAGCAACGCGTGCAATTTGTTGAAATTTTTAATTCAAATAATTGTTCTATTCTATTGATGTCGATTTTGAATTTCCATTCAAAATTTTATTTTCCTATGAAGGCCATTTCTGGTTGAATGGGTACGTAAATAAACAGAATTGTCGCATTTGGAGTGAGGGAAATCCGCAAGCTTTTGTCGAAACACCAGTACATCCACAGAAAATTACTGTTTGGTGCGCTTTATGGGTCAGCGCAAATGCTGTAAAAAGTTGTTGAAAATTGGTGTTCCAGATTGCGCTTTCTACGATCCAGCCATGGCGGCCACATGGCAGAAGTTATATTTAAACATTAATTTTATGAATTTTCTTTTCAATAAAGCCCATTATATTGATATGAAAAATATATTTCATTGCTTTATTATGATTTAAGCTTGTGTCACTCTATAAAAAACACCCATTATATCTTTTAACCCATTCGCTGCCAAGGACGAGTATACTCGTCCTCGGTAGGGTATCCCTCTCTGCCAAGACGAGTATACTCGTCTTTAGTTTTCTGCTTGTAAATGATTATGTATGGTAATATGTATATGTGCACTTATCAAGAAATAACAGTGTTTTGGTAAACAATAACACTCAAAATATAAATGGCAATGAGAATGACTTCATGTAATTTAGGCTTGCCAGCGAATGGGTTAATAATATCTACTTAAAGACAAATTCACTACGAGTTCTCTAATTGATATTTAACAATTAAACAAAAAATATTGTAGAAAAAATTAGAAAATGACCACGAAAAAAAACTTTTTTTGAGTAATCATCAATGGCAAAAGAACAGTACACCTATCCCCCGATTTACACGGTACTTTTTTTACACGATTTCACTTTTACACGGATTTTTTCAACGTTATTTTTCGCTTTTTTACGATTTTTAAACCGAACGAATTTTACAATATAAAACTGTTAAAAACAAAAATTTGTGTTATTTTGCTACACCTTTTTTATTTCAAACACTACATCCCAAATTTGTAAAACGACAGCACTGAGTACAACCCATAAAAAACTGGTACCAATCCATCAACTAGAGAATCGCCTCTAATAATATCAAGTGATGAAAGTGACATGTCACCAATCAAGAAAAAAAGGTTAAGAGTCATCGATAGTGATTAAATTTGCTCAAATCTTTGATATATTTTTTGTAATTTTCTAATTTTTTTAAAAATATGTAATTCTTTTTTACATCTACATATTTGTTAATACAAAACTGAATGGATATTTTCTTTCCTTATTACGTGTATATTTTATTTTTATTTAACGTAAATGTAAGAAAAATAAATGAAAACAATGTCTAAATAAAACAAAAATTAATTTAATTAAAAAACTAATTTGATTTTACTTATTTTAGACTTTTTTCGTTTTACACGATTTTTCATACAAAAAATTTGATTTCGATTTACACGGTTTTTTCAGGAACCGATCTACCGTGCAAATCGGGGGATAGGTGTATTCTTAAGAATAACTCTTATTAGGCAATATAAAAACAACAAAGAAATCAAATATTAAAGCTATGAGGAGAGAAACGTAAAAGTTATTTTCATTGCAACTTTAAAGCTATTAGTTAAACGAGCAAAATTTTCTTTCTACGACACTGGAATTATTGCTTAATTTTGTTTTTGTTTTTTTTTAGATATTTCTTATGATACCAGTGTTTATAACTCCAATTACAATTAAATTATTTTTTGATAATAAATTTAAACTCTTTGAAGGATAAATTTTGTCAGGTTTTCTTTGCGCTTGTTTTGCTAACTGTTCAGTACTCAATTAACAGCCTACTTCACAGCCTTCGAAGGATGCTTAATAAGAAATTTTATATAATTTTATATGTTTTACTGTTCATAAACGTATAACAGGCTGGTTTCATATTGCGGCATTCACTTGCCCTAGGGTAATTCTGAAAACCGAAGTCGAGAGAAATTGAAATCGAATGAAGCATGAACTGCTAAGAATTTTTCTAATGATCATTAGCACTATTTCTTTTATTAGTATTAAAATTAAAATAATTGGGGAATTTACGTTTTAAGTGTTTTTAAAAATTACACGGTGCTACAAATGAGCAACTTTTTTTTATACTTGGAAAGTGACCTAGTGTACGTTGTAGGCCTTATTGAGTAGATCATAAATCAATTTTTAAAAGTTCGGAAACACCCTCAAATTTCGGAGTTATTCCGAAAAAACTATTTTCGGGTAGGTTCGAGTACTTATGAACACGTAACTCAGTTGATTTTAATCCGATTTTAAATTTTTAAACGGTTTCAGAAAGAAGAAATATGTGCCTTTTTAAATATGTACATATTTTTGTATATATATTAATTTTTTGCAGTGTTATTTTTAATTATATCTGATTTTAATTTTATTTTTTCTAAATTTTTTAACTTTGGCGCCATTTTTTTAAATTAGATTGTTTAGAAACATACCCTTTTGTATATATTTAATTAAAGCTAATTTAGTTCTGAGTTAAACAAGCTTCTAATAAATAAAATCGAGTGAAAAATAAAAAAGTTATTAAGGTTTTTCGAAAGTTAAAAATTTTGCTTTTACATATATGTATTGATCACGATACTACATTTTCTTTATTTTTTAGTATTTTAATGATATGATTATATAAATATTTTAAAATAACAGTATTCAAATTATTCTATTTAGAAATTTTGAATATTTGATTAAAAGTGCTTGCTAGACCTCTTTCGCTTGTACATCAAATCGTCTGTTTCTTGCTTAAGTGACCAGCAGTAATTTGAAATCATTCATTGAAATCTAAATGTGCATGCAGAAAATGAACTTTATGGCAATTCTGCATCCCATTTCTACATAAGTCTCACTAAATTCCTTTACTGCATCAATATAATTTTCACTTTTTTCATTTTCCAAAAAATTTTCACATAAACTAATAAAGCTTCTCCATGCTATTTTTTCCACACATTTAATTTCATTGCGAATTCTTCGTCAAGCATGATTTTGCGGATTTGAGGTCCAACAAAAATAAAAAAATAATACAATTATGTTTAGAAATCAATAAGGAATTGTACCTTCTTTTATTTTTGCTTCACCTATTCTTGGGAAAACTGATTTTAAGTGTAAAAAGGCATCGCTTTCCCTATCCAAACGTTTCACGAACTGCTTCATGTATCGCAATTTGAAGTGTTATGGTGGCAAAATTACTTATTCATAATCATAAGACTAAAAAATGAAGAAAATGTAGTATCGTGATCAATACATATTTGTAAAAGCAAAATTTTTAACTTTCGAAAAACCTTAATAACTTTTTTATTTTTCACTCGATTTTATTTATTAGAAGCTTGTTTAACTCAGAACTAAATTAGCTTTAATTAAATATATACAAAAGGGTATGTTTCTAAACAATCTAATTTAAAAAAATGGCGCCAAAGTTAAAAAATTTAGAAAAAATAAAATTAAAATCAGATATAATTAAAAATAACACTGCAAAAAATTAATATATATACAAAAATATGTACATATTTAAAAAGGCACATATTTCTTCTTTCTGAAACCGTTTAAAAATTTAAAATCGGATTAAAATCAACTGAGTTACGTGTTCATAAGTACTCGAACCTACCCGAAAATAGTTTTTTCGGAATAACTCCGAAATTTGAGGGTGTTTCCGAACTTTTAAAAATTGATTTATGATCTACTCAATAAGGCCTACAACGTACACTAGGTCACTTTCCAAGTATATTTTCACTGTAGCACCGTGTTATTAGTATTAGTGGCCTATTTAATAATGTCGAAAAAATACTTACTTTCGTTCGTTTATAAATGCAAGAAAACTGATTATTAGATTTTATAGGGATATATTAAATATTTTTATTCCTTTCGGCTTGATTTCGTTCGCTAAAATTTTCTTTTGACATCAATTTCACTCATTCGATTGCGTTTTCCAAAGCATACCCGAATAAATTAAAATATTTAATAGTTAACAAAGGCTTATTTATTAATAAGGTCAGCTAAATTCTCAGGCTGATTTCAAAGTTTGTCAAAATGATTAGTATAAATATTAATTGCTTTTTTATTGTTTTACTAGTATCACCATATGTTAGCATATAATTAAGGTATTTCTTTATATTAGAAATTACAACTCTGGCTGTTTTTGACAACAAGACCACTGCTCTCACAAATGCAAATTACCTTATATTACATTTTTTAATATTTGGTGCCCAAAATTATAATATTTTTATTTAAAAACATTTGATAGAACATATTTTAAATGAAGCACATTTTAATTCACTTTTTTATTGTAATAATTCTAAAAGTTTCTTCCAGGAAATTATCCTGTTGTACCCGTCTCCTTAAGAGTCCTTTTCCTTTCTTTATACATACTTTCTTTTCCACTTTGATTATCTATTTTCTAAACTTAATAATTATTTGTTTTTGTCTTATTTTTCTGTATTTTTTCCTTTTTTCATAGCTGATGAAATACGCGTCAAGAAAACTGATTTACCCGTTTTACCTCCTGCTGAAATTTCCAATCCCATTAATGATGATTTAGATGACATTAGCAGCGATGACAACGATTCTAATTACTCAAAAGATAATGCAGACGATGTTGATGACACCGATGATGATGAGGACGATTTATTGGCTGACGATGAAGAAGATGAAATGGCTGCAGATGAAGCAGCAGCTGCTACTGGTGATGACACCAATGCTGAATATGATTCCGTAGAGGATAATTATGAAGAAGATACAGCCGATAGTTATGATCAACAGGGTAGCTCTAGTGGTGCTAAACCTTCTTCGAAATCGTCATCATTGACTAAGGAAGATCAAAAATCATTAGCTGCTGATATTGTGGGCAATAGTAAATCGAACAGTGATTTACCAATGCCACCTACTACCGGTCAGCCTACACCAGATCCTTACTTTACACACTTTGATCCACATTATGAACACCAGAGCTACAAAGTAAGTCAAAAAGTAAGTGTTTTCCCATGCTAAGGCATTATTTTTAATATCAAAACCAAATAAATTCTAAAACAAGGAAGCCCAACAGCGCCTCGAGGAATCACACCGTGAAAAGGTAACACGTGTAATGAAGGACTGGTCTGATTTGGAAGAGAAATATCAAGATATGCGTTTAGCTGATCCTAAGGCAGCACAAAGTTTCAAACAAAGAATGACAGCACGTTTCCAGGTATGTAGGCAATATATAACAATTTTCTCTCTCTCTCTCTATCCCTCTATCCTTTTGCCTTTTATTATTGCTCTCACCTCAGAGCATGTAAATAAAGAATTATTTTTTCATATTCTTTCTATCCATGGCTTTTTTTTCTCTTTGTATTTTGAATAACTTTTTTTGTTTGTTTTCTTTTCTTTTAAGTTTATTTCTTTCTCTATCTCTGATAACTATGTTTTCATTATTAGTTTCAGTATGTTTTATATGTATTTGTGTTGTGTAAATGTATATGTATGTACATATGTGTATTTAGTCTTATTTTTTTTTCTTGATTTTAAGTTGTAGTTGTGCATAATAATGGGAGCGAAAGAATCATCAGATATGAAGCTTTTTTTTAAACATATTCGTACATATATTTTTTATTTATTTGAAAATAATTACATATTCTCGTAAGATATAGATATTCTCGTAGTATGGTGATAATGATATTGATAATTATTCAAATTAATGGAGATGATAAAGAAATACTAAATTTAAATAAGAAATAATTATTTTTAATATACTTGTAATGCCGCCCCCTCTTTATTTTGCTGTAAGAAAAAAGATTTATTTTTTTTTATTTTAATTTACATTTGAAATTCTAAGCTTTTGCCGCTAATTTTACAGTAATACCACAAAAGGAGAAGCCAACATTGTTTAAAATGCATACAAAAATTAATAAAAATATATGATACGAGCAAATAAACACCTATTACAAATGAATATTTACAATTTAATTTCAAGCCCCCCTAAGATATGCAACTACATAGAGAATATGATCAAGTTTGTGATAAATTTCTACGTGATTATGTTGTTTAGTCTAAATTCATGATACACATACATATTTCATTCTATTTGTACCGGTTACAATATAAGTGTAGTTTTTAAATAATTAAATGTTGTATTATAACTTTGGCTGCTTCAAGAAACTATTAAAATTTACACGAAAATACAAAATTAAAAACTTATTGAATTTTGCCGATAGGAATTAATTTTTATCAACCTCGATTCTATCCCATAAACAATTTTTATTGTTCTTGAAAATCTTAAGTTTCTTTTTAAAATAACATTTCGATTACTAAAGTTTTTTTCACTTTAAGCACAAACAATCCAAATAAATATTTCTTGCACCTTTCTTTCTAAAAAAAAATTCTCAGAATTTTAAATTCCTTTTTGTAAACAATCGTTCTTTAAAGAAAAAAAAAAATAAACGAAAAATGCTTTTGAATAATCCACATTAACTGTCTAAATCGTGCCGCATATTTTACGTTTGGCGTAACTTGGAGAACAACTTCATAATGCAGCAGAGAAAGTCCGCATATCTTAAATTTTAGCCAATAACAATAATATTTTTATTTTTTGTCATCTTTTCAAGATGTTTATTACAAACTGCAATATAATAAATGTTTATTTTATGTATGCCAATATCGCCTAATTATGTTAAACATAAGTATATGAATCAGAGATCAGCATTGAATCGCTTTTTAGCGATTCATAAGCACTTATGAAATTTTAAGTATAAGTGAGTACAAGTAGTTGAACGTTGATTCATTAAAAAAGGTTGCAATAAATATGAGTCCAATGTTGACATCAAACTCATACTCACTTGGATTCATAATTTTATAAAAATACTTATGATACTCACAATTGATTCGAGTGACTCGAATCATACGAAAAAAAATTTACCGTTTTAGTCGATAGACGTATACAATATAAAAGGGAATTTATATGGTGCACCTATACAAAAATGAACATGCAATTAATAAACACAAGTAAGCGAAAAAGTTTAAGTTTATAAGAAATGTATTAAAGAAGATAAAAAGAATATATTATGATACTCACAATTATATCATAATAATTATTTATACCGTGATTATTTTTTAATTTTTTATAAATAGGTTCTAAATAAATTCATAACAAAAAAAATATTTTTAAACTTTTTCTAAATTTTACATTGTAAAAACTTATAGTATACTTAACAAACTAAGTACATCTTTATAATCAATATTTTTAAAATAGATTATTGGAAACAAAATTGCCCATATTGCGCTATTGCCTTTATGTTTCCGAATTAATCGGAGACCTCCGACACTGATTTTCTCCTTAATCTCACTCTTGCAATCCATTTCTTTATAACCTGCTTATAAAAATTTTAAAAAATAACTAAAAATTGTTTAATTTCTTTAAAATATTTCCTATACACATTAACTTTTTCGCTTATGTACATTGTTACATTTTGAATGTTTATTATTAAGTATATACACCATATCTGTTTTCTTTTTATTGACGAAAAATAATAAAAAGATAATAAATTACATAGTCAAAAACATAGTATTTATTTAACACGATTCATGATTTAACCTAAAACTGTTTCTTTTGCAGTCGTGTGGTAAATGGTTGGTAGCTAGGAATGTGTTTATAGCATAAATTTACTCTTGTACTAACGCAGTAAGCAGAGCAAACACACAAGAGTTTGTATTCGAATCATAATTATTTTTTCTCATCTGTATGAAAGTTGAAGTCAACTACATCATACGTATTATTAAATATACTTAAATGCGATGAGTACTTCAAACTTTTGAGATGAGTAGAGTATTCATTACATTAACAAGAGTATGAATGCGTATAAGTACAAGAAATTATGAATCATGATTCGAGTGTACTCACTTTTTCAGTACCCATTGCTGATCTCTGATATGAATTGCGTTTTGTTAATCACATTTGAATTCCAGTTTACTTAATTTGCCATCAATTCTATTTTTTATAGTAAAGGCGGTTTGTATTTTCCTGATAGGACGTTTTTATTTTCTGCAAATGAAGAGATTGCCTTCTCAGTAGCATTTTAAAATACTAAGTTTGAATGTATATGTTTATACATCCAGGCTTATTTTGTGTATTTGTTATTCTAAAAGTTCACTAATTTAGGCTTTGTTCGTTTACTTGTTTCGTTTACCGATATTGTGATAAAGTTCAATTATAATTTTATTTCAAAATTTCGGAATTTAAATATATGTAATTCCATATCTCAAGCTCTTTCGGTATTTATTCTCCTTGCCTAAAACGCAAACAGCCTATTTTACAATGTCGAAATCAAATCGAATAATTATTGAGTGAATAAAAGGAACACAAAGTCTATGATAACGCCATAAGATTTTTATTTCAAGATTTTGGTTTATTCTTCTTTGATAAATCTTCGGCGTTCACACAATATAAATCTATTTTTTAACCTCATATATGTACGTTATTTACAACTGTGTGTATGCATGTGTTCAATTACAAATGAGGGAGTAATAGACTTTTTACACTTGATAACATCTTTCATCAATTCACAAAGGTTTTAATATCTTGTTATAAGAAGTATACGGGGCTGAATGTTCAACATCTTTAAAAGATGTTTCCATCTTAGTTTGTTTCATTCAACATCTTGCGATACATTTTGTGTCATCATTAAAAAATGTACATACATAATTGGCCATTACAACCCTGTGTCAGGGTTACGGCCTAGCTTCTCGCAGCACTCATGTTGTGTGTGTTAATTTTTATCCATAAGTACCAGAACCTACAGTTTAAAGTCGCCTCCGAACGACAGATTTGAGAAGCTTTTTCATGGCAATTAATTACTCTCAGAGCTTTTGCCAGAAGACTGCGGTGAGGTAGCCGCTGAAAGAAATAATTTTTTCATATTTCTTTTTTCAAGATGCCAGAACTAATATTTAAACCCGGCGCTATCGTCTTAGTAAGCCAACACACTAACCACTAGATCACGGCGACTACTAAAAAAATGTACTACCAGCACTAAAAAATAAAATAAAAAATACACAAAACCAATATATTATCATCGTCTTAGTCCTCGAACATGTCCTTCATTAATTCTGCATATTGTAGTAATAACTATCTTTGATTTTGAAGATCAATTATTAATCCAATTACTGCAGAATTTTTAAATTTCATTGTATTTAATTTTTATTTCATTAAATTTTTTTGCTTATTTAAGCAGACAAAAATATGACAAAAGAAACATGCTGCAATGTAAACAAGTTTTTCCAATTTTTAACATATGTGAGCAAGTGTAAAAAGCCTATTAGGCGTATCGACAGTACGAGATAGAGTGTATGCGTTTCTTTACCCCTCGCTCTCTTCGCCTAGAGACTACTAATCTTAAAAATAAGAATCTCTGTGTTTGAACTCAGACAAACGAAAAATATTTTTTGTTTCTCTGTGTTTTCCACCCGTTCATACGTGTCACCATTCTTCGTTTTTACAAGTCGTAAAAATAAAGTGATGCCAGATGAAAATTTTTACTAAATTTATGCAACAAATGCATCTTAGTTAAGTCAAAAATGTAAGCGACAAAATTTTACGTTTGTTTTAGAAGAGTTTTTTTTATTATTTTTCTTCTTTTCCTTTTAATTCAATGTTTGCATACATTCTAATATAAAGAAGCTAAAATATTTTTTTTTCTCACCAAGCAAATGAAAGCATTATTTCTACATCGCGAAACATGATGTAATCTTTTCCGACTAACTAAAGAAATAGAGCATAAGAAATATATACATATAAATAAATAACACGCACACATGCACAGTTTTCACAAACAAAATCTAAAGAAAATAAAAATAAATGTATATAATAGTAGTTATAGACGGTGTCTCTTCCAACGAGTTCAGGCTAAGTTCGGGAGTATCGGTCCTATCTGCTATCTTATTTTTAATGTTCCTTAATGATCTTCTTCTTTTAACTTCAGATCCCATCTATTCCTTCGCAGATATTCATTTGATCGCAGACCGAACCTTTTAGAGATCGGGGTAAGAAGGCTGAATATGAATGACACACTCTCGAATGACCTGCAAAATATCTCCGGGTGGGATCTCGCGAACAGGGTCGAATTTAACGCGCAAGACCCAATGTTGTTTTATCATGCATAGACGTGATGGGGATGATGCAATCTTGTCATCTGTGACTATGGGTAATGTAAGTATTGAGGAGGCGGACACTCTTAATGTTATGGGCATGAGAATTAATTCTGTAGCATTCAAGTGCCTCGGTTTTTTTAAACGGTGCAAGAAATACTTCACTCCATCTGACCTTCTCAATATTTACAAGGCCTATATCCCACCTAGGATGGCATACAACTCTCATGTATGGGCCGGTGCTTCTAGGTCTATCTTGGGGCTTCTTTGACCGAGTACAGGAAAGGGCGAAGGTGCTTATTATTGACTGTAGGATATCCAACTCTACCGATACATCGGTGCAATGTAGCATGCAAAGGTGCTCATCAGCGACGGTAGGGTATATAACTCTATCGATTCATTGGAGCATGGGCGCAATGTGGCGTGCGTTTCATTGTTCTATCGATACTACCATGAGAGGTGCCCTGATGAAATAAGGGATTTGATTCCAGGTGGTCGTGTATTCTAGCGGACTACGTGTACCTCTCTCAGAGCACATTCTTTTGTGGTTGATTGTCCAGTGAATCGCACGATGCATTATAGAGCGAATTAGTTCAATCTTCCCGTAAACGTTTTTCCTGTCAATTACGATGTTAGCAAGTTTAAATCAATTGCCCACAAACACTATTCCCTCTTTCCTAATTTCAATAGCATATTTTCGTAGACCAACACAATGTATGTAAATCAGCTCGTTCTCCACTATCACCTTTTAAATAAATTCACCATAATTTATGGACTGTTTATGCGTGTGCAATACATTTGGAATAAGGCGCTACAAGGCGACTGATGCTTGAACAAAACTCTGATTATGTGAAAACACAGATTATTTAATTTCTACCATAAGTCTTTGGATAAATACTAGGTCTCGTTATAAAATTGGTAATTGAGAACATGGGCGCTCTCCTATTCAGAATTCGAAATTGGTAGACAGTTCTTGATCTCCTGCAATTTTATATAAAACTCAAAAAGTAAAGATCAACTTGCAAGAAGTTGTGTGTGATCTTTGCATGCCATAGTCAAAGGATGTTATGGAATCGTTAAAGACAATATTGACAGTTAGTACTAATTAGCAACCTACGCAAGGTAGCAGCGTCAACAATGGAGTATTAGCGATTTGTCTTTGAAATGTCAATGTTTTTCAACGTTTACAATTGATTTCACAATGTCAAATTTCATATTAAAATCTAATAACAAAAAACATTAAATTTTCTATGCCTTTCTGAAAGCATTCTCTCAACATCGTGCAATAGGCTATTAATTAATACAAATGTACAGTTGCTGAAACCGAACTTTAACGAGCCAAAAAATTTTATATTTTAGTATTATATGTACTTTCACATTAATTTAGTTTTTGCCACAACAATTTTATTCAATCGAAAACAATAGAATAAGTGACAGACATTGACATTCAGATTCGTATTTCAATTTCGTTCGTGTAATTGTGGGTATAAAACTAAGTTACATATGCTAAAATGCTAAAATCGATTTTCTTTGGCTTAGATTATAAGCAAATATATACATTCTTTTAACGTACATACATAAAGAGGTTATTAGTTCCAAAACTACTTAAAAAAAAGTGTCACAACCTTCCAAACACATTTGCAATATTCTCACATGTCAGTCAAGTGTTTTAGATTTAGTGCTATGCTGTGCAATGATTTATTTCTTCATCACATTTATTGTTCATTCCAAACACTTGCACTCACTATCTTACAACTTTTAACACCTTATTTTCAATATGAAAAAAATAACCCTTTAGTGCATGTTGTCTTCTGGTAGTCACTTGAATTTTTTTTTATTGGAAATTTTTGTGTAGCTTTTGCACAGTAGTTTTTTTTTTTTTTTTTTCAAAGTAAATCCCAACATCTACTCGCTTAGTAACTATTAAATCAAATTTCTGAAACATCATCATTTAAAAATCAAAATCACTGGAAAAAGATTTATCATGACACCATAACTTAGAATAAAATTAAAAATTTTCAATTTCAAAAAAAAAAAAAAAAAATCGTAAATGAAAAACGAAATCATAGAAGAAAAGAAAAGAAAAAAGCAAAATTCTTTCTGATAATCTTTCTCTCTTGAATGTGCAATACGTCTTTATATGGGAATATAATTTTAGACTTCTGTTCAGGCACTCGAAGAGGAAGGCAATGCTGAAAAGCATCAATTGGCAGCCATGCATCAGCAACGTGTATTGGCCCATATAAATCAACGCAAACGTGAGGCGATGACTTGCTATACACAGGCTCTAACCGAGCAACCACCAAATGTAAGCCCAAAATAGTATTTGCGTGGTAGATTCTTTCAAATACTTATACACTTTCGTCTTGTTTTAAACTTTAAAGGCTCATCATGTGGAGAAGTGTTTGCAGAAACTTTTGCGTGCTCTGCATAAAGATCGTGCACATGCTTTGGCTCATTATCGTCATCTTTTGAATTCAGGTGGTGCTGGTGGTCTAGAGGCAGCTGCATCAGAGCGTCCACGTACTTTGGAACGTTTAATTGATATTGATCGTGCCGTAAATCAGTCTATGACGATGCTAAAACGTTATCCAGAATTGTCTAATAAGATTTCTCAGCTTATGAATGATTATATTCTGGCTTTGCGCAGTAAAGACGATATACCCGGCTCTTCTTTGGGCATGAGTGAGGAAGCCGAAGCAGCAATTTTAGATAAATATCGCGTAGAAATTGAGCGTAAGGTAGCTGAAAAAGAACGCTTGCGTTTGGCTGAAAAACAACGTAAAGAACAGAGAGCAGCCGAGCGTGAAAAGTTACGTGAGGAAAAATTGCGTTTGGAAGCTAAAAAAGTGGATGATATGGTTAAAGCCGAACAGGATTCGGGTGCATTTACTAGTGAAGAATCTAAAACCAGCAAAGATGAATCTCAGGTAGATCCCACAAAAATTGCTCACAATGAAAAAGATTTGGCTGCAGAAGAGTACATAGAAGCCACACTCAGGTAAGTTACCTGTTGCATTCGAAACGTACTATTTGCTTAAACTTTAAAAATTTTTTTAAAAAATTTTAGCACTAAAACACAAACCATCCTACCCACTGTGGATGACGAGGCTGTACAACGTGCTGTAGAAGATGTTGCCGCTGCTGTGGCTCATCAAGAGGCTGAACCAGCTGCCCAACATTTTATGACACATGATTTGGGTCATCGTGAATCGGTATTAATTCACTTACATTTTCTCCCTCCGTATTTACGGAAATAAAAATATATTCTTTTTTTATAGAGCTTCTCTTTGCGCAGAGAATTCTCTCATTCAGCGGCGCATGCGAATAAAGAGGGACGCAACGTCTATTTCACTTTATCTTTTGCTGGTGTTGCCCTATTGGCAGCAATATTTGTGGGAATTGCTGTGGCCAAATGGAGAACAGCTCGTTCACCACATGCGCAAGGTTTTATTGAAGTTGATCAGGTGAGTTGTCTCTTCACATAGAAATCATAATTTGAACAGTTGGAAAATGTTTAAAATACGCTTACGCGTATATAAAGTGACCGCGTTTAACTGATTTTTACAATAGACTGAAGTTTTTAACCAAAATTAAAAGAAAAGGTGAAAGAAAATTCTTATCACTTTTCTTAAACACATGCTTAAATGAAATAAAGAGAGAAAACAATTTTTATGGGTACACATTTAACTTTTCCATGGCATCATTTCACCTACATGCGCAGAAAATTCAAATTTTGTATGCGTGATGTCGTAACCTTTAAGGCCATGTCAGATAAAACTTTGTTTCTTTGACAAAAAAGCGTAAAGCAAAGGGTATATTACACAATAAAATAGCGCTGTTTCTTTATCTCTTGTTTTCTGAAACTCTCAATAACTCCCAATATAAATATACTTTTATAGTTTTAAAACAAAACTTTAACACAAAACTAAACAAAAAACACTTAAAGTTTTATCTAACATGGCCTGTAGTTTTATCATTCTTGATTTCATCCGACATCCGTATGTTTCGTAAAGGCCAAAGCCGTAAGAAAATATTTGACGACGCCTACAATTACAATTTATATTTTTTTTTAAAAATAATAAATATTTTTTTTAATTATTTCAATAATTGAGATAAAAATATGTACATATACTTATTTTTTCCACTTCTGGATGATGTAGTTTATTAAATATAAGTTTATATGAGAAAATACCCTGCCAGCAAATTGGTAGTCGACTACAAATAAAGCTAACTTATAATTCACTTTTATGGGCTGACTATAAGTTAACTACCTTGTAATCCAGATCTTACCAAAATCATGGTATTTTAACGGCTAGGTAACTAACTTTAAAGTTAATTGAAAGTAATGCAGAGTCTGACAATTGACTACTTCCTAGGACATTGCAATGTTAAAATAGTTAGTTGTTTTCATATAAAAGTAATCCAAGGGTCAACCACCACTACTTGAAAAATAGTTAGTTTTAAATTAATTGCCTGCAAGGTAATACTTGCCAGCTTAACACTTTACTCAATTGCTGTGAATATCAGTAACGGCTCTTTAAAGAAAAAAAAATAAGGACTGATTTTCGTTGTTGTCAGTTGGTTTATTTTATAACATACTACATAAATGCATAATATGTTAATTCTTTTAAAAGTAAATCAAATAAGCCGTCTGTAAAAGTTCAAATTTGACACACATACATGCGAGTATAAAATAACATAAAATATGTCAAAAAAATTGACGTCAGATGACATATATGTACATGTCGTCTAAAAGAGGTTTAAGATGTTATAGCGCCTTTGTTCTAATAGTTCTGAATAAATTTTATAGTTTTTGAAAAATATTCATTTTTTATTACAGAATGCCACCACTCATCATCCCGTTGTACCCGAAGAGAAAATTGTGCCGAGCATGCAAATAAATGGTTATGAAAATCCCACTTACAAATATTTTGAAGTTAAGGAGTAAATTTTATTACCACCACATACAAAAAAACACACACACACACTCACACACATACAAAAGATTTATAAAAAATAATGAAGAAAATTTTTTTCAATTCAAATCCTTAAGAAAGTAACTGTCAAAATAAGAATATAAAAAAAGACAAAAAAAAAGGAAATGATCTTTAAAAAGCCAAGTAATTTCTATAAAGAAATTGAAATAGAAAACGGAAAGAAACTTAAAAGCGCAGAAAAAAATCATTTCTTTAATTAACATTTAAACGTTGTTCTTGTTTAGAAAAAAGAAAAAAATTTCCAGAAATTAAATTTAAAATTGATGGTGTGTAATGGAATAAGAAAAAAAAAACTTAATTATAATTAAAAAACAAAAGTAAAAACTTAAGTTTAAGTAATAAATGTAAAACAAACACAAAAGCAAACACAAAATAAATGAAAGAAATAAAAATTAATTTTTATTAATTTTAAATAATAATAAAGAAAATGAAAATGAGAATGATAAAAAACTGTAAAACAAATATTATTTCCTACAAAAGACGAAAACAAGAAAAAAAAATTTAAAAAAAGAAACTAAAATGTGTAATAAAATAAAACAAACAAACAAAAAAATAATAAAAAACTTGAAAAAAAAACAAAAATGGAGAGATTAGTAAAGGTAAAAAACAAAATAAATAAATAAATAAAAAGAAACCAAAAACAAAAACCATATGCATTATAGTACTACAAATACAAATAAATTACAGAGAGAGAGGGGTTCTTCTAATTTAGTTTAGTTAACACCTCTCCCTCACTAACATTTCTAGGCATTTTTTGAGCAGCTTTCTTAACGCTTTTAAGCATGTTTAACCACGAAAATTAATAAAAAAAACAAATAATACACTTGTCCGAAGATACATTTTTAAAACCCAATGAAAGTTTAAATAAAAAGTAAAGGAAAGTCAACAGCATTATCTACTAAAAACAAACAAAAAAACAAAAGAGAATAAAGAAACCAAAAACTGAAACTAAAAACTTTTGTAAAACTCACACTTTTACATTTAAAACTAAAAACACACATACACATTAAAAAGCTAATTGAAATATATGTATATATATATATACAACATATATATATAAAAAAATTAATTTAATAACTAAAATCAAAACAAATAATATATATATGAACATACGTATATAAAAAAAATAAACAAGAAAATTATAAAGAACACAAAATTATATATCGAAAAATCTACAGCTTGTTTCTTTTAAGTTATAATATCTATTTAAACAAACAAAACACAAAAAAGAGAAAATATAATAAATAAAATAGTTAATTTAATTTCTTTTAAGCATATAATCATATCAGTTCAATTAAGTTAAAATTTTTTCAATTTACAAACTAAACAAAAAAATAAAAAATTATATAATTTTAGTACACAAAGAATTACTTTTTTTATTAAATTTATTATGTTTTTGTTACCACAATAATAACTGCTGTATTAATAAAAAAATATATTAAAGGTTTATTAAAGGCTTATTTGTTAAGTATAACACAGAAGTTTGTCAAATAAACCTTTAATAAACCCGACAATACTTTTTTCTTTTTTTTATTAAGGGCTTATAGTACAAAATTCCTTTGTAATGCTTGCCAAAGAGGCCCCTAATAAACGAAGAATATTTTTTCATGAATGAAGTAAATTTCCAGATTTGTTAAACAAATATTTGCTGAAAAGTAGGTAACCACCTTTTTTTTTGAAACATCTTTTCGTTTGCTTCAAAAATTATTGAACTAAATACAAATATAAATAAAATTTTTATTTTTTTTTTGTCTTCTGAATAAAATGTTTACATTTATCAAATATTTGATGAAACAAGTGTAACTACTATTTGATGGAAACATTTTATACAAAAATTTTGTTTTATTTATACATTTTCTAAAAGATTAATTAAAATCACATAAATACAAGAAAAAAATAATTAATAACAGTTTTATTTTATTAAATTTGAAGCAATAAACAGTAAATAAAATAAATGTTTCAATAAAATATTTGTTACCCTTTTTTATCAAATATTTGACAAATCTGAGCGTACCTCAACACGTTTTTATTGAAATCGGTGAACACATGTAAACGCATTTTTAGATTTGTTTTTATTTATATACATATTTATAGTTAATTTTTATTTTTTTATACATTTTTTATTTTATTATTATTTAAATTAAATCTCATATTTATTAGATTTCTTTTAATTTGTTATCGTTGTCTCTTGAAAAAATAACTACTTTTTTTAATATATAAAATGGAAAAAAAATAAAACCTTTAGCCCAAAATGAAAAACAAAAACTTTGCTGTGACAGTCATTTGTTCTAACTTCTCATTACACTAGTTTACAAAATGAAATTTTTTTCATGTACATTTGATGAGATGTGATTTTTCTTATGTATTTGCTTCCGCTGAATTCAAAAATCAAGGTTAAAATTTTTTTTATGGAACAGTTTTTGAGATATGGTCCATTTCTCATTTTTTCGACCTTTTCTCACTTGACAAATTATATCTCGAGATAGATATGTCCTATTGGGTCGTTCTTTGTACCATATGGAAGGTATTAAGATGACGAACAAACATGTATAACTGGATTTTTGATCTGTAAAGTGGTTCAAAATATATTGATGAAAATATGACACATTTTCAAAAAAATCATATTTTACAGTGCTTCTGTGCCGATGGAAAAGTACAAGTCGTCGAAAAAACATCTGGTTTCTCTTCATGTACGTGAAGATGATACTTCTACGCAATAACTAATACCAACTAGAAGAAAATCGACCGAAAAATGACAAAGGTATAAGCTATTGAGTGAAACAATCCAAAATATTTTCCAGTTGTGATACTCATATTGAATGTATTTGGCCATTGTGGCGTATGATTGACGTATGTATTAAAATCGTTTAAACCCAATAAATTGTAAAAAAAATAAAATATTCGAAAAATATGGGATTTGATTGTTTGACTCAATAGCTTATACCTTTGTCATTTTTCGGTCGATTTTCTTCTGGTTGGTATTAGTTATTGCGTAGAAGTATCATCTTCACGTACATGAAGAGAAACCAGATGTTTTTTCGACGACTTGTACTTTTCCATCGGCACAGAAGCACTGTAAAATATGATTTTTTTGAAAATGTGTCATATTTTCATCAATGTATTTTGAACCACTTTACAGATCAAAAATCCAGTTATACATGTTTGTTCGTCATCTTAATACCTTCCATATGGTACAAAGAACGACCCAATAGGACATATCTATCTCGAGATATAATTTGTCAAGTGAAAAAAGGTCGAACAAATGAGAAATGGACCATATCTCAAAAACTGTTCCATAAAAAAAATTTTAACCTTGATTTTTGAATTCAGCGGAAGAAAATAAAAAATGTACATTTTTAGTGTAAACCAGTGTTATTAGTTACATATGTTATACTCGTATCATACCTGCTTAATATTAATTTTATTTGAAAATCTTTATACATATACGCGTAAATATATACAAATTTAATAAATTGTATAAGAAATATTATATGTAATTGCAAATTAAATTGTGTATTCTAAATTCACCAAAACCAACCACAACAACAATAATAATAATAAAAAATTAAAATAGAAATTTATAATAAAAAATTATATTTCTAATACAATAATTAAACTGAAACCTACTTAAATGTTCACTTTGACAGAATAAAATATGTAAATTGTATTGATTTTAGAAAACAAAAACAGAAAAAATCAAGTAAAAGTTTAAAAAAGAGTTCTAAATTTCAAATACATCCCTTAAACTTTTTAGGGGGGAAAACTTTTCCTTTCCAACTCTTAAGAAGGTAAATTATGCAGATAATAAATATATATGCTTCAAAAATTCATATTGTGTTTATAAAAATATACACTTATGCCCGTATTCATAAAAAATAAAACAGTTTTATTAATTTCTTATTTGACAACTACTCCATAGAAATATGTCAAATAAGCACTCTATAAACCAATTTTATTTTTTATGAATACGGGCATGAGTGTATAAAACTTCAAAACAATTTTTTTCTAATTTAAATTACAGAAAGAAACATGTATAGAGAATTACTTCACCTTTTAATTGAAATTAAAGAAATTTTCAACAATACGAAACCTAAATCAAATGTAGAAAAAATTCTTTCATTTTACAGAAATGATCTTGAGAGTGTAAATAATAGGCTCTTAAACTACACTGAAAAAAACTGTCAATCAATTCCACATACATATCTATGTGATAGGTAATGGAGATTTTTCGTAATAATTTTGTAATAATTTGGTAAAAATTTCTTAAAGAATTATTTATGAACAGATAAACACAAGAAATAATATTCAAATGTTTCATTAAATTTGTAGCAACAAACAGTAAAACAACTAAATGTAAAGGTACCTTAGCTATTTATAAATTTCAAAATTACACTGAAAAAAATAAAAACTATAGATTTTTCAACAAAAATCATGAATAATTTTGCCTTTTTTAAGGCGTTTTAATTACATTAAAAAGGATGCCTACGAGTATCTTGAAAAAAGTTAGGAAAAAGTTTACAGTTTTAAGGTAGTCTACACATATTTGTTAATTTAAATTTTTTTTAAAATTTGTTTATTAACCCCTTAGACTCTCAAAATATTGGCTGTAATTTATGCAGACAAAATGCAATTTTGCATATTCTTTTATGATTATTAGTTTCATATAGAATACACATTTGCGCAATATTGCATCAGTTAATTATCTTAGCACGAGTTAACTGTTACCAGTCAAGCCTCAAATCCAAACTAAACTAAGTGTTAATATAGCGCCATACGTCTCCATGTACATTCGAGCGAGCAATGCATATTTAAATAGCGTTGAAAGTTTCCAAGTCCCTTAAATGGTTCTAATTTCTTTAAGTAGTTGTTTTGAGTTAATTTTTAACTCTGCACATATTTGATGCCCAATAAAATTAAATGCTGGTATCTGGGATTTGAATATATTTTGTATAACAATAAAATCGTGTAAATGTTTAAACCTATAAAGGAATTTAAGCTCTTTTTTAAACTTTTTATTGCTTAACCGCTTTGTTGAATAAATTATTTTAACTATTAATTTTAATTCTGACTATACAAGAACAACAACAAGAACAAACAGAATAACTTTTTGAGATAAAATGTTCAATACCAAAGCATTGTATGTATTTAAAATAAGAAAAAATACACACACACAGAGAAGACAACAACTATTTAAACTAAACTGCATAATAGAAAACATAAAACATTAAAAAAAGAAAATGCTTAAAAAAAACTCATCTAATTATTTATTTAATAATTAAAGAAAATTAAAATACATAAAGAAATAAAATTTTATTATATATTTAATAATAAAAATATAATATAAAACAAATACATATAAAAAACAACAACAACATATTTATGTAAAACTTAGCATGAATGTAAGAAGTAAATAAATGATAAAAAACAAGATAAAAACCCCGTCCTGCGTAAAACAAAATAAAATAAAAAATAATAATAATAATAATTAATTAATTAAATAAAACTTTACACAACAAAAAAAAACAAAATACAAAAAAAAAATTCTTATTGAAAGAAATTATTTAAAAATAAATGAAAAACAAAGAAAAATTTCTTATCATTTCAAATTAATTTCGATTACTTTTACAATATAAGTCCAAAAAAAAATATATACATATATAAATAAATATATATATATATATATATATAATAAATCTTTAATATATAAATGTACTCAAGACAATTGTAATTGCAACAATAATTGTACGCTAAAAAATATATAAAACAAAAATATATATTTAATAAAAACCAACAAACAAACCAAGAAAAAAGAGAAAAACTCGATAAAAATTTATTAAAAAAATGTAAAATGTTTCAAAAATGACAAAAAATTTACAACAACATTAAGAGAGAAAACAAAAACACTTAATAATTTTCCATAAAATAACACCTGCCCCCCCCTTAAAAATAAAAACAAACAAAAAGTCTACATTTAGTTTTACTTTAGAGGAGAATAAAAGCCGACTCTTTGAAATATAAATCCTCTTTTAAAAACGTCCCCATAAAAATAAAATAAAATTAAAACAAAACAAAACCAAGTATTTGTGTTAAAAATTCTTTTGAAATATTTTGCATAAATATAAAATAACAACAAAAACTAAAAAAAAGAAAAAAAACTTCTAGAAAATTGTGTTTTTATTTCAGTTTTGCTTCAGTTCGAATTGGTTTGTAAACAATAATAACAACAACATAAGACAAAACGAATGTTAAAATACTCGTATACTCGTACTTAACGGACCACACACAATACCAACCCATTTATTTAGCTTCTAAACGATAATCTGTAACAGTTTCCTTCTTCTAATTTTTGCAGGAAAATTTTTTAATTTTTTTTTTATATTTTTATTACTTTAAGCAGGCCAGACACAACAACTGCATGCAAAAGAATTATTCTGAACTTTCAATTTTTCATAAAAGTAAAAAATTTTTTTTTTGGAATTAATTTTATTTTGTTTTTTACAAAGTTAAAGTATGTACGTATTTTTGTTTCGTCAAAAACGCTTTAATTAGACCAAAGTTAACTGCAATCAATATTTTTGGTAATTAAAGGAGAAATTATGTATGTATGTATGTATGTGTTGTTTACTCTAAAAAAAAAACTTTGCTGAACGGAGTAAATTCGCCATCCACTACAACGGCAAAATTGCACCATCAGCAAAATATCAAACTCTGAACCTCTGTTTGACATCACTACAGCAAAGTGTACAATCACACAAAAAGCCCATACACGACTCAACCGCTGGCACAAACACTTGATTGCGCGTGCATGCTGTTGTCGTGTATGGGGTCTTTAAAAAATCTTTTGGTACTTTTTTTTTTTAAATAGACACCGTTTATTATTAAAAATTGTTTAAACACTTATGCTCGTATTTTTAAAAAATATGTCAAATTTTCCATATTCCAATTTTTATTCTAAAATAAATTTCACATCTTTTTTAATTTTCTATGAATACGAAAGTTAAAATTTGAATATTAAACTCAATACTAATAACAGTTTGGTACAATTAACCTTTAGAAATACATAACTGCGCGAAAAAAACTACAGCCAAAATCTGAACAAACAAACTTCATACATTTTATGAAACGTTTTCAATATGTGCTTTCGTTTTAAAATATAAAAATTTAAAACTTATAAAGAGTTGATATTTGAGAACCTTTTTGTTAACAGTTGGATGGTTTTTAGCTTTTAAAAATCTTAAATTTTAACAATTTTATTTTTTTTTGGTCGTTATTTTAGTATTTTTTTTTTACTACTAATGAAATGCCTTCAGTATTTTCGTTAAAAAAAATAAAATTCCAACACAAAACAAAAATATATGTTATTATTAAAGTTCTTACATCAAAACGGAATTTTTGTGTAAAAATGTCATCTTTAACCATGCTATGTCATGTCGACTCAAACACAGTGTCATGCCATGTCATGCAAAGTCATCATAGTGTCTTAGCATGTTATTGCAAATCGTTTATGCTATTGTAGCTCGTTGTTTTGAATACCAAGACTATGAATGTTTTTTGGGTATAAAGTTTTTAAGACTGTTGTTTTATACGTATAATAATTCAAGCAATTGATCAAAATCCATTATTTCAACATATGTATGTATGTCACATGTATTAGCATGTTAATTTTTTATGTTGGTTTAGTCAAAGTGAGTATAAAAACAATGCATAGGTGTGACCCCAATATATTTTACATTGTCGTAATATGGCACTGCCGAACACGTTTGAGCAGCACAATATGGCATGGCAATTGCATAATGTGACACTTGTTACTATGTTGTGTAGATCCACATGTGCAGGGCTTTATTTATTATTATGTTGCCATAAAATTATTGTTTTTTTTTTTATTAATAAAAATTTTCTTATTTACTAATAAAAAAGTTGAGACTTTATGACAAAAACATAGATATATAAGGGCACACTTTTTGAATACCCCAACTACGAGTATGTAAACAAATCTTAAAAAAAATTTGTTAAAAATCTAAAATATTTGAGATGTTTTAAAATATTGCATCCAAATTAATAGAAATTTAACAAAAGTTTTATATATTTGATAAATTTTTTAATAATAATTTTAGTGAAAACGAAACGCAGAATAGAAAATTTGTTAAACAGAAAAAATTTCGATTCGAATGGAAATACAAAATAGAGGTGAATATATTTTATACAATTTTTATTTTATATATAAGACCCAAACAAAATGTGAATACTTCTAGTGCTTTTTTAAACACTTTGAAATTTGTTCACGTAATAATTTTGAAAATTTTAATTGGTTTGCTTTATTTAAATACAATTTTAGTAAATAAAACAACAAAATAAAAATATAGTGAAGTTTGTATACAAAACTGATATAAGTTTTAATTTGTAAGTACTTACGATCTTGAGATCTCAAAATTCGTTATTTCAAACGAAATATTACCAAAGTTCATAAAATACAGTAATTAGGCCTTAGAATGATTACATCTGGTACTTTTTGTAGCATATTGATACTGTTTTTTAACTTAATTATATTGGAAAAAATTTAATTAGGAACTCTTTTATGCGATAAGAATTGTGATTTTAAATGGGATTACAGTCGAAACTCTCTATAACGAATTCCAAGGGACTGGATATTTACTTCGCTATAAAGAAAATTCCCTATATGGAAAAGAAAAACAATATTGTTCCTTTTAACATTTTTTATTTGTAGTAGTCAGTTATTTTGGTTTGAAGTACATTTTTCCACTTTTCTTCTTCAATGCCAGGGCAAACGGATAGCGACTGCAAAAACTGTGAGAGATGGTAATGATTCCAGTTGTCGCTTGCATAGTTCGGTGGTTACCCCACTTTTAATTTTATGGTAAATAAACGATTCAAAGCATCAGACTCTGCTTGTGCGTTGTGAAAGCAACAAAGTACACACAGAGCAACAATAAAAACACCAATAACACAAAGCTACATCGATTTCTTTTTTGTGTGGGTGCGTTCGGTTGTACCTAATTCGTTATATGGAGATTGAAAACGCTTCAATCTTGAAGTTACGGTCGCAAAAATGCTTCGTTATAAGGAAATATTCGCTATATGGAAATTCGTCATATGGAGATTATAATACACTCAAAGTAGACCCAAAACACAGTGTTCTTATAATTGCTTCGCAATAAAGAAAACTTCGTTATACAGGAGTTCGTTATAGAGAGTTTCGACTGTATATAATTTTTTATATTCTTTACTTTTTAAAGTTAAGTTAAGAATATGCTTCTCAATTTCAAATTAGAAAAACTATTAAAAACTAAAGTAGACTTTGATTCAAAATTGTTATGGCAAATAAAGACTTAAGTTTACTTTGTTTTTTTTTTTTTTTTTTTTTTTTGCATATAAAGCTATATTCACATTTGTCAAATATTTGATAGAAAACGCGTAACAACTACTTATTTTATGGAAACATATTTTACCAAAATATTGTTTTCTGTAAACATTTTTTAAAACAAAAATTTAAAAACAGATAAATACTAGAAATAATATTTATGTTTTTAAATAATTAAGTAGCAAGCAATAAACAACACATTTGCTTCAATAAAATAGTGGTTATACTTATTTCATCAAATATTTGACAAATGTAAAGGACCTGTAGAAAATTGTAAAAAGTATACCAAATGGACTTTTTTAAAAATATTTTTGGCAAAAGTTGTTCAATTTTTATATCATGTATGACCTAATAGCTGACAGAAAACATTTTTTTTTTTTTTTTCATTTTATTACTGGATTAAGTTTAGTTTTAAAAATTTTTTATAACAATTTTTTTATTATTTGATTTTGATTATATTTGATAGTAGAAAAGAGAGAGCTTTTAAGATTTTATATATTATGGTCTACAAAAATGTTTCCATTTATTCCCAAAAATTCCTTAAAAAATTTTTTGATGTCCGAATAAATAAAAAATAATTCTTACTTTTACTCAAAAATGTGTACTTTATAAAAATTTTCTATTATGGGCAATTAATACATATTTAAAAAGAAAATAAATAATTTTATTTGATAAATATGTAATTCTAAATGAAATTATTGTTTCACTCACCTCTAGTTTCTATTTGATGTGTTGTAGATCCCTTTTTATAGTCTGTAAGCCCATCGATGTATTGTGTGTGTCTTAAGTATGTTCTGCATGACAAAAAAAAAACCTAAAAATAAACAATAAAAAGGAGGTAAATTTTATTATTACAATTTTATGTTTTAAATATTTTGCGTATATGTCTACATATTTTTTTTATAGATATACCCCCATATTCATAAAAATATTTTAAATATAGAATAGGTTGCTTAAACAAATTTTATACGAAAATTCGTTTAATAAACCTGTGGTAAATGTAAAATATTTATTTTTTTCTTATTAATGCAGCCATAAAATGTTGGCATATTGAAGAAACAGAAAACAAACAAAAAATGTTTTTAATAAATAAAAATTAAAAAAAAAAAAATACCAAAGCCACCGCACCTGCTTCATATATTTACTCTTTACAAATATTTAATATAAAAAATACGCTCTATATACACTTGTTCCCCCTATTAACACTTTTTTAGCTTTAAGCCCTCTTAAAACAAATTTTTAACTATAAAAGAAAAAAAAAATAATGCTTATTAGTCAAAAAAAAAAAAAGGAAAAATTTAGATATTAATGTTTCAGGGTGTTTTTTTTATTTATTTTCTAACATTTTTTTAAGCCCTTTTATTAAAAAAAATAATTTTTAATTAAATAATATTAAAAAAAAAATTAGTATTAAAATAAAAAAAAAATATAAAAAATTTTAACCATAAAAAGTGGTTTTGTAGAGTCTAAATGAGAAAAAAAATTGTATATAAAATTTTACACTTTAAAAAGAAAATAAGATTCACAAAAAAAAATATTAAGGGTTTACATACAGACAAACAACAAAATAAGACCCATAACACTTTAAATAAAATTTTAACAAAAATATGTATTTTTTTCTTAAGCTTTTTTTGGTTATTCTGCAAACATTTTTTTCTAAAATTCATTTCTTAAATAATCATTTCTATCTACGTGCGCACAATAAATAATTTTTGTTTTTCTTTTTCATGTTAAAAATAATAAATTAATTTCTATAATTAAAGAAAAAAAAAATAACAAAACAAACAAAAAATTATAAACATTTATTTAATCGTCATATATATATACATACTTACATACATACATATATACTTTTATATTTAAAAAGAAAATTAACAAAAAAAAATTAAAATGAAAATGAAAAGAAAGTATCAATAATGTGGTATAAGTGAAAATAAGAAAAAATAAATTAAATGTAACAGCTTGCATTAAACAAACACACAAAAAAAGTCAATAAAAACAAACAAAAAACAAAAAAAGTGTTGTTTTATTCAGGCTCCCAGTTTATTTTTCCAGTCCTTATCCTACCTTTCAGATTTTTTTTCCCATTTTTTAACTTCATATTTAAAAGATATGTCGCCGTAGTCTAGTGGTTAGCGGCCTGGTCTAAAACGATAGCGCCAGGTTCAAATCTCAGCTCTGACATCTTGAAAAAAGAAAAATAAAAAAATTATTTTTTTCGGCCACAACCTCTTAGCAGTCT
This sequence comes from Metopia argyrocephala, assembly GCA_963576795.1. NCBI lineage: Eukaryota > Metazoa > Arthropoda > Insecta > Diptera > Sarcophagidae > Metopia > Metopia argyrocephala. The sequence continues at coordinate 122,871,643 of OY756208.1, read as the reverse complement.
TCTGGCAAAAGCTGTGGGAGTAATTGATTACCATGAAAAAGCTTCACAAATCTACCGTTCGGTGTGGACTTTAAACTGTAGGTCGTGGTACTCATGGATAAAAATTATTACACACAACATGAGTGCTGCGAGAAGCTAGGCCGTAACCCTGACACTGGGTTGTAATGGCCAATTATGTATGTGTGTATGTATGTACATATGTATATAAAAGATATTTAAATTGAAATGATCTCTAAATACAACTTTAAGTTTTTCAGTACAAAGCTAAATAAAACTTATGTCAGTACTAACCATATCCATTTAATTTATAATTATTCTCAATTTTATTTTATAATTATCATATCAGTCTTAAAATCCTAAAACTGGGTCTAATAGTCTTATTTTATCGAATGGGTGAACATATCGAATAAAATTTCGATACAGTACGAATGATGGTACCATGGCATTCGATTACTATCGAATCGTAGATTTTTGTCTTCTTTGTAAGAGGATCAAAACATATGCTTGTTAAATCAACAAGAAATTAAATGGAAAAAAAAAGAAATTAAAAAAGAAAAATTTGTTAAATGGACAAAAAATTAAATAAAAAATAATAATAAAGTAAAGTAATAAAAAAATGGCTGAAGAAGTGTTGTTTATATAATTAATGTCATCGTTTGATTCAGACTTATGCGCTTAAGCAAACAACTTTGTGACAAAAGCGACGACCCACTGTCCTTAACAGATAAATCTTAAGACACTAACGATAAGATCAATCGCATTTTATTAATACGGACAAAAAGAAATAATTGAAGTATGATATATAAATATTTTTGTCTCGAGAAGACCAAACTTACTGATATATCAGACTTTAAGAACGCACTGTAAGTGCATAAGATGTAATTAAAAACTAAAGATGCGACCCCTACGTTCGGCAAAAAAAATTTGTTTAAACCTCCTTGCAAAAACACTTTATATTAGGGGTGGTACGAGGAATTATTTTTTCTTTGTAAGGTGGTACGCTCTAATGTATATACAATACATATGTATGTGCCCATAATTATGAAAGTGGTCTAAGTCATATCTTCTTGTTTCGAGATATTCAATAAATTGCATTGAAAGAAATTTTATTTAATTTATAATTTTATTAGTCTTAATTAATGGTAATTTATTAAGAATATGAAATTTTGTGTAAATTTTATACGATACTATTGATTTTAAAATTTGAATTGACTTAGACCACTTTCAACATTAACTGAATGTCCTATAAATGACTTAAAGTAATAAAGAACTTTGGGTTTTATTCAAAACAATAATTTGATTAAAATAATTCATGAACATTTATTAATTATTTTTAAACAGTAATCCATTTTTATCATTATTTCGAGTATTTAAGATTCTTAAAATGGAGGGTTGTACGGTAGTAAATTCATAATATCTTTATGTTTTTCTTCTGATACTGGTCTAATGGTTGTATATAATTTAAGTAATATAATATTTTGTCTTTCTCTTTTAGGTAAAAGAACCAAAACGTAAAATTTAAAATCATCTAAAGAAGTTTTATAAAACATTTTATAAGATTCAATTTTCAAGAATCTCATCCATTGAATTTGTAGACAAGAGACAGATTCACCCGCGGTATTTTTTACTCTTCTAGTGATTTCGTTGATTAAATTCGGGTGCGACATTTGCTTTATAGAAAATGTATTTCTTCTTCTGCACTTTTCTATCGATTCATAATAATGCTCAGGGTTGTATAATTAATTAGCTTTTTTTATTTTCATTTCTATCAACACAAAATCACGGTCATTCGGTAGAAAGGAATGGCCCGATACCAAAAATGTTTAGTCTAATTTTTGACTTAGACCACTTTATTAATTAACACTAAATGTATTCCATATAATGCTGAAATTACAACCACTATCTAATGTTTCATTTTTGACAATTTCGTAAAAATT